>NW_023590789.1:9307521-9860427 GCF_014843425.1 Jatropha curcas | reverse complement strand
TCATAGTTATTTAGAATTAATATTGTGACTCATATTGAGTAGAATTTATTTAATACTGAGGCTTTGATGTGATTCTGTGAACCCTTTTCTATTGTGATTCGTAGCTCCCAGAAATTTGATATTAATATCATGGGCAATATCATAAGTTCTTTTGTTATGATCCGGTCTCTCTTGGTTAACTCTGAAAGGTGACTAGTAACAATTACGTGATTATTGCTTTCAAATCATAGTACTTGGCAATCCATTTTTATCCAGACTATCCAATCTGTCTTGAGAGATCATTAATTCTTCCATTTGAGTGTTACTGCATTCTGATTTATTTTCCAAGGTTAAAATGGGCCAACAAAATAGTGTTTGAATTTATCTTAATGGGCCTGCAGAAGGTGGGCCAAAGTGAGCCCAATAAATTGGTCACGCTGCAAATCTGCTAAATCAGAACTCCATTTTCTTAAAAAAAAAAAAAAAAAAAAAAAAAAAAAAGGAAATTTTATTCTGAAAGGCCCACAAATTTGCTGCAATTTAATAGATATGGGACTTCAAAAATTAAAATGAGAGTAGTTTATGAATAATTTAGATTTCGTACTTACAAAGGAACGTTAACTAAAGTATATGTACAGATAGCCCAGCACCAGCATACAACTAAAAAAAAAAAAAAAAAAAAAAAAGGAAAATTTTATCTGAAAGGCCCACAAATTTGCTGCAATTAATAGATATGGGGACTTCAAAAATTAAAATGAGAGTAGTTTATGAATATTTAGATTTCTGTACTTAACAAGGAACGTAACTAAGTATATGTACAGATAGCCCAACGCACCAGCATACACTAGTAGTAGTAACACTAGCGGGCTACGGTCTATCGGCTACCGGACCAAGCGATCAGGTTATTTTATAAGGGCAATATTGTAATATGGACATCATCATCGTATAGCTGACGCGTTCCACTTTCCGTCTGCTCTTTACCGTCTCGAGTCCCGACTTCCCTCCCTTACTGGTTCTCCTTCGATCTTCACACAGCAGAAGTTACCAAATCAAATACGCACTTTCTTCCTTGCTTGGGGTTTCTAATCCCTAAACCTCGATCTACTGTAATCAGAAACTATCACTCAACTTTTAAGATTAGAAGGGAAGTTTTGACACGTCGACAAAATCCTAGAGAGATAGAGAGGTTTTGACTAGCTTTTCATGATCAGATTCGATTGTGGCATCCTCAGTTCTTTAAACTTAGAGGAAAAGAAAGTTCTTTCGTATAGATTGAATCTGTTCTTATATTGCTTTAATCGATGGATTTAGACGCTCAAGGAGGTAATAGTCGCGTATTCCAGAGACTCGGCGGTCAATCAGTTAACGACCCGAGGCACCAGATAGTCTGCCTTCATTGGCGGGCGGGTAGATGTAACCGGTTCCCATGCCCCTACCTTCATAGAGAATTGCCTGCGCCGCCGCCCGCTGGCTCCAATGGCAATGCATCCAAGCGTGGGTTTGCTGGTGATTCGGGATTTTCCGGGCGGTCTGGGACGCGGAGAAGTGGCAATTTTAGTAACTCGTCGACATGGGGACGTGTTGGGAATAATAAGACATTGAGGAAGGCTGAGAAAGTTTGTAATTATTGGGTTCAAGGCAAATGTAGTTATGGCGATAAGTGCAGGTTCTTGCATTCTTGGAGTTTGGGTGAGAGTTTTGCGCTGTTGACTTCTCTTGAAGGTCACCAGAAGGTGTTTTTCTGGATTTTATTTAATATTTATTTTTTAAAGGCTATTTAATATTTATTTGATTGTTGATTATCTTAATGATATGACAGAAAGCTTATTAATTTGTTTGTTTGTGTTCTTTCGGGGTTCCTTTATTGATCAATATTAGAAACTTTTATGAGCAGGTTGTAACTGGAATTGCTTTGCCTTCTGGCTCTGATAAGCTTTACACGGGGAGTAATGACGAGACAGTAAGAGTTTGGGATTGTCAGTCTGGCCAGGTTGATATATTTGCTACTACTTCTTATTTTTCGTTTTCAAAGTTATCAATTTTTTTGTCACATCATGACAAGGAGCATATGTTCCTATTGGACTTCGACTTAAAATAAAATAGGAAGTACTTCAATGTTGTTCTTCTATTATGAATTGCATTGAAGTCAATGCTTAGCTTTAAAGATACTTGCTTCACAGTTTCAATATTTCTTTTTTCAAAATTATATATTAGTTTAATCTAAACGACATTTGCTAATTTGGGTTTCTTTATATCATTTTATTATGTTAATCGGAATCACTAAGATAACTCTTTCTCCCTTCCTTGCCTAACCTGCTGCCTGGTAAGTAGGGTTGTGTATGATGGTTTGGCTGTATTCTTTTGCAGTGTATGGGTGTGGTTCAGCTGGGTGGCGAGGTTGGTTGCATGATCAGTGAAGGTCCTTGGATTTTTGTTGGTGTACCAAATGTTGTTAAGGTTGGCCTTATGACAACTTACTGCCTTGGTTATCATGATATGTTGCCACATTGTTTTTGACCGTGAATAGAATCTGATTTTAGATATTTTACATTTTAATAGATACGGTGATCTTAGCGTCTTGTACAAAGGTTTTGTGTCATTGAATTGAATCTAAGATGACATCTTGCAGGCATGGAATACACAAACTAACACTGATCTAAGTCTAACCGGACCTGTTGGACAAGTTTATGCCCTGGTTGTGGGTAATGACTTGCTCTTTGCTGGTACGCAGGTAATCCCTTCATTTGAAACACCTAATGGTCCTGATATCTTTTGATTGTTAATCTTAGTTATTGTAAATCAAATTACTGGGATAAGACAGGTGTATTGGTTTGTTTTTCCAGTGTTTAATTGTTTAACTATGTTTATATGTATAGTATATGAAAATTGTTAGTGTTTGACTGTAATCACAGTTTTTACATTTTGTATATGGGAAAGGCTTAGCGCATATATGTCTTCCTCAATCCCTGTGTTTGCTAATGCAAAAAAAAATTATCTTACCTTTCTCTTAAGCAGGATGGGGCAATATTGGCATGGAAATTTAATGCAGCTACCTTTAACTTTGAACCAGCAGCATCACTTACAGGTCATAGTGTTGCAGTTGTTTCGTTAGTTGTTGGAGCTAACAGACTGTATTCTGGTTCCATGGACCATTCTATAAGGGTAAGTTAGTGGTTTTAACATTCAAGTAATTCATTTAATGGAAAATCTTCAGTGACGATCAGAAATGTTGTTGACTAGGTCTAATTTTTACCTTCATGTTTGTTTCTGCGTTTTTTTTTCTTCAAGAATTTACTTGTCCTCCTGCTAGGTCTGGAATCTTGAAACTTTGCAGTGTGTACAAACACTAACCGATCATACTTCAGTTGTTATGTCTGTTCTTTGTTGGGACCAGTTTCTTTTGTCATGCTCATTGGACCAAACAATAAAGGTTTGTGCCATATTCAGTTCACATTGAGAAATCATTTTTCGGTGTCTGGATGTTGTTATTTAGTTGTTTCTATTTGTTTGTTTGTTCAGGTGTGGGCTGCTACAGAAAGTGGAAACTTGGAAGTAACATACACTCATAAGGAAGAACATGTAAGTTACACAATTTCATATATCTGTCATGCTTGTAGAATTTTGATTTGCAACGTCCAAGTGACTCCTTTGATCATAAGAGGAGCTGTTGTGATTGCCAACTATTTCCATCTTAACCTCAATTTTTCCTTCCCTATCATGTTGAAAGTTCTATTTTATACCTGCTAATACTCAAATGATATAAAATATTTCTTATAATTTTCGTTAGTTTTATTTTATGCTGTTTTTAGATAACTGGTAATCTTGGGATTCTTATTCAGTTTCAGTTTTCATGTTGTTTAATCATATGCATAGGTAATTAATATCATTGATGTGCCATTTTCTGTGTTAATCTTATTATAGAAGTTCTCAATAAGACATCTATTGGTTTCATGCTGTTGCATGTTAACCATTCGACATTTCTGTATAGATGGTTTCTGACACATTAACCAAAAAGATTTCCCCTGTGCTAACCTGGATTAACGTAGTATATTCTGAAGGCATATTGCATTTGGTAATATTTATGATGGATTGAACAGAAAACTCTAATGTTTTTGGATTATTCATGAATTGCCTTCTGCAGGGCCTGCTCACTCTCTGTGGGATGCATGATTTTGAAGGGAAACCAATCTTGCTGTGTTCTTGTAATGATAATTCTGTCCACCTATTCGATTTACCATCGTAAGTTTTTAGCAATGCATTCCCTGTCCTGTTATTTTAATTTTTTATTCCTTTTCTTTTTCTTTTAATTAGTCTTTATAAGGAATTTCCTACGCATGCTATTCTTTATTCTAACTAACTTCATTTTCCCCCCTATTTTTCCACTTAGGTTTTCAGAAAGGGGTAAAATCTTTTCTAAACAGGAGATTCGTGCCATTCAGACTGGTCCGGGGGGTTTGTTTTTCACTGGTGATGGAACTGGTCAAGTGAGAGTGTGGAAATGTCAAGTTGAACCGACTCCTGTTGCCTGATGGTCATTTCTACTTGAGATATCTGTGTATTTCCTTTTCATTGGTTATTCAAATTTATTTGTTTCTCGGTGCCTCTTGTGATGCAAGTCTGAGGAAGGAGTAACAAGCAGAGAATACCAGTTTTGGGTTCGCAGGATCAGCATGTGCCATAGTAATCTATTGTAGAAAGAAGAGTAGCATGGCTCATATCCAAGTTTGTAACAGTTGAGACAGCTTTCTGGTATCCGCCTGACCAAAAAGACAATTCCAGCGTTCAGTGAACCGAGATCAATATATATTCATTGTGATGATCAAATATACTTTTCTTCCTGGCCTTGACATGCATTAATGGTGTTAGGAATGTGGAATAATGTTATTGGTCCTGTTTCAGCAATGTGTAGCTCTGTTCTTCCTAAAAAATTTTTCAAGTTTAGGGTCTCCATTTGTGTAGATACCTGCATCTTTTACAGGTCGGATTGTAGTTACTAGAGTATATTCAAGTCCTCACGTTAACATTTGGCTGAGCAGCTTATTGTGGAGAAGGTGATTGGAAGCATAACTTAAATAATCTCTATTTGCGATATTTCCATGTGTGGGAGGTGATTGTAACAAATTGTGCCTTTTGTCGAGGAGAAAATTTTCAATCTTTGAAAGTTAGCAAGTTACTTCGATTATACGTCTGGTCACTAAAGTGGTTTGGAATGTATCTTTTGAAGTCGTCTTTTGTCCTGCAATTGAAATACATAGGAATTTTCCAAATATTTCCTAGAAGAAACAGCCCGGTCCAGGTCTATAAGCATGCCATGCACGAAACAAATTTCTAATATCAAGCTTTGGAAATTCCAAATTTTATTTTATTTTATTTATTTATTTTTTTTTAAATATAGAGATTGATCACCGAGTTAACATTGATCCTTAGGAAACAAAAAAGGAGAAATAGCGAAAACTAGAAATTTGCTGACCTTTCAATTATGTGTGTGTATATATAACTTGATTAAAATAGCATATATTAGTAATAAAGAGGAACAACTATAATAATACACGTCCAAAGATCGTGTCGAACAAGACGAAATTTACATAAGCCAATGTGCAATATTGATATTTCTTATCGTTCTTTACTTAAAATTTCTCCAAGAAGCAGTTTTTCCCAGGCCACAGCTGATTTTACAGATTAAACATGACCTTAATAGCGCTACCACCACGAGCACTTGTTTCAAAGGCTTCTTCAACCTCCTTCTGCGAGAACCCGAATCTGTGGGTTATTAGGGGCTTCACATCAATCTTACCACTCTTCAAGAATTCAAGGCATAGTGGCCATGTATTCTTATACCGGAAAACACCAATGACATCAACCTCCCTGAAATAGATAAATTTCCAGAGTGAAATGTTAATGCTTAATCCATAACTATGATATAAAGAACACAAGATTTTGCAATGACTTAAGCACCTATTAAACGAGGTTCAGAAATTTGTTTTTTCTTTTTTAAACCTCACATTCCGTCAACAACCAAAAGCTTTCAGAATTCTGTCAAAGGTTCAACCAGTTTGCTATGTCACATGCTTGTACACTATCTTCTTTGAAACACTTCCATGTTCTAGTAGTAAATGGAAATACATATTTTTATTTATTAACTTTTTACATATTACCCACATCAAGCAAGCCAATCGAATTAATATTTACTGTGGCTTGAATTATTCCAAATTCTCGAGATATTTGTCCCGTCTTGATTATTTTTCCTTCCTGAAACAATAGTTTTGGTCTCCATACAATCCCATCCAGAGTAATCATAAGATTCCAATTACATTCCACTTACTTGTGGGCATAAATAAAAATGAAATATTATTACAGAAGAAAGATAAAATCAAGTACCTTGTTGCAGCTGATGTAAGAGGAACAGTCATTTCATTATGGCCCATTCCCACAAGGCAAACTTTGCCACCCTGTTTAGTGGCACCCAAGGCTGTTGACATTGTTTTGTTAAATCCTGCACAATCAAAGGTGATATCCACTCCAGTTTCCATTGCCTTGTGTATCAGCGCAACTTCTTCAGCTACATCCTGTAAAATTTCCAATCTTAAGGCATAGCAATTGCTAGCTGCATGAATAATTGTGCAGCTGATTTCTTGATAGGTTGCGTGTTTGTTAAGATGTAATTTACAGAAAAAGAACAGCTTGAAGGAGCTAAATCAAAAGTTTATAAGTGGGTGAACAGTGTATATTTTACTAAAACAACGAAAAAAATTTTCTTCAAAATATAAAAAAATAATACCTGAATATTCGTTGACACTTTAACTATGCCATCAGCACCGAGATCCTTGGCAACAGATAAACGGTAATCATCAACATCCACAACGATAATTCTGGGTACACCAAAAGCACGAGCTGCTAGCAGTGTAACAAGCCCTATGGGTCCAGCTCCCATGATTAAAACATTTGTTTCTGGACCAACATTAGCTCGGCGACAAGCATGAACACCAACACTTAAAGGCTCACACATTGCGCCTTCCTCTAAGCTCACATTATCTGGCAATTTAAAACATAGGTCGGCAGGATGCACCACCTGTTCACAAAAAGCACGGACTTCTAATTGCATTTTCCAGTGAATGTTATTACCAATCAGATTCTACACATTTCACAACTGACCAATATGAATAAACTTGGAATTCAGTCATCTAAAGTGCTTATGACCAATATGACTTTGAAAAATATGAAAGGCTATGCTGATTTGTTAACCTGATTGGCAAGAGAACCATGTACTGGTGGAGTGGCAAAAAACTTCATCTCAGGGCATAGATTGTATCGACCTTCTTTGCAAAGATTGCATCTCCAGCAACTGATGCCTGGTTCCAATGCCACTCTGTCTCCACGCACAAGATGCTTAACTTCACTTCCAACCTCATCGATGATCCCAGCACACTCATGCCCAATGACCATTGGTTCCTTCACTACAAAATCTGCCAATCTCAAGGTCTGAAAATAGACATGACATAACAAACATACTTGTGAGGCATCAGAAATAGGATAACAACAAAAATGAATACTTGATCTATCCATTATATAATCTTATTTTAGTCCTGCACTGATTTTCAATCCAATACTGATTCAAACTTTTCAAAGCCAAATACTCGAGTCAGGATCTATTGAAATTTGACATATACTTTCAGGAACCAAACAGAAAGGGTTATATAATTAGTGAAATAGCAAAGTTACATTGAAATGAATAAATAGATTGATGAGTTGTGGAAGGGGGATTCACCTTGAGATAGTGAACATCACTTCCACAGATACCAACAGCTTTCATCCTTACTCTAACATCATATGGTCCTTAAACAACAAAGGAAACAAATGAAACAATCATAGTTTAGAAATAAACTAAGCAAAAACGGGTTCTCAAGGGGGAAAAAAAATCAGACTTGTATTAAAGAAAAATAGAATCAATTAACAAAAACTCCGGATACAACAAATTAAAGAAGATAAAAGAGTGACGTACCAAGAGGAGGGAGCTTGAAAGGCTGAATCTTGAGATTGTCGACACCAAGAAGCCACGCAGCCATGTTTTCCTCTTCTTGCCCATCCTTGATTTCGTCAAGTGACATCCCTCCTTTACCCATTTACCTGACCTTTTTGGATACACCCAGACCAGCCACTCAACTGTGAGGAGTCCAAAGCTGGAAACTAAATAGAGTGTGAGATGATGAGGAAGGAATCAAGTTAGTTTCATTTTATTTTATTTTGAAGTCCGAATCAGAATTCAGAATAAACTAAAGATGGGATCTTTAATTTAATCGGTGCTTTATGACTAAGATATGATATGGATAGGATAGGACAAACAGAAATGATGAAGGGAGTGTGTGTGTGTGCGTGTGTGTGTATACAATACAAATGTAACTTGAATTCTGTGCATGTGTCCATTCTGTATGACTTGGACATTATTTGGCATCCATATGATGTATGCATATTTGGCAATCTGTATCTATCAATCGCAATCGGCTTTGGCATCCATATCCTTCCACCCAACGAAAAGATAGAATAAAAACACAGGAACAGAGCAAACATAGTTAGACAGACATACGGCTTTTGGTTGGGTTTTAAATAAATCCTGTCCTCTTTCAAAAAAAAAAAATAAAAATAAATCCTGTCAGTTTTTAATTTTAGACTGCTGTTTCTATTTCTCTTTTCTATGATCAGAGCCGGACATAGATGTAAACAAGGTTCGTAGGTTAATTTGCAGAATCAATTAATTTTTCTCCATTAAATTACCCTTTTATACCCATTAAAAAGTACTATTAACAATCAAAATATCATCCAAATAAAATTTTTTAAATTTCTATTAAAGGAAAGAAAAGCAGTTTTCGCAAAAAGAAAAAGATTTAAGAGTAAAAGTTCTGATTTTTTTATATAAATTATATAATAAACAGAAACTGGACTTTTCTGTGTTTTCATCATCATTTCTTTTTGTTTTCCTTCATCTAAACAATCGATTGGTCCAATACTTTGGCCTCCATGTCTATATAATTAAGATGAGCCAGTGAGAAGGATTAACTCCGTTCAATTTCAGTAACGTGAAATCCAAGCTTTAGAGAGAGATGTCACATGGTGCTGATATTATGGCGGGCAAAGTAGAAGAGAATATGGCTGCTTGGCTTCTTGGGATAAAAAATCTTAAGATACAGCCTTACAACATTCCTCCTGTTGGTAAGTCCTCTCTTCCTCTCTGTGCTTTCTTCTATAAGATCATAACTCTTTTTTACATAAAGAATAGTTGTGATCATGTCTTTAGCCATGTGATCAATGGTGGGTCTGATTTGGAAAAACAAATTGAATCATATATGCGGCTTTTATTTAATTTTAATTTGTCAAATATATGGGAGAAAATTGAAAGACTTTAAATACTGGAACTTTAATTATATATAGTTTTGTTTTTCCAATTATGATCATAGGTCCTCATGATGTTAAAGTAGGAATAAAGGCTCTTGGTATATGTGGAAGTGATGTTCATCACTTCAAGGTAAATTGCTGCCTTCTTCTCAAAAAAAAAAAAAAAAAAAAAAAAAAGAAAGACTTTTAAATCACTGGCAACTTTTAATTAATATTAGTTTGTTTTCCAATTATCGTCATAGGTCCTCAATGATGTTAAAGTGAGGAATAAAGGCTCTTGGGTAATGTGGAAGTGAATGTTCATCACTTCAAGGTAAATTGCTAGCCTTCTTCTCCCAAAAAAAAAAAAAAAAAAAAAAAAAAAAATGCTGCCTAATGTTATTTTCTCTCCTTTTTCAAGTTAGCATTTAAGATTTAATCTCAAGATGTTTGCTTTGGTTACTAAATGCGTTGCTATTATGCAATCTTCGGTTCAACACACCAGACAATGAGATGCGCAAATTTTATTGTCAAAAAGCCAATGGTGATAGGACATGAATGTGCTGGGATCGTAGAAGAAATTGGGAGTGAAGTGAAGACTCTAGCAGTAGGAGACCGTGTAGCATTGGAGCCTGGAATTAGTTGCAGAAGATGCAATGTCTGCAAAAATGGTCGTTATAATCTCTGTCCTCAAATGAAATTCTTTGGATCTCCACCAACTAATGGAGCTCTTGCTAATAAGGTTACCAAATTTTACAATGTAATAAAGTTTTGAGCAAATACATATTTAACCTTCCTATTATTAGGTAGTGCATCCTGCAAATCTATGTTTCAAACTACCTCAAAATGTGAGTTTAGAGGAAGGAGCAATGTGTGAACCCCTCAGTGTTGGCGTCCATGCTTGTTGCCGTGCAAAAATTGGTCCTGATACAAGTGTACTGATTATGGGAGCTGGACCAATAGGCCTTGTCACCATGTTGGCTGCTCGGGCATTTGGTGCTCCTAGAATCATGATTGTTGATGTTGATGATCGCCGTCTATCCATTGCAAAGAATCTTGGTGCAGATGGGATTCTTCAAGTCTCCACAAATATTGAGGTTTGTTTGGCCCTTTCTTTTTCTGCTTGTTATTTTTCATAAAACCTGCAATGAAGTGTTTTAATATGCCAGTGATTTTGCAGGATGTAAGTGAAGAAATAACAAAGATACAGAACATTATGGGCTCAGGCATTGATGTAACCTTTGATTGTGTTGGGTATGAAAAAACCATGTGTACATCTCTAAACGCTACAAGTTCAGGTGGCAAAGTTTGCCTTATTGGTTTAGCCTTGACTGAGATGACTGTCCCTCTTACTCCAGCTGCTGCAAGGTAATTAAATTTTTATGCTTGAAAGTTCCCTTCATCTCCGTTTATGTGGGTGATAGTAACTGGCAGTGTCGTTTGTAGGGAGGTTGATGTTATCGGCATATTCCGTTACAGAAACACATGGCCGCTCTGCATTGAGTTCTTGAGGACTGGTAAGATTGACGTTAAGCCATTGATAACTCACAGGTTTAGCTTCTCACAAGAAGAGGTAGAAGAAGCCTTTGAAACTAGTGCTCGTGGTGGCGACGCCATTAAGGTCATGTTTAAATTGTAAGCATTAAAAGTGCTGTGCATTTAAGCAGTGATTCTAAGCTGTCTTCATGTATAACAAAAAGAATTGATAGAATGAAAATGCATCTTATCTGTTGTTACTCCCATTGACCTCAATGCAACTGCAACCAGAAGGTTTTTGCAGGTCTCCTTCCACCATTAATTCTCTCATTTTTGAAGCATCATTCCATCTATCAGAACCAGCATATGTGCTTGACAAGAGAACATAATTCCCACTGTTATAGGGGTCTAATCCAAGAAGTTTGTTTGAAACAATCTCAGCTAGAACCACATTTCCATGAAGCTTACATGCGCTGAGCAATATTCTCCATACTACAACATCTGGAATTACTGGCATTGCTTTTATGAACTCATAGGCTCTGTCTAGGTTTCCAGAGCGGCTCAAAAGATCCACAAGGCATCCATAATGCTTCATTTCTGGCATTAATCCATAAACTTTTTCCATCCTCTCAAAATATTCCAATCCTTTGTCCACCAATCCAGCATGAGCACAAGCCAGTAATACCCCCATGAAGCTTCCATGAGTTGGCTGAATGCCATCTCTCAACATCAGCGAGAATAACTCAAGTGCCTGATCTACAAAACCATTAACAGCAAGGCCAGAGATGACTGATGTCCATGATACACTGTCCTTCTTTTCCATCTTATAAAACACCTCTGATGCTTTTTCTACAACCCCACATTTGCAATACATATCTATTAAAGCATTTCCCACATATACATCAGCCCTTACGCCATGCCTACAAATGTATTCATGAACTGCCTGTCCCACATCGAGTGAGCCCAAGTGAGCACAAGCAGAAAGCACACTAGCTACTGTAATCTCATCTGGTTTCACTTTAGCTTCCATCATATCTTGAAAAAGCTTCATTGCATCAGAATATTGCTTGGCTTGAGCATAACCTGTGATCATAGAAGTCCATGAAATAACATTCCTGATAGGCATTTGATTGAAAAGCTTCCTAGCCTCAACTAATTCCACCACTTTTGTATATCCAGTGATCATTGCATTCCAAGAGACTATGTTTCTTTCTTGCATCCCATCAAAAACTCTCCGTGCCAAATCCACTAAACCACGCCTCCCGTACATATCTATCAATGTGTTGCCTAAATAAACATCAATATCCACATGATTATCTTCAATATAATTTACCATAGAATCTGAAATATCATTCAAACCCAAATAACTGCAAGCTAACATAACTTTAACCATTGTAACCTCATCAGCTATCACACTTGCTTCCTTCATGGAATTAAACAAACACAAAACCTCCTTGAACTTATTAAATTGACTATAACCACAAATCAAAGAATTCCAAGAAACCAAGTCTCTATCTGGCATTTGATCGAACATCTTGTGTGCCAACTGTAACTCACCAAAAGATCCATACATTCGAATCAAAGCATTTGCTACAAATAGATATAAATCAAACCCGAGTTTCAAAGCGTGAACATGAAATATCTGACCATGTAAAAAATCGTTAACACGAGAACAAGCCTTGAACAAGGAGATAAATGTCAAATTATCGCCAACTGTTCCTCGACCATACATTAGATTAGTATACATATCAATCGCTTCATTTGGTCGTTCACTTTGAGACAAACCACGAAGCAAGAGATTAAATATTGAAAGTGTAGGTTTCTCAATCCGATTGAAAACAAGAAGAGCTTTATGGAGATAAGAAGGAGATAAAGCATAGGATCTTATAACATCTGACATTGAATAAGGGTCTTTGTAGAGTTGAGTTCTAATGAGATGTCCATGTAGCTGTTTGATTGAGGAGACAGAGAGTCGATTATTCATTACTCGCTTGACGAAGAGAGATTGATGATCCGCGCAATTATTAGCTTAAGAATAAAAAAAAAAAGTACCCGAACTTCAATATCAGTCTTTAACCTCCTTGAAACTATGCCGCGAAAAGTTTCATGACTGTCTGGCAGGAAAAACTCTCTCTCCATCTGCAAACGACAGGAAAAGTCAAAAAACAAGCTTGGTTTTTTTTTTTTTGAAGTAAAATTTTGGATTTTTGGCAACATGATCATGAGCCTAGTTATGTAAGAAAGTGAGTCTGCAACTTATAACTGGGGCCCATCAAATGTTTCAGCCCACATTATGTGGGCTTTCCGCTTGCATCATCAAAGCTGACAGAGATTCATAAACTTTAATTTTATACTCATAAAAAATTATTATCTTGGCCTTTCAAAAAAAAAAAAAAAAAAATTATTATATTGTAAATGAGTTTGCATTTCGTAAGAAAATCAGTACAAATTTTTTATTAAGTGAAATTTGCTGATATTACATAAAACGAGAAAAATAAAATTATGCAAGGTTTATGTGTTAAGTTTAGAAAGCAGTAAAAGTTTTGAACATTCAAATTTCAAAATGGACGAATACAAGTTCAAATGTTCAGTGGACAACATGAGATGACCTCGAGATTTCATAATCTGCTTTCTTTTGTTTCACTTTTTTTATTATATAAACAAGCAAAAGAAAAATTCAAAAAGGTGCACCATAATTTAACACTACAAGTACAAAGTTTGATGGGGTGTTTAAGGATATATACTGTGTTAAAAAAGCATGGAATCTGGATTTCCGGTGTCTGGTAGGGTTTGGTGACTTGCTTAATAGAAAATAAAGCTACCGTTGCTGTCACTTCCAATAGTTCTAGGCACTGAGAATGTGGTATAAAATCATTTATGATAATAATTAGTGATGCTCTAATATAATTTTCAATATATGTATCTTATCACTAATAGAATGTGGCTTAAGATATTATCATTAAATCAAATAATTCACGGAATGATTATTCGTCACTAATTCTTGGTCAGTTATCTTTCTTTCTTCAGTAATTGTAAATTGACAAGACACGTGCAATTTTGCTTTCATACACCATACACTGATTTGACAGATAGTTCCTTGAGAAAAAAGTTAACCTAACCTGCCTATTTTATTCAATTTTCTACTCATATTAACCTAATTTTCAAGTCATGATCTCTAATTCTTTACCAACCCTGTATTATAGATCATTATATGTGGGATTTCAGCCACTAGTTACTTACTTTACCAAATTTTGATAGCAAAAGTAATTTAGTAATAACCCATTCAGTTTTTTTTTTTTTTTTTTTTTTTTTTTTTATTTACGTAACTAACCATTCAGTTTTTTTTTTTTTTTTTTTTTTTTTTTTTTTACAGTTTCGCTATCCCATTGGTCCAACCATTAGGCAGGCTCTACCAAAAGAAGACCTAACCCTTTTTAACCCTCTTTGTAAGCGTAAAATTTTACATTATTACATAAAAACAAATAAATATAATATTCTATATCTAGCCTAAGAATCCAAAATGATAAGATAAAATGTATATTATTAATTAATTATAACCGCTAAAACAAAAAAACAAAAAAGATGAAGATATGTTTTTGTCAGCATTTATATTCTAAACTTCAACTATGGACATAGATTTGTCCTATTCCATTGGAAGTTGTACATTTCCAATGATCGCGACTTCAAAAATGGGAAACTTTTTCCTATATTGCTCGTGCATTGAAAATGGATATACTAATTGTAATTGTACTGTGAACATGGGTCCTTTTTTTTTTTTTTTTTTTTTTTTTTTACAGTTCGCTATCCTCCTTGGTCAAACCTTAGGCAGGTCTACCAAAGAAGTAAGACCCTAACCCTTTTTTACCTCTTTGTAAGGTAATTTACATTATTACATAAAAACAAATAAATATAATATTCTATCATCTAGCCTAAGAAATCCAAAATGATAAGTAAAAATGTATATTATTAATTAATTTAAACGCTAAACAAAAAAACAAAAGATGAAGATATGTTTTTGTCAGCATAATCTAAACTTAATATGGACATAGATTTGTCTATTCCATTGGAAGTTGTAATTTCCAATGATGCGACTTCAAAAATGGGAACTTTTTCCTATATTGCTCGTGCATTGAAAATGATATATATTGTATGTACCTGTGACATGGGTCCTCTTTTCCTCCATCCTCCAGGAAAGCTGAAATTGTTAAAACTTACAGGGGCGTAGGAGTGACTGGGTCTACTGGTCCTGAGGTCCCCAAGTTTTAGCATGCCAAGGTGCAAAGTCAAGGCCTCCATTTTTAAGTTTCTACTTTTGGTCTAATTACTCCGACACCAACTAAATTGGAATACTGATTATATCCAGACTCTATTCTGTTTTTTTTTTTCAAATGTTGAGAGAGTTTATTTATTTTATATTTTTTTGACAAATATAATAATTTAAGGTTCTATTTTTCATATAATGAAGAAATAGTCAGTTAAAATTTTGATTGTATACTGCATTTCAAAGTGAAAATTTACCTCGATACTATATGACCTGAGAGTGAAGATATATATATGAATTGGAAAAATATAATAAATTGAATGAATTTTTGATTAGTCAATAAGGATTTAACATGACATGAGAGATGCGTAGAAATAAATAGTTTGTTGTTGATAAAAATTAATTAAATAAATAAAAAAAAAAAAAAGGGTTTGGGGTTAGTTGGATTGTTGGGGGGGATTTGTTTTGATAGTTACAGTTTTTCAAAGGTAGCGAGTGGGAAGGGCACCACTACTCCCCTTCCTTCTCCATATTTTTTTCAGGTTGCCTTCCCAACTTTCCTATATTGCCCATTTGCCCTTGGAATGGCTAATGGGTATTTAAATAATAATAATAATTATTTAGTCCCTCCACAAGATATATTATGATAAAATTATATTTGAAAATCATTTGGTACTGCATATATTTATGTCCAACCAAAAGAATTAAATCTGCTTTTTCTTGATAAGGATGTTCAGATTATGGAATTACTTCTTGGCTTGATGCCTAAATCTAAACCTTCTATTTTCGTGTTGGCTAGCTACAGATAATCAAGTGCCTTAACTGTATGTGTATAATATTATAGCGTATGCTACACAAGTTATATCCGTTACAAGTAAATGATAGTTAAGATAATATTTTTTGGTAACATATATATATTTGTATATTTTGATTGTAACTGAAACAAATTACTTATATCTCAAGCCTCAAAATTGAATTCATTAAGGAACTTGGTAACTTGGAAAATACACCTTCTGGAAGCAGACATTTATTCTTACCGCCCCATCATCTTCAAAATAAAAATAAAGAGCACAGCAACTTAGAACTTTGATCCCATGATGATTACTTAATTTACCAGTATTAAACAATACCAAGAATATTTGTTGCACAATTACATCATTTACAAATAATATAAAGTAGTAATTCAAAATAGACACTCGAAGAGACCAAAATTTCAACTTTGTGTACATTGTTATACATAATTATATATTGTTCAAGAAATGATTAATTAATTAATTAATTGTTGACCTCTAACAACTTAATTATTTTAGCTTTGCTTAATTAGATTCTGGTATATCCAATAATTACAGATGTCCGTAATCCTCGAAGTTGTCCACCGAATATCCAACTAATTTATGTATCTTGAATTTGCATAACCAAATTGTCAAAATAAAAATCTCCACTATACATATAATTTAACTTAATGGACATACAACTTATAAATGTGGACACCTCTCACATGTTAAAACCATAGCTATGCAAAATTATGGCTAAATTCTAAAATTTATATTTTTTAAAATAAGTCGTGTTTTAGGGTCCAAATTTTGCATTGACCACAATAATGAAAGTCCTTTTTCAGTAATTTGATGTCTTGGAAGATGACTAACGTTTAACATTTCAAAGTTCAAACCATTACACCCAAATCAGACGTCGCCGTGTCGTTGAGCCCAACTTCCTCCCAACGCAATACGTCCAAAGGGCTCTGTCTCTCCCTCTCTTTCTCTCTCTAATCTACGCATATAAAAATAGACACATATGTACCATATGCAACTACTCGACCCATAAGTCTAAATTCCTTCTATTCTATCAAAACCCATCTCTCTTTTCTAAAACAATGGTTTCCACTTGCAGAAAAAAGAGCATGAAAATCTCCATAGCCATAGCCGATGCAGCTTCATGGTACTGTGCCATCGTCTTGTTAGGTCTAATATTACTAGGGTCTATTAAGGAGATCAGTTCTTCTTCTACCGCTGAGCCTTTTAAAGGCAACCAGCTTCTTGATCGACATTGCGATGAAATATACGTTGTTGGGGAAGGAGAGACTCTCCACACGATCAGCGACAAGTGCGGTGACCCGTTTATCGTGGAGCGGAACCCGCATATCCATGACCCGGATGATGTTTTCCCTGGACTTGTAATCAAGATCACTCCTTCTAAGCCCAGGAAATTGTTGAGGTAGTTTATATAATCAGAGTAGAAAGAAACAGAGGTCTTTTAATTATTAATAATACATGCTTGTACCATGTATATAGATTAGATACCAGAGATATATAAAAGCTTCTGTTACAGTTTGATTCATATATATTATATATACACACAGAATGCTTTTCCTTTTTCTTTGTAATTAGTTAAGAGAGACGAATAGCATATATGGATATTGCGTTTTTTCTTTTCTTTTTTTTTTTTTTTTCTTTTTCTCTTTTGGGGGGATGCTTAATTAGTTCTTGTTGTACTATTTGCGATAAATTGGTTACGGCTTTTCTTTCATTGTACCAGATTGTAGAAAATACAGATCTCTTTTCGTCAATTTCCATCTTAACCTACTTTTTCTTTTTGGGTCTTTTAAACTTTATTTGTGTCAAGAATTTAAGGCGTTCATGCTTCTACTTTGTGCATGATGATGCGGTTTCGTTCATTCCTTTGAACTTTGGTTCAATTGCCAATAAAACAAAGTCTCAAAGTGTAAAAGATGCTAGGATTCTCTTCTATTTATGTCGTATTTTTAAAGCTTGTCCTCTTGTCTGGTTCATTCATCAATAAAGAAAAGTCAGTCTCAAAGTACGTACAGGATGCTTGAGTTCTTGCCTAGTTTATGTCTTCTTACTGTATTTTTAAATTAGCTTGTCCTGGTCTCGTGTTCTTGAATGTTAATTAAATTTAATTCAGCAATCAATTTTGGTTCAACTTTGTGGTTGTTTTTCTTTTTCAATTATTCGCTACTGTATTTTTCTTTTCTTTTCTTTTCTTTCTCCTTTATATTTAATAAAAATGACGACCAATAAACAGAAAGAAAGGTTTATACGATTTCTTATATATCACAAAGAACAATATAGCATGGCAGTTGCCAGTTAGAAAGGACAGGAACTACAGTGCTTAAACCACTTGCAAATTATAATATCTTCAACTGTTTTTGTGGTGAAAACAAAGAGTTTGTTGCAAATTTGGACTTTTATGTCTTTGTATTTGCAACTTCTTAAATCCTATTAAATGCCAGTAGTCTTATTTTTCTTTCTTTAGCAGCATAGTTGACCTTAATCCTATTTGTTCCTGTTCAAATTTCAATGTTCTTAACCTGTTAATTAATAAAAGTTGACGTATCTTTATTTAGTTTGTCATGAAATTAAACTCCTCAATGAATTTTTTTTTTTTTAAATAATTTAATTGTGCCTATTAGTATCAGACTAATAATCTACCAATTAATCATCTGCTGTATATAGATATATATATAAACTTAAGAGTTTAAATTCTAAAAATAAATCCATTCTCTATTTTAAAAATATTTTATATGGAAAAAGGAAAAATATAACAATTGGAGATGATTAGTCCAAACAATATCCTAAGACTTGATTCTCTCTCCATTATAAAAAGATTGTCCATCTTTCCATTTCAGTTTGTCTCAAAATATAATTCATTTACCTTTTTTTTTTTATATTATAGTTAATTTTTAAATTATCTATTACACATTTATTAAGTTTTATCTTATTTTCAATAATTCTCGTTACTTCAAATTCATATGTTATTTATAAGTAGCTTTACATTCATAAACACCATGTTTTTCTCTTCCATTCTTTTCCTCTTGAATTTTAAAAAGTCATCGATTTTGATCACTCTTGTTAATTTGTAATTTATATTTCACACAAATTTATATTATAAATATAAATTTTATTATTTCAATACAATAATTCCTCGTGTGTTATTTAAGAAGAATAATAAAAAAGTTATAGGAACAAATTACCAAGAACCTCATATGTTAATCTTTGCGGAAAAAAAAAGTGGACTATTTTTTTAAGACAAAGAAAATATTAATCTATTAGAACAATCAATCATGAAGCAAGCATGATGTTTGATAATTGATTAATCAAATTTTGAATATGGTAGAGAAAAGGTTTGACAAATTGAAATCCTCAATCCCAACCGGCCAAGCCAACCTATGCATTTTGATGGTGGCTTTGTTACCACTTTCTAGTGGTGGAGGTGGTGCCTAGTGGCCGGTGGGGGCAGTCTATCTTTTTCTCTAATCCAATTACTCAATTATGTAGTTGTATACTGTCTGAAAAAAAGACCTCAACACAAGGCGGGTTGGATGAGTTGGGGTTTTCCACTACATTAGGATAAATACATGCCACAGCCCGCAATTATAAAGGATAATATGATTTGAAACATGGAAAATATGCCAATAATTCAATTTCAATGTGCTATTCTCATCCACAACAATCAATATGATATCATTCCATAAACTTTAAAGTTAATCGAATTATTGATAAAGGAGCGGAATAAAATAAAATAAAAGAAAAGCTAAATTAAAAATGTAAAAATCAATCAATATCTTCTCTTTTTTTAAAAAAAAAATGCACGAATTTCTGGTTCCTTGGGCTATTGTTAATGAAATTGAAATTTACAATATATGACAAGAATGAAGCTGAATGATCATGGTTGGCTGGTCTCTTATCTGCTCCCAAGTGTCCTGTAGCAAAAGATGGTGTATCTGGGTATGGTTTCACCTATACCTCACCTACCTTATCATCAAAATTGGTCAGGTCAACCTTCCTGATACGATATAATAAAAATTTTTTATATAATATTATTTAATCTAATAATTTTATGAATCTTGCATAATTTGATATTATATATTTGTACTACGTTTATGTTTCTTAGTAGTTATAAGTTTTAACGAAAAGCACTAATATAATTTGATATTATATTCACACATCAGACACGTTGTGCTGGATTTGTTTTTTATTTTTCATTATAGAAGTTGTTGATTTTCATAGGATCTTCCCAATCCTAATTATTGGTATATATTTGTATTATCCCCTCCCAAATTCTGAGCAACTCAATTTGATTTAACACGTATCCATGCGTTTATTCTTCTCCTATATTTAAAGAATTGTGTAAAAGATAATCTCTAAAGAAAAAGGATGGTGTATTGTCTACATCACCTATTCCAAAGATGCAAGGAAGCATGATGTTTGAGGTTCAAACCTAAGACTGTTATGTATCTTAATTCTTAAAGAGTATGTATAAATGCAGGCTCATCAAATATATATTTTTTTTTGAAAGGAAAAACTTCATTAAATCAATTAATTAGACAAGTAAAAAGAAATTAAATTTTGAGTTAAGCAAATAAAAAGAACTGCATTTTTCAATGCGACCATGTATTGTATATATGTGCCTTTACTCCATAGATTCCCTTTTCTTGATTCAAAGCCTTTGGAATTACATAAGTTTTGATTTTGGTTAGACCATTTAATTAGGCATACAGGTTGGGCCAGGCCTAGTGAATATTGATTGTCTGTTGAGATTCCATCGTTAGGCTTTTTACAGATATTCTTATTTTTGCTCAGCCCATCATGAAAAGGTTGAATTGTAGAAGAAAATAAAATACTTAGTAAAACATAACTGAATGCTTGAAAAACAATACAATCACTGTGCGTCAATGATAATTAAGCTATTCTATGTTCAACCAATATGAATTATGCGATAGAGCATGAGAGCACTTAATCATAAATAAGGTACAAATTTACATTCTAACATCATAAAGCAACATAATTCTAATTAATTAGTTACACCGTACCTGTTGTTAATAGTACTTTTGTTTAAGAAATTGGCACATAGCGCACTTGGCAATTGAAAAAATGTCAAATCAGAATATTGATAATCACCCACTGCATTATTCTATTTTCAGGCTGAAATAGAAATATTTGGTTGGTGATGGAGAGCCTCCTTTGAGGCACATTTATGTTATTTTCACACCCACACACACCATGCGTTTTTAAAGAAGTATCTTTTTATGCAAATTTATATTGTTGAACTAAAAGTTTCTCCTTTGTCCTTCTCATGGCAAAGTGAACAAACATTCTTTGCACCCAAAGAAATCAAGCACAAGGCTCTTTGTTTCGTGATATATTTAAAGGCTTTCTCTTGCTCTATTTGTAATAGGATATACAATTCTATAAGGTTTTGTAGTCATGGATCTTTGTTGCTGGAAATTTCTTGGCTTCGTTCTTGCAGGAATTTTCCTGTTTCAGGGCTTCTCTTATTCAGAGAAAGGTATGGATTCATTTTCGGTTTTTATACATTGATTGAGATTTTTAAAAATTTTTAATCTTGTGCAGCTCCTTATTACACATTTGTCCATGAAGCAACCTCGTCGCCGCAAATCCGGTATTATGACTACATAATAATCGGTGGAGGAACCGCAGGCTGTCCATTAGCGGCAACTCTCTCTATAAATGCTACCGTTTTACTCCTTGAAAGAGGAGGCTCTCCTTATGGCAACTCTAACATAACTAACATAGGCAACTTCATTGCCTCTCTTTCCGACACGTCTCCAAATGCTCCTTCCCAACTCTTCATCTCCGAAGATGGAGTGTACAACACCCGTGCGCGTGTTCTAGGCGGCGGAAGCTCTCTCAACGCCGGATTTTACACGCATGCTAGTGCGGATTATGTGAAGGAAGCAGGGTGGAATGAAAGATTGGCTAATGCATCTTATAAATGGGTTGAGACCAAAGTAGCCTTTCAGCCACCAACGCTGCAATGGCAATCAGCTGTCAGGGATGGGTTACTAGAAGCAGGTGTATTCCCTTACAATGGGTTTACGTATGATCATATTCATGGAACTAAAATTGGAGGATCAATTTTTGATGGGGATGGTCATAGGCACACTGCTGCTGATCTTCTGGAGTATGCTGACCCAAAAAACCTTGTAGTTTATTTACATGCTACTGCATTGAAAGTCTTGTTCACTGGAAGAAAAGGTAAATTAAGCATATTGTTTATAATCTTAATTTCTTTGTTAATGAAATTTGATATTTCAAAACTGATATTTGAAAGTACTAAAAGAGTGGGAATTGTTAAATCTGATTTATCTATATTGAGAGAATTTTACATATCATTTTCAGCTGAGTTTCAATAAGTCTCATCTGCATAAATGGATGGAAACAAAGTGCGGTGCAATTTAAAAAAAAAAAAATATTAAAATGGAGCGAATAGATTATGATTCTTTGGTTTTTCACGCGCTTTATACGGGTAATATGACATTTAAGTTTTTAATATATTCCAATAAATCCTTTTCACCACACCAGAACATTGTTAATACAGGGAGACGACCATGGGCAAAGCCAAAAGCATATGGGGTGAGATTTCAAGATGCAAGGGGATTCAGGCGCACGGCGTTCCTGAATAAGAACTGCAAGAGTGAGGTAATATTATCTGCTGGTGCAATTGGAAGCCCACAACTGCTAATGCTGAGTGGAATTGGGCCTGCCAAACATCTTCGGGCTCATCGCATCCGTGTAGTGTTGGACCAGCCCATGGTGGGTCAAGGCATGGCCGATAACCCAATGAATCTTCTGTTTGTTCCTTCTCCTCTACCAGTTGAAGTCTCACTAATTCAAGTTGTGGGCATAACTCAATTTGGTAGCTTTATTGAGACAGCTAGTGGTTTAACCTTCTCTTACAATTGGGCTCAAAGATATGTCAAGGACTATGAGCAATCTTTAAATCAGGTATTTACTCACCCATCAAAATCGGTGAAAACTCCCATATTTTATGAAACTCCAACGAGAAATCTCATATTCCCATGCCCAAACAGTATTAATTACATGGTACAGGAATGATTTTATTAATTAAACTAACACCAGACTGCATATTTAGACAGGCCAACAGACCATACTGACCCCAGAGGCGATGGCTAGGGCTTTTGAGACAGTAAATTCCTTAGTGAACTCAACACTAAAAGGTGGAATTATTCTAGAAAAGATAACGGGTCCGCTCTCCAGAGGGGAGCTCAAGCTAAGAACAACAAATCCAGACGAGAACCCATCAGTAAAATTCAACTATTTCAAAGAACCAGAAGATCTAATGAGGTGTGTTAAAGGAATGGAAACAATTATCAAAGTAATAAACTCAAAAGCCTTTAAGAGATTTCGGTACAATCATGTGCCAGTACAAGCCCTGTTTAGTTTGATGGCAAATTTACCTGTGAACTTGAGACCAAGACATGCAACTACAGCAGCTTCATTGGAACGATTTTGCATAGACACTGTAATGACTATATGGCATTATCATGGAGGATGTCAAGTAGGGCAGGTTCTTGATCATAATTATAGGGTTCGTGGTGTTGATGGATTAAGGGTTATTGATGGCTCCACTTTTCTTCGCTCGCCGGGCACTAATCCTCAAGCTACTGTTATGATGCTTGGAAGGTAATTACTAACTAGTTGTCCTCTAATCACATTTTGATATATAGCTATTAATTGCATGCCAATATTTTGTAATGCAGGTATATGGGGATGAGAATTCTGCATGACAGACTTCCTAAGAAGAGAAGTAAATGATGATAATTGTAAATGTGACTTTTAAAATTTTTGTATACTATCAGAATACAAGTGAACTTCAGCAGTTCAAGTTTTGGGTAACTGAATGCTTTAATTTCCTTTCCAATTGGTAGAGAATGAGAGAAATGTAAAAATCAATTAGTAGTTATTCTTTCATAACTTTTTAATTTTGGAAATACCGAAAGACCAAAAGTGGAAGTCAAAGAAAAGAGAAGAAGAAGAAGAATATGCCTCTCTAAGGTCGTATATTACTCAGGAAAAGAAAAACATGACGGAGAGCAGAGCATCGCCTTTCCTATCAGCTATTCTTTTAACTCTTTTGGCCTCCAAAGAACGGACAAGATGAGATAACAGAATCTGTCCTGCATATAAAAACAGAGCTTTGAACATATTATTCTGAGCCATAAAACACCTTCAAAGTTTTTAGCATTGTTCAAGGCATATTTATGATACTAAACAACATAAGAATTATTTTAATAACATAATTTTATTGACAAATTGAAAAACAAAATTCAAGAATATATAAAATAGTATCACATGGGCCAAAATTGAAAATATAAAAATGAAATAATAGCATTGGCAACTAGAAGCACTGAAAAGCCAAAATATAATATAGAGGCCAAGAAAGAAAAGGGAACGGGAAAATGAAAGGGAAGGGAATATGGCATATGAAGATATGCTGGTGTTGTAATGCGACTAAAAATCATCATCACTGAAGGAGCATCTGCATCTCCTTCCTGCTGCACTTTTTCCCCTCTTATAACCTACAGACCATGGACAAAAAAAGGTTGAGCAGAAGAAGAATCTCACACACCTTTGTGAGATTTTCTCAAGATTTTTGAACACATAAAAAAGATTTCTAAAAAAATCAAAAAGGCTTTCAGAGGATATCCATGGCATAATCCTCAAGCATATGGCATTTCTTCTGTAGTTTATTCCATCAAACTTAAAGCTCCTTAGTTTATATAACAGCAAAATCCATCAGCTGCATGTAGCAAAATGACGAGATAGTTCAATAAGCAAATCAGTTATAGGGCGCCTCTCGCTTGGCAGGTACGTGCATTAACTTAATCTCATTAATAACCTGCCAAAGGAGAGTTGCCCTGTGACTGCTTCAGCTTAATTCAGATAAGTTGTCAGCTATCAACAGTACTACAAGTGAAGGTAATTAAGCTGCAAGTTTGCTAAGGTAAGGAAAGAAAATGCATTATAGCAATTAAAATCATGTTCCATTTGAAGCACATTCATTTCCCTAAGAGTAATGCACACTAAAGATATGTCAAACTATCACATTTATATACAATATAATTGTGTATCATTTTGCTCAGACAAGATGTAACATTTAGATAAAATTCTTTCGACAGAGACAATTCTAAATATATCATTTTAATTTTAATAGGTAGTTGATATTCATAAATATATATAGACGTCAATTAGTAATTTAGGAAAAATGCAAACGAATTTAAACGACATTCACCTGACATGCAAAAATCAATTTGCACATCATAACTCTTAACAAAGGGAGAGATAAAAAAAAACGACAGAACCAACACCTAGAAGGGTTGTTGAGGGAATCATGGTAAAAGTGGGCTTAAGAATTTTAATTGATGCAGTTTTTGGTTTGCACCTTGCACCCAGGACTTTCCTAATCGGACAAGTCTCCTTTTTTTTTCAATCCATTTTTGTAGTATTTCAATTTGCTGCCTGGATATTGCGACTCTGCCAACGGCCGCTGAGGCAAATTTGATAGCATCAGCTGGCCAATTGTTTTTTTCTTTATTTATTCAGACCAAAGACTATTTCTTTAAATTAATATCAACTCGATCGGCGACGAAAGGCTCCCAGGGAGCCAAGCGGATTGGACAGATGAGGCCAAGTGATAGATACAGACAGCTTGTTTGCTTGCAGTTGGAAGGAGAACGACAAAGTCCATATTTTACTTCCATTTTAATTTAGAATTAAGTAATGGGAAGCGTTATTTTTTAATGTAAAATATTTACTTATTGTATATTTGAGACAATTTCTATATCATTGAAACCGCGCTCCAAGTGGGAATTCTAAACTGAATTCAATCAGGAACTCGCTTTCTTTCTTTTCTTTCTTTTTTTTTTCCCCTTTTTTCAGCAGAATTCAAATGTAAAAAGAATGGAAAAGTGATGATCATAATTCAATACTAAATGTCTCCTTGATGACGGGCTTTTTCTGACTCTGCTTTTTCATTTTTTTGAAAAAGACCAACAATTGTTGAAAAATTGGGGCTTTCTAGTAACTAAAATCATGTTTGGCCATTCTCAGCTTTGCCAAGTAAATAATTATATATATAGTAACAACAAAATACAGGCCATTAAATAGAACTAATTCTTCTGTTTTTAACTTAATATTGCAAATCTGGACTGTCTATTTCAAGTTTTGTATTAAACACCATTAAAAAAGACTGGCCAAGTTAATACAACAAAACCTGGTAATCATTGGAAGGACACATGGCACCCAGTAAGTGGACACTGCGTACCATGCGCTGGAGTGGGGCTTGATAATTCATTCCTTACCAATCGGAGCCTTAATCCTGAAGGAAATTAAAAACGTCCTATACAAGCTTTCTGGGGCTGGCCAACATAAAGGTAACTTTGTCCTCCACTTGCATTTGTTGCCCTCCAGTCCTGCATCTACCTTTCAAACGAGTGAGATAATCGAGGATGACCATGACGAACCATTTTGGTACTGTTTAACAAATAAAGATTAATATGCACAACACAAGCATGACAAAAACAAAAATAAATAAATTAATTAATTAATGTTCTACTCAAGGAACAGCATACTGTAACTAAATCCATGCCCGTAGATCGTACTTTACATATTATCATTGATGGGGGATTGAAGATTGATTCCACCAAAAAAATTAGTTAATTTCATTAGCTAATTGGTGTTTTAGCGTATGAAATATTGTTTGTGCTAAACCATTTGACAGAACAAGGTCAACTTGGTAAGAACTGCAAAACACAATCAATTTAATAGTCTGACCTGTTCAACGTTTCCTTGTGGAGCCTGGGAGGCAACCTGTCCCCATCACGTTTAAACCAAAGTAAAGGTTCCACACTAATGCAAAAAGACAATAATAAATGCTCCTCATAAAGCTAACCATTGTAGCTGATTGAAAAGAAAACATCAAGAACGCAAACAAAGAGCAGAAACCGACCATAAAATATCAACGCAGTTGAGGGAAAGCAAGAAAAAAAAAATGCAGTCACCTTGTCTAAAAGAAGCCGCCCAGGTATGCCTTAATGGCTGCTGCCCAACCCCTCTCTTTGGCTACCCTGTCTCCCAGGAAAAAATTGGACAGACCAGAAGCACAGCATCAACATGTCGCCGGAACTTTGCTGCAACAGCTGCTTCCTCTATCTTCCCAAATACCCAATTTACAAATCCCGAGTCTCTCCCATCTTTGCAGGAATCATTTGCTGAATTCACCAAAGCCTACCCACAATACTCTGGTACCTATCAAGTTGACCAAATTCGAGCCCAAGAATACTATCAGCTCTCACACTCCCATCATACCTGTCTTGATTATATTGGCATCGGTCTCTTCTCCTATTCTCAGCTACAAAAACATGACTCCAGAAAACTTGTCTCTTCATCTACTTCTACAACTCAGTCGTCTCCTCAAATTTCGCATTTTCCCTTCTTCAGTGTGTCCTATAAAACAGGGAATCTGAAGACACAGCTACTTCATGGTGGCCAAGAATCAGAATTAGAATCTGCAATAAAGAATCGGATCATGAGGTTTCTCAATATTTCTGAAAAAGATTATTGTATGGTTTTCACTGCAAATAGAACATCAGCTTTCAAACTAGTAGCAGAATCTTACCCTTTCAGCTCAAGTCAAAAGCTCCTTACCGTTTATGACTATGAGAGTGAAGCAGTAGAAACCATGATTAATTGTTCTGAGAAGAAAGGGGCCAAGATAATGTCAGCAGAGTTCTCATGGCCTAGACTGAGGATTCATTCAGCAAAATTGAGGAAAATGATTACGAGGAAAAGAAAAAAGAAGAAGAAGAGGGGGCTATTTGTTTTCCCACTTCATTCTAGGGTGACTGGAGCCAGATATCCTTATCTATGGATGAGCGTCGCTCAGGAGAATGATTGGCATATCTTGATTGATGCTTGTGCATTAGGACCAAAGGACATGGACAGCTTTGGCCTCTCCCTCATTCGTCCAGACTTCCTCATTTGTTCATTCTACAAGATCTTTGGGGAAAACCCATCTGGATTCGGATGCCTCTTTGTCAAAAAATCTACTGTTCCACACATGGAAGATTCCAATAGTACTGGAATGATACGTCTCATCCCAGCAAACAAGCTATTTTGGTTCCTAGATGAATCTTCTGGTACTGATGTGGAACTTGAACAGACAACTAAATTTGTCTTAGAAGGAGATGAATTAGATACATCAAATTCCTTTTCAGGTCCAATAGCCATCCCAAAAATGCACCATGAAGAATTGGAACAAGGAGAAACCTCTGAGTCCCAAACTGCTGCAACAACTACAAAACAGAAAGTTTCAGAAAACTCCAAGTCTGAAACTGCAAGAACAACTACAGAACAGGAAGTATCAGAAACTGCAACCTCCGAGCTTCAAACTACAGGAACATTTACAATTCAGAAGGAGGCGGAAACTTCAGAGATTATGGAACCAGGAAAACCTGCTGAAGTACTCCAACAAGAAACTGCAAAAGCCAGCAGAAACGGGATAATGGAGATTGAATGCAGGGGTTTGGATCAAGTTGACTTACTAGGACTGACTCAGATCAGTAACAGAGCAAGGTGCCTGATCAATTGGCTGGTGAATGCTTTGATGAAGCTCAAGCATCCAAATACAGAAGAAATCCCTGTTATTAGAATATATGGCCCAAAGATAAAATTTGATCGTGGACCTGCATTGGCATTTAATGTGTTTGATTGGAAAGGGGAAAAGATTGAGGCTCCTCTTATACAAAAACTTGCTGATCGAAGCAACATATCTCTAAGCTGTGGATTCCTACATCATATCTCTTTCTCAGATAAGTTTGAAGAAGATAAGGCAACAGTTCTTGAGAGAAAAGCAAGCAGCGTAAAGGGAAAATTAACGAACAAGAGAGAAGAAAAATCAAATCTGGGAATAACAGTTGCCACAGTTGCACTTGGGTTCCTGGCCAACTTTGAGGACACCTACAGACTTTGGGCTTTCATTGCTCAGTTCCTGGATGCAGACTTTGTGGAAAAGGCAAAGTGGAGATACACAGCTCTGAATCAGAAAACAATTGAAGTTTAAATGGAAAATCATTTGTTTGCTCTTTTTTAGATTATGGAATTTATACAGGAAAAAAATACAAAAAGAAGAGAGGTAAGCCCAATTGTTTTTTCAGATGATAAATTCAAAAGCTTCCATTTTAGTTCATGATCTTCTGTATATAATTTTACACTGATCTCAGTGGCACACATTTGCACTTGAATTTTAGCAAGAAGAACAGCTCTACATTGATGCAAAGTGGTAACCTAGAAGATTATGACAAGAAACTTGAAGATGCTTCCTGACCAGCTGGTCACCTAAAACTCCCATTTGTTTAATTTTCCATTTTTATTCTGATCGGAACATTCATTAAGCACAAATTAATAACACTATACGTTTGCATGAGTTCCCAATGTACGAAAAAGTTATCCCATGATTACAAAAGGGTTATCCAAAAAATATCATTTACTAAAAGAGAAGAGATGAAATTAATTTTTTTGTCCCCATCAATTAAGGGTCAAGAACTGGATGCCTTTATTGTAGTTCCAATCTATCAGATTACTGTCACTAAAACCTTCAATAAATTACATTATCACTAAAACAGTCAACAATGCATGTGATGAAACATTCAAATTTTGTTGTGACATTATCCATTCACAAAAGTTTTGCAAGATAACTAGCATTTGCAGCAAGCTGTTTCATTATTTTTAAATGTTATCTCAAAATTGGAATATCAAGAATAAAACGTATGTGGAATAAAGAAACCTTGTAGTTGTTGATTTTTAAAATGCTTGGAGCTAATATAATGATTTTTTCAGGCAACGAATAGAATAACCAGATTGCATATAACAAGTCAAGGCAAGTGTATTACCATCCATGCACTCGGATAATATCAGCAAATCAAGATTGATATGAAACCACCGTATCCTTCTGTTAAATTATCACCAGCTACTTTCTCCAAGCAATCATTTGAAAGGACAGAAATACCAAAGTCCTCTGCACTAGAAAGATTCAAAAAAAAATAAAGCTCTGGTGAAGCTTAATGGGCCTAATGGCCAAAGCACAGGTGTTCAGTATTACCAAGATAATCACAAAGAGATTATTCATTGCTTGCCACATGTCCTGGCCTAACCGAGTCAATCACTTTATGAACCCCTAATGGGAGAGGATTCACATGTGTTCCCATCAATAACCACATCTCATAATAGTCCACACTATTATTTATGCACAATGTGATTAATTAGAGCATAGCCATTCTTAATTAGATCATTAAATCAAGCCCATCTTGATGCCCATTATAGATCAATTAATATCTTAACTTGATTAGCCAAAAACTAAAATTTGAAGCGCACATTTAACAAGACCATGTCTTAAGATCTCCAACAACAAACTCATAAGTCTGCCTGTCTACCTCTATAACACTCCACCCAGGAAACTTTTTAATTCCCTTCTCAAGCATTAATCTCCTTATTCTGGTCACATCAGTCCATCGTTGCTTAGAGGCATAGATATTAGAAAGGAGCACATAGAGCCCACTATCTACAGTCCCAAGCTCTATGAGGTGGTCTAGTATATCTTGAGGGAGTTTTAGAATTCCTTTGTCCTTGCAAGCACTAAGAAGAGCTCCCAATATAAGCACATCAGGTGCCATAGGCATAGTTCTCACGAGCATTAAAGCTTCATCCAAGAGTCCAGCCCTGCAAAGCAAATCTGTCATGCATCCATAGTGTTCTAACCTTGGGGAAAGATTATATTGCTGGCTTATCATCTGATTAAAGTATTTCCGTCCTTTATCTACCAAGCCAGAGTGGCAACAAGCTGTCAAAATGGCTAGAAATGTAACTTCATTTGGCGTACTACCCTCCCCCACCATTTCTTCAAAAAATTTCAGCGCCGCATAGCCACGTCCATGCATTGCCAATCCATTCAGTAAAGCATTCCATGTAAAGATGTTCTTACAGGGCATTTCATTGAAGGTCTGTAGTGCCCTCTCTATGCAGCCACACTTTGCATACATATCAACCATAGCAGTTCCAATATGAATATCCCTTTTGATGGCCCTCCTATCAATGTACTCATGTACCCATCGGCCATAATCCAGATCACCAACATTGGCACAAGCTGAAAGCACACTGGTAAGTATGACCCCATCAGGCTCAATACCTGAGCTGTGCATCTTGCGAAATAACACTAGCGATTCCTTGGGTCGTTGACATTGGACCAATCCACTTATAATACTGGTCCAAGAAACAATATCTTTCTTAGGAAGCTCATGAAATATTTGCTTGGCCTCACTCAAACACTCACACTTTACATACATATCCATAAGGGCATTGCTGGCCTCCAAACTTACCTTTGACGCGCGCTTAAATATCAATCCATGAATCCTTCTCCCCATACGCAGATTCCCGCTTCTCCCACAACCAACTAACAGACTAACAAACGTTGCCGTATTTGGCTCAACGTTCATGCTCAGAAACATGGTCACAGCCTCATCAAATAACCCTGCCCTCGCGTATCCAGCAATGATACTGGTCCAAGACACCACATCTCTCACAGGCATCTCATCAAACACTTTGCCAGCACTACGACAATCATCACAAACACCATATAGATGAACAAGCGAGTTTTGCACATAGAGATCGCATACAAGACCCATCTTAATAACTATCCCATGAATCTGCATCCCTTCTCCAATCCCCAAAAACATTGCACATGATTTCAGCATGGCAGGGAAAGTGTACGAATCAGGCAAAAATCCATTTCTCACTATTTGTCTATAACATAAAATTGCTATCTGCGGTCTATCACTGCCAGCATAGCTGGAAATTAAACTATTAAAAGGGAATGAGCTTACGCGCCAATCACATTGTTTCAAAAAACCACATCCGAAATCAACAAAATCGACAGATTTTCCAAAAAAGTCAACAACTCTTTTGACAACTAAGTCATTGCGGACAATGCCTGAAGTAACTAACTGGGCATGAATTTTCTTGAAAGATTTCAAATTGTTGCATCTACGAATGTAGTCTAAAAGAACCCATTTCAGATTTAGCCTGATTCTGCTCATATCGGTTGCATTATTCCATTTTCAGGGGAAAAAAAAAACTCTTTTGTTGTCCATAGACTTGCGATTGCGAAAGGCATGAATACATGAATCATGATTCCGCGAAACAGAGAGTTATCTAACTTTTTGAAACCGCACGAGCTAGCATAGATGCATTTTCGTCTACTGCTTACTAATCCTAATGCTGATCGTTTAACACTTCTTACCGGCCCCGTGACCCATCTCATTTGGGCCTCAAAAATAATGGGTTAGTACTAAGGGGAAAAGATTCATTCCTGGATCAGATCTGGCCACACCCATTCATGATCAACTCTAAAGTGGGCCCACTTTAGAATTTATATTTACTTGAAACCCGAAAAATAAAATTTATGCTTCTCCAACGAACTATTTACTGAGTTAAGGGTCATTTTACACTTGAAATCTAGCATGTTCCGAGTGACTATATTCCAGCTTATGTGGATAATTTTATATACGATAAAACTTGGGTTTTTTTTTTTTTTTTTTTTCGTGACCATCTCATTTGGGCCCTCAAAAAATAAATGGGTTAGTACTAAGGGGAAAAGATTCATTACTGGATCAGATCTGGCCACACCCATTCAATGATCAACTCTAAAGTGGGCCCACTTTAGAATTTATTAATTTACTTGAAACCGAAACCCGAAAAATAAATTTATGCTTCTCCAACGAACTATTTAACTGAGTTAAGGTCATTTTACACCTTTGAAATCTAGCATGTTTCCGAGTGACTATATTCCAGCTTTGTGGATAATTTTATATACAAAACTTGGGTTTTTTTTTTTTTTTTTTTATGGGACATTTGTTTAGCTAATTCATATATTTCTTTGGTGTGCAGGTATTTGGTAAATTTTTTAATCGGTCGTTGAATATTTTTTTATTAATTGTTAACATATTCACCCTAAATTTTAAAAAGTATACACATATATATTATAAATATAAAAACAATTATATCATTAACAGACTTTTTATATTTTAACAGCAACAACTGCTAAAATGTTATCAAACACTAATAGTACATAGCTAATCTCTCTAAGTCATCAACACCCACAAGTTATCGACTACTATAAACCACTAAACTAAATTGGATGGAAGAAAAGAATTGTCATCATAGATTTCTGATAAAAGTTTCATTGCATGCACTTTTAAACACGTTTTTTATTTTTATATGCGAAATATTAAGTTGATGTGCAGTAAGTATAGCTTCTAGAATAATAATTTTGATTTTTTTTTCAACTATTTAATTGATATTTAATTTTATAAATTAAAATATTAATAAAATAAATTTATAAATTAGATTATATAATAATTTTATAAGTTAAAGTGTTTTAATAAGATATGGTAAAATTTGAGTGGTCCACAAACTAAATGTAAAAAAGTATTAAGGAAGAAAATTTATGTATTCTGCAATAAAACATCTAATAATTTCTCAGGCTTTTACTTCTTTCTTGTAGTTATCGCTGAGTTGGGCTGATACGATTGGGAAGCATTACTAACAAACCTACGTAATCACCAGAAATAAGCCCGAGTCTGTAAGACTTGGAATTATAATGTAGTGTCCATCAGTCATCACATATCTTCTTCCTGGCCTCCTCCATCCCCGTCCGTCTTTTTTCCCCTCCAAAAGTTACCAACTGTGCTTTTGAGGGTCCCTTTCGTTCTTGAACTTAATACGACACTGGACTCTCGCAAAAGATATGTGGGGGTTTCGTTATTTATTTGTTTAGGGTTTTTTTTTTTTTTTTTTTTTTTTTTTTTTTTTTTTTTCCTGACCCGCAAACCGATGGCGGACCTGAATCAACGATCCTGCCTAAAGAAGAAGAGTTTACAGACTCAGATGGCCATGAGTTAGGTGACAACAACAACAACAACAACAATTCTCTTCCAATTAGTCTCTTACAGGTACCGAAATCTAGCAATACTAGGGCACTAGTCACTGCCAAGAGACCCTCCAAGGACCGTCATACGAAGGTGGAAGGCCGTGGCCGTAGGATCCGTATGCCTGCTACGTGTGCGGCTAGGATTTTTCAACTGACGCGAGAGTTAGGTCACAAGTCTGACGGCGAAACCATCCGGTGGCTTCTAGAGCACGCAGAGCCAGCTATTATTGAAGCTACTGGAACGGGAACTGTCCCTGCTATTGCAGTGTCCATTAATGGAACTCTCAAAATCCCAACTACTTCCCCGGCAAGGCCTGACGGTGATGAATTATTGCCGAAGAAGAGACGGAAGAGACCTTCAAACAGTGATTTTATCGACGTTAACGAGCAACAGACCTCTGTATCTTCAGGTTTGGCCCCAATTTCGCCAACAGCAGCAGCAACGTTACCAAATTATGGGGGCGGTAGCACGCAGGGGTTGGTGCCGTTTTGGCCTATGGGTACTTTTATGTTGCCACAGTCTGGTAGTGGGTCCAATCAGTCGCAGTTATGGGCAATCCCTGCTGCTGCGACACCGTTTTTTAACGTGGCTGCAAGACCCATTTCTAGTTTTGTCTCGGCTATGCAACCTGGGGTCCAGTTGGGCGGCGTTGTTGGTGTTGGCGTTGGTGTTGGTGGAAGTGCTGGCGTTTCAAATTCAATTGGATCAGGTGGGTCTTCTTCTCAAATGGGTTCAATGAGTTCCAGTTCCGGTACTAATAACACAGGTGGCGGTAGTAATACTAATACTGGCACTGCTCAAATGCTTAGGGATTTCTCTTTGGAGATTTATGATAAAAAGGAGCTTCAATTTTTAGGTCATTCTGCTGCTCAACAATCTCCATCTTCAAAGCCTTAAATTAAATCAAATGCAGGGTTTTAGTTTTAGTTTTAGTTTTTTTTTTTTTTTAATTTTTCCTTTTTTGAAAAAAATTTTTCCTTTGTAATGCGTACGAGGACATGAACATGAGAAGAACAGGCTTAATTGATTTTTTCTTTTCTTTTTAGTTTTTTTGATGGATGGTTTAGCTAGTTTGGAAGCGTCTGACCTCCGACGTGCAAATTGTGGGGTTTTGTTCTTTGGGAGTACGTGGGCCTGGCCTGCCTGTGCGGTCTGCGTTGATGCGTGTAGGGGTCAACAAGGACAGTGGTGGTGGCGCGTGGACCAAGCCGAATGGTTTAATGAGGGCCAGCAGTTTTTGTCACGTGATGTGGCACGTGTACCTAGGAATTTGGGCCCACTTATTGTCTTTTTAAGGCTTTCTGAGTTGTGTTCCCCTTCCATGGCCCAGGCTTTTAGGTCCTTCTCTGACTCTGTACGCATGACGGCTGGCCTGGCTAACACGCGTCTTCTTCATAGCTGTTTCGTGGGGGCTTGTTCAAGGACTGCTTGACACGTTGACTTTTATTTCTTTTCTTTTCTTTTTGTCACTGACCTTTTTAGAAGTAGTTGATAGTTGATTCGTTTATACAAGTGAAAATAATAACTGATTCTCTAAATTTTGGCTTAATTAACGCTTAAGAGGATATCTATTTTCAAAAATCAATATGAAAATCTTTAACTTTTAATCCCGTTAATAAAAAGGTGCTTTTGTCTAAAATAACACTTTTTCTTTCAAATGAAGAAAATTTTCAAATTTCAAAATCCACAAATCTAAAATAATTAAATCTAATAGGTAAACAAATCTCAAATCCTTCAACCAAACACTTTTTTTCCTCTATCACCATCTTCTCCTTTCTCTAGTAACTCCAGGCGGCGAGTGCGGTGGCTATTTGCGACAGCTGAATCTCCGATGAACTCGATTTCATTGCACTTCCAGTAACTCCGGTGACGACGATGGCTATTGTAACCTCCTTTATTTCCTTCAATTTTTTCCCAATATTTGAGATTAAGTTTTGGATTTGATGGGATTTGAAGGAGGACTCTCAATGTTTGAGATTGAATTTTGGATTCGATGGGATTTGAAGGAGGACTATTTGTATTCTGGTATTTTTGATAGGTTTCTTAGTTTGAGTTTTAGTGTAAAATTTAAGGGGAAGATTTTAGAGATGGTGTTGGTTTGTTGGTGTAGATCTGCCGTCGATGGCTATGGAGCTTAGCTATTGGATTTGATTGTTGAAATGGGGAAGCAAATAACTCTTTTGGTGGATGTCTAAAAGTCTAAATCTAACGTTAAAGTTTATTTTGTAAGTGAGGGCATTTTCAGAATTTCATAGTTATTTAACGGAAAAAAAGTGTTGATTTTAAACTGAATGATCTTTCTATTGACGGATTAAAATTTCGGAATCTTGAAGTTGGTTATTTGGAAACTGATATCCTTAAACGTTAATTAAGTCAAAATTTATGCACCCAATTATTATTTTCCCTTTATATAATTATCTTGGAATTTTTGTACATTGAAGGTACGAATGGTACATTGATAATACTTAATTCTTAATTTAGGTCAATTTTTAATTGTTTCTTTACTAAGTAGGTAACTAATCTGAAATTATCTTCAAATAGAATATTTTAATTTTCTCTTTTATATTTTTTATTAGTATGAAAATATTACTGCCGGTCGTGTTATATCTTTTATTAATGTTTTTGTGAATTTTGTTTGAAAGAAAAAAGGTGTCTGGCTAACTTATAGTCTATAGGGATTCAATAATGGATCCTTCTGATAATAATTTCTTTAGAGATCAACAAGCCAAATACATAAATATACTCTTAAGTGGTTTTTTTTTCTTTAAATCTTGTGCTATTTTTAATTTTTATTTTGATTTTTTTTAACAGATAGATAAAATACTTATTGAATTGTAGAAGAAAAGCCACGATTATTATTTTAAAAATTGAAATGATAATATATCAAGCCAATATATTGTATATAAAAAATTGAGAGGAGAAATAATTGATGTTATGGAGCATAACAAATGGGGTTTTGCCACACAAAAGACATAACATGAAGAGTTGTATACAAATTACAATTGACAACGGAAGCTGCTTCATACATAGATAGCATCACCCTGAGAGCCCAAGATAGGTAAAGCGCATGGCGTACTGAATATCAAAAAACGCATGTTCAATCTTCTGTTTTATTCCAACCAGTCCAGTCCAAGACCAGGAGAAAGGTTTAATTGCAGTACCCGCAACTCGGTACACCAAGTCACCAACCAACCAATAGTCTTGCAAACCGCAAAATTCATTTTCACTTCACTTCTTTGGAGTTCTTTATCAGACATTTCATTTTCTTTAGTTTTAGTTTATTTATTTAATGCAGTACAGGATTTTCAATTTTGTGTACTCCATCTTCATCTCATACCAACTTTACTCTTTGCCCTGCATTGTCCAACTTGATAGATATAAGCCAACTGCCATAAAACGGTATTATAATTATATAATTACTATATGTTTGAGCTTTGCAGGTAAGGAATAATTTTTTTTTTTTTTTTTTTTTTTATTACTTATATGTTTGGCTTTTTGCAGGTAAGGAATAATTTTTTTTTTTTTTGTTTTTTTGAGCTTTTTAAATAAATTGAAAAGGGTTACCCTCCTAAGTTTCTGACAAGGAATTGGGTTCATTGGTTATTTTTTTTTTTTTTTTTTTTTTGAGCTTTAAAAAATTGAAAAGGTTACCTCCTAAGTTCTGACAAGGAATGTTCATTTGGTATATAATATATAACATAAAATATGGCATCAAGAGACAGAGGTCACTCGGTACTACAAGTCTAAACCACACAAATAGTTTTTGTTGGGTTGTACAACATATAGTATGCACTTTGCAGAATAGGTGAAGATACTTGGTCTCAAAGCACAAACCAAATGCAGCTTCTATTTTCCATGGAGTAACTTGAAAGTATATGAAATCTAGAGAAATTTGTCAAATGTGATCGTCTACAGATCATTATATATACTGCCATATTTCGCTTATCATCCATGGTAGTTCTTTCTTATCTTTATTTTTTCCTCGTCTGAAATCTAACAAATGGCTGCTTTTGCACAAAAGATTTCATACCCGGTAATTATTTCCCTTCTCTTAATCTTGATTTCTCCCTCACAAGGTATGCTTGATGCTTATTACTATAATCGAACATGTCCACAAGCTGAGAAAATCATCTTAGAGACAGTTCAGAATGCTTCCATGCATGACACTAAAGTCCCAGCTCGTATCCTTAGAATGTTCTTCCATGACTGTTTCATAAGGGTAATGATCTCTCTCTTAATCCAATACTGTACATGCACTTGCAACAGAACACATAAAACTTATGCAGGCATACATTATAACTCACATGGTTCTGTATGTACACATAAGCTCCCAACAATTAAATTTGACTTTCCAATGTCAAGAAATTAATAACCACAAAATCACGTGGTTAACAAGTTTGGCAGGATACATGCATGAGCATGCTAAATTACTGTCAGTCTCATTGGTTATCTATTGATAGGGATGCGATGCCTCGATTTTGCTGGACTCCGCTCCTGGAAACAAAGCAGAGAAAGATGGTCCTCCCAATGTTTCAGTTCGATCCTTCTATGTGATTGATGATGCTAAAGCCAAGCTTGAGATGGCTTGCCAAAACACTGTCTCATGTGCAGATATCATAGCTGTAGCAGCAAGAGATGTAGTGGCGATGGTAAAGTACAATATACTCTGTAAAAGCTAATACTCAACGAAAAATGACATTAATATTTGGCATAATTTTGTTTCAAATGCAACTTATGTTTTCCTTTTATGTTCTTATTATCATCTCTTTCTCTATATTTTTCATCAGTCTGGAGGACCTTACTGGAATGTACTAAAGGGAAGGAAGGACGGAAGGGTGTCCAAAGCTAATGATACTGTTAACCTACCAGCTCCAATTTTCAATGTGACACAACTTATTCAAAGCTTTGCCAAGAGAGGTTTAGGAGTCAAAGACATGGTTGCTCTATCAGGTGGCCACACCCTAGGGCTTTCACACTGCTCTTCATTTGAAGCTCGGCTTCACAACTTTAGTTTAACTCATGACATTGATCCAAGCATGAACAACAAGTTTGCAGAGAAGCTAAGAAAGAAATGCCCGAAACCAAACAAGGATCAAGGTGCAGGAGAGTTTTTGGACTCGACCTCTTCAACTTTTGACAATGTTTATTACAAGCAACTAATGCAAGGAAAAGGTGTTTTAGGATCAGATCAAGCATTATTTGGTGATTCCAGGACTAGATGGATTGTCAAATTGTTTGCTAAGGATCAAGGTTTGTTCTTCAGAGAATTTGCAGCTTCAATGGTGAAACTTGGAAATGTTGGAGTAGTTGAAAATGGTGAAGTCAGAAACAAATGCCGAGTGGTTAACTGAGACATAGTGACTGAGCAGTGCAGTCAAAGGCGAATTTTTTTTTCTTGGATGACCTTTTCTTAATTATAAATGATGTGAGGCTGATTATATTTTGAAATGTCTGCATATCTCAATAAATTTTTAATAAATCCCTCTCTCTCTTTTTTTTTTCATGGTCAGATGAAGGCTTATATATTCTCTTCATGGACATTGAAATGTTCCATTGTATTTTTTTCACAATATTAGAAAATGAATATTGATGACAACTAGGATGTCTTATGAATATATCAATTTCATTGCCTCCTGTGATTAACAGGACCTTTAAAGGTTAAAAGCTACTATATCCAATTGGCATTAAGGAAGAAGATAGAAGCAGTTGAAAAGGAGGCGTCTGGGTTGGGGTAGTTTTGGATTGTAAAAGGTCTACTCCAAACTAGTTTTTTCCAATAGAGGTAAATACATGCATTTAATATGGTCAGACGATGTGATGATTATAGGCAGACTCAAAATCATAAACATTTCTAATTGAAATGCATAACCGTTCAAAAAAAAAAAAAAAAAAACTTTAAAAAAAAAAAAAAAAAAAAAAAAACTTTGCCATGGTAATAATGCTATCAAGCTAATTGTCAATTTGAGATATTAATAAGCGAACAAGAATGGCAAACACAAGAATCCCCCCACCCCAAATAAGAAGTTTGTATGTGGAGATAGGAAGCTATCAACTGTGCATCCGAATTGCCGAATCAAGGTTAAAATGACACATTGCAGAACAATGGATACAGAAGCAAAGGCAATGAAATAGGCATAAATTAAAAAGCTACTGTACAGAACAAGAGATTCAAAAACAAAGGCAAAGATATAGGCTTAAAGTGCAAACTTACCAATTTTGCTTCTTTTGAAAATGATAACCACTCTTCAAGCAAAAATTACATCAGAGCGGAACACATATTTGACACCTTTGGTAACATTTCGAGCTTCATGCAGCATACATTTGTCTCCATGAATGTGCAGTAGAGCCATCCCTTCGGTTGGGGCGACCTACAGGGTTCAAATAGCATAATGGGCACAGTTAACCAATCAAAGCTAAAGCGCATCCACGAGGAAAAGGAGAAAAAATTGCCGAACAAATAAAATGAAGGAAGAAACAAATAAAGACTCTCCAAAAACAAAAATAAATTCGTAAAAATAGAAATTAGAAATAGCATTTTACCTCGGCCACAACACCATTTCTTGAACCATAAAAGACAGTCTCTCCTCCAACTAAAGGCTCTGAAGGAGAATCCTTTGAGCCATTTGGTTCCTTTTTAATTTTGGCTTTAGAATCACCACTTAAATATATTAGAAGAGTATAATGTGTGCGCTTCCCATCCCCAAGATCAACACTTTCATCAATATGTCGTCCAAAACGCTGGCCCACCTTGTACCTGAAGAGTAGAAAACTCATTGAATCGAAAATTGCGTGTAATTACAAGGTACAAACAGGGAAAAATGAATAAGAACCGAACATTAGATTTGTGTGATTATCATAGTACCGAGCATAAGATTTGTGTGATTATCATATTACTGAGCATTAAAAAAAAACTAAGGACAAATATGAGGAAAGAATATCAAACAAAACCTGTAAAATCTGATATTTGGATTCAAGCCAACAGCAACTTTTCCTCTTATTTTAATATCAGAAAATAATTTGTTGAGTCCAGACTCCCATACTGCATTGGCAAGAGCAGAATCATTCGAAGATACTCTATCATTATCTCTATATGCTTCTCCTCTTGTTGGACCAAGACTCCCTTGGTGAACAAAACCAATAGATTCTGCAGCTTTGATGAATGCCTTTGATTCTGCAGGTGTGAAGAAATTCTGCACCTGAATATTATATACAAAAGCTACACTATTACAATGGTGAAAGAAAATATTACATCTACAACTTCAAAGTCTAAATGAGCCACAGCCAAGACTATCCTCGCATAATGTTATGAGCAAAAATGAACATAAAAGTAAACATATATACATACACAGGCTCAAAGCAAGACAAATTACGAAGTCCTAACGTGAATAATTAACCAAGCAATCATTCAATAAGCTTAACATGCCTTGCCCCCACAGACTCAATCCAAAAATGACAAGCAGAGTTAAAAGAAAATATTAACAATTCAGAACCAGGTTTAAACTTTCCAAGACTGCTCAATGCTAAGACAGAACATCGATCCATTCTAACAATTAACAATTACCGACCAGCAATTGCAGCAAAACCAATCAACAAGTTATATATATATGTGTGTACGGCAGAAATTAAAATAAGGAACATACCGTAAAGAGATCGGTATCTTTTATGCGAGTAATCTGGAGATTTTTCTTAGGTTTTATGAGAGGCCACTTCGTCTTCGATGATGAATTTTTACCACCGATGCCGTCCTCTCTTCTCTCCCCCATTTTCCTCTTCTTTGTGCCTGTTTGTCCTGCCTCTTCCATAGATTCGCCACCCCTTTTTTCTTGACTGATTTTTTTTTTTTTATTTCGCTTCCTTCCATTTTGGGCCTATTATTGGGCCGCCTAGCGTGAGCTAAATTCTGGTGCAGGGGATTTTAAAATGGGATGGAGAGTCGATTAACAATTTCTTTCTTAAACTTTAGAACAAAAGTCTGTTTGCGCTCTCAACTCCCAAGTATTAAATTTTTTAAATTGTAAAATTATATATATATTCAACCCTTTAATTCATAAAATTATATATCAAACAATTTAACTTACAAAAGCATAGTCTTAACACTTATAATACGAGTTAAAAAAAAATGAAAATCACTATTCAATAAGTTGTGTTAAAATAAATAAATTATCGCACTGATTGAATGCATATAATATTAAAGTATTCATTAGATGAGTTGAAAAATTTTAATGACTAATTTAAAAGTTGACCGTGCCGCTAAATTATTATAAATGGAGAAAATATAGACCTGGAGCACAATAAAGAAATTAAATGGGAATTCAATATGAAAATTTTTTATATTGGATGTATTTGAATTTCAGAATCTACTTTTGGGTAGCCTTTTTTTTCTGAAAAAAAAATAAGCTGTCAATATTTTTATCAAGGCCAAAAGGCCATTAATATTCCATAAATGTAGTATGTGATTGAAATAAATAAGAAAATTTCAGGAATTAATTTGTTAAAACGAAGGTTAAAAGAAATCACTCAATTATTTTACCAATCTGCCTATCTTTTTCGGCAAGATAACACTTTTTTTCTTATGGAATAAGCAATATTCACATCCACACTGTGTCAAATAAAGCTCCTTTTACGCTTACATTGCGCCCCCACAGCACGGTTTTCACGGTTTAGGCTGCAAGCTTTTTTAAAGCCACGAGTGAGATACAAACAAAATACGTGCAGGATCATCACTGCATCGGCATGGCATCCCGCAATTGAGCCTTTTCCATTATCTACGACTACGGAGGAACATTTTGTGGGAGATGTACGTGTCTGTTCAACTTCCAACTTCTACATTGCTTTCAACAAAATTCAAAATGTCTATCAACAAAACTTCAATCTTTTATTATTTTTTTCAAAATTTTAAATAATACTAAATCAATAATAAGCTCCAAAAATAGAATAAAATAGTTTAAATATAATAAAAAATAGCTAATTATTAAAAAAGAAAGAAAAAAGTAACTAACGGCTAACAATTAACAATTACTAGAATTGTAAAAGAGAGTGAGTGAGAGGGAGGTAGGGAGTATAACCGCACACATTAACGTCAGACTCAGTCGAAAAAATGGTGCCCAAGCCACTCGAACCAGTATATGCTTAATCCTTACTCCATATGGGGCCAATCAAATGACCCAATCAAATTCTTAAAAAAATTTCTAAATTAATATTGGGGAAAATTACCAAGAAAGGCAGAACAAAAAAAGAAAAACCTGGGCTGATCAGCCACACAGACAAGGTGACCGTCCATTGAACGATGTGACTGTCTATGCGTTGTCTAAATTTAACTGGAAATAGAGGACATAAACGTACGATAATTCCGACAGTTTTACTGTTGTTACTTTTCGGACACCTTACTGTTGTTACTTTCTAATTTTTATAACAAGGCTCGTTGCATCTATATCTGTTACAGATATTTCGATCAACCTGTAAAGTGTCAAACCATAACTATCCAGGATTTATTATTTTTCTTAGTCTTACCAAAACAGGTTAGGCAATTAGGTTCTTCAATTTCTCAATCGACATACTAATTATAATATCTATGTCCTTTCCCTTCTGGGTGGTTGAGAAAAGATAAGATCTTGATTAGGATATATACAAATAAATTTTTACCCTTCTGGGTGGGTTTTTGTGGTAAGAGAATAAAGAGACCAGAGTACCACTCTAACACACCATGTAAAGATCCACTCGAGGTTTCTCTCGCCTGAAACTTTATTTCTAGGGTTTCCTTTGCTTTTCCACTGTACTACTCTTCATATCTCTAATTTGTGTTTAGTTTCCTTTCCAGTTCCTATGTTGCCATTGGCTGTTTAAAATCTTCGATATATTCGTTTTTTGTTTCTTCTAAATCTACAATATATAGTTGCTGTGCAATAGTTCTGTAAACTATCTCTTGGCCTTGGATTTCTGCTGGGAGCAAGCGCTGGATTTGCTGGAGTTTTGTCTTGTAGTTGGTGAGGTTTTTTAATTTATTTCACTTCAGTATTTAAAAATGAGAATTATTTTCAGTTTCAGGGTTTTGCTACACTTTCTTATAACTGATTTCTTCCTCCAGGACATGGCGAAAGTGAGAGGAAAGATTCAAATGAAGAGGATCGAAAATGTCAAAAGCCGACAAGTGACTTTCTCCAAGCGTAGAAACGGGCTTCTGAAGAAAGCTTATGAGCTATCTGTTCTATGCGATGCAGAAGTTGCTGTGATGATTTTTTCACAGGAAGGAAGGCTATCTGAGTTCGCAAGTAAAGAGTATGTTTCCACAGAAACTAACTAAAATACTGATTGTTTTAATTTTCTTGCATCATAATATATATGTATTACATCATACATGGAAAATGTATTTATTAGGTGATATCGTAGAATTATTCAGTTATAATGAATTTTAGACAAATGGCAATATAAATTGAATTGATTAATTAATCATTATAATCACCTTAATATCATCTGAAATTTTGTTTTGATATTATAAAAATCTAAATAGAATAAGATAAAAATTATATTCAATATTTAATATTTAGAATTAAAAACGAGTATAAATAACAAGTGAAAGTGAGTAATGACATAAAAAGTTGAATGAGCACCGATAGGAACATACTACTAATATGTATTGAACTAACTAGGATGACTTAACATATTAGAGTGACCAAGCCGAGCAACTAATTAAAAGTCGAACATTGTCCAGATACGTCTAAATAAAGTAACGTCAGTCAATAAAATCACTAGAAGAGCGTTAATTATCAAGATTCTTGCTCGGCAATTGTAGCTAGGATTTTTACCATAAATGTACATATTCAGTTACAGTTTGAGTTGTATTATAAATAACTATATGAGAACATAGATACATCATCTAATTCCCAGACAAACAGTTATACACATATTTTTTGAGCATTTCTTAGTTTACTTGTATCAAGTACGAATAATGAGTATAGATTCTGCAAACAGTCCTTAGATTTTTCTATTTATTGTTGGATTTCCAAAAAGTTTATGGCCATATTTGGTTGGTCTGCAATTATAGGAACTAACCTTTTTATTTGAATATCAGTATCAAAGATTTCTTGCTTTCTTCTCTTTCATACTTACTCCTCTTAAGTTACTTATGATCCGCCTCTTTTCGTGATTGCTTGGTTCTTAAAAGACAATCTCAATGTTGACCTTCTTTGCATGAGATCATAGAGGGTGTTTTTTTGTACTATTACTTCTTTCTTTCGTTTTTTATCCTTTGCTTATGTTTTTCGCCTATATATACTTATCTTTCAAGAGATTTTATAATATTTTCTCCAGTTGTTTGATAAATTAAATTTTCCTTTTCAGATTCGTGTGTGGTATGTATTATATGCTATTTCTGAATCAGACCACCTTACGAAGAAATGAAGGTGCCCATGCTATTAGTCTATCTAATTTTGCTTTTAGGGGTTTCAGCCTATATCAGTGCAGTCACTGGCTTTATAATAATAATTGCTTCTTAATTGCATCCTAAAGCTTTAATGGAAGTTTCTAGTTTTGTGTTTTGGTAAAGAAAATGAGATCAAATATATACACATTTGGTGGTTGGTGAAAGATTAGTTTTTCAAGGTCTTAGAAACTTTATACAATCAATTAATTGAGAGGGTTTAGCCGCGGAAGAAGATCGTACCAGAAAGAAAAAAAAAAAAAAAAAAAAAAAAAAAAAAAGAGAACAAAGAGTAGGAAAAGTCTAATGAAGAGATGAGCTTAGGAAATAATTTCTACAGCAGGCAGGACAATATTGAAAACGGGATTCCGTGTTAGAGTGTTAACTTGGAGACTTAGGGTTGTAGTAGAATTGGGATGAGTAAATACAAAATACTAGTGAAGCTCAACTCAAGATATATATCATAGTAATTAAAGGTGCGAGGCACAATAAGACATAAATGGCTGTTGAAGTGTGAGGCGTAAAAAAAAGCATAAATTTGATAATTATGTTTTAAGATGTCAAATAGAGAGTGATTAGAAAAACATGGCAAGAAACACACATGTAGGACAAGTTATATTTTAAGACATTGGAATTAAGATAGAAAAGGGTGGAATCAAGAAAATGGTAAAAAAAAAAACTTTTTTTCTTATTAGATTTCTTTATTTTTGCTTTGCCTTTGCTACTAAATTATCTGAAGAAAAACTTATTGCACTTCTCACTTAGGTTATATCTTGGCATGTACTTCTAACTTTTTGTAACAAAGTATTACGCTATTGTTTTAATCTCTTCAAGTCTGTTTTTATTTTTACTCATATTTTCATATATGATCTCTTTGTTGTAATCTCATTTAGACATTAAATTTGGTAGTTTTTAAATTATTTTTTATTTCATCTAAATGACACTTTTAGAAAATCAAAATTGTATTAATTCTTTTATTTCAACTTTACCTTTTTGTAGATATTTGCATTAAATTTTATATTAATTAAATAAGCATTAATTAAATAGTATTTTAATCGATTATCATTTTTTTTTTTGAAATTGAAATAATTAAATCATTTTTAAATTCTTGTGAAAAAGTTAAAAATCCTCGAATTTAATGCAACTGAGGTACTAAATATCAACCCGCTATTCTAATTAACTACAATGCCACAAACAAATGATTTGTCACATGGTAGTCGTGTGTTTTTAGTTAAAATTCTTGAAGCAGGATCAACATTTTCTCTTAATGTTTGATATTCTTAAACAAATGGGTGAGGTGAGATTTTAAAATGGGGTAATCACTCACTTATACTCCATTAGTAAGGAAAAATACCCTAAAACTCATCTTGAATTTGCACAATCAACCAAACCAAAATTATTAAGAATCAACAAATAAATTTAATTTATACCTACAGGAATCACTTAAATTACATTAAAAATATAAAATATATTTCTTTCAAAAACAATGTGGTTCTAGTAATTGATCAAGAGGATGAAAGCCTTTGTTTAAGTTATAGGCAAGAAAATAATGGTTTTGATAGCTGCCTTTAGTTGAATACTTTTGGCATTTCATAATCAATTAATGGAAAACTTAACGGTTGAACCAATTAGTGTGATAAGTTAATTAATAATATAGGGATTAAATCAACAAGATGTTGGTTAAGGTGGTAAATGACACCACTTTCCATAAGGGTAAAAATATCATGGATCACACTTTATTGAGAGGGTCATAACCTGAGGGGAATTAAACCTCCTAGTTACAAAAAATATATGTATGAATTAAATAGTACTACCTTCAATTTCATATTAGTGTCAATTGATTTAAAAAAATCTAATTAAAGTATCCTTTAATAAAATTAAAATAACATTCTATAACTATTTCCAGATGCATCCTTATTGTCATGAGTTAGTGCAATTAATTTTTTTATCTTTTGTCAACCTCTTTTGACTACTTAGTTTAAAGTATTAGCTTTATGATTTCCTTAATTCTAGTGAAATCCTCCGAATGGACACCTAATATGGAATGGAGAGGGAGTATAATTTTACAATCGACATCCTTGTTAGTGTACTTTACAAAACCCTAAGGAATAAATAGTAATTATCACTAATAAAATCTAGGTAGATCGACTTTGAGCTGGTAAGAGGCTGAAATATTCATTGCCTAATATATAGAAGGAAACCTAAGCCTTAATGATACAAGTCTATTGCGATGTGTTTAGCCTTTTCTTGTACCTTCAGAAAACTAATATTATATTGGTCATATCTTGTTTTTGTGATGCTTCAGCATGCAAAAGACAGTAGAACGGTACCGTAAAAGTGCAAAAGAAATGCAAGTTGACAGTGTTGATAGAGAGCAAATTCAGGTTATGCAAGTTGACAGCGTTGATAGAGAGCAAATTCAGGTTATGCAAGTTGACAGTGTTGATAGAGAGCAAATTCAGGTTAGAGCAAATTCAGGTTAGACTTCTATTTTATGGGTTTATAACTTTATACATAATTTTTTCCTGAACAAAATTTGAATCAGAGATTATCCTTAATATGATTAACACTAATCTTAATGTCTAAAGGAGAAGGTCTAATATTGATGTGTGTGTGGTGTACCTCACCCTCGTTGAGACGTGGTTTTTCTTGAGCAAAAAAAAAAAAAAAAAAAAAAAAAGATAAGGTCTAGTATTGTGATTTTCTCACGCTTACTAATTCTATATGCAGCAACTAATGTGCGAATCAGCAGAGATGGTGAAGCAGATTGAACGACTTGAAATTTTGCAACGGTTTAATTAGTTTGAGATTTTCTGCTTTCTGTTACGAATAACACTTCATTATTTTCATGCCACTAAATTTTGGCAATCATGTCTTAGGAAGCTTTTGGGACGATGTTCAGGTTCATGTTGTCTTGAAGAAGTCCAAGATATAGAAGAACAGCTAGAGAAAAGCTTAAACATTATCAGGGCAAGAAGGGTACGTTATTATAAATTTCAACATCTATTTATATAGAAACTGGAATAAGTTTGAAATAAAGCTTGATTAAAATGTCTAATTAACAATTCAGGATGAATTGTTCAAGGAGAACCTAGAGCAACTCAAGGCGAAGGTAATTGCTAAATATGGAAACTAAATTAAAGATGCATACATTGATCATCTTTAGCAAATGTAAATTGGTTCTTATAATTAATATTTTCTTTTATTACTTGTATTTCAGGAAAAGCTCCTGTTAGAAGAGAACGCAAGTTTACGTGAAAAGGTGATCATTTATACGTACATTTTCCAAGATTCTTTAAATTACCTGAATTTAGTGTCAATCAAATGAGCCTTTTAAGTATATACTAACAGATATTGAAGTATCCAGTTGGAAATATTTTGTTAATGTATTTATTGCACTGATTATCTCTAGTGTGGTGAGAAGAAATGGCCAAATCCAATTGAACAGAAACAAGCTGTGAAGGACTTGAACTTAAGCGATAAGAATTCAGAGGTGGATACTGAATTGTTCATTGGACTTCCAGAAATGCACTGTTCGTAGCTGTTTTAACCCTACCTATTAGTATTTACTATTCTTCAATGTTCAATAATCATTTGCATCTCATTGTGGGTTTTCCTCAATGGACTTCATAGCAGTTTTATCTTTGTAAGTCTGTTTTAAGTTGCAGCATTGTAATATTATCATTGGACTGAACTATCTTTGAATAAAATAAAATAAAAAAATCAATAATCTCATTGATTATTCATCTCAATGTTAAAATTATTCCTGTAAATTGGAGTAGCCATGAAAGGATGAAGAAGAAGAGGAGGAAGAGGGAAAGGTGGTGGGCTACAACCCATGGCATGCTATCATCCACCGAGTGGTAGCTTGGACTGCCACCACAATTTTCTCTATCCTTGGTCTTTTATTTCTTTGCTTGAAGCCAAGGTGGGCTCAATTGGGCTTGGACATGTCTTGTCTTTTTTTTTCCGTTAATAACTAAAACTGCAATTTCACGAGGACTGGACTTTAGTTTCTTATCTATAACATCTCTTAACAGCCAGTGGATCAATCCAACTTCCTATGACTATCCTTCAGTTTACCCTTATTAGTTTCTCAGAAAAGAAACACAACCTTCTGATTTATTCCAAAAATTCTTTAATAAACTTCTGTTGTTTGATATTTTACTTATAAAATAGTGAATTAATTTCCGTTTACAAGAAACATTTGATTTTGATTTTAGGCTTGACTGCGTCTTTTACCCTTCCTTAGTAATAACAGACAAAAGCAAGTTTGGTCAAAATGCATGCGTTAAGGGTACTGAAATAGAGCTGTCTCTCAATAATGAATCTTTTCCATGACTTATGCATAATACAAATGGGTCCAACTCTTATACTGTACCCTACTCTATACCCTCCAATAATAATATGCCAACCCAACACTGCCCCGATCCTGTATGTCTAAAGCTATACCCTAAAGCCTAAAGCTATCTCCTAACTAAAAAATATCAGACGCTCCTCACTGTACATGGTCACGTTGTCATGCTCTCCTACAATAACACATGTAACAAATAATAATATAACAAAACATTTTCAAAAATAATAATATAACATAACGTCTACAACTGACCATGTTGGTCCAAATTATGTATAATTATTTATTTACTAGTAAGTCTCTGATCCATCATATGTATAATCATATGCTTCGCACTCCTTTTCTTATTTTATTATTTGGCCAATGCATTTGAATTTGAAATATACTTTAATATTTTTCTGTGTGTCTTATACATGGATGGATAGATTCAATTTAGATTTTAGAGTTAGTGAAGTGGTCAGGAATATTGTGTAGGGTATCTGCCAAGTTTTGCGCAAAACTGAATCTGAAGATGACCTCACCTCCTGTCCTGAGACTATTATTATTAATAATCAATTTTCAATATTCTCACATAAATAAATAAAATAAAATTGTAAATAAAAGAAAAAGGAAAATTAATATCTTCCCCAAAGATGGTACGAAATTTCATAAAGAAAGATCACAAAAACCCAGCAAAGGAAACTGTGAGAAACCATCAGATCTATAAGTTGAAGTATTACCCTTAACAAACCAAACATCATTTAATGGAAATGGTCAACCATATTATTTCAACCCTTAGATTTCATCATCACTATTTGGTTTGTTATTATTAACAACCATATGCAATTAATTCTCACATGTGGACAAACCCAACCCAACCCAACTATATATAGCGTTTAAATTTCGTTTGAATTTCTTTTTTATTTTAATTGTACACATCTCTTGCATTGCATTTGAATTTTTCCCGCTCATATATCCACTGTCCAGTTATATTGTACTGTATATTGTACTGTATACAGAAAAAGGATTCTTATCTGCATGTATTATTGTGTGTATATATATATATATATATATATATATATCAGAGCTGGTCAGTGACATGGAAAGTGAGACTTGGCACTTGGCAGTATTAGTAAGTGAGGACTGAGGACCTAATAACATTAGTAGTTCATATTCATTAAATCCCTCTATATTCTTCTGAGCACCCAAGGAAAATACCAAATCAAATGTTACTTCTTATCTCTGTCAAATTGTAGATGTGTCAACTGAATACCTTAATTTTTGTTTGCTGCTTTTTATATATATATTTTTTTTCATAAATAAGTAACATTTAAAATTATTTTTTTGAGATAGTAAAAATTACATGTAATATGGATTTTGAAATAATTTTATTATTATAATAAATTCTAAAGTGGCTATATAACCGTGGTTAGTTATTATTAAAAAGAAGGTTATTTTCATTTTCAGCTCTGGCTGTTTAGATTCATTTGGTCTCTTACTAAAGAAAATAAAAGCAAATGTGCAGTAAAAATAATTTTTTATGTGGTAAAGCTAAGAAGAAATGCATGATTGAGAGATGAAAGATTGAAGTACATAATTTTTTTTTACCATAATAAACCCTTTTAGCCAATTCAAACGGATTTAAGAATCTCATGACGATGCAACCAAAGCAGCCAACCTTATCTAACTGATACTGGCATGGTGAGAAGCCCCTTCTTTGTCTCTCATATTTATTTTATTCCCTTCTCTTCTTCTCCTATACTGACACCTCATATGAATGGGTCTCAGAAACCATAACTTGCTAGGTCCAGAAGTTTACAGGAATCTTTGCATTTATGCCCCTCTACACAGCTCCATTTCCAATTTCTACCCTTCTTTCTCTGCCTTTTCTTTAATCCCTTCAATTATATATGGACAAGGAGACCGCATGATATGGCGCTACCACAAATGGCAGTATGGCTGTGCATATCATTGTTATGCTTAAATTAACTTCTGATCAGCAAAAACTTATGTCCTTTAATTGATACTCATAGATTCTTGAATTTTAATTTGAATTCAGATTTCAGAGTTACAGGTTTCTTGAATGAATTCTTTTAAAGAAAAAGGAAAGGTAAAGGAGGGTGACCCATTTTAATTAGCGTCTTTACATATTCTCAATTTGTTGTTGGCAGTTTGTCCTATTATTGCAACTCTGTTACGTAGCGTATATATGGGCAGTAACTTTAAACTGGCTTTTTGAGATTTACAGATATATATACATAGATTTGTGTCTCGAGTCCATGCAAAAGCAAAACCATCATAGATTTGTGTCTCGAGTCCATGCAAAAGCAAAACCATCTTTTTAAGTATCGGCTTTTCACGTTTAGACACTTTCACCGGCTCAAACTTGCACGAAACATGCAACCATATCTTACCAAAAAGTTGACGCAATCGGTTATCCATTCAGATTATTCAATAATGGCATGGTTCAAGATCGAAATTTCTCGCTTCTATTTTGCTGTTTAGCAGTCAATTCCTTTAGATTTTTGCAGGGAAGAAATCAGTTCATTTATCCATTAATTAATTGAATGGAGCAGATATATATTAACATTTTTAAAAACTAATTACATATGGCGTATATATTTTTTTTAATTGATCAATGTTAAATTCCTATACAAATTAAAAGGAATATACCAATAATATGAAATCCCACTTCTGCTATAGGTGGGTTGGTCAAACTTTAGAAATGACACAAAATTAATTCATAAGTCACATCATGGTCCATACTCTATCGATAGAACAGAACCCACAACAATAACAGTAATTACACCACATAATTTATTATATATTAGGAAAACCCAGTTATTTTCCTAATAACCTATTCAAAATTTTTTAAAAAAGAAAAAGAAAAAGAGTTAATTTACTGTATAATAATATACAAAAAGTGGAGTGAGAGAGAAAAAGGAAAATGGATTCCTCTGTCAATTGTTGTCTTTTGAGAACCAATCAAAAGTGAGTGTTGTCGGCCGATTATATCTATCTCCACGTGTACAACTCAAACCCCTTTACAAGTCCCAATCTCACGGGTCCCACCAACAACCTCCAACGAATAGCATCTCATCACGTGAATAACACCCCCATGTGATCCTTCTGCTCCGTGTCTCTTTTTCAATTAAAACGTCATGCCGTTCAATTTTTTTACTACTTTCCATTTCCACCACCGTAAAAAATCACGGCCGTTTCATGTATTAACGTTTCTAACAGATCCTTCTCAATCTCATTTACAATCCCTTCGCCTTCTTCACCAAATGCCACCTCAGTCTGGCCTTTCAGAACAGGCATGTCTTTGTCTACTAAAGCATCAATGTCTTCGAGAAGCCGACAATCAGCGCAAGGAAAGCTTCTAACTTTTGAACACAGTAGATCAATTAAATTTGAACCATGCATGTTAAAATCACACCTCTCGGATAATGAGGAAGCCCAAGGCTTCATGTTCAAGTAAGGCTTTAGAATCTCGACCAAGATTTCATCGATGAGGTGAAACAGTAATTTCCTATTACAGCGAAGGGTGAGTTCACCACAAATATACTTTTCACTGGTGGTGGTAGCAGAAGGTGAAAGAGTGGTGAAATATTCAAGACGATAAAAGATTGAAGGGTCTAAAGGATGAGAAGGAGAGAACCACCTAGTAAACGACACTGGGGTATCTTTGTCTATTCCAGTACGTCTTAGTATTCTAGTGATGTACTCATATTCTGCTTCTGCTGCTGCTGCTCCATCTCCGGTGGTGGTGGTGGTCGTGGTCGTGGTTACAACAGCAGCAACTGCACCGTTAAAACTGTCCCTATTGTTACTGTCTAGGGCATTGAACGTAGCATGCATCGCTTCTCGCTGCTTGTACGAATGGCTCGAACAACTAGATAACTGTGAGCTGCGTTTCGTTTCTTGAGCTTTTGGTGCCTATAACACGCACAAAATTATTGTGTCACGTTAAACTTGAAAAATAAGCAAGGAATAAGAATACTATAACTCCTGAGAATTATAATAAGTTAAGAAGTAAAATTTATATAAACGTATTATTACCGGTTTCTGAGGAATTTTTGTGGCTGGAGGCATAGGATCTTTCTTGACTGGAAGAAGGGTAGGGACGGTGATATTTAGCAGATCATTCGATAATGGAGTTTTCTTGCATTTCTTGTCAGGAATGTTTGGTCTGGTGACTGTTGGACTCACAAATGGTTCTTCTTGCTTGTTTCTGATAATATCCGAAGTTTGCGGAGGTTTCTTGAGTTTAGGTGGACCGAATCTTTCTTCAGTCACTTTCTTGCACTTCTTGATAGGTCTGTGGTGTTGTTCTTGCTCTTGCACCGCTTGCAACTTAGGCTTTGTTGTTGGAGCTTTGCTCTTTTGTGACATGATTTTGACCTGTGAATTTCCTGAAACCGATGGTTGAGAAATATTATTGTGGTCCTTATCGGATAGTACATTTGATATTGGCTTGTGTCTGGATTCCAAGAATTTCAGTCTTGGAGAACAAGAAGCTGCTGTTTGCTTTCCTGTTTTTGAATCTTGAGCAACTGTAGTCAAAATCTTGGTCATTTTCTTGGACTTCAATTGGTTAACAACCTCTTGTTTGTTTCTTACTGTGTTTGTAATGTCTAAACCAACTTTTCTGCTAACACTTTCTTTAACCTGCTTCACTATCTGCCTTGCATAATGACCTGGACTTCTATTTTCTTCTTCGATTTTGAGTTCTTTTCTTTTTAATGATGAAATACGAGAAAGAATCATTTCTTCCCCTGGACTTAAGTTCTCTTTGTTGATTTGAAGCGATAGTCGGTGTTCCACATCTGACCTTCTAGCCGATGATATTCTTGGAGTTTCTGGCAAAGAACGTGTACCTGAAAAATGGTCACCGTCCAAACTATTTCTATGGCTGCTTGTTTTGCTTTGCAGTGGCTGGCGTCGTCGGAGGTGGTGGTTTAAATGAGATTTACCAACAGGATTATTTGGGGTCCCAAGATTTGATGAAGAAGAGATTGGAGAGTAGGCTTGATCGGGAAGAAGATCAAGACCCATGAGTCTTGCGACCAAATTTGGAGTTTTGGTACTTGGGGAAGAGCTGATTTCTGAGGATGAATCATTCGGTTTTGAACTCGTACTGTCTCTATTTGTTTTAATTTGAATACTCATCTGAAATTTTTTTTTTCAAAAAGCAAAAAAAGATTGGCATTATCATTATTGTCATGATTACTTCCTTTACAAAAACACGAATATTTAGAAATAACAAAAATTATTTTAAAAGATTTGTGGAAAACCAAAAAGATTAGTGTTAGAAATTAATTAAATATTCATTGAATATTGAAACTTACTGGGATGTTTAAAATTTCATCTTCCGTTAATACTGTAGTTGGCGATGAAGGCTCCTCTAACTCCAAGCTATTTCTTGGTGCTTCCACACCTGACTTGAAAAAAATAATACAATAATAATAATTAAACTCCATAACCCAAAATTTCTCTAGAAAATGGCAAAAGGAACAAAGTTAAAACCTTTAGAAATAGGAGGCTCAAGCTCAGGCGCCTCGGGAAGAAAAGAGACGGGCGGTTTTAAAGAAGATTGGTGCTGTTGTGAAGGAAACTGAAACTGATGGAAATCAAATAACTGAAAGACAGAGCACATACAACCAGAAGGAGCGCTTCCACTGTCTTTATTTGCTCCTCCTCCTACTCCTCCTCCTCCTCCTCCTCCTACTCCTCCTCCTCTCTTGGAGGATTTACCACTAACCCAATACCATTCTTTGCCCATATCAGCTTTTGTTTTTTCTTTCTAAAAATAAAAAATAAAAGCTCGCAGCTAGAAATGAGAAAATCAGATTGATAGTGACAAAAAGAAGAAAAGTGGAAGTAGTAGACTATCCAGCAGTCTTAGAGGATAAGAAAGAGAGAAAAAGAGAGTGTTTGTGAAGAAGAAAAGCTGAAAAGTTCATGGAGAGGACGCTGTTAAAGAAGCGGAAAAAACGGATCCATGAAGCATAAATCAGGCATATTTGATTGGAGGAATTAAGTACAAGAAAAAGAAAAAAGAGAGGTTGTGTTGGTGGAAATACAAGTGTTAGTTTATCTTTCTCCCTCACTCCCAAGTTTTACCAGACTCGGTCTCAAAACTCTTATTGGGAATTGAAATAGTGAAGTAAATAAACAACATGACGATATCACCACAGCATCCCGCAACGTGACTCCCACTTCCTCAACCCAAACACCTCCCCCCCTGCGGCTTTTAAATACCGGTGGTTTATTGGGGATCTGCACTCTTTTCATTTACCTATGGATATATTACATACTAACTTTTTTTAATTAGTTAAATTAGTTAAGTCCAAAGCTCCGTTTCAAAATAACTTATTCGAAAATTAATTTTTGCATTTTTTGATATCTGGAATATTAACGAAAATCAGTTCAATAAAAGTGAAAATTTTATAAACTTATTGTAAGGTTACAATTGTATATTTATTAAATATCTTTTTAAAAATATAATATTTTTGGAAAATAAAAGAAGACCAAGCTAATAATTAAAATTTTTTTTTTCCATCAGAAAATATTAGTCAATTTTATTTTTAATTTCTTTTTGAATATGTATATAAGTTATAAAGTAATTTGAGAGTCTATAGATATATAATATGGAAGAGGGCTGGTTACAGGTGTTGTGCGTGGAGGATACATTGGCTCACATCACTGGTGTACTTTAGGAAATATTGCAGCTGATGAGGCTCAACTATTGTAAAGTAGCCCGTAGGTATGTCTATAGAGTGCATGTGCATGTACTGTACATTAATATATGTCAGCATTTTTATTTCCTCCGACTTCCGAAGAATATGAATAATCCACCAAAATTTGACCTGCCAAATATCTACCCTTTTTTATAAAAAAAAAAAAAAAAATACCCAATTGATTTGTTTTCAGGGATGATTTAATTGATAAAATATATTAATAAATGGACAAAAAAAAAAAAAAGAAAAGTTTTAAAAAGTTTGTTCCAATTTTGTTCAGGGTCAAATTTTGATGCAATAAGACTTTTAAAATGCATTTTGATCTATTGCAAATTCCACGTATATATGAGAAGTGGGCATAAGTTTTGCGCAGCAATTGGACATTATATCCCTTTTAATTTTTTTTAGTATAAGGGAAAAAAAATTCAAACTTGAATCTATAGTCACGGCTTAAATGCATTTACCAACAGGTTATACTTTAGTGTGCTTATATCCCTTTTAATTAATGTATCATAAAAGTACTTAATTCAAAGGTCAGATTAATTACTAACAAGGAGTTGCACAGTAGAAGCAGACTACATTCTCGGTTGAATTTTATCTGCAAGTTAAGAATTTATAACTTGGAATGGAATTGATATCCTTTTTAACTAGTTTACCATAAAAGATTTAATTCATAAGTTAAATGTGTTAAATGACAGACAATTAAATAAGCAGAAATATATTGTATTCTTTAGCAAATTTATCTATAAAATTAGGAATTTAAAACTTGAAAAAAAGAAATATTTTAGATTCAAATACGAAGATATATATATACACACAGGAAAGATTAGATGAGGTTTTATTAACTTCAGAAATAATATAAAGAACTATTCAAAGTACATATGAAAAAAAGAACACTACCTTTGGCGTTAAGCACTAATATTGAACATAATCTAATGATTAACACATTGTACGTGTCAAAATATTATTATTAATAATATCGTTGTTTGCTCCTTTCAATACAAATATATAAAATACCAACATTTTAAGGTGTGGGGGACCTCAACTCAATATGCATATATAATCCTAACATATATATATGAGCATCATGTGATGAAAGGTGGTCACTCTATATGTTAGGACAAATCAAACCATGTCATGAGGGCCCTCTCTATACAACTACTGTTCATTATAAAATCCCACTTAACTCAGATCCAAACCTTGTCCCCCTGCACCTTACAGGACCACAAAATATTTTCTCCTCTTAATTGTTTAATTTTTCCCCATACAATCATAGAGTTTGGACTATGTCCGACTCTTATAGAATATATATAGAGGCGATTCTCTCACTGCATTAATCTTCAAGATTCAAACTCAAAATTTTTAATTAAAAAAACAATTTCTATCGCTTCTTCTCAATATTATTTAATTCATCAATTTGTGACTTGATTATTCTGCATGTCATATCTATCCTTCTAATTAATTAAACTGTCCTTTCAATAGTTGAAGAGGAGGAGATAGATTAGTATAATATCAAATCATGTGGTCCCAACATTTGGGGTAATGAAAAATTGAATAATGAAAATCACAATTAATTAATTAATCCTCTATGTATTTCAACTAATTAGAAATGGATACACGTGTTATTTTGGGTTTGGTACAATTGGTATAGCGTGTTTTATATGAGAATTCATGCGTGCTCTCTTCACCATGGATTCTATAACCAGAAAGGAAATGTAAATGGATTTGTTTTTATCATTTGAAAGCAAAGTTTTTACATCTTACAATGTGTAGTGTATAACCATATGAATAAGAATGCTAGTTGTGGATGAGCAAACCAGGAAACGTGTGTGTCGAGGCTGAGCTAGATGAAGTAAAAGAAGTTAATGTTAGATCCTCCCACTGGCTTCTTAAATGAATAAAACAATTACTGCCAAGTTACATATTGTCTTTTCTTTCTTCTTTAGTGGTATCAATCGCGAACGATCTATATATCTGTGTGTGTGTATCGTCATAAATTTATAACTTAAAGATGTACATGGGAAATATATATGTGTCTGGATTTAATACTTGCTCGTAAAAGGGATATCGTTTCCAACAGAAAGCATGATATATCCCTTTTATGCTTCACCATTTCAATCGATGTGATGCAGTTTCATCCGTTATTAATACACTGTTCAAAGAATAATTAATTAGCTTAAATTACTCCTACTTAGGATTATCCCATATCATTATTCCGGTTGTTATAGCATCGCATGTTGATATACTTTTATTTTGTATAATAACAGTCAACCTCCTCCAACTGTCTATGCAATAACAAACAACGATCGGAGAATGAGCTCTAACCCAAGTGGTAAACAATCACGGAATGGCGTAATTGACTCGAGATCGCGTCTCATTCTTTCCACTATTCCCCTGTAACTTTGGATGAGCCTTTAAATAGTATACAGTAGTTAATTATATATTCCATCCGACTACATTAATAAGATAAAAATAGTCAACAGCATTACATAGAAGCAATAAGTATATGAACAGGATCATAAGTAGAAATACATAAAAACTTTAGCAAGGTCAGGTACGTACTTACAAATCAGAGCCTTTCAACTAAATTAAGACACTGTATCGTCAAATGCATTGTCACCTTAAATTTTGACAAGAAAGTCAATTAATAGGTAGGGCAGCTATGTTGGTTGCGGATGTTAATTTCCTTCCTTGTTGCAGACATGTTTAACGGAGCCAACAGGTATTAATAAAAAAAAAAAAACAGAGAGCAAAAAATGTGATGATGACTCTTGAAGGTTATTGACCCACCACCACTTGTCTACATAATCCCATTAAAACTCTGAAAATATTTGTCCTTGTCTTTCTTCCCAAGTCTAAAAACGTGAAATTGCAAGGTCTAAACTCTCCACGCACCTACCCTTTAACCTCCCTATAGTTTCTGATCTGAAGGGCATAATGGCATATCTGAGTTAATGGGGCCAGTGGATTTGAATGGAAGAATAGGAACTGCAGGCTAAAACAAAGAACTGAAGAAAAGCGGTCCTCCTTTTTGGTTTAGTAAAATACAAGTGTAGTTTTTGAAACATATATAATAAAGAATAGCTTTGGGAGTTGAATCAATGGCTTGAAGGAAATTCGACAACTCTATTACTACCGCTCAGACGCCAGGTCACAATTGCTGCTATTAGGTGTGGGATGAATTACAAAAACATTAACTCATCTGCAACCAATCCAATCATATAATTAAGTTTATTTCAGTACACTTGCAAAATTCTTCACTTTCACTAAAGTCCAGTCGCTGAATAGGATCCAAGCATTCAGACAAATTGGTAAAAAGAAAAAAAAAAAAAAAGAAAAGGTAAAAATATGGCCTTCTACCATAACTTTAAAAAGTTTGAAGTTGTAATAAAGCCGCTAAGGCGACACGCGCATCAGGTGGATTTACTCTCACCCACATATACGGTACATCAACAAAAGAAATATATATATATCCAGAAATGAGAATCCCTATAAGACTATAACTCTTCTCCCTCAAATAAAAAAGTAAATTAGTACTAGAATTTATTAAGGGCTACACATGACAGTATACTAGCAGATCCCCAAATAATTTGACGCGACAATTAAGCCAGTCGTCCTATGACGTAGACTAGGATGAAATGCATAAATAATTAATAACATAGCCATCTGTAACAACAATCAATAAATTTTTCTTTTTTTGGTTAAATTTCCAATTCCTAATTGAAAAAGTAAAAAATATATAAAAAAAAAAATGTTGCTCTCGCGTAAGTCATAACATTCAAAATTTTGAATTTGAAACAGTTAAAAATGTTTCTTTAAAGCTTCACTTGGAGATTGAAAACGGCATAACAGGGGTCACAGATTGCGACAACATATGAAATTATGAATTAACATGAATGTGTCAATCAAGTCCTGCACGTTACAAATATAATACGCAAAGATAGAATCAGATAAGGACATTACAATACGGTGCATTTGTGAAATACTTGATGGTATGATTGGCTCATCCAGATCTCCCGAAAATTCCTCTAAAATATATGTTTTGATGATCTGAGGGCATAATTGGAAGAAACGCAATGATATGTTTGAAGACTTGAAAACTACATCAGCATGTGAGTGAGATCAATAATGCATTATGTGGACACATGATTACGAAAAGATATGCAAAAAGATTGGATTCAAGATAGCTAGAAATTATGGAATTTTGAAAAGGCATTTATTTAAACCTGGAAAGCGGGTAAAGATCTCTGGATGAATGAAGCAACGGAAGAAGCATTTGGAAACTGTATGTTCAGTGTCAAACAACTGCATGATTACACAAGTACATTCAAAAGGAACTAAAGTTTCAGAACCTGAAAATGGTGGCTCCACCCAAGACCGTGATAAAATGCCAATTCTTCAATTCAACCCACCAATTTCTGTCTTTTCTTTCTTCCAGCAACCCTCCGCACAAGCAAGGAGTTTCACTTATCACCGTTGTTTTATGCAAGAGACACTTGTGGTTAAAATTTACACAAAAGTGAGAAAACCATTCGACAGGTGTATTATTGAGGGGAAACATATAAGACATTCTATACAAAATAGTTATAATCATAACAGAAAATGATGAGTGCCATTGAAAAGAAAGAATAGATAATTATAACATTCTTGAAACATTACTTGATTGATGTAGAATAATGGTGACACGATTCAACCCGCAATCTGAAGTCTGAAAAGTTAGATGATATTTCCATATCAACAGACTATTTTCAATTGAATGGATAGAACCTTAGGAAGAGAAAGTAAAGTAACAGAACTATTCCCACTGGTTCAGCATGGGAAAAGAATCCGAAATGGCAGTTCTAATTTCTACCATCTACATCAAACCCAGCCCCAGTCCAGCCTGGTGTTGTAGATCCTCTACCCTTGGGCACAGCCCCAACTCCTCTTCCTCTTCCTCTTCCTTGGGATTGAATTTTCTTTTTCCCCCTGCCTTCACCCTCAAGATTAGGCTGCTGATTTGGCCCATTCATTGCTTGGACGTTTCCACCATTTGCTTGATTTGGTATATTTGCAGTGACTATACCACCTGGTGCTGTTGAAAGAGGAATTGAAGATACTTCTGGAGCTGTGCTGTATGATTTCCCATCCTAAACATAGTTGCAAATAAAAACTTTCAACAATCTCTCCACTGCATGCAAGCTACATTCGTAGACTAGCATGTGTATCAATGAAGAAACTAGACAAAACATATACCAGCAATGTTCCCTCACTATTACTGTTAAACAGAAGAAAACACGCAATCATATTAGTCTTAATTGTAGCCACTTTAGAATGCCCCTGGATTGTGGTTCTGTTGAGTTTGCAAAGAGGTACTTATGAATAATTTCTCATTTCAGTCGAATTATTGAATATTTTCAAGCTATACTTAACTGAAATTCTGTATACCCATGTTCAACAAATGCTTTTCCAGTTCACAGCATTTTGCCACATCATTTCCCAGCCGAACTATAATTATCTACTCTGAGAAAAGCATCATAAACCTTCAAATGACCAATAGATCCCTAATTCTGAGTAATAGTGAATATTTTTGCAATCAGTAAATTGATCACAGTTATATGGTTTATTATAGGAGTAACACCAATAGAAAAACTCTCTTCTTTCTCTGTGACCAGGAGACAAAAAAACTCTACACTTCAACATTTAAAAAAAAAAGTATCCTTGTTAACCTGTGCAATTGGAACATATCCAAACTCCAATCCTCCCCCAGGTAAAACAAGAGACAGAGCTCTTACACGGTAAATGATTATTAGGTACACAGAGGCCACCCTAGAAAACACCCACTTGCTCTATGAAAAATAAGATGCATGTGCTCAAGTGAATACAACCAATCCCAGTAGGTTGCATTTAATCCCAAACAAGGAAGTAGAACAAACATCCACTTTATGTTCATCTGCATAGACTACTAACCCACTATAGTGGAAGTCTATGTATATGTTCATTTAGATAAAAACAGCAGTGCCATGGAATCTTTCGCTTGGAAGTCTATATTTCCTCAGTTAGGTTGTGAACTCAGATCTTAGAATTCCTAGATTATTTCAACTTTAGGTACTTTAGACGCGTTTTCTTCATTTCCTTTTTGAGCTAGAGTATCCAGTGTACTAGTTGCCCCCTCTAGTTGGTATCTATACAATAACAACAACTAAGCTTTAATCCCAAACTAGTTGGGGTTGGCTATATAAATTCTCTATTTTCAAAATTTTTTATCAGATTAATATTAATGCAAAGCACAGTATAAGTCAGAAAAAATTTTGAAATATTTTTTGTAGAAAAAAATTTGAAAGGGAATTTTAAAATCATTTGATATATTAATAAATAAAATAAAAATAGGCAACAACAACTAATTAGAGTCTGCTATATGAATCTATTGCATCCATTTTGTTATGTTCATAGCTATATCCTCACTAATACCCGAAGATCATAGATCCTTCATGACAAGTTTCCTTCAAGCAGAAGAGAAAACTCGTTTAATTCCTTTGCTTAAAAGGTAATAAGCGTGTTAGCATCTGTGCCACATTTATAACAAACACTTCCTCAACCACTTTGCATTGATCTTAGTTGCAGTTGGGATGAGTAATACTTTCAAACTTCGGACTTAAACTAAAATTTGCAAACATTGAGAATTTAACCAACGATGCGAATGATTTATCATTTTCCTGCTACATCCTCCCCACTTTTAATTTTTTTGTTATATGGGGTTGTGGCTTGTAGAGTCAGGTATTGAAACATATTAATATGGTTACTGTCAATTTGTTAAATGAGCATCCCACATTTGTAGGCTTTGGAGAGAATTAATGCACAACCTTTCCCCTATAATTTCAAAGATGCTAAAAGAATAGAGATCTGTTACCATATGGGGTTCTACTGCAGAATAGTTTATTTCATTTATCTACATGGGGGGCTCCTGTTTGTTATACTCCTATGCTATTGGTAACAGCATGAAACATAAAGATACAATAAAAATTTCAAAGATAGAGCTTACATGAGTATTGGAGATGGATGCTCTGCTAGGGTTTAAAGCTTCCAGCCTTCTTTTTAATTCCTCAAGTCTGGAAAACTGGGAATTACTGCTTTCTTGGACCTATTAGAGAAAACAATATCAAAAAATCTGTGACAAATAATAAAAGCTTCAGAATCCTATTCAGTAAAGTTTTTTACCAGCTGATTTAAGTCTTCACATAACTTTTGCTTAATTGCTTCCTCATCTTGCACAGCTTTTGTTGCAGCTTCCCAAGCCTAAGAGACATTAAAAAGAGATAAATGTCATGCTGAATAGGAAATGCAATTTATCCAGTTAAATGTATAAGAAAACTCCTAAATATCTCAAAACTACCACATATATGCAGTCCAAGGTGTAAATTCTCTTCAACAGGGTGCTCAGTGCTACATAACAGTGGTTGATCAAGTAGAAAATCTTGCATCCGAAGGAATTTCATCAACAGCTAATAAAAATTTGGACTAAATAAACTGACACACAACAAGAAGGAGCTATAAGATATCATGTATTCTGCCTATTTTATAGGCATATAGCTTATCAGTTTTTGTACATGCACGAGTGGAATATCTCCACTCCTTTCGGATAAAATTGATATATACAGACCTATCACTGTTAAATATTAGACTTCTTAACTAAACACATTATCAGATTTTGTCACTCACTTAAGATAATTGGGCAAAACAGACTATTTTTATCTTGTAAGTTTCTCTTTGTTTCTATACCTCAACCAGCTAGATTATTACTTCCTGTTTCCTAACTCTTATTTATTTATTTATTTCGACATGCTTCAACTGTGTGCTAAAGTTGGTGCTTATATTTCTCAGGGTTAAGACAATATATATAGCTAGGACATTAGTTGAGTATCGCAATTAGGAGGTACAAACCTTTCGTGCTTGTTCTTCCTTCTGCCTGGCAGCACGAATTCTTTCAGTTGACATTTCTATTTTCTTTCTCAAGTGTTCAAGTGCTGAAGATGTGTGCAATACAATAGAATAATTGCAAAGTTACCAAACTATAAAAGCTACAAACGGAAGTTGAGAAAAAGTGCAACTTGACAACATCACCCTGACCTGCTTTTTTAGGTCCAGCAGTAAGTTTCATCTCCATATTAAGACTTGCTAGCTCTCTCTCCACATCACGTATTTTAGAATAGTTTTCCTCAATATACCTGCAAGAAAGTATCAAGGATACTCACATATGTCCACATATTAAATTACTAGCATCAACAGCAGAAGATAAAATAACAGCGTATGTTGCCAGTCTCCTCCAATTTATCTCAAGACTTAAGGTTCTAGAATGAATAACACTGATAATCCTGGCAATAATGAAATAAAAGATAAGTACATCTCATGGCTCTTGCAAATTTTGAGATACCAAATCAAAATTGCAGAGAACTCTAATACCTCTAAACATGTCTACAATCTGGTAATCTAACATAATTATGCAAGTTTTCTACATTTTCTCTAGATCTGAATTCCTACCTGTTCACAAGCACTCACTTATTCTCCACATGGTTCCAAAGACAAGGGGGAAAATTCATACACAGAGAGAGAGAGAGAGGGAGACAGACTTAGTCTATTTGACTGGCTAACTTCTTTTCAAATTATTAAGGGACTCACTGCAGCAATGCCAAGAATTGGACTAAAGTCAGTGAGTTCAAAATTCTAGAATCCGATCATTGGCTAACATAATTCAGATTCATTGATTCATTTAATTTCTACAATCTATTGTATCTCAACTAAACATGAGCATCGAGGAAACGCCAAAACATTATTGAACTAAGATTATGTATTACTTAGAACGATGGAGCACTCAAGGGTGACTAACATGGACCAAATACAGAGTTACACAATACTAAAGCATTTGATGTATTGAAACAAAAACAGTAATATCCAATTAGAAAAGAAGTGAGTTAAAGAACTTGTCAACATACTTTTTTAACTGAAGCTGCTCTTCCTCGATTATCTGCCATAACCAACACACAATCACAATTAAATTCAGTAAATAAACCAATTACAATTATCATGTACGTTAACTAATGCATACAGCAGAGAGACCTTCTCGGTGTAGGCAATGACAAAGGCTTCTCTGGCGAGACCATCGGGTCCGATCTCAGGAAGAAGAGAAGGATTTGAAGTCATTTCTGCTTAGAAATGGAAATGTCAAATTTGAATCAGAAAAGGGCAAAATAAAATGATAATATCTGTTGATCTCTCCGTCTCCGATTAAACTCACCAAGCAGCCACCGATTTCACTTGAATCGGATCGTTAATTTGTGTAATTGAGTTATTGGCTTCTTCCGGTTGTTTTACTTCATTTCTTTTTTAACCCAGTGGCAGTGGGAAGTGTATGATCAACGATATGTTTTTGTATCGTGTTTCGGCGGCCGATTTCCGGTTGACACACGATCCAAGTTGACGTATAATTCCGAAGATACCGAAATTGCAATTGGGATTGAACGTCACACGTTAGTCACGCTTCTGATGCGACGTGATGGGCACTTGATCTTCTCCACATGCTAGGCACGTGGGGGTAGGAGAAAGTGGCGCTGCACTTTTCCAGAAACTAAATCGGGATGAGTTGCAAATTTGCAATCCTACCGAGAAAATTGAGTGTAATGAACAGAGTGAAAAATATATTTTTAAAATCGAATTTATTTGTTGAAAGAACTTTTTAAAAAAATAATAATTATAAAATTTTAATAGTAAATTTCACTAAATAAATTAAATTCATTTAAAATTACTATCATCACTTTTATTTTTCTAAATTGAGAGAGAAACAATTTCCGAATCATCATTTGACCCCAATTGTACCAAAAACCACCTCATGTGAGATCGAATTCCATTCCATGCGATTATGAAACAGAATACAAACAACAAAGGCTAACCAACGGATCAATTACTACTCCATCAACAAAATTGCCCTAAGATGGATGTTTCATGTTTTCTGTCGAAATGGACATTAAAATACACAAATTTTGACTCCGTTATAGAGCCACATTCAAGAAGCAACAAAGAATCATATCACGAAACATTCAAAACCCAGAGTATTAGCTCCAATGCTTGTAATGGTAACATGTATGAATATATCCATGATGAGATCAAACTTACTGTCAACGTTTTAGTAAACGAACAAATCTACAACATTAGAGACCAAAAAAGGCCCAGCTGAAAAGAGAGAGAGAGAGAGGGGGGCGCCCTTATTACAACCCTTTTTTGCTCGTCGGTATATAGAAGAAATGAAGCAAGCCAAGAATAAATGGGGCAAAAAGGTTGTTTAACTATGAAGGACTTTAAAATAAGCAGCTAAATACAAGAAAGAAAATGAATATCTTGTCACAGTTTATATCATGCAAGGACTTCCTCTAAGAGTTTGAGGACATCTTCTCTGGTGGGTAGGGCAGGGATTGCACCTCTCTCTGTTACAGTGACAGCACCACAGGCATTTGCAAAAAGAAGAGCCTCTCTTAAGCGCTTCTCATCCTGCACAAAAAGGTATTAAGCTCAGGTTCAATTGGCAGTTCTTAAATCTTAATAGTCAAAAAGAACAGCTAGACTTGAATTATCAGTGATGCTATGTGAATTGCCACAAACATTTAAACCGCATTAGCAAATCTAATAATAAAAATATCACGCTGCACTTTAATTTATTTATCTGGTCTATAGGATTCAGAAATAAAATATGCCGACGATTCAAAGTATGATTTAAGATTGCTTTATATATAATATGTCTTACTATGGGGTAGTCTAATACCAAACTGGGTTGTTTAAGCTGCCATAGTTCCCCATATTTCAAAAACCAAAAACTGAAGAAGTAAAAGACTAGAATTTACAAGGAAAGCTTTCCTGCAGTAAAAGATGAAACCCAGAGAAGATTCAGATTCTGTTTTTTTCCCCAAGAAATGCCTTTAGATCATAAGTTTGGAAGCAATCAATGGGATAAAAGAAACATCTTAATCATTCCTCTTATGCAATAAGAAATAGAAGTACCTTGAGAACACTTGTATCAGCAGCTAGGCTGCTGAGAATCCCACCGACAAAGGCATCACCTGCACCAGTTGTGTCAACAGGTTTCACTTGAACACTAGCTACCCTGCCCTTAAACTCCTGCATTTAGTTACGCTGATGTCAATTTCTGAAATGAATATGGATAATGCCGTAATCGAAAGCAAACATCTAAATGAACAGTTGCAATTTAAGCAAAGCTGCAACAGTAGGTTTGTCCGACAGTTAGTAGCCATTATGGGCAAGGTAATCATACATATCATTTTTATTCGCAAGTCCCTCCCCAAATTCAATTCAGATTACTTGAATTTCTATTCACAGAAATGCATAGCATCAATACTGAGGAAAATCAGTCGAAAACATTGTTCTCTTATAATTGTTTGCAAGGCAAGCATGACAGCAGTTTCACAAAGGATCAGAATAAAAGTTTGAAATCAATTATTATGGTTCCATATTGTACATGCACACCCCAATGCATGCAACAACCATGAGACGCCTTTATGACTTCAGGTCTTTTTGCTGACATGTATCAATTTAATAAATTTCATGAAATAAGTTGTAATAGATAGATATTGAGAGAGGTTTCAATAAAAACTACTCTAAAACTGCCAAAGAAATCTATGAATTTTACCCTGGTTGAGCGCCATGCAAATAGGCTTCAGGATCTATCTTCACTCAGATCCTCAGCATGAAGTCACAAGTATGAAAATGATAATTGATGAGCTTACCTTCGTGTAGTATCTACAGCCCTCTGAGCCTTCAGTTACAATCAGAAGCTTCAGATTAGGATGAAAAAGCTTCTTTAAGACCACTTTATCATCATTAGGATCATCACCTCCAGTTAAGAATGTGATTTCCTCCTCACTTATCTGCCATTTCAAAAGATCACCGAAATAAGTATATTGGCTGAATGGTCTGCAATGGTTTCACATGTGTGCACATACAAGAAGAAAAAAAAAAAGCGTGTTTGCACTTATGCAACACTCTATGAATCATATATCTCAATAAATGCACCTTAATAACATCAGCTTGTTCCCAGATACTCATTATGCCTTCCCGAGCAGCGTCTGCTGATGGCCACAAAGCCAATCTCAAATTTGGATCATAAGAAAGGATGCTGCCAGAGTTTTTGGCAATCCTCATTGCGGCAAGATGAGCTGACCTGCATGGTTCTGCAATCAAACTAATTGAACCATAATGAAAGATCCTTGCCTGCAATTGTTTTGGAAATGAAAAATTTCAGATAGATGACCTGCAATGAATTAGTAAAATTTTTCCGGACTATATTATCTAATATGCTACATTTCTTGCTTAAAACAAGACGGAGAAAGCAAGACCTGCTCTAGGAGATTTATATCTAGTTCTGACTCATGAAGAAGCATGTCTGCACTCGGATGACGGAAAAATAAGAATTCACGTTCACCGTCAGCTCTGAGAGTAACAAATGCCAGCGCAGTCCTTGCACTAGAATCAAATCGCACACCAGAATTATCAACGTTGTTTTGTTTTAAAATGTCAGCCAACATATAGCCAAAATCATCGTCACCTAACTGAGGCACATAATAGAAGAGAATTTGAAATAGGAATCAGTCTAAGTAAGAAGCAAAAAACCATAGACTTCAAAATCCTTTACAGCAAACTGAGACATAGCATTGAAACCAGAAATTCTATTTGGTTAAGAGTCTAAGAAATTCTTAAATATAAAGAATACAATCAGATAAGGACATGTGGCAAAAACCTATTATTTGAAATATAATGTGGATATGGGGACACTTTTAATTCAGGGGCAGGCAATTAAGAAATCAGATCAAAATATTATAGAAACTGATAAAATATGATGTTTGTTATTAACATCACAAAATGACAAAATTTACTTCCATTGAGAAAATGTCCATTTCATACAACAGAAATTGGCATGTGTCATTTCCATGGTTAACAAAAACTTCAGGTTTACTGCTCTGGTTTTTGGAATTAGGGAGGTAGAAAGTTAGCCAACTACTAATACTCAGGTATTTGACATGATACTCTATTTTGCATATTTCTGGCAAAAAAAACAGCTGATGATAAAAGATCTAGTGTTCGGCATGCAATAAGGCAGAGAGGAAACACCTAAATAAGTAAACCTAGCCATATTCAAATGCACCTTGCCTATAAAAGCTGAAGAACCACCTAGTCTTGATATGCAAACAGCCACATTAGCAGGAGCACCACCAGGAGCCTTCTTGAAAGCGGGTGCTTCAGCTAGTGAAACTCCACCAACTGTTGGCACAAAATCAATCAACATTTCTCCAAAGCAAACGACTAAGGAGATATTAGCTTGAGACCCTCCTTTTGTGTATGAGGCATCATCTTTAGGTTCACCTACACAATTGCAATTACTTTGCATCAGTAGAAACTATAGACAAATGGGTATCAAATTGAAGTTAAGAATGTCTCTGCATATATGTAGAAACTATAGACAAATGGTATCAAATTGGAAGTTTTAAGAATGTCCTGCATATATAATATATATAATATATATATTTTTTTTTTTTTTTTTTTTGGTTTTTTTTTATATTTATATAAACTACATAAAAGTGGAAAACAAATTAGCAAGTTAAACCAAACAATACCACTAGTTACCACTTCAAATTAGATCATAAGTTTTGTTTTTTTTGGTTTTTTTTTATATTTATATAACTACATAAAAGTGGAAAACAAATTAGCAAGTTAACCAAACAAACCACTAGTTATCCACTTCAAATTAGATCATAAGTTTTGTTCATCAATCTAAAAGAATCCCAAAACCCAAATTTCTTACATAGATGAGCCCACAACTACTTAGCAAGCCTAGTATTTTTCCACCCTTATCGAGGTAGAAACAAAAGCAACTAATTCTGGATCTATTGCGTAATGTATATGGTCGAACAAGACTACTGATAGTAAATAAAATTCTCAATATGATGTGTTCCTAAATTACTCACATACATCTAATAAGCCCCAGATAATAATAAGAGCCCCAACAATTACGTAATGTACAGTAATATGAAAATTCAAATCGGTAATAACTAATCAAGGTGTCCTCCAGTACCAGAAAATTTATAGTGATTTGGTTGAACAAATCAAGAACACAACAGATGCTTAAGAACAGAGAACAGAACCCGAAGCATATAAAGAAAGATCTACTAAAAATGATCCGAAAAATAAGCTCAAAAATCACCAAACAAGAGAACATAAAGCAATCTCGGAACATACAGCACATAAATTAACTCACATACATATATATCAATCATAAAATGAATGAAAGAAAAGAGAAATCCTGAAGCAAAATGAATAACAGAAGCCAACATGTAAGTTTTTGGAAAAAAAATAATGTACCAGGATTGTGTTTCGCAGCCATTTGAGAGCTGAAACTATGGAAAGAGACTAACAAGTGTCGATGTTGTAAAAAGATGATGCGGAAGTAAGGGAGTTGTGGTTGTATTTGTATACACTAACGCTGTAGAATCTTCAAAGGATCGTTCAAAGCTGACTGACAGGAGGGACTTCTCCTCGCAACTGTACTGCTTTATGATAACCCGTAATTTCCATTTTCTTTTTTTTTTTTAAAAAAAAAGAAAATAAAATTTCTTTTGAGCCGCCCACCGCAACACAAGGTAGAAAAGACGGCGTTATTTTTTTTTACCGCGGGTGAAAAACCCACAGAAAGAAAGAGCCATGAGCTGTAAAGTGTTGAAAGAACAGGTTAATTTAGGAGGGGAAACCAACAGCGCCGGGGCGGCGGCTACCGCCTATAATACGGCAGCTGTCCACCATTGGAATTACAACTGGCAGAACCTGTTTGGTGGGTAGGAAAAGCGTTTTTGAATCTTTGATTTAAAAAATTGCAAGCCTTACAGTTTGCCCCCCGTATTGATGCATGTTAAGCTTGGCGTGGTGGGTTTGATCAAGCTAGATCTCTGATTCTGAGTGAATTACGGGGAGATTTGAATAATCCCACTTTTAAGACAAGACAAGCATTGGAAAATCCTTGTTTTTTTTTTTTTTTTTTTTTTTAAATCTCAATACTGATATTTATTTAACTCTGAGTCGTCATGGTCTATAGAACACAAATTCCATTTACAGAAGCAAGCGTAATTGCTAAAAACATTTTTCCTCCACAATTTAAAAATAAAATACAAAACAATAGCCAAGTGTTGAAACATGAAAATGTAAAATGACAATGTGTTCGTAATCTATAAGATTTCATTGTAATTGGATCAAGTGTAGAGCATATTAGGTAAACTGGATCGAGTTTAGAGCATATTAGGTAAATTGGATCAAACTTAAAAGTATATTAGGTAAGCTAATCTTGGCCAAAGTTTCGGAATCAGAATCAAATAGAGTCAGTACAATCGGTAATTTCAGTTTTCCAATCCAAACTTTATTAATAAAATTCGGTTTTGGTTTTAGTTTGAACAAGTGCCAAAATTTATTGGAATCCGGAAATTTTTTTCGACGATCTGGTATATTTCAGTTTTCTAAAAAATTTGCTATGTATTATTCACATCCCATAATTTTTGTCTTATTTTCTTTTTTTATTCATGTCATTTATTTCTTTTTTAAAGTAAATAATATTTGAAATTTATTATTTTATCCTTTAAAAAAATTTAATATTGATCATTTAATTTTCATGGATATTAATATAATGGTATATTAGAAAAGAAATGAATAAATATTATAATTTAATCATATTAACTAATTTTTTTAATTCATATGTAGGTCAAACCATGACTCAAATTTTGAGACGAGGGTGTATAAATTTTTGTATTAGACAAATAAATAAATCAATAATACAATAAATAAAAAAATTTTAATATTTATTATAATATTTTTAAATCTTCATTTTAATTGGGAATGACATTTTATTTTTAAGAGAAGAAAATTAATGAAATAGTACAACTTGTATTGATTTAATTAATTAATAAATTAAAAAATAATTTAGTCTAGTGATTGAAGTGTACTAAATCTTATCTCGATGATCACAGAATTGAATGGTGAAGTCGCATTTTAAAAGAAAAGGAAAGTAAACTATTTTTAAGAGAATTGACATTTTTTTAAAACGATAAAGGTGCTAACTATCAACCGCTAGTGATAACTGTAAATTATTATTTTTTATGTTTTTTTTCATACTTTATAATAAATTAAGTAAAATAGATGTAAATTTCATGTCTATATATTTTACAATCTATAAATAAAAATATCAAAATTTAAAAATAAATTTGCAATATTATGATCAAGTAATAGAAAAAAAAGGTTCTTTAAAAAATATGTTGAAAATATTTCCGAAGAGATTATTTTTGCAAAACAAATGAATGGAAAATATTTAATAAATATCCGCATATAGATGAAGATTAAATTTAAAAGTAACCTTTTGATTTGAAAAACTCAATTTTAGCCATTAGATTAAAGTAGTAAAGTGAGTGGCATAGGAAATTATGATAGATTTCAATTATTGATAAAGGTACCAAACAAATAAAGGGAAAATCCGAAACATATGGACGGTTTTTGATGAAGGTGCGAAAAGAATTCAAAGAAAAAAGGTGCAAAGATTTTATCCCCTACTATTTATGAAAGATATATAGCATAATTAGAAAAATAATTTAATAATATTACAGTAATACTCAACTTAAATGATTTATATTGATTTAATAAAAAATGAATTTGACAAAATAAGTGAGAATTGAATGGTAAGTGATAATATTATTTTTGTATAAATAAATGGAATAGAAAATGAATAAAGGATATTTTGCTATTTTTATTAAAAATTAACTGTAAAAAGTAAAAATTTTGGACGGAAGAATTTATGAGTTTGGAAAACTAGAATGTATTTTTGAAAAAATAAAGGCTAGATAGTTAATTTTATTAAATTAAAGGGATTAAATAGTAATTTGTCAGAATTGGTTGCCCAGAAGAAAGGCAAACTGGGAAGTTTATAAAAAGAAATTGTTGTCGTTTTCGGGAACTTAACAAATACACGTCAATTAGAAAATTGGTTGGACATCCAATAATACTCACTTTCGTACTGGAAGCTATAGAAAATTTTAAATTTACTGAAAAAATAATTAACATATTTAGGAATATAGATTACAACAAGAAAGAAAAAATTTTGAAATTTGAAATTTGAAAAAATAATTAACATTCATATGTTTATAAAATCACATGAATCAGATATTTTTTTGTAACATTTTAAAATTTCAAATCGGTATTAATTCCAATTAATCAAGACATTCTCACTGTAATCACTCTAGAAAATAATCATCTGAACACTTCAAATAAAATGAGATCTCTACTGAAATATCAAATTTTAAACAATCAAACACTGGGTTTAAATCATATACAGAGACAATGTTGTAAAAAGATACAGGTTGATAAATAACAGTATTCTTAGGGAAAAAAAAAAAAAAAACCTTATATAAAAGATTATTATAAGACATGACTGGAATCTGTCATTAATATTACAACATGAGAATTATTGGTCACATATTATTTAAAAAAAAAAAAAAACATTAGCTGAGTTCGTAAAAATCCATCAATAGTAACCAAACATATCTTAAACATAAGACGATCAGAATTCTTTCTTCAAGATTAATTTGAACTTCAACAATACCATCCAGGAGAGAGTCATTCCCATGGCCAATAATATGGCTGAAGGGCTTCTGCTTGGGGAATAAATTGATGATACCTGCAGTGGAGATTTCAGATTTAAGAAATATATTCTTGCTTTAAACTGATAAGTCTTTATTGTATATTTAATAGGAGAAAAAAAAAATGTGCACCCTATCTCTAAGTTGGGTACTGAAGGTTGTGCCCTAGTCTGTGTGTTGGCTGCAGCTGCCTTATTGCTAGGGCCTCCTACACCTGCATGAGCTTCTTGTCCTTCTTTCAGCTGTAAATTGAACAATCAGTTACGAAACTGTAATTAAAAGCCAAAATTATTGAGGTAAACTTATACTAATTTCATGACATAGATGGAAATTTGCATCAAGACCTTAATCTTGAGCTGTTTATTTTCCTCCCCAAGATCGTGCTCCTGCCAGACAACCGAAAAAGCCTTAGACATTATACTGTTATTGGCAATAAGAACAAAAAAGTAAATCAGAGAATGCAATTTCTATTCCAGTGTGTTGTGTTGGTCTTGGAAAGAACCGGTAATTAATAAACTACACTAACAGGAGAGTAGGGGAATACCATTGGGGTATTTACTGGGTGTGAATATACAACAGGGCAGGTAAAAAAAGAACTAACAGTTGCTAATTTGTTAATTACTTAGATTTTGGAAATTTAAAAGAAAAAATAGTGCAATTATGTACTGTCTTCAAGGAGAAAAGTAGAGACAGATAGAGAAGAAAATGATCTTCTACTGTTCATTGTTAAAGATGAATCTTTGGCTAATCCAAAGACTAACCGGAGCCGACAGGCCTCCTTACGCCCGAACCTAAAACGGATAGTCAAGTGAAATTCATATTCTAATTATGCCACTTTTACTGGAACCGAAGGAGTATACTTTATCGGCCATGCTCCATATATACCAATTATCAAATACATATATAGCATTAGTAAAACCTGAGCACATTTCAGTTAAAAAAGAAACGTAAATTGAAATTTCTCGCCCTTATCTCTACCACAAAGAGGTTTAAAAATGGGGCAAAAATCCTTGCATTAATATTAATGCATGAAAGAAAAGCTACGGGGCAATGCAATATTACCTTTTTCCGTAGTTCTTCCAATCTCTCCGACAGCAACTGTGTCTGCATTGATAAATTGTAAGTAGAAATCAAGGGTGTCCTTCTGTTTATACATATCATTTTTACACTTACTCTTTATGTCTTCAATATTTCAATTTATGCACGTTCAAAAAGATTTAGCCTTTGAGATTAGAATCTTTAACTTTGGGTCACTAGATAAAATGTAATCTACACTATAAAAATTATGAGATGCAAAATAACTGCAGCAGCAGAATTTTATTATCAATCACCGGCATCACAGGTGATAAAAAGCAATGAATGTGTGATAATGTTCAGGTGTTATACGAGCAACGTCTCAAGATTTTCTCTTTTCTCCTCTAGCCGTATGTCCTAAGGGTACTCAACTACCTATCTCAAGTAGCTTACATACATTTCTACTACTTGATTCAAGACTTGACTGAACTCTTAGGAAGCTGTATACAGCTTGTTCACGATGGATTTTAATGTTTGAGGCTGGGGTTTGTGTTGTGTTTGGGAGATTGGAAAATGCAAGAAAAAGAGAGAGATGTGAGAGCTTTTCTTTCGTTTTCCTGTTCTTTTTTTCAAACATTTTCTAGCAATCCTAATTGCTTATCTATCCAAAACAATATATACTACTGAAAGAAGAGGCCCTCGCTCCACGACTTCGACAGACAGTAACTATTTCACTATATACTTAATTAATTTCTAATCTGAAAAAACAAAAATCAATCTTTCCATTTATCTCCAACATTTTTCTTCTATTTTTAATTTTAACCTGGAAAAAATTTATTTCTAAACATATTATAAAGGAATTAACAATATTAACGTGTAGCTTAGTTGCTAAGTTGCATTAATAACTTAAATTGTATTTTATTAGCAGAAAATAATTAATATTTGGCTCTAGGATGTAGATACTATAATTTTTTTTGATCAGCAAATATAATTTTATTTTATTAATTAAATACATATATTAAAGTAATTAATTTAGATGGGTTATAATATTGTAACATCTCAAATAAGGCAATACATTTTCTTTCTTATTATTATAATTGAAGTATATATATTTACCAAAAATGAAGTTTAAGAAAAATTTATCTGTGAACATGTAATAAAATTTTATGAGATAACTTATTTGATAATTGAATATATTTCTTAATTGTCACTAGTTAACATTGGCATAAAATCAATTTTTTTATTGTAAAAGCATTATAAAATACGCTATATTTCAGAGAATAGCCTTACCATCTGCCTTTTTTTTTTTTTTCATTTGGCATAAAAATCAATTTTTTTTATTGTAAAGGCATTATAAAATACGCTATATTTTCAGAGAATAGCTTACCATCTGCCCTTTTTTTTTTTTTTTTGTTGTTTATCTCATGAGAAAGTTGGCAAGATTTGATTTGGGCTACCCTTTTTTTTTTTTTTGTTGTTATCTCATGAGAAAGTTGGCAGATTTGATTTGGGCTACTCATTCCATTTTGTAGTCCATATCGGGTATACGGTTTCTTTGTTATAGATTTTTTGGGTTATATAGAACATCAGACTTGAGGATTTGTAGTTCTTGTCATTTCCTTTCTCTTAATAATAATTCAAATATGGTTTGCTGTTCACACTATAATAATTAGGCTAATTGCTATTAGTTGATTAAAAGATAATTAGAATATGAATCCTAGGATTTAACCTGTTTAAGCATAAAACTTTGGTTCGATTTTAAAAAGTTCTACATAATCACAATCACTAAAATCTAAAAAGTTCAATTGTTTAATGTATGGAGTAAGAAATTAATCACATTTGAATATCTTCCTTAATAACATCTATGTTATTTTTTTTAGAGGACATCTAATCAATAACAACACTGTTAAGAAAAAAAGAAACAACAATTTAAGTAATATGCAAAAAGAAAATCAGAAAGTCCATAAATATGAGACTACCTTTCTTTTTCGTGCTTGTGAGAGAGTCCTGTCTAACTGTTTCTCAATTTTCTGCAACTCTTTCATACTAAGCAGTTCTAGTTCTTCTCCAAGCATATTCCTTGAGAATATAAAATATAATATATCAGCAATCGACTAATTATAATATTGTATATAAATGGGCAAAACTGAATGTTAATTAGATACCTCTGAGAGCATAAAAGAGATTCGTATTTGGTCTTCAACCTTGTGACCTCTTGGTATAAGTTCTGCTGTTAATTAAATTAATCAATAAAAAGAGAAGAGAGACAATAATACAACAAACAATGCACCTCCATCTGAAAATATGACAGGCTATATATTTCCCCTTAAATTTAACTCTATTAGCCCTCCCAATGAGCAATATATATCAAGAGAAGAGAAGTATATATATATATATACAGGAAATATGAAATGGAAAAGAGGGAAACCTCTGATCTATTCTCAAAATTGTTGGCATCTTGTGAGGAGTAACAATGTTGTCGATACCGCTTAAGAGTTTTGGTTACCCTGATTGGAAAGCAAGTGTTAGTTAAGTGCTTAAATGAGATCGAAATAGCAAATCACATAAGTAAATTAAATAGCAGCAAATAGACTTGAGGTTAAGTGGAAATGAATAAGCATATATATATATATAGTTCGTTAGAGATTAAATTGGCTGGAATAATATTGTAGACTATATAATAAAAGTAATTTTACGGTAGAGAGAATCTGAACTCCATGATTTTATAAAAATACTTCCTGCAAGCAAGATAGGATTTAATATGTATAAAATATACATAGGTTATATTTGCTAGACTTGAATGGGAAATATAATGCAAGTAATGGCATTATCTTTCTTGTTTATACCAAAAAAAAGAAAATTATTTATGCATTGATAATTTGCTCTGACCGCATCAAGCGAAGCACTACTAGTGGATTTTCTCCAGTTACAAAGATAGAACACCAAACCTCTTACTTAAGGGTCAAAATCCTTTCCATCAAACAAACCCATATTAGTATTTTATCTATCATATTTTGATTCTATTGATTATATTTTCATCTAAGTCACTCTTTTGAAAAATAAAGTCTAAAATGTCTAAATGAATTGTACTTAAGCACCACGATACAATCCTATCTAACCTTAGCTTTCTCACCTTCTTATTGCAATAAATAAATAAATTTAATGCATTAGTAAATTAAGTTTTTGATGTTAGCAGTAGCAACACAATGGTAGTGATGACAGTGATAATATAACATGATAATGGAGGATAAAGATTTTAATGGTGACCTTGGAGCCACTAAAGAAAGTGATGGTAGTGGTGGTGGTGACAACAATAGCAAGAATAGTGATGGTAAGGGTAAATAAATAATAAATTAATACACTCATATAAAATTTCTTAGTTTTTTTATAATAATAAATAAGGAAATGGATTATCTATGTTATTCTAAACACATTTCAAAAGTAATGACATTATTCTAAAAGTGTATTATACTTACAATATAGTCCAGAATTTTAGAAATTAAAACAAAATAAAAAATAGCAAATTTTATAAAACTAAAATATAGTGTGAATGCAAAGTATTAGTCTATTGACAATTGTTATACTTCTTGATAAGTATTTAGTAAAAATATTGTTCATTTTTATTATATAATTATAATTATCTCCACCAATAAGGATAAATAATTATTTTCCAAGTGAAAAATTTCTGTTATTAGTTAACATATATATTTTACATTCAAAGAAGACAATGAATGATTATTTTTCAATCAAGAATAGATAGGCTTTGTCAAATGAATCCTTTTTAATTTATTTACTTTTTTGGTTTAGAAAAAAACTAAGTTTAAAATCAATTTGAGTAGCTAGTAATTTGAAATGATTTTGTATTCAAACTTAATTTATATAATTTCACACATAGAACTTAATTTGGATAGTTAGTAATCTTCTTGTCTTTTATAGCCTAACAACATGTAACTCTGACTCGAGAGTACTCAAATTCGATTCTTCCTCTTCAATATGGTCATCCTAGTTTTCTACATCTTCTTTCTTGGAAAATAATTCTAAAAACATTTTTTTTTCTTTAATTTTCAGCCAGCATATGTTAGTCTAAACATTCAAATTAGAATAGAGGGAAAAATTAAGTCAAATAGTCAAAAATCAAGGCACGAGTGATGAAATTATACAAAAACATAAAGATGAAGGAAACACATTAATAGCTCTAAAACTGGTTTATTGAGAAGCTTCCAGTTGCATAATGAGAAGAGAATACTGTTTCATTCGATTAAAGTAAACCTTTATTGTACTGACTGTAACACTATCCAGAACTAGAAGACAGAAAGAAATTTTAAATTGAATCATAAAAACAATTGGCAGTGGTACCTGAACCAAAACGGCGACGAACACTTGCTAGGGCTCCAATGAAAATGGGGATGGACAGTTCATTTAAGTAGTGCATCACTTAAAAGAGGGTTTTGATGATTGTCGTCAGGTTAGAGGAGGAAGAGAGAGAAAAACCCTAGATATGGAAAAATAAGCTGTCACTCAAACTTTGACAAGATCTGAATTTTCTTCTTTCCGTATAGAGGGATCTTAAAGAATGCAAAGGACGACAAAACGTGTTAATAAACCATTGGGCTAACAACTCCACAACAATAGACCCTACTTATCCAGGAACCATTGAATCCCTCGATTCAACCAAAGATTTTTTATCAGAAATCTCTCTCTTTCTCTGTGTCGTCGTTAATTTCTTTACAAAAGTTATATACAAAGATGCAGTTATTCGAAAATATTGTAATGTAGTTATATGTTTTGCTAAAACTATAAACAAAGATGCGTTATTTCGAAAATATTGTAATGTAGTTATATGTTTTGCTAAAACTATATATATATAAATTATATATATATATATATATATATATATAGTTTTTTTTTCGCTAAAAAGAAACTAACACATCTATGCATGATTCGTTTGAAAGAAAAAGAAAAAAAAAAAGAAAAGAAATATGTAGAATACAAAGAGAGAGAGAGAGAGAGAGAGAGAGAGGAGCATACTCGGTGCTACCAAACTCAGAAACCTTGCCGCGGCTAGAGAAGATGATGAGAGCGACCTCAGCATCACAAAGAACCGAGAGCTCATAGGCTTTTTTGAGCAAACCATTTCTTCTTTTGGAGAAGGTAACTTGGCGGTTGATCTTGTTTTCTATTCTCTCCAAGACGACCTTTCCTCTCCCCATTTCTCCTTCCTTTTCCTCTTTTTTGAAAAAGACCTAGGAATAAGGTAGATGGATCATTTTCTCGTATTCATTCTTTATTATTTATTTGTTTCTTTCTCTCTCTGTCTTTCTCGGCTGAGTATGAATTGAGTTTTGTATTTGGTTTTATGTGGAGACAACCGGGAATGTGTATACAAGTCCTTTACATCTTTTCGAAGTGAAAATATTACTGAAAATGAAATATGAAATAGTATATATTAGTGTAAGAACTTTCTGTTATTGTGTATATTTGCCGAAAGTGGAGAATTCAAAGCCATTTTGCAGGCCCTTTCGCTTCTCTAGCCATCTTTCATTTAGAATTCTACATTTCCTATTTCTTCTTTATGCTCACCAAAAGCCTATTGGGTATTTTGGAAGATAGACAGAAAGAGAAATATGTAACTACAGTATAATCACCTATGCATCAAACTAATTATAAACAGTTTTTTCCATTGAAACGAATATATTTCTTACTATACATTGAGAAAAAAAAAAAAGACAAAGCAATATTACCTTTTAAAATAATCTTTTGATTGACTTGCTGTATAAGACTACCCATACACTAGGTGAAAATAAGAAATTTCTAGATAGAAGTGTTACACTAGGTGAAAATAATAAATTTCTAGATAGAAGTGTTACAAATATTATATTTAATACCCATCCAACTCATTGGCGGAGCTTGAAAGTAGAGTTTAAAGGGGTGAAATGTAATTTTCTTTTAGAATTTTGGTGGGCAAAATTTTTTTAAGGACAAATGTAATTTTTTTTTCTAAGAAATATATATAGATCTTGCCCTAATGCCCCTATCCAGATACGAGAGAAATCAATCAAATGACATTTAGTTAGCAATATACTTATACTAATTAACTCCCTTATTATAACTTATTTGCTTCCGTATATATGTGTGTGTTATGGAGTTATATATTCCGTTTCAAACGTACGGTGAGTAAAAATTTTACGAATACACGTACAAGAAAGTGAAAAAATGGGATGTCTGTTTCACAGCCTATAAGCACGTCCCTTGATGCAATTTGTAAATATCCCTCAATGTGTACAAAAAAAAAAAAAAAAAAAAAAAAAAAAAAAAAAAAAAAAAAAAAAAAAAAAAAAAAAAATCAGGAAGCATGAAAAGTATCTTTCTATGTGGGGAAAGGATGTGGTCGTTGAGACTCTGATCGACAACTATAAGAGGACACGTTTCGAGTTGCGAATGGAAGTAATCAAAGCTCCCGTACGGTCTGTGACAAAGCTCGTACTATCTTGGTTTATGGAACACAAACACAAAGGGTTTCTTATATTACTGCCTACTTGTCTACATAACGACGCCAATTTAGGGTTTCGCTTTATAATACCAGCCACGGGTCTAGTTAAGATGCATTTTTGCAGGTAAATTAGGTCTTCCCACCCAATAGTGGCTTAAACCTCTCTGCAAAAGTGATCCATACAGTATCAGAACACCGTTTTTTTTCTCTTTTTTTTAGGAGTTAAATTACTACAAAATATTTAAGATCAAAGTAATTTATATTAACCTCTTTGAGAGAGGACATAACCTCTTTTACCACTTGGTGTTTTCTTACCTGTATCTACTCTTCATATTCATTTTTATCATCACTTTTAATATTCATTCTTACCTCGTCCCCACCCTCCATTATATATCTTCTTCGGCTTCCACTCACAAGAAACTGTAACACGTTAAAAGGCTGGATTTTCGATAGGAAAATAAACAGAAAAGAACTAATGTATGAGGGGAGACCAGTAGTGTAGGGTATTGGAAGAGAGCAAGAGAGAAAAGAAAAGCGAAACTGAACAACTTAGTGAGGCCAGTAACACACTAATATAATTAAAAGATTTACCCTTTTTTTTTTTTTTTTGCTATAAATTGGTTTATATTTTAGAGAATATATCAATTTGCTTTCTTTAAAACCAAACGATATCAAATTTTTTAGAGCAAGAATTCAAGATTTGAAAGGAGAGAATGGAGTGAAAAGCAAGAATTCAAGATTTGGAGAGAGACAATAAATGATTGGGTTTACCGTTTATGTCTAGTAATGTGGTTGCTGATTTTGTAATTGAATAAGATAAAAGGAAAGTATCTAGTACGTGGGAACAGCAAGTATTGTGTTCGAAAGGAGGAATGTCAATTTTGTTTAAAGCCAACAATAGCTGCAGCAGCTACCCCATTAATGAAGGTTTCAGTTCAGATTTCATGGCTCCTGCTTCTTGGCCTAAAAGAACTAATCTCTTTGCATGTTGGCTATATTCCTATTTATTATCTTTCATTTTTTTTCGTCCAGTCTTATTTAAAAAGGAATGGCCTTTGCAACGAAATAGTACTTGCTTGAACAAGTTAAAAGAAGATTAAGAGCGAAGAAGAAAAAGAAATACAAGGGTGAAGGTAACTCAAAATTAGAGAGAAAGCTTCAATTTGTTGATGTTGCTTAATTTTTTTTTTTTTTCATCAATTCTCAATTTTGGGGTGAAATTTTCCTCCCTGGTCATTTTATTGTTAAACAGATTAAAGTTTAGATATTTTGCTTTGTTATAAATTAAAATTCATAAAGATAAAGTGCGACAATGCTAAATTGAGGTAGCAGTACTGTAGAACGAATGAAATTAATCCATTTTTAAATACGGTTATGCGGGCTTAAAAAGGCGGGTCGAAAAGGAAAAAGGATACAGGGCCCAATTGGAACATCAATAAGTGCGTAATGCAAAAAGCTCACTTAAAAGGTTTACTGTTCCATATAGAAGCCCAGTCAATTGGAAATAGGCCCATATTTCATTTTCTGATCACCCATACCGAAATTTCTTTTTTAAACAAAATTATTATAACAAAATAACGTGATGTTATCTCAGTAAAAATACTAAACGTGATATGATGTGGCTGACGTGGCATCAGGTTACTGGAGGAAAGTCTCCGGATATTAGGAAAAAAAAGTTAAAATGAGTTTGATCTCGCTTTGCTTGAGAAATGATAGATAAGATATCACATGACATGAGGCACTGTTATCAATCACCTCCAGCAATAAGAGTTAAGAAGCTTAAAAATGAAAATTAAAAAAAAAAAAAAGAAAAAAAATCATGGAAGAGGCAAAACGGCTAAAATAAAGAGAGAAATAATAATAAAAAAAAGCAATTCACACTTCACATGATGAGATGTGACGTCCAACGGAGGATAAAGCGTTTCCAAGTACACGAGGCAGTCGAGGATTTCCTTACACAAAAATCAAATCAAATCGATTTTTGACTCAGCTCCACTCTTCTACTCTCAGATCTTCTCTTCTCGCTCTCACTCTCACTCTCACTCCCACTCCCACCTCTTTCTCTAACTGATCATCGTATAAAACAGAGAGCTATCATCTCCACTATCAAATAACAATTGGAAAATCAATGGCGTCTTCTTCTTGTTTCAGAATTGAAAACATCTTCTCTTCTGCTCTTAAGCATTCTAATGCAAACGCAAACAAAAAAGCCAACGTTTTCTCCCCTCAATTCTCGTCATTTTCTTTGCTTTCTTCTTCTCGTCTCTTATCTCCAAAACTCCCTCTTTTGAAATCCTCATTTTCTCATTCTCTATCTATCAGAGCCTCCTCTCCTTCCTCTTCCACCACAATCGCAGAACCTGAAGGCATCAAGGTTTTATATCGCTCTTTCTTTATCTCTCTGTTTCTCTTTATATGTATAATGACATTCTGGGGATTTTGTTTCGTACTTTTCAGATTAATTCAGTGCCAACGAAACCAATCGATGGGCAGAAGACTGGGACCAGTGGTCTTCGAAAGAAGGTTTGTTTAATTTTAAACTGTTTCTTTCTATTTTTTGTTTTTTATGGTTCGATTTTTTTTTGTCTTTTGTTGATAGAATAGGGGCAATAAATTCAATTCTGTGTCTTATGCTTGCTGTTGGTTTCTCTACTAACAATGGAATGTCCGGTTTCAAATTTGATTGCCTTGCATCGTGACGTCACTTCGTTCTGAATAATTTTATCCTTCTGCAGGTTAAAGTTTTCATGGAGGAAAATTATCTCGCCAATTGGATTCAGGTCTAATTTTTTTACATGTTTTTGTGCCATTTTATTTATGTCTTTGTGTTCATGATATGGCGGTGTTCATTTATTTATGGATTTTGCATGTGTAGGCATTGTTTAATTCATTACCGGCAGAAGATTACAAGAATGGTTTGTTGGTGTTAGGAGGGGATGGCCGATACTTCAACAAAGAAGCTGCACAGGTCATATTTGTTACTTATCAACCTGTTTTCATTTATTTTCATTTATTCTTTGGTTATATAATTCCTCTGTGTCTCACTGCTGGAGTTGCTTGGATTTGGAGTGCAGATAATTATCAAAATTGCAGCTGGTAATGGTGTTGGTAAAATTTTGGTTGGCAAGTGAGTATTGTGATTCCCTTTTTGTTCTAATATGTGATAAATGATTACCTGTTCTTCCATCAGTAATTCTGTAATCTGTGGTATTTATTTGGAAAGTTGATAGTGCTGGTTTTTCTGTTGGAAATTGGGTGATTGCTTGATAAAAGCTCACTAGGTTGAAATTTCTAATTTTGACTGAATCAATCCATTATTGAAGTTATTCAGAATTTCGTAGTTTTCATCAGTAGAAAGTCAATGAGGACCTCCTTGTAAGAACTATAAACTACCTAGTTTTCCAGTTGGCCTACTAGGGAATCACATTGTAAATTTCTGCAGGAATTCTATTCTCCTTATCTGTTTGTGTGTTTATATGATGCTGTTATAGTCTTTTTAAGGTTTGAAATCAATACTATGTATCTTTTTTTCTGCACACTTTTGCTGTGGACACTGATATTCCACCATTTCAGGGAAGGCATCATGTCTACCCCTGCTGTTTCTGCTGTAATCAGAAAGAGGGAGGTTGGTACATTCATAATCCTAATTGTTACTAATTTTGTCAGTAGTGATTTTCAGCTAATTGTTACTAATTTTTTTTCCCTTCTGTTTTTTATTTAAATTTATGGTTTAACAGGCCAATGGTGGATTTATAATGAGTGCAAGTCATAATCCTGGCGGCCCTGAATATGACTGGGGTATCAAGGTGAATTGCTGGTGCCTATCATTTGCACGCATCCAGAAATATATACATAGCTGTAACTTGTGTCTGTATGAGTTTTCCCTTCATGATATATTGCTATTGACTTGCAACCAAATCTATCCCCACTCCTTCACATTGTTTTTACCACCTATATGAGAATATGGCATTTAAGTGTTTCAGGAATTTCTAATGCAGTAAAATATCCATATTCTGTGTTTATCACTTGACATTTCTATTTATCTTGAGTTTTCATTCTCAAACCTTGATCAAATTTTATATATATCTTACAGATAATCACATACACGCACGTGGGAATTTTTAAGCTCTCAGATCATTCTTGTAATTTTAATGTTTCTGTTGATTTTCCAGTTTAATTACAGCAGTGGTCAGCCAGCACCTGAATCTATCACTGACAAAATTTATGGAAATACTCTATCTGTAAGTATCTGGTTGTTTATCTTTCTTAAGTATGTTCACATGCTCCTTGCCTTTATGCCCCTTCCTGATGAGTAAAGTTGAGGTTATTAGTAGTTCTCTTTTGGTTGTGGTTTTGAAATAGGGTATTATGCAGAATGTAGGGTAATTTAATAGGTTTGCTGTTGTATCCTATTAAACTATAAACAAATTGCACATTTATTTAATGTATAGGGTGTGAGAAAAATTTGCATCTTGCTATATCTAAGAATTAAATGAAGAAGTATAATGAAGATTGCTTATTTTTTATCAAAATTTTCATTTCTTTATATTCATACATCATTTGGTAATATTTTGTTTTAATTACTTAGAGGTATTGTAATTTTCTTTTCTTGTTCTTTGAAAAAATGTTAAATCATTGCATTTTTGCGAGTTAAGTTCCAGATTTTGGATTGCAATTGAAAATTATTATCTCCACTGAACATTTTAACCTGGGCATTAGCTGGCTATGGTTTTATATATGCCTATGTTTTATTTTTTTAAAAAAATCTATGCAGATCTCTGAGATTAAAATAGCGGAAATTCCTGATGTTGACCTTTCTCGTCTTGGAGTTACAAAATATGGAAACTTCATTGTTGAAGTAGTGGACCCAGTTTCTGACTACTTGGAGTTAATGGAGGTTAGAAGCAAAAGGCATCCATTTTGTATTACAATTCATGTAGATTGATAATAAATAACTATGAGAGATTCCTTGCAGAATGTATTTGATTTTGAGCTCATCAGAAGTCTCGTTTCACGGTCAGATTTCAGGTATGTGTCCTCTCATGACACGTCAGTTTTTTAGTCTACTGGCTGGTCCATGAACCTTTTTTTCTCTTCTCTACCACTTCTCTTTATAGCAGCTCAGATTCACTTGTTGTTTTATCCATATGATGCACAAAGACAAACATCTTTTTTTGGGCTATCTCACTGTTAGACAGACTCCTTATATGTTTACTGGACTTACTCTAAACTGACCTCGCATCATTTCTGAACTTAAGTCCATTAGTCTCCCTTGAACTATTTGTACTTGTCTTTGTAACCTTGTTTTAATAGGTTATTCTATTTCTGGCTGTATTTACAGTTGCATAATTGCATTTGTTCTTTCAATTCTGCTTACCTCTCTTGCAAAATGTTCAGCTTGATCATTATGTCCACCCATTTAATTATCTGTGGTTTTTGTTATTTGTTTTTTCAATATTAAATCTTCTTTTCTCTGTAAAGAATTATATGCTGTTTTTTTCCTTCAGATGCCTCTTTTTGTTCTTGCAATCATAGGCATCATGAATCTTTAAATCCTATGCTTAAAGTGACATGTCTTTGAATTGAATATATTCTAATTGGTGTTGTTTTAGGTTTATATTTGATGCCATGCATGCTGTCACTGGTGCTTATGCAAAGCCCATCTTTGTAGACAAGTTGGGGGCCAGCCTGGTATGTTCTGCACTTGAAATATTTGGAAAACAATTTTCATTTATGCCTAAGTTCTTGATAGGGATGTTATATTTTACATGTAGGATTCAATTTCAAATGGAGTGCCTCTGGAGGATTTTGGACATGGTCATCCAGATCCTAATCTTACGTAAGATGCGAACTGTGGATACTAAACTGGAAGCGATTTTTCAGTAAACCGATACTGACTTTGACTTGTATCACAGATATGCCAAGGATTTGGTCAAAATTATGTATAGTGAGAATGGGCCTGATTTTGGAGCTGCAAGCGATGGTATGTTAGACAACTTTTCACGTTTACTTGATTTTTAGGTTTGAGACTGAATTTTTTGGATCAAAATAACTAGAAGGATATAAAAAGAAGAAATCGAGTGTTGATTATATGGACAGATCTATGAGATGAATAGAATAAAACCTTAATTAAGAATGAAGATTGAGAAATAGCTGTGAATGACTTCATTTCCAGCATTGGAATATGAAAAGGTAGTGGATGCATCCAGACATTATCTTTTTATACCACTCCACATAAAGGAGGGATGGGATTTCTTCACTTGTTGAAGCTATTAATCCAGTGGAGAAAGTCTAAAACTTGAGGGAAAAATATTAAAAGACATTTACATTCTAAAGATGAAGAGCTAATATCTCAAGTTGACATTGCTTAAAACTTTAATTTTAATGAGAAATGCAATAACAGTGCATTATAGATTGCTAAGAAATCCACTAAAACTTTCTCTATGCTTGGGTTTGCTATAATGATATCAAGAGACATATAGTATGCTTGTGTTATAAAAGTTTAATATGTATCTTTTGTAATTGTTCTGTGATGTGTAATTAGATAAGATTATATATGAATTTATGTTTTCCTTGCTTGTGCACGTTAAAAGAACAAGTAAATCTGAGAATCTATTCTCAGGTTGTGCTGCTTGACAAGAATATCAATCTGAATTCCTCAAAAGGAATCCCAATTTGAGTTTCAAAAAACTGGGGTTGGTGTTACACAATGGTTTCAACAACCTATCCAGGTAGATGATATTAGTAGGTTAAAAGTAGTCAAAGGAGCAAAACAAACTGCCGTGATGAAATAATGGAAGAAATTTTGGAGCATCTAAATTGCATTGGCTAAGAGCCTGAGAAACATGCATTGCTAGATTTTGGTCTAACCATCTAACCTGGCCTTTTTGCAAAGCATGCTTGACAAGAATTAGTGTCAAATCCAATCCTCTCTTTAGTTTGCTGTAGGATGGATTTCAATGCTGAGCATGTGGAACTAGGTTTGCATAGATCTTGGTAGCTCTCATGCCCTAAAAGGGAAGGCAAGTGTTATTTAGTTTCAATCAAATAGCATGAGGAATTTTAGGATCTGTAAGTTTGGAATTAGTATAAGTGCAGGTGAGCTCCATTTTGATATTGAAGCTTTGTTAAGAGTGTGCATTAAACTGGATTGTTGCTGTAGAAGATGGATGGAAGTGGACCAGAAAGAAAATTCTGGTCAATAAATAACTTATTTTACACTAGTAAGCATGCGTTGTAGTTGAATGTTGAATGAATAATTTATGTTTATGGTTCAATCATTCAGGCCTTGTTTATTCTCTATATCATTATGATATCATGATTGACATCCTTTGTCAATAAATCTTTTGAAAACAGAACATAATTTCTATCCTCAGATTATGTAGAATTGAACTAACATAGATATGTTTATATTCATTTGCGACTTTGATCTTTTTTCCTGTTTCATTATTCAGGAGATGGTGATAGAAACATGATCCTGGGGAAAGAGTTCTTTGTTACTCCTTCAGACTCAGTTGCCATCATTGCTGCCAATGCACAAGGAGCCATTCCATATTTCAAGAGCGGCCCTAAGGTAGGATATTATCTATCCTTCCCTTCCATTATTTATATTCAAAGAAACAATTACAGATGACTTCTATTTTCAACCTTCAGGGTTTAGCTCGGTCTATGCCAACAAGTGGTGCGCTGGATCGTGTGGCTGAAAAATTAAGTCTTCCTTTTTTTGAGGTTAATCACTTCAAGCAAAATAGTGATTTTCTGAAGAAAATAAAGTTACAAGGCAGTTTATATCCATGAAGATGATTGAATCCTATTGAATGCTCTTGTTTCCTGGTTTCAGGTTCCCACTGGTTGGAAATTCTTTGGGAATCTTATGGATGCTGGAAAGTTGTCAATATGTGGGGAGGAAAGTTTTGGAACTGGTTCTGATCACATTCGTGAGAAGGATGGCATATGGTAACAGTCTATGGCATATAAAATAGGCAGACAAAATCACCCACATATACTGACACCAACACATCTTAGTTGTTACTTACATATTGTTGCTCCACTTAAGGTTGTCCTCGGGTTTCTACTTTTAGTATCCTATTATCCATTTCTATTTATCCATTCATCATTTTCTCATATTGCTGTACACCCATTCAGGCATCTTAAATTTTGTCATGCATAAGACCTTGCTTATCAATTATCAAAAATGACAGCCAGAATCACACCCCACAAGTCTAGTCCCACATCCCAAAAACCTGGTTTGGTTATACTTTTGGTATCAATGAATTGTTAAAAATTTCCTGGGAGCCTATTTTGTGGCAGCATAGACCTGCCACTGTGCCCCTCCGTCATGAACTTTGTCGTGGGACCAATTATTAAGGTGGGAGCCCTACCAGATAGTCCATTTTACTCATGGATCTGCATGCCACATCTAAATTCAATTTTATACTAGTCTGTTGACCTTATGAGGGAAGTTTTAATTTCACAAGGAAAGATTTTTGTCTCATTGTAAATGTGCGATTTATTATGGATTTGATTTGCTTGTCTAAATATCAAAAACATTCTCATAATCATGTTGTGTACTTGTTTTCCAGCATATCATAACTCCCCAGTGAGCATTAATGTTAGTTCTATTTCCTCAAGTTCTATCATATTTCAGATTTCTCTCGTTTCTCTAGGATTTCAGTAGAAGTGACTGATGATTTCCTTTTTAGAGGCAATGGCTGTTATCTACTGTCAAAATCCTGATTGGAATGAATTAAAATTTTTAAATGACAGGGCTGTGTTAGCATGGCTTTCAATTATTGCACATAGAAACAAGGACAAGAAACTAGGGGACAAGTTGGTATCTGTTGCTGATGTTGTGAAAGAACACTGGGCGACGTATGGAAGAAATTTCTTTTCTAGATATGATTATGAAGTAAGAAACAGAATTGCAGTTTAAATATTTGCACTGTTTTGTAATTACTGGATTAATTATCATTTTGAACATCTTGAAACTCGCTAGACTAAGCTGAATTGTCCTGACTCCTGGGAGATGCACAATTCCTTGATACATCTAAATTCCTTTTCAGGAGTGCGAGTCCGAAGGAGCAAATAAAATGATAGAATATCTTAGAGATTTGGCCTCTAAGAGCAAACCAGGAGAAAAATATGGTAAGTTTGTATATACATTCTTCTCATGATATCATATTCTGAAAATGTTTGTAAAATTTGTGGTGGTAGGGAGTTATGTCCTTCAGTGTGCTGATGACTTCAAATACACCGATCCCGTAAGTTAAAATCAGTGCATATTTATTATCTTTACTTTATTTCATTAAGTTAATTGGAACTGGACAATATGGTTGTTGTCACTTGTCTCCTAATGTTTATGTTTTACAGGTCGATGGAAGTATGGTATCAAAGCAAGGGGTTCGATTTATTTTCACAGATGGATCAAGGATCATATTTCGGTTATCTGTACGTGCCACTCATTGTTTTCCTTGTAGGATTTGAAACTTCATATGGCACAATTTTGACGCAACTAAAAATTTCCATGTGTTACAGGGAACTGGATCTGCGGGTGCAACTGTTAGAATGTACATTGAACAGTTCGAACCAGATGTCTCTAAACACGAGTTGGATGCTCAAACAGCCTTGAAACCATTGATAGGTCAGTGTACCCTTAACACAAGCAAAATAAATACCTATTATTATTGATTCTTTTTTTTCACAATAGAAATGCATACAAGTGATGTTTTTGGTTTGCTTCAGATCTGGCATTGTCTGTATCAAAGCTTAAGGAGTTCACAGGCAGAGAGAAGCCTACAGTCATCACATAAAACATCTTATAGTTGTTACTCTTGTCAATAAATGCTGCCTGGTATCTCATCTTTTTCCGGCTTAGTCTGCCACGAATTCTCAATTCAATTTTGGTTTTATTCAGTAAGTTCCTCCATGTAAAATATGTAAAAGCACGCGAGTGGAAATAAAAATCTCTTTTTCATCTGATATTAATTATCATGGATGGACGCAAATAGATCCAATTAAAATAGAAAAAGGCTGACTAATCTTGCACTTAATTATCCAATACAATTAGAAAATGCCTTACTGAAAGTGGGTTGCAGGGTGATAGTACCAAGTTGGGTCTAGTTTGATAAAATAAGATGATGCCTATTCAAAAGTGTTGTGCCTACTACAGGAACCAAACAAAGATAGATTAGTATTTTAGTTGTTGGGTTGGTGCTGGTACCCACCAAAATCACCAATTCCTGAAAAATCTTGGTCATGGCCGACCCTTCAAAGGGCATAAATAATCCTATGGTCTGGCTATGAGAATCAAAGTAGGTAGTATAAGTGTAAGTCCTATTGGTTTGGCGTTAGCAGATAAGATCTCCATGATATTTAGAACAACAGAAGAAACAAAAACAAAGCACCCAAAATGGCCTATCCGACCTCCTTTTGTGGGAGCTGAGTGTACAACTGAGACAAAGCATGACAACCAACCTTATAAGAGCGTATATAGTGTATAGTGGGAGAAAATATTGTCCTTAAAACACCCCACCCCACACCCCTCCCCACCCAAAAACAAAGCACCCAAAATGGCCTATCCCGACCCTCCTTTATGTGGGACTGAGTGTACAAACTGAGACAAAGATGACAAACCAACCTTATAAGAGCGTATATATACTGTTTGTATAGTGGGAGAAAAATATTTCCTTAAAACCACCCCACCCCACACCCCTCCCCCCCCACCCCCCCCCCCCCCCCCCCCCCCCCCCCCCCCCCCAACTCTGCTGTTCAAATGCAATTTGACATGATGGAACAGCAAAGCACTTGAATAACGTAAGAGAACATGTTGGGACACTGTTTTTGTCCTCTCAACCTTTGCATATTACTATTACAAGTCACCTCTCAGAAACTTTTAGAACCCTCTCTCTCTCTCGGGATGTGACATTCTCTAGCTAACTACTTTCTCTTGTTCACTCTTCAGTCTCCGCTTAAGGGGAAAGAATACAAAAACAAAAAGGGACCCTAGAAATGTGCTTTAACTATAAGCCTAGCTAGGGCGTTTCTCTACAATAGTTTTTCTTTGGCATTGTAATGCAAGTGAAACCGCAAGTTAGCCCACAGCATAAATGAAAATGATGTTCGCAAATTGGATTACATATTGGGTAATAGCTAGAAAAAACAAAGAATAGATAAAGGTTAGCTGCCCCTGAAATGGGCACACAAGATTTTTTCTTTTTAGAAAAAAAAAAAAGAAGCAAAGCAGGAATAGTGTTCCGTTTGGAAATTATAAAGAGAGATATGAGGGGGTGGCTTTTTCTTGAAAAGTCCAAAACGAAGATCAATTCCGATTGTCCCTGCTCCCCATTTGTAAAAAATGTAATGGTGATTCAAAACCACCACCAGACCCACCACCAACAAATAATTGTACAGACAAGGGGAAAAGTAAGCATACTTTTAGTGGATAAATAAGAGGATGGAACTGTGTTTGTCCTAATTGACACATAACACAGTTTAGCTATAATTTTTTATAGATCCAACCTTGTTGGGTCTATCAGTTTCATGGGATTTGCTCTTGGAGAGAAAACTCAATTTGCCCCACCTTTTATCTGCATGACATTGTGACAACTCCACCATCATGTTAGTTGCCTCTACTCATGGACCTTCTTGTTCCCTCTTCCTCTTCCTATTCTTCTTCTTTCCCACCTACTGCCTCTCTGTCCTGTGCCCATTTTTCATATTTCACCTTTCATGCCTTTTGTTTTACTATGTAATATTATATTTATTCTGTTGTTTCATGCCTTCTATTATATATGCATTTATTATTATTATTATTATATATATATATTAAAGTTTTCAATTTTTTTGGTATTTTTATTTAGAGATATCTTTGAATCAGTGTATGTATATTTAGATGTATTATTTTTAATTTTCTCAATGTATTCTCCAATACTTACCGATTATTAAGTAAATTTCAAAGTTTAATTAATCGTTTATTTTTCAGTTACCCATTTAGTGTAAAAGGAATACAATTATTGATTTCGAAATTTATTAATCTTTCAATTCAAGAAAAGTCATATACTAACTAATTTTAAGTGACAGAAAAATAAATATTCATTTACGATGTTCTATCAATAAAAGCATTAAACTTTTGATGATATATATATAAATATATACCCTTCATTTCCAGCAGATACTCATTAAACAGTTCTTCTTAATCATTACCATCTAATTGAAATTGTTGATGGCTCATTATGTCAAATTAATTAAAATTATTCTACTAATCACAAAATAATAATGTAATTAGGATTTTGATAGAGACAATATAGTATTATGAGGAAAACTTTAACCTCTTATTACACTTGGAGGAATCATATTATATCAATTATTAGCCTATTAGTCCAATAATAGTAAATATTATATATTGATTTTTCAATATGACCGTTGATTAGAACAAGCCAAATAAGTTAAAATTTTCCAACATTATTTTTTGTATGTGTATCATATATTATATATTAAAATCCTTTAACTTTTTCTTTAAAAAATTAAAATCTTATTTAACTAATAGTAATTAGAAATTCAAATCACTAACAGTAAAAATAGATCTAATAATAACGTGATACCCTAAAATCCCCAATTGTATACCAAAATAAATGTAAATAAAAATCCAAGAACAATATTTGTTTTTCCCTTCTCAAAATTAAACAAAAATCTCTAAACTTTATTTTAACATTGTTTTGTTTCTCCCAACTAAACGACATGCTAATCTTATTGAGTAATGATTACATATTTTTAAACCTCAGTTAATAAATAAAAATTTAATAATATAAAAATCGATAAGTTTATGAGCTTAAATATATGTTTCCCGAAGTTTCTTAACAGTATTAAATTGACCTATTTTGAAAAATCTACCATTTGACATACAATTTGAAGTTTGACTTTAAAATTTCAAATTCCAATCATTAAAATGAAACCACGCATATGGATTTTTCTGTAGATACTGCTGCTTACTTATTACTAATTATACAATTGAAAATAAGCATCATTAGTGTTGAAATCTCTCCGCTTTTTATTTATTTATTTTTAATAAATAAGTTTCGCTTGAAAAGAAAAGATTAGTTTCTTCGAGATACTATCAAATCCTGAAATAGAGACTTTTTTTCAAGTGAGTTTTCTCTATATAGAAAGTTCCATATCAAATTCGAGATCAGTAATTTAAGGTGATGAAGCCCATTTTACTCTGCATCTAACATCTAACCGTTGATATTAATCTCTCCACTTGTTTGATGTGGACTATGATGGAGAATGTTTTAGTGCTTTACATGCAACTTCAAGTCAACTAAAAATAAAAATAATAACAAAAGAAGATACAATTGATCATAGTTTAAACAGTAGATTTGATCGTAACTTAGTGCTCTCAACTCTCACCACACACTTCCATCCTCATTTTCAACTCTCAACTCTTTCTTTTTTGGATAGTTTGTAGGATTTCGTGTCTCCCTCATAACACTTACTACAGTTTTTGTTGTCTTTAAATTAAATTAAATTAAATTAAATTAAATTATTTTTAAGCATTGTTTAAAAATAATTAAACTAATAAAAACAACAGAAGATGTTTGACAAAAGAGTGCAGGAAATGTGGCAATACAAAATATATGTCAAATTGGGTCCCAGCAGGATCAGACTTCGGAAAGTCAAATGTTAGAAAAATCAAAATGGACATTTTAGCTTTTAATTGGTTATCAAAGATTACGTATCTATATAATTTAATCGTCAAGTTAATAGCATATTATAATATAATCTCATGATTTGAGTTTTAGTGTGCTTTGCTTTTCAATTTCTCCTTGGAACCCTAACTAGTGCTTGCAAAAGTCAAAGCTGAAATAGCAGTACCCTATATATATACACATCTACAATATAAAATTATTAGTAATATACAAAAATACATGAATGAAAAAAAAAAAATACGTATTTTGATAATTTGGGTTGCCAACCACATATTGTATGCAGTTGAAAGCAACAACTCATTCTCTTGCAACACTGCTCTTTGTCCCTTCTCTTGTATGACGTGATGGACTGGAGCTTCTTCTGGCAACTAGCTAGTACGATGTATGTATATATGTATAATACAAATGTAAGACTCCTTCGATTAATGCCAAACTGCAACTTGAGAAACCCTATGCAGGTTGTAATTAACTTTCCAATGTCATATATATTTTGAGCTGAATAAAAAAAAAAAAAAAGGGGAATAAATAAGCAAAGTCTAAAGTCTCATGTCAGGAAATCTTGAAAATCTCCAATAAAAGGACCCACTAATAGGAATGATGTTACAAATGGGGCAAAAAGCAAACAAAGAATGGTGGAGCGTTTAGAGAAAATTGAAGTATGTTGCTCTTAACATGCCACACTTTCTATATATGGGTATAGTATCCAAAGTAAGTTGCTCAATCAGTTTATTGCTGGAGTAAAATCAGAGGCTTTGCTTTGCTTTTTGTTTTGCAAGTGAATGACGTTTTGGAGAACCCACCACCATTGTTTGTTGCTCCATATCTCACTTCACCTTAATTGCCACCTACAACCCACCAAACAATACCAATTCTTTTTACAGATTTTCAGAAAATTCTCGGTGTCTGGTTGCTTTCAATTCAATTCGTTTAGTTTCTGATTTCATAAATATAGAAACTAATCTCTCTCCAGGTTTTTTTGGTCATGAGATTTTTTTTTTTTTTTTTGGGTGGATAACAGACTTGACAATGAGATTAATAGGCAGCAAACGAACCACAAAAAATGAAGTGGCAAAGCAATCCAAGAGATCCTTATAATTAAGTCAAAAGAAAAAGCAAGTAATAAAATCTATACCATGAAACAACAAATATGCTCTGGTGGACCTGGTACGCCTGAGAAATGAGTGGGACCTTCAAACGGAAAAATATGGTTAAATAACGAACTGAGGTAGTTGCTCAGGGTTTTAATTGTTGCTGAAAAATGAATTAAACTTCAGTGGTGCTCTTCTGATATGAGTTTGGGATGTTTTGTGCTGGAAGGCTAATCTTAGTGCTGATTATTATTTAAGCTAGATAGTCCTTCGCATTTATTTAAGCTAAATATCTTAATTTTTGGACGTTTCATTATTTATTTTTGTGGGTTCTTCATCTGCTTTTGCACAGTAACAATTTCGTTTTTTAAGATCCTTTTTCTAAAAAAATATTTAATCAGTTCTGTTTAACTCAAATCTAATTAATACTAAACTGAATAAATCGGAATTTTTTTAATAAAAATTAATCAAATTCCATTTTTGTTCAATTTATTTGGAAATGTGAGCCGAACTAAATCAATTATAGCTTGATTGATTTGGTTTTGTTTAAGTGATTGTGGCTTATCCTTCCTGCTAACAAAAATCAGACCAAACTGAAAATTTTTATTTTTTTTATTAAAATCAAATAACTATTGAAGTCATAATTAGTGTTTATTAGATATTTAATATCTAAATAGATTATATTTTAAAAAAATTAGCATTGAAAAATATTGCATTAATATTAACTAATTATGTTTATATTAATTGAATTAAATAATTAATATATGAACATAAAAAAAATAAATTATAATTATTTTCTTAATTCTATCAAAACATATAAATTATATGAATAGATTTTAGGGAGGAACATGACTACCAATAAGCTCCCAATAAAACAGACAGCAAAATGTGTCTTGGAAGCTTGAAAGAAGTTGAGGAGGATTCTGAACCAACTTTTACACCCTGACACACATTGGCTTCATTCACCAAGGATAAAAAAATTTAAAAATAAAATAAAAAACAATAGAAGATCACACATGCTCACAGCTATTCTCCCTAAATTATATGTCTGACAACAACAACCCCAATAATAATAATAATAATAATAATAATAAATGTATAAAATAAAAGAAGAAAATGGTAATTAAGTTGGAAATGTACTGTAGGTGAAGGATAGTTTGAAGTGTCACTTCTGGTATTGTTTTTTTGTAGTCAAGTCCCAGAGTGTTTGGGGTTACATTACATAGCCATACAGTGCTATTACAAAACGTCTACTCAACGTACAAGTACGTTCTTGTATGAATGTGATGTTGCATTTCAATCTCACTTTCTGTATTCTGTTAGTGTACTACAAACTCATCGCTTCAGCTGGAAAAGCTGTTGCCTGTTGGTAAATGACTATCTACACATATTTTTTCTTTTTTCTTTTTTCTTTCAAATTTTGACGGTAATGCAATTTTCAATTGGACAAAAAAGAAAAAAGAGCCAAACTTCTTTCATTTTGCAATTTCACTCAGCTTTCGTCGAACTCTGTCTGCATCGGTGTATGGCCTTATTTATAGATTAAATTAATAAAAATAAAAACTTCTTTTAAAAATTTTTCTGACTTTTATTTTTTGTTTTCCACCGATATTTAAAAATGCTTTGATTTCAACAAAAAATTATTTTCATTGGTTTGATGTATGAAATAAGTAGGCCAATAGAAAGAATCTAGGTAAGTGAGTTTCAGCCAAAGAAGCAAAGCATTTTTTAGTTTTGATAGAAGACAGAGAAGAGTTCACAGGTGACACTAACATTTCTCTCTGTTTTTTTTTTTTTTTTTTTTTTATTTTTTAGTTTTGGATAGAAGGACAGAGAAAGAAGTTTTCCACACAAGGTGACACTAACATTTCTCTCTGTTTTTTTTTTGTTTTTTTCTTTGTCAGCCCAGAACGCCAAAAAGGAAAAAATGCATTTGGGAAAAACACTTCCCTTGGCAACTATAGAAAAGGACACGACATTCCAGTAAATTGGACCATCACCCTAAAATTCTCATTAAGAAACACCTTAAACTGCAAATCTCTCGTTGTAAGCCTCTCTTGCAATATTTTTTTTTTTTTTTTTTCTTTGTCAGCCAAGAAACGCCAAAAAAAGGAAAAAAAAATGCCATTGGGAAAAACACTTCCCTGGCAACTATAAAAAGGACACGATTCCAGTAAATTGGACCATCACCTAAATTTCTCATTAAGAAACACCTTAAACTGCAAATCTCTCCGTTGTAAAGCCCTCTCTTGCAAATACAAAGCAAGCTATAAGATTCCAAATTTTGTTCGCCCATCTCCCCAATGAGAGCGGTCTTGGCTTTTCTTTTAACATAAGCCTTAGCTCTCTCTCTCTTCCTTTTCCTATTAAATTTGTAATCTGTAAAGCAGTTATGGCAGTAGACTGCATCAAAACCATGCCTCAACACCATCAAGAAGACGACCAAAATAAACCTTTGGTTTTCGATGCCAGTGTTCTTCGATACAAATCTAACGTTCCCCAACAGTTCATTTGGCCTGACCATGAAAAGCCAACCGCTAATGCACCAGAACTCCCTGTTCCACATATCGACTTAGGTGGTTTCCTTTCCGGCGACCCTGTCGCTGCAATGGAGGCTTCTAAGCTTGTTGGCGAAGCTTGCAAGAAACATGGTTTCTTTCTCGTCGTTAATCACGGCGTCAATCAAAAACTGATACAAGATGCCCATCGCTATATGGACAGCTTCTTTGAATTACCTCTCTGTGAAAAGCAAAAAGCTCAGAGGAAAATTGGCGAGCACTGTGGATATGCCAGTAGCTTCACTGGCAGGTTTTCTTCTAAACTTCCATGGAAAGAAACTGTTTCTGTTCGCTACTCGGCTGACAATAACTCACCCAAACTCGTTCAACACTATCTCCGTAACACAATGGGCGAAACTTTCTCAGAATTCGGGTATATATCTATATATATATATATATAGCTCACTAACAAATCAAACGAACACATAAACATTTCTTTTACTATAAATATAAATGAATTAAATTCATGGACTGCAGGAGGGTGTACCAGGAGTACTGCGAGGCGATGAGCACTCTATCACTGGGAATCATGGAACTACTTGGAATGAGCCTTGGAGTAAGCAGAGAGCACTTCAGGGAATTTTTTGAAGAAAACGATTCTATAATGAGGCTTAATTACTATCCTCAATGCCAAAAACCTGATCTTACCTTAGGAACCGGTCCTCATTGCGATCCTACTTCATTAACCATTCTTCACCAAGACCAAGTAGGAGGTCTTCAAGTCTTCGTAGACAATCAATGGCGTTCTATCAGCCCAAATTTCCAAGCCTTCGTCGTTAACATTGGCGATACCTTCATGGTAATAAGTTTACATCCCATTAATTTCTAATTAATTAACAATGAGTTAATTACAAGTATTCTTATTAATTAACCTTTAAAATTTTTTTCTTGGTTTGTAGGCTTTGTCTAATGGAAGATACAAGAGCTGCTTGCATAGAGCAGTAGTGAACAGCAAGAAGCCAAGAAAATCGTTGGCTTTCTTTCTGTGTCCAAAGAGCGATAGGATCGTAAGTCCTCCAAGTGAACTAGTAGATGATAGCAATCCAAGAATATATCCAGATTTTACATGGCCCATGCTTCTTGAATTTACACAGAAGCATTACAGAGCAGATATGAAGACTCTTGAAATGTTCACTAATTGGGTTCAACAACTACAACAGAAAAATTAAGTGTCACAATTAATCAAAACATACCTGGCTCTTGGGATTTATTTTTATTTATTATTATTATTTCTTTTTTGGCCGAGGAAATTAAGTGACATTGGCGGGAGAAAATAAAAAATAAAATAAAATAAAGGAAGCCAGGAAAGAAAGAGACGGGAATCTTGTTCAAATTCCATCAAGACAAATAGCAAATTTAGAGACGAAAATGCCAGTTTTTTTTTTTTTTTTTTCGTTTATGTTTATAGGTCTGTAACTATTAGCTAGCTTTTTGGTCATGAACAAAAGGCGAGACAAAATAACATATAAGGAACCAATAAGAGGTTGGATGTGCTAAATTTTGTATTTTTCTTTCATAATATAGAAAAGAAAAATATTCCTATCCTATTATCCAAAAAAAAAAAAAGAATACAAACGTTATTACTTATTCACTAGTATTAAATTACTACTATTACCTCTCTTATCTCCACGTCTGTGGTCTTAGCACTACTTTTACAAACATTTACACAACTTAAATTTAAATTCTTCAAATTGAAATTCAAAGCTCTAATTAACATGTATAGTTTATGTCGCACTAAAACATAATTCAACGGTAAAATAAAACATATATCCCTTCCCAAGTACTAAAAAAAAAAAACCATATATAGCTATACACTTGGGATTGTACACTAGACTAAACTAATAACTGAATGGATATATATATATATTTTTTATATGTGTATTTACGATGAGGCACGCCACTCAAAAGCTTTGGTTTGCAGTTTCTACTTGTACCATTTGATAGTTGAATTCTTTAATTGGACCAAGAAAACTCTTAATTTTGTTTTTCTTGTAAAAAGTAGAGCAGAGGAAAGAAATTGTTTTTCAGAGTGACTGTGAGTTTCTGTGTTGATATATTCTTATGGGTAATGGGTGGGCAACACCAACACCGCAAGAAGGTCAAGTTCCAAGAAAAGAGCAAAAGAACACACACCTCTTTTTATGTTATAATACTACCTCTTTCTTGCATAACTCGGCAATGATTATCCAAAGGATGATATAAATTCTCTGAAATTGATAAATGTGAACCATGAATATTATTCTAACTAATTATAAATCCTTCAAGTATCTTAATCTTGAAATTATTTAAACACAATTAATTAAGGAAACTAACAAGTAATGATTGACGTAATATAAAAAAATCCGAAAACCCAAATGAAAAAATAGAGATTCCTACGTCAGGGTTTGCATCAACCAATAGTGTTATCTGTTATGTGAAGTTCCTGTAGATGGGTAGGGTTAAGAGGTGGAGTATAAATCCAAAAGAAAAGATGGCCCACCAATTGAATGATTCAGAGGAATAGGTTGCTAGAATCCATAAGAGGATTGACAGAGCTTTCCTTGTGTACTGTATTCGTATTGAATTTTTTATATATATAAATATATAGATATATCTGGAGATTTGGAAGGTTTTGAATAATAGAATAGCAAGGGAATACTTGCAACATTTGTCGTGGTGTTTGTCCTTAAATGCTGCAACATTCTTTCTGGTGATAATATAGACATCCTATATACATATAAATAACTTTTTTTCTATTTTAATTTTGCAAGTCCCCATGTGTAATTATAACCTCATCATTTCACTTAACTCTTCTAATTTTGGTTAAACTAGCTCCAAAACTTAATTTAAACAATATCAAATTTTAAAACTCTTTCTGCTCTTAGATGTCAATTAAGGGTCAGCATTCAGTTGCTTCATTTTGAAATGAATTCAACCAAACTAAATTAAAATTTTCAATTTTTTGAAATGAAAATTGAATCAAATCGATTACAAAATATTAAATTAAATTAAATCATTTTGCTTGGATTATTTTGATTCATTTCTAGCTATTTTTTCAGTTTTGGACTTCATAAATATAATATAAATATAATAATGTCACAAAAACAGAAACTCATTTAAAACTGATTCAAATTTGATCACTTTGATAAAGTATGCTCGGCCTAGATGTCACTAAGCATTTAGTTATTTTAACTTAATATCTAAGTAAAAGCTCATAATCGAGTAACCTTGCTAGCTAACACTCCTTTTAGAGCTAACATTCATCTCTCACAATATGGTAACAAGTTAGCATGTAATTTCAGTTGTAAATATACTAATTTATATACGAAAATGAAATATGAAATCGGGGGAATAGTTATTTGTTTTTTGGCTACACAGCCGCCACAGGTAAGGACAATGACAGTGCCATTCCCGTACTCCCTTCCAAAAGGCCCGCATCACGTGGAAACATTTGTTGTTTGTCCTGGCACCACTCTTTAATCCAACTCCATTAAGGAACATTTTTCCTTTTTTAAATAATCATAATATTAACAATTTCTGCCCAGCAAACTATTCCCTTCTCACTGCCCGACATTTCTTAGGATTTCTTTCATGGATGCCCACCTCACCTGCCTCTTCTTTCTTACACCTCCCTTCCTCCCCATACATGTTACTCTTAACCTAATCAATATCATCGTCTTTAACTAATACTTATTTTTTAAAAAAAGAAGAAGATTACTTGCTCATAAAATAGGATTAAAATAGTTAATTTGCTAAACAGTAGATTAATTGAAAGTTGTTTGTTAGGTATTCCAAATCAAGAAAAGTGAAAGGCAACATGGAATTAACCAAAAATAAGCAAGTATACGATGTTGGACTTGAAACAAAAGAATGGAAAATTTATTTTGAGGTTTCCAACATTAGAGAGCACCCACATGTTTCCTCTATGAATCAAAAGCCCTGAAATCTACCATGATTGAGTAGAGGCTGTTCAATCATGCTGTGGTAGATTCAGTTCAAATGGTTGGGACCAATTGCACATGATGGGTCTCTATCCAATGCTTCCCATGCAACTCTTGTTTTCTGTTTTTTTAGCAAAAATATGTTTTTATTTCTTTGGATTTGCGTAAGGACAAATATTTGCTTGTTTTTATTGGTAAATGCGTCCTTATCGAGTTGAATAACAAGTGAAAAACATACAATAAAGCCAACTTGAATACTAACAAAAATCCCTTCATAAAACAATAGCAAAAACAACAAAGCAACAGTTCAAACGGTTTCCCACCTATATATAATTATATTATTTTTCACAAACAGTAAAAACACCCACACACTCTTTAATTAATAATTAATAATTAATATACCCTAGGGCTACTCCAATTTCTTTCATTGCATGTAAGACAAAATTTTAGTAATAGTAAAAACCCTAATTCTCTTTCTTGTTAATCAGATGATAATATATATAATACATTCAAGATTAGCTCATCTTTTGGTTTGTTCTAGTTTGTTAGTTTAGCCCCATTAGGGCCACATGGTGACAAATTAAAGCACGATCTGATTGAGTTGGGATACCTAGTTCCTTTCTAATTAAACAATTACTTATTTATAAGATCCCTTCTTCCATAATTACGTGCCAGGATGTCCAACACACGACAAGGGTTAAATAATTATGCACAAAATCTTATTTCTTCTATTTCCTTGTCCTTTCTCTTGGCCTCATAGCTCGATAATGAAATTGAATAGAGAGAGATATCTTCTTAGAAAAACGACGAATTATAAATGTACATATATACATTCACTCCTCATATCTCTTATCCTCTCTTCGTCAAAACCCTACAACAATGGTAATTTATTTCTTGAAATAAATTATTTATGCAAATTGTAATTTATCGGTGTTCATGCAAGGATGGGACAAGCATTTGCCACGTAATGTGAAGAATTTGAAAGATGACAAATGATTTTTATTTTTTCTTTTCTTTCTTTTTTTCTAAATTGGGAGGTCTCTTGCTATGGATAAGTTGTTTATTTATATATATATACAAGGAGGTAATTGCATTGAATTATAGTGGTGTTTAATGTTTTCATGAAATTGCTTGAAAATGACATTAGCACTAAATTTTTCTTGCTTGCGTAAAGAGTAGAGTAGACTGTTATTATCTTATTATTTTGACCCGTTTGTAAATTGGCAATGGACAACACGTGTAACTAACGCCAATCTTTTGATATTGGCCGATTCTATTCTGTCACATTGATTGTCCAGATTAAGATTTTTTTTTATTTTCGTTACATTTGAAATTCCTAAAACGGACAGAGTCAGTCAGCTCTTTGCTTGGCTTTCTAATTCAACTCTTGTTCTTGAAGGTGTAAATAATGGGTTTCTTTACAATATTGCGAGCATTACTGTAGAAAACAGTTCTGGCCCAAATAGCCCATTTCAATAAATTCCAAGGCCTAAATAGCCCAAGTTTCTTTTTTTTATGGAGCAATTGCGTTGGACAAGGGCTAACAATCACTATTAATATCATAACGATTGTTACAACAATCATGACAAAAGCCGTGCCGTTTCTTATATTTTGAGAACCATCTTTATAAAACACGAAGTAAAAGAATATGAATCATCAACTCTGCAATGTCAAATTCAATCATATCCTGCGAATGTCTTTTCTTTTTTTTATAAAACGTATTTTTAAGCTCATAAATTTATAAATCTCTAATTTTTTATTGATCAATATTGAGCATTTTAACTTTTATTTCTATTAGAATTTAACCCTTATTTAACTGAAGCCATGAAATGTGCAACCATTACTCAATGAAATCATGTGATGTTCAGTTGGGAGAAAGAAGACAATCGTAATGAGAATTTTTTTTTTTTTTTGGCTTTAAAATGAAAAATCTGACATTGGTTTTCTATTATACGAGTTGATTTTTATTTATTTTATTTCAATGTCTAGATAGGAATTGGAATTTCTTTTTATAACATGTTATTCTCGCCGGAATTTTTCTTTTACTGTTAATAACTTCGATTCCCATTGCTTTTAATTAAATAAAGTTTTCATTTTAACAAAATATAAAATTATACGGTTCAATGTAAGTAAATAAGAGTTCTGAAATTTAATAAATAAAACTTAATAAATTCAGAAGCTTAAATATATATTTTTTGTCTTTTTCTTTTCCTGAGGTTATTAGGCTTATAATAGAAATTTTAATTCACACCCGCAAGAGACAATTTTAATATTATCAATAAAAAAATAAAAATTCATTAGTTCTCGAGCGTGACCAGTCTTTGCAGGGTCCCCCAATTTATTTGAAGCCAATAGCCAGGGCCCTGCTTTGGTGGGCTGCGTAATCATTAAGGCCGAACCTTCTTACGAGCAGGAAGAAAATAACATAAATTTCTTCGAGCGAGGAAACGGCACCGCATCAGCAACCAAGAAGTGAAGAAGATAGGAAATTTCTGTAAACAGTGTACAGGGCCTCGAATTTGGAGGGATCAACAAACTCTATTACATGACAATGTCCATCCAAAAATTGGCTTTCCACTTGTAAACCCTTCTCTTGCAGCATCTTCACAAACTCGCCTTGACGGTCCATCAGTGGGTCTTTTCTACCCCAATCTACCAATATTTTCCACCCTAACTCCTTCATCTTCGTCAGCGCATTTGAACCACCCTTTACCGTTGGATTGCAATACTCATGATCCCGGTCAGCACCAATTGGCAAAGCCAAGTTCCACATCAGGTCAGTACAACAAAGTGGTAAAATGAGATCAGTAGCCAATCTCAACTCCGATTCAGTCCTTTTAGACCCACCGAAGAAAGGTTGATGCAATATCAACCCTTTGATCTCTAAAGGATGTAGATCATGATCATCGATTGTCGCCGCCAGTTTTAGTCCAGCATGGTAAGCTATATTAGCGCCGGCACTACCCCCCATAAGAAAACAGTTGTTGAGATCAGCAGAGTCTCTTAACCACTCATCTGGAGTGGTTTTAATCCAGCGCACCGCCTCCACAGCATCCTCGTAGGCTGCAGGGAGGCGGTGCTCAGGTGCGAGGCGGTACTCAATAGAGACAACAACAGCAGACAGTTGAATAGCCATAGTTGCACAGAAATCTTGAGCAAAGGTTGAAGCTGCACTGAAGAGGATGAACCCTCCTCCATGGAACCAAACTATGAGAGGAAGTTTGGTGTGGAAGGAATGATCCTGTGTTTGCTTGGGTAGGAATATACGAGCCCATGTTTCATTTGATTGGTTGATGGTGAGGTCTTTGGTGAGAATAGGTATTGGGTGTGAATCAGATGCAGATAAGATGTTTGGAATTGGAATTTCCGGCAAGCGAGTAATGGTGCCATCGGGGGCGGGGATGATACGAAGGTGCTTGTAAGGATCGGTAATCGGATTTGGTGGAGGAGTTTCCGTCGACATTGTATTTCCCATTTCTTGAAGTTGGCAGAGTGTACATATATCGGATTAGCTGGTAGGCGGCTCTTATTTTCTTATTTTGGGTTTCGGAGGCCACCAACTTGCGACTTTCGTTTTATTTATTTATTTTTTGTGAGATTAATTAATAGATACAGCATTGTCTAATTGGATGGTTTGAGTCCAATACAACCATTGTTAGGATTTGTCTTCATTATTGCTTTGAACTTTTTAACAGAGTAGGAAAAAAACAGATTTGGTCGAAAAGGAAACGTTGAAATAAAAAAGAAACGCCGAAAAAAAAAGCAAATGCTCAAAAAGAGAAAACCCTAAAGAAAAAAAATATAAAGAAATATGAAATGTGTAAGAATAAATCTCTATGCACTCATGTGATTCAATAACGACAGGCGACGACTATAACGATATATATATATATATATATAAACAGAATTGAAAATTCTATCTTATCCCCACAAAGTATAAACATATATGGTGGTGACAAATTTTCAACAAAAATTAAATTGTTGATACATTCATATAAAAATGAAATCGAAAAATGTGAAACAACGTCAATAATGAGAAGAACAATAATAGACAACAATAAAATGAGAAAGAACTATGGTGAAAATAATATAGGCTGCAAAAGGACAACAGCATAAAAAGAAAACAGAAAATTAATAAAAAAAAGAAACACTAAGGAATTAAAACACCGATGATTAAAATAGGAAATTAATAAAAAAAATACTAAGCAATTAAAACACTAACACCTAACAAAATAAAAAAAAGGCATAAAATTAAAAAAAAAAACCCAAAATGAAAAGTCAAACCCACAATCTCTAAGCATAGTTTCAAAAATATGACATCTACTAAAATTACCTAAATAAATATCAAATTAATAGTACCATTCTATGTTTTTTTTAATTTTTGAGACGGATAATAATTAATACATGTGGTTATGAAGCTCAGTCCAAACTCGGCCCTGCTTTTGATGGGCTTCGTAATATTTAAAGCTCAACTTTCTTACTAGAAGGAAGAAAATAACATTTTTTTTTAAAAAAAATTTCTTTCAATATTAAGAGAACATGAAATGAAAGATTTGTAGGCAGAATTCAGGGCGTTGCATTTGGAGGGATCAACAAGCTCTATCCCATGGCAATGTCCCTTAAAAAATTGGCTTACCACTTGTATACCCTTCTCTTGCAGCATGTTCACGAATTCCTCATGACGGTCCATCAGTGGGTCTTTATCACCCCAATCAACCAATATTCTCCACCCTAACTCCTTCATCTTCGTCAACGCATTTGAACCACCCTCTACTGTCGGATTGCAATATTCATGATCACGGTCAGCTCCAATTCGCAAAGCCAACTTCCACATCAGATCAGCACAACAAAGCGGCAGATGGGGATCATTAACCATTCTCAACTCCGATTCAATCCTCCTGGACCCACCGAAGAAAGGTTGATGCAATATCAACCCTCTGATCTTTAAAGGCTGCAGATAATGATCATCCATTGTCGCCGCCAGCTTTAGTCCAGCATGGTAAGCTATATTAGCGCCGGCACTACTCCCCATAAGAAAACAGTTGTTGAGATCAGCAGAGTCTCTTAACCACTCATCTGGAATGGTTTTAATCCAGCGCACCGCCTCCACAGCGTCCTCGTAGGCTGCAGGGAGGCGGTGCTCGGGTGCGAGGCGGTACTTAATAGAGACAACAACAGCAGATAGTTGAATAGCCATAATTGCGCAGAAATCTTGATAAAAGGTTGAAACTGGACTGAAGAGGATGAACCCTCCTCCATGGAACCAAACTATGAGTGGAAGTTTGGTGTGGAAGGAATGGTCTTGTGTTTGCTTGGGTAGGAATATACGGGCCCATGTTTCATTTGATTGGTTGATGGTGAGGTCTTTGGTGAGAATGGGCATTGGGTGTGAATCAGATGCAGATAAGAGGTTTGGAATTGGAATTTCCGGCAAGCGAGTAATGGTGCCGTCAGAGGCCGGGATGATACGGAGGTACTTGTAGGGATCGGTGATGGAATCTGATGGAGGGTAGTCTCCTTGAACATTTTCTGTTTGGAAATTTTCGCCTCCTTCAGCTTGATCTTGCTGTTGGACTATCCCGTTATCTCCTCCTTGTGGGTTCCCTTGTTGAAGAATCTCCGGTTGGAAGTTCAACTGTTGAGGTACTTGTGCGTTTCCATCTTCTGCCATTGTTTCACCAAGTCAAGAAGAATTTAGAACTACTGTTTTGAACTTGCATAGTTGTTTTCTTAATTAGATCCTTTGTTTCTTTGCTGCGTGATGGAGTTGCAGTCATTCATGACAATGACTTGTAATAGAACCTCTTGTTGAAATTAGTAAATATTCTATCCATCAACTATATATATACTCATAATAAAACTATACTTGTTAAAGGAAATAATTTATATTTTTATAACCAAAAACGAAAAAGCATATATATAAATTCACTCCTCATCGTATCTTATCTTATCTTATCTTCTTCAAAACCTTAATATCCACATATTTCTTACTTATCCTCCCTTTTTTCAGCACCCTGGGTTGCTAAATTCCTCATATCTTACTGTACTATGAATGTTCATGTGACGATGGGGCAAGCATTTGCCACTTGATGTAAAGAATTTGAAAGATGACAAATGAAAAAAAATTTTTTTTTCTTATTTGTGATTGGGGGTTCTCTAGCTAGGGGTAAGTTTGTTTATTTCAATATACATGGAGGTAATTGTATAGAATTCTAGTGGTGTTTTATGTCTTCATTATAAAATAAAACACTTAATTTCCCTTTTCAAAAATTTATGAATACTTAATTTTCCACTCATAGATGGTTGTAAATTTCTATTAGATCACAATTTAGGATATTTAAGATAAGACTCTCTTCATATAAACTAGACTCATTTATTTATTTATTCTTTTATTGAGGGGTTTATAAAAGAGATTTTTTTTTGAAAGTTAAAAAAAATTAAAGAAATATATAATCATCCTAAATTATTTATGCACTTAATTGAAAAAATAATGTTCTAAATTAATGTGAGAATTTTCTAATTGACGGAGAAGATAATTTGAAGAAAATGATAATAGATTTTTTTTTTCTTATGATGAAATGTATAAATTAAAATCTTAACCTTAAAATTTAATTAAATGTTTATCTATTTTTGTTTGTCATATTATATCTCATTCTTCTACTTATATTTGTTTTTATTTGAAAATTATATATTATATTTATTCTATTCTATTCTACTTAAATTGGTTTAAATAGTTTTATATTTTTTTATACATTTCATCAAAATTTTAAGTCAATTTAAAAATTTTCATTTTCATTTTCATTAGTTAAATACTTACTAGTTTAGTCGTAGAAATAACAATTAAGAATATAAATAATTTGACTTGCAAGTTCATCAATTTCGATTTATTTTAATTCCTTTCTTAAACTAATCAAATTAAATAATAGTTATATAATTTTAAATGATTTTCAAGAATAATGGTATTTGTAAAAATTCAGTGGCAGTAGAGTTAGAAAATTATTAAAATATCACATTAAGTTGGAAAAAAAAAGTTTTAAGTGCCATTCAGTGTTGATTGGATCCACCTTTGTAATTGTGATGTATTATATAACTAGACATTTGCATATTAAATGTTAGAAAACAGCTCATAACTTTTGTAATATATATTATATTGTTTAATGTAAAATTTTATAAAATTTATGATTTTTAAGTGACTATATAAACTATAAAAAATTATTATGAGAAAAAAATATCAAATATCTTAAACTTACCTACAAATTTTTATCATAAAAATTAATATTACTTTCCAATAAGATAATATTACATTAAATTGAGACAAATCCATATAGCTTATGGTCAAAATGTAGTTGGAGTAGAATTGAAATAACCTATAATTTTACAATAAATAACTTCATGGACACTAGCTGGAAGGAATTTAAACGTGCAATGATAATATCTAGAGCGCAAACTCATGTAAATTATTTAATCAAATTGATGTAAGCAGTTACAATCATATACACAAACCAAACCTTCAAGCAGGGCCCTCAATAATCTTTAAGGCTCAACTTTCTTGCAAAGGAAAGAGAAGAAACTGCCAAAACGGTGCGCATCACTGACTAAGGAAGCAGTGACGAAGATATGAAAGATTTGTAGGCAGAATACAGGGCGTTGCATTTGGAGAGATCAACAAGCTCTATCCCATGACAATGTCCCTCCGAAAATTGGCTTACCACTTGTAAACCCTTCTTAAAAATTGTCAAAGTATAGGTAGAAGAACTATGAGAATATGAAAATCACTGATAGATATTGTAAGACTCCATATAAAAATAACTTCGATGGACACATAACCGCACATGGAAATGAGATTTTAAAAGTGACATAGACACTAATAATTACTAGAGCTTGCTTAAACACTCTAATGTAAATATATATAAATACAAGGTATATAAGATTGTTTATAAATAGTTCTAGTAATATACAATCATATAATTCCAATTCAACCTAAGACCATATAACAAAGCAAGGGCACTCCAAATTATTATCATATTTATAGGCTCACTTTCTCTTAGCAAAGAGAAATGTAATGAAATCTGTTCATAACCGATCATTAGACCATATATCCTCGGATAGAGAGCTTTAATTTCTAACTGATACGATATCTAATGTGAAAGCTTTACGAGACTTAGAAAGATATGTAATAAGATATTAGTAGGACTAGTAATACGTGACAGGGCGCGGTGGTGGGGGGACTGATTATGATGAGTTAGTATCTTAATATAACAATATGTTCTTCTTTATCCTTTTCACACCATGACAATGTCCCACAATCAGAATATATAATTATTTTGGCTTTACCACTATGAATAATCCACCTACAACTTACCAATTAGACTCTATAAAAGTACACAATGAGCTAAATCTGAGTCAACGGAATTCTCCTAGTTTGATTGATGATTATGAGAGAGTGCATCACTTAATACTAAGATAGGTGGCACTAAATCTGTGTTTATCTCAACTAGACAATATTAACAACGCATCCAAATCATGCTTAGTAGGTAACCAAATAATTAATACTCATACCCACATAAATACTCCTTTCTTGAATAAAGGCTGACGGAATTAACGGTGGAACAGTTGGCACTATTTGATACGTCTACATAATCAGCTAAGACTATAAATCACACTAGATTCTATAGAGCGCAATTCCTCCGAGGTATGCATATATAATTACTATTAGAATACATCAAACAAGACGTTATACACCCACATCCTAGCAAAGAGAACGCTCCCTAGAGAAGCTCAACGAACAAAAATCTAAGAAAATACAAACAACATTCAAGATCAGTCACATATCATTCATTTAGTCGAGTGCTTTTTTATCGAATAGGAGTGTACTCTACTTATAACACCATAATAGTGGCTACAATACTGCTATGCCCTACACATCCGTCACGCATGAAACACGTCCATTCTTCCTTGATCAGTCCCTAACCGAGTATGAAAGAGGTTAATATTGGCCAGGATAATCTAAATACCTTTGTAATCATAGCATAACCGGATGCCTCAAAGAGGTATGCTGAATCAATAAAGGGAGGAATAACAAGTAAGAGATTAGAGAGTTATATAGTCGCGCCAAGTATTAATGGTTCACAGCATTGGTGAGAGGAAGAAGGGAAATACAATGATTTATATAGACGTAAGACATAACCGGATGGACAGGAAAGCTTGAGAACTTTATACATTTACTCCGAATACCATTGTAAAATAATAATCGCTAATTTTTGGTTGATGTCCATCAGTGGGTCTTTATCACCCCAATCTACCAATATTCTCCACCCTAACTCCTTCATCTTCGTCAACGCATTTGAACCACCCTCTACTGTCGGATTGCAATATTCATGATCACGGTCAGCTCCAATTGGCAAAGCCAACTTCCACATCAGATCAGCACAACAAAGCGGTAGATGGGGATCACTAACCATTCTCAACTCCGATTCAGTCCTCTTGCACCTACCGATGAAAGGTTGATGCAATATCAACCCTTTGATCTCTAAAGGATGTAGATCATGATCATCGATTGTCGCCGCCAGTTTTAGTCCAGCATGGTAAGCTATATTAGCGCCGGCACTACCCCCCATAAGAAAACAATTGTTGAGATCAGCAAAATCTGTTAACCACTCATCTGGAGCGGTTTTAATCCAGTGCACCGCCTCAACAGCGTCCTCGTAAGCTGCAGGGAGACGGTGCTCGGGTGCGAGACGGTACTCAATGGAGACAAGAACAGCAGACAGTTGAATAGCCATAGTTGCGCAGGAATGTTGAAAAAGGGCTGAAGCTGCACTGTAGAGAATGAACCCTCCTCCACGGAACCAAACTATGAGAGGAAGTTTGGCGTGGAAGGAAGGATCCAGCGTTTGCCTGGGTAGGAATATACGTGCCCATGTTTTTTTTGATTGGTTGATGGTGAGATCTTTGGTGAGAATAGGAATTGGGTGGGAATCAGAAGCAGAGTCGGCTGATGAGAGGTTTAGGCTTGGAATTTCTGGCAAGCGAGTAATGGTGCCATCAGGGGCCAGGACGATACGGAGGTACTTGTAGGGATCGGTGATCGGATTTGATGGAGGAGTTTGTGTTGTCATTGTCGTCTATCTATGGATTCTTACAAACTTATTACCGTGTGAATTATAACAACTCTTCCCTTCTTCTTGTATACATCATTACTTCGCGCTTCAAATTGACCTTTCGAAGAATTAAGTATTAGAGATGCTATTTATTAATTAATAGATGAAGCATCCAAGTCCAACCCTTAGGATCTCTCATTGTTATCGCTTTCAGGGGACAGAGTTTGACTTGGGAAGAATTAAAAAATAAGCAAATATAAAATAGCATAGATGTGACGTGATTAGCGTTAATAAGCAAAATAAAAAAAAAATGTAACTTGTAAATTTTTTAAAAAAAAAGGTTAATAGTAAAATTATATTCATTAATTTATTATTCTCATTAAATCAATCAAACTTCTAATAATTATATATAATTGTTCATTTGTTTTGGTTTTAAATATTTAGTAAACATTTAAGAGTTAATAAATTGAATCATGTGTTATACATAATTTATTGATTATATGTTTACTATTCATTTAATGCCTTTATGGATTAGTCATTATTAAAATTAATTTAAAAATAAAAACAGATTAAGTTAGAACTAAGATTTTTTTGTTGTTGCCCTCTTAGGGTTATTCATTATTAATATATTTCTATGTTACCAACAACAATTTTATATTTTTTTTACTTTTATATATAAATATTGATTTGATATTCCACTGCTACAACTTTCACTTTCATTATTAATTATTCATAGAAACGATTTATTTGGATTCTCCCTGTTGCCACTTTCTACAGCTCACCCACTGAAGACAACATAAAATCTTTCATCACCACAATTCAAGCATTTCTACACCATGAAATCTCGTCCAATTAGAAATCAGGCATTGGGTTAGGCCCAAATAGAAAATGCTTCAAGCCTTTCTGGGCTTCATTAAGCAGGAGACCTCCCTGAGGGAATTATGTTCAAATGAACGCGGAATAATATTATTACAAATGATAATCTAAGACTGCTGAAGTCACATTTTGGTTTTATTTAATTTAATAATATTGATTTAATATTATTATCAATAATCGTAAAATATCTGATCCGACTGTACTTCTTACTTTCCTTAATAGATATAAAATTTGAGACCTTTCCACTTTAAAATTATCATCAATATAAAAATGATAAATATTATTTAAAGAGTGAGTTGTCCGGCCGTGAGAGGCCACATCCTTTGTTTTATTTAGGTAAAAAGTAAGAGGGTAACGGTAAGTAAAACATCAATTTCTTTTTCCACTTTTTACATTAATCAGACATAAATTTTTTTATAACCAGAAAAAGTGAGTCAGCTTTAAGCGAATCAACTAACTCCACCGTATGACAACCTTCAGTGAAGTGGGCAACAGTCCCCACCTCATTCTCCTCTAACAGTTTCGCGAATTCCATTTGACGGTCAATCAACGGATCTCCATAACAACCCGTCACCAGGACCCGCACACCCACTCCCCGAATACATTCACACATCCTCGACCAATTCCCAGCCATTGGATTACTGTACTCGTGATCTCTATCTGCACCCACTGGCAACGATAATTCCCACATGAAGTCACTTCCAGGCAAAGGTAAAATCGGGTCTTTCGCCATTTTCAGCTCCGACCCGGTTCTCTCTTTCCCACCAAAATATGGATGATGGAGTACCAACCCCTTGATCTTCAAAGGATCTAGTTTCTGAACTTGCTCGCTTGCTCGTAACACTGCATGGTATGCAATGTTACCGCCTGCGCTACTGCCCATGAGAAAACAGTTGGATAAATCAGTATACTCCGTCAACCAGTTTTCTTGGCTGCTTTTGATACAGTGCAGCGCTTCCATAGCATCCTCATACGCCGCCGGAAGACGGTTTTCCGGCGCTAATCGGTACTCAACGGATATCACCACTGCATCGAGTTGTGCAGTCATGGTCAAGCAAAAATCATGGGCTAAATTTGAAGCTGCACTAAAGAAAACAAAGGCACCACCATGATAGTAAAATACGAGAGGAAGTTTGTTGCCGGAGGAAGAGTGGAGTGCTCGCCGTGGAAGATATATTCGTAGCCAGGTTTGGCGAGTAGGGTTAATAGGTATGTCCTTGGTGAGGACCGGAGAGGTGGTGGTGTTGGGATCTGGTGTGGCAGGGACGCTTGGGAAGTGGAGAAGACGAGTATAGGTGCCATCAGGGTTAGAAACGATCAGAGGTTGATAATCAGATGAAGGAATAGGAGCGGTTTTGCTTTCTGCCATATTTAATTGCTATATATGTATAATATTAAAGTTTATGCAGAACTGCAAATCTTTCTATCTCTGTATATATATGCACAGAGTGATACTGGCGCTTTTGGACCAGCAAGCTGGCAAGACTTGAATTTTTTTTTCTATTAATGAATTTAAAACTTTGATAACCTTAAATAGCATTTTTAAAATTTCTATATATTAAATTCTGAAAATGCCCTTTATAGTCCTTTTATATGAGTGAAATAGTGGGAGAAAAATCTTAAAATCAATCCTCAAGCGGTTTGAATAAATAAAAAAAATAAAATTATTGCAGTGAATGCACTTCCTTTATGAAATAAAATTATTTCTTTCTTTTTTTTTTTTTTTTGGTGGGAGAAAAATCTAAAATCAATCTTTCAAGCGGTTTGAATAAATAAAATAAATTATTGCAGTGAATGCCACTTCCTTTATTGAAATAAAATTATTTCTTTTCTTTATTTTTTTTTTTCTTTTTTTTTTTTTTTTTTTGGATTGAGAAGAGACTGACATATTATACAATACAATTATATTGTTATTTAGTATAGATCTAAAATAGAAGGAACCATCTGTTGGCAATAGCGTCAAAGACACTTAATTCCAAAAATTTAGAATTAAATTTGAAGGTTGTTGGTTCTCATTATGAATGAGAAATATCATCTTATTAATCCTATTAATTTAGGTAGCTAATATTTATCGACGGAGAAATGACGTGAACAGCAATTGTTGTTTAAGACACCAATTGATATAAAATACTTATGATTACATTTTTTAAAACATTATTTTTTAATTTCTAATCACTAATCATCAAAATTCATACTAATACATAATCAAAAACAGTTATAGCCAATTACAATTATTAAATCAAATGTTTATATAAAAAAATATTAAATTAATTTGAGTCTAACTACCATCAATACTTTTTGTTTCATGAGCAATAAATTAATTATTTTGAGGTTGGAATTTGAATAATTTATTGAATTGTGGTTAGGTGGGCAATCAATGTAAAATCAAATTCAACATATGACGTTTGTACCATAGAAAATTCGTTTGGTATAAGACTTCATGTAAACTATACTACTCTGGCCAAACTTCTAGAGGCATCAACATTTTATCCCTTCCATTAGTTATTCTATATGATTATAAATAAATCATATAAATATGGAAGTGTCCATGCGTTTCAAAAATATTCAAATCCAATTTGATTTTTTTTTTTTATTATTTTTAAAAATAAACTCTTATTTAACTATTATATTCATTTTAATCTGATCCCATCAGATTAATTGTGGAGCGACTGTGAATATAAATATTTTTTTTTATTAAATTGAATTCAAATATTATAAAATTGGATCCAACCCAATGAAAAGGTTGTTTGAAGTTTTAAACAAAGGAATTATCTTCGGGACCAGCCCAATGTCCGATTTTATTTCTATCATGATAAATGCAGAGGAGGACAAAAAGGCCTTACATATGAAGCCCATTCAGGTCCACTCTCTCTCAAACAATAGGAAGACTTGTTTTAGGCAGTGATGCCGTAATGGAAACGGAGGGCCCACTGTACAATGTTTGCAAAATCCTTCCTTCTCTTCTCCATATGCAAAAATTGTACACTGCAGTAAAATTAATGAAATTAGATGCATATTACGATATAGTCCAGTGGTTAGTGCATATATGACCTGACAATAAATCTAGGTTCAAATCTCCTTTTCCCCAATATTCAAAAAATACATATATAATTGGAGATTATTGAAAGAGATTCAAGCAAATTGTTTATTTTATATGTTTTACATTTTTATTTTTATATCAAATTATTATAATTTTTTTAATATAAATACAACATTCTTCATTCTTTACTTAAAAAAAGATAATGTGAAACCTTATTAATATATTTTGCATATCTAGAGGGTCATTAAAAATATTTTGCACATCAAAACATAACATATATACCACTAAGTGCACATGTATATAAATATATGCCTCTTCTTTCCCTCCAACAGGAGTTATTGATTCGAGCCGCAAAGCTTAAGAAAAATGGCATAGTAAAAACAGTTTCCCTTGCGTAGGTCTGGAGCATTTTGCTTGTTTGGAAACATGGAATCGTAACTGAGAAATAGGGAGAAAATGAGAGAAAGAGAGGGGAAATAGAGAGAAAATTACAGAACTGAGAGAGACCATACGTTGGGAAGGAACGCTATTGATTGTAAAATGGCATATCTTTCCAACAAACATTATTGTTCTGAGCTAGTAAGTAAACTACCAACGGTGACTTTGCGTGAAGAGTTGTCCTTATTTTTTCATTGTCAACTCTCAAATTTTGACATTAAAAACTTACCAGGAAATATTTGAAGCCCACCAGTATAATTGATAGTTCTATATCTTGACTAATTATTTATCACTGATTAGACTCATGGATTAATAACACAAGAATTGTTAAAATAAAATTTGTTGTTAACATTCGTTCACTAATTGTTTTATGACTCGGAAATTTTGGATTCGAGTTAAAAATATAGAATTTTTCTAAAATTAGGAAGAAGTCTGCATACATAATCTCTTCACATAAACTAGAAATAAAGAATATTTACTAATGCTGAATTACCATTTTTATTTGTTCAAAAAATATAACTACAAAATCATATGATTATTCATTTCTTAACATGGAGAAATATTAATGAAGGAGTTCTCTTTAATTGATCATTTTGTCCAGTAAAAAACTATTTTTCCTTTTTACTTTTAGGTGCTATTACAAATTTTCATTCAGCTTAAAAACCAAATATACACTTTGACACAATTTCAAGAGTAATTGAATTCTAAATATTTTTGTGTACATACTAAAACAATTTCTGGTGTTTCACCACTTTATTTCACTTCCCTTTAAAATATAATAAATCATTTTTTCATTACATCCCCCCCAACAAAAAAAAAAAAAAAAAAAACCAACAAAAAAAAAAAAAAAAAAAAATCCTTAAATATTAAGAAACCATAATCATTTAATGAATGTATTGAAATCATATAACTTGTAAAGTTTGGAAATGAACAATAGAACTCCCCCCCAAAAAAAAAAAAAAAAAAAAAAATCCTTAAATATAAGAAACATATCATTTAATGAATGTATTGAAATCATATAACTTTGTAAAGTTTGGAAATGAAACAATAGAACTTAAATAAAATTAAATAAAATCTTTATTCAAATATAAAATAAACTTTTACAACATATGAATTCAAATTAGCACATTATATTTCTTTTTACATAAATATATTTTGAAAAAATAATTGTTCTTAAAAAAAATTCTTGAGAGTAATTTAAATTTTCTAAGTACTTTTTAATTTAGGATAAGCACTCTCAATCTTTCAAAGTTATAAAAAATTTTAAATATATTGTAATTAAATAATAAATTATTAAAATAATTTTCAAAATAAATAAATTAAAAATTGCACAATATAAGAGTATTCAACTTGGAGATTTTTAAAACAATGACAACCCGCTCCTCACACATGTAGCTTGTGGTGCACATAATTAACATGTATTTTTAAGTGGAAGAATGTATTTTATTATTCAATGAGTTTAAGATTCTGATCACCAAACATTTGAGGCTCATTGATACATTCAATGAGATTAAGAAAGTGATTCTGAACTTCACAAAGAACAAGAAACGAAGAACATAGAAAAAAGAAGATGAACCAGAGAGAAAGTGTGATTGTATATTTCTCGAGATATAGCAGAATGATTATCAATTACAACAGAAATCCTATTTATGCTGAGATTACAACAATTCTAGATGATTCAGCTAATCAACCAAACTCCCGCCAGCTCCTGCAACTTGTCCAACAACTGTTTTAACAAACTCTTTAAGCACAACGTTTCACCAACACTTCCACTAGTAATTGAAACTCAAACTTACATCACAAGTGATCAAATAGATTTAAGCGGTTAAATTAATAATAAACCAAGAAATTTAAGGAAATTAAGCATGCCCCAACAGAGTTACTTTTATGGAGAATGAAAATTTGTTGCTATGTGTAGGGTTGTAGCTTAATTGTCTAACAGAAGTGATCCAAATCAATCACCAATGACATTACAGAGAGACATTTACACCATATCAGAGAAAAATTACTGATCAGGAAAACTGAAAAACACTGTTTCTGCGTCAGTTTACATTTTGATGCAACAAAATTTAAAATTAAAGTAAAACTTTCAGATTTGATGGGATAGAAAGCGACTAACTGTTGCAACCCAGAAGGCAGAAGCCACCCTTCGGTTGCAGCCGCCAATTTTTTTCTTGAAACGAAACTTTTCAACCTCTCATTCAATTTTTAAGGTATCAAAAACTGCTCAAAAATAATAAAAGAACCCCAAAGCAACCAAAGCTAGTATATATAGTTATTAATTTAATACCCATCAGTCAATTCAATAGGGTCCCCCAGAGGAAGATGATTGCAGAGACGACTGCAGCTGCAACAGGTGGTGGTAGCAGTCGGCGGCGGTGGGTCTCAGTTCTGGGTTCTGATCTAAGCACCTATTCTGCAACTCTCTAAGCATCTTAGGCACACCATTTGGACCCAATACACACGTCTTCACCAAATGACCGACACCCCACACGTCTACTTTCACCCCATGCAATCCCCTTCCCATCTCCGGAGCGTGCCTGCCACGTGCTTCCCCTATTTCATGTGGATATATTTGTGGTGCACCCACTGCCTCCTCAAACCCACATACAAACCACTCATTATCCCTGTCGCTCCTTCTCATTACCTTATCCCAACTCAGGTCTCTATGCATGAAAGATAAGTCGTGCAATGCTACCAAAGCTTTGGTCACGTATTTTAATGCCTCCACGAGTTGGTCGCAATTTGTTGGCTTAAATTTTACCCCTCGAGGCTTAAACACCAATGCCAAATCTTTCTCCAGTGATCGGAATATGAATTCTGCATGTGGGATTCTCTGGTCTAGACAATCGTATATTTCTTTGACTGCTGCAAATTTTCTTCTGTTGGTGAAGAATCTCGTGACAGTGCTTGGTGTCATCTCAATAACATTTCCATTACCCAAATCCACTCTTTCGAAATCGCTGAAAGTTAACTGCTTAAAAACGCCATTGTTAATACAGTTGAAGCAACGTTCAGCTAGTAATGGCAGTAACCCAGCTATTCTGTAACATGGGACTAGGGCTTTGAGTCTTTCAGCTGGGGAAGACAGGTCTAATGTAAAAAGATCAGTACGGATTATGCGATCTTGTGATCGGGACAAAGCGCAAAACGTTACCAAGAAGCCAACTGCAAAATATCCCAAAATGTACGGGATATCCATATAAGTCCATAGAAGCTTCTCCACAATAGAAGAAGAAGGATCAACTTGACCTTCTCTCAATTGGTCAGTTTCCTCTCCTCTCCATAAACATAAATTTCTAACAAATCCAGTCAAGTTTGGCCACTGATCTTGTAATGTATCCACCAGTGATGAGGAAGAAGATTTTCTTATAAAAACAACTTCTGCAGAACAAAACTTAGACACAACCCGATTTATGCAATCATCCCAAAGGCCAATGAAAGAATCTCTACTGGAGGCATTGCTGATGCTAGGGTTATTTCTGATAACTGAGCTTAAAATATCAAAAGAGATGCCTCTACAATCTAACGGTTCAGCAGTAGTAGTGAAAAATTGTTCTTTGCCTTGTGGTAAATCTCTGTAGACATCTCTTCTAAGTGGGAAGCGAAATTCTTCAGGTGGTGGTTCTTGTAAATACCATGAGAGTTCAAATAAGCTTGGAAGTGTAGTTGGTGGCACTCGAAGACAACCCACGTAATATTCACTTGGGTCTTGATTTTCCCATGGAGGATTTGCTGTTCAAACACACATTATTATTATTAGGCTCAAAACATTAACACATGCATACAACTCATAAATAGAAAATATCCGACGTATAGATAATTTCCCAATTACTAACAATAAATAATCAATACATGAAAATGGGAAAAATCGGTTGGATTCATAAGCCATGATAGTAAACTCACATCTTATTGAGGGTTCTGTTGAGGGAAGCTGAACCCTTTCAGTGAAACCTGGTACAAATAGAAAACTGTGAGATGTGCATTTCTAGACTGTTGTTTTAAGAATTGTTAGGTGTTGAGACAAAGACATTTCTACCAGAAGACGAAGCATAAGGTGATGAAGAGGACTTTCTTCTGCCAAAGACTTTTACTTGTTGTCCAGAAACGAACCTATCAACTGAAAAACCTTTTAGAAAACCGTCTTCAAAAGCTTCCATGGTGCAAGCTACCATGGAGTCGTCAAAGAAAGTAAGCTCATCTGCATTTAAAAAGCTTGACCCTTGAAGCCTTATTCTCCCTCTACTGTGTTCTCCTTCCTCAGCCCATAAACTAACTGATTCTTCCCAAGTCATCCTTATTTTACCAATTCGACGAAGCTCTTTTGAAGATGAAGTACCAGCAGCAACATCCATTGAAGATTCAAGCCCTAATAAACTCCCTCTATTACAATGAAAGTAAGCTTCACCTCCGCTTGCCATGACCAGTTGCTTTGATCTTGCTGCAAGAAAGGATATTATAAGTTTCAATCTTCAAAGATAACGTTAGAACAAACGTAAAGAGGAATTGAATTTTCTTCACCTGAAAGGCAGAAGTCATCTTCTTTGAGAGGAGGAGGCGGTGGGAGAGCTCTAGCTGGCCCAAGAGGAGTTCTACCATCATCACCGGAACCAATAATAGACGGTCCTCTGCTTTGAGAAGTTCGCATGCGAGCACCCATAAATTGCGACAATTCTTCAAACACTTGCTCGTCAAAAGAAGCAGGCAATTTACGTTCTTTCTTTTCATAAGGAGAGAGCCTAAAATAACTTCTCCCTCCTTGATCTCTTGCAATGCCTCTCTCCCATTCATACACCTTTCTAAACTCGCCTAGCATGTTATCCCATTTTGTACCCGCCGTTTTTGCATCTCTATTTATCCCATGCCTTTGCAAGAATTCTGCCACTTCTCTATCTTTATCAGCTCTTGTTTTTCCTCTTGTCGATTGGACCGTAATGTCAAGGCCGGCCGTTTGAGCAGTCTCTGCATGGTCAGTTCTTGAAGAAGAACCATAACCATCATACCCACCTTGGTATTGAACCCTCCACGCTCTGGCTAACCACAACATCTCATTTGGTCTCCAAACTGGACTCACGAATTTCCCTTTTCTAAGCTGATGGTGAAGTTGCTGGCCTTCTGGTTTGATCGGCTCTTGACCAGCAGAGGGAGAAGTGAGAGGGGAGTGTGTAGGAGACGACGCCGTATCCGAAGAGGAAGCTGCTGTAGCGTGAAGTTGTTGAGTTTGCGGGTTAGTAGTAGAAGTAGGATTCGTGGTCGGCGATGGGCCTGTCGGGCTTGATTCCGCGGCAACAATATTAACCGTAGCAGCCATGGGATTGGGAGTCTGTGTTTGTTGCTGGGATGGAGAAGGCAAAAGTTTCCATTGTGCAGTAGCATATCTGGGTCTTTTAGAGTTTACAGTCTCAAATTGTTGTTCAAAAGGAGAGGAAGTTGCACCAATTGGAACATAAAGAGTAGAAGAAATGAAAGGAGGTCCAGTAACGACAACAGACGGTGGCGGTGGCGGTGGCTGTTGGTGATGGTGTGGTCTAGCTTCTGGTGAATCGTCAAGTGAGTCTTTTAAGGGAGGAGATGAAAGTTTCTGCTGTTGTGATTGTTGAGTTTGTTTCTTGGCAGCTTCTCCTTTGTTATCGCCCATCTGTAATGGGCCCAGAAAAGAAGGGAACTCAGTAGAGAGATTTAGACTAAAACCGCAACAAGAAGAACAAGCACCATTCTTATAGAACCAACTTAGTTGAAAGTTCTAGTTTTTATTGCTAAAACCCTCAAAAGAGAGGTCTTTGGGGTGAGTAAAAAGGAAAAGAAAGAAAATAGGAGTGGGAAAATCATAGCAGGGAAAGGAAAGAAAGAAAAGAAGAAACAGAAAAAGACGGGATTGTGGAGCTGCCATTGACTAAGACCCTTCAGTTGATTATTAATCAGTTAATGCAACCACACATTACTAATTTGATGTGTGATTTTGACAAGTAATGAAGTGGAGAAAGAGAGGTAATAAAAGAAAATAAATAAACAAGAAGAAAGAGGAAACAACTGGTGTATATATGCATGATTAGAAGTGGTCATGATTGTACTTGGTACTGAGAAGCGCGGCTCTATAAAATTACTACTAAGATTGCTTTTTTTTTAGGGCATTAAATGGGGTTGCTGTGTTGTTTGGGAACAGAGAAAAATAAAATTAAAAAGAAAAAGAAAAAAAGAAAGAGTTCCCGCGACGAGTAAGGGAGGGGGGGAGTGTGTGTGTGTGTGTGTGAAAGAGAGCTCAGAGGAACGTATTTTAGTTGCAGAGTCTAAGACGTGGACGCATCGAATCGATGCCTCTCTCTGCCTTAGTGCCTTGTCTTTGGCCTATTTTGTTTCTTCCATTTGCCTGCTCTCTCCTTCCCTTCACTTTTTCGCTCTTTTTCTTCCATTTTCATTTGACTTTTTACTTATCGTATGGTATGCTTAAAAGAACATGAGAGATAGTTAGGTGATTATTTATGTAATTTACAATGTATATAAATGTTGCATAGAATATTAAAATTTTTAAAAATCTCAATATTAATATTGCACATTTTCGAAAACAAGCCAACTCTAATGCTCCTGCATTGACAAGGATTACGCGTCCTTATCCTAGTTTTCATCTTCAATTGTAATTTCTATTCCTTTCAAAAAAAAAAAAATTCAATATTAATATAATCATCTTTCTCTAACTTTTTGAACACTAACATTTTAGAGAATCAAAATCCAAAAAAATTATTGTTTGATTCATATAATGGCTTTTTTAGAAAATGGGAAAATAAAAAATAATGAAAAAAAGAAAATAATTAAGAAAAATAATGAGAAATTGTTAATTTTCTTTCTATGATTATATTTCATTTTGTTTGAATAAAAAGAATAAAAGAAAATAAATTATATTTTCCTTTATTTAGAAAAAAATAAAACTTCAAAGAAAATAAGATATTTTTGTAAATTAATAATAATTAAAAATTGACATTTTTTGGAAATTTGGAGGTATATTGGTAATTTCGAGAAAATAGTAAAATTCTTATTAATCCTTTGTTGATTATCTCTCTAAATTGGAGAGATCCCAAATATATAGACTGGGTGAAAAATAAATTAAATTTTATTTCCTTCATTATTTTTCTTTTTTATAGCTATTTTATTTCGTAAAGAAAAAAAATATTCATGAGGCAGATACTCTCTTTTTTATTTATTTAGTTTAACCAAATTGATTATTAGACAGGTATTGAGAAATTAAGAAATCATCACATCGAATAAGCATGTAACTATATATATATATATACAAATTTTAATCATAAGAAATTGTAATATAAAATATAACATTTTCGATACCATTAACCTTAAATTCATTGATTTCACTCAGAGAGAATAGAATGAATAGGACAACAGTAAAAAGAGTTTGGGATGTTGATTTACTGTTGATGGAGTTCGTGTCTGGAAAAGCAAGGAAATAATTAAAGAAGGAAAGACATGCAGTAGAATAAGTGAGTAATAAATATAAGCAAGTAAATGTAAGTGCTAAAGTAAAAAGACAACAACAGGTCTACACAACTAACTTTTCGCCCGTAGCTCATCTCATCTCCTCTCCTCTCCTCTCCTCTCCTCTCCTCTCGTCCTTTCTGTCTCTCGAAATTTAATGTCTCTGTCCTCTTTGCATGTTTTCTTCAAATTCTTGTTCTAACATCATTCATTTCATTGTTCTGCGATTTTTGGTAACTTCTTCTTCTTCATTTTTCCACCATTTTTTGCCTTTTTCTTTTCTTCTTCTTCTTCCTCCATATATTTATCTGTTGTCACTTGTCAGATAAAATGCCGTCTAGTGACCAATTTGTAATTATACTGTGCTTTCTGTCAGATTTCAACTTCTTTAATCACTTACTTTGTTATTTTCTTCTCCTTTGCAATTACTGATGTGTGTATATACATATATATATGTATGCTACAACTGATAAAGAAACAAAATAACAAATTACAGACAGAAATCTGAAATTTGGGGAATTTTGCACGGAAAACACCTCAGATGGTTTTTTCTTTGTTTTTATTTTTTTTATCAGCAAATGAAAAATTTATTTTATTAAATATATATATCCAGGAAAAAATAACAAATTTTTTCTTTGTTTTTATTTGCTTTGCTTTTGATTAACCAAGTTATATATATAATCCATCCTTCATAAAAATAAATATAAAGAATGAATTACATTTATGAATAATGAACTTTAATTTAATCATGTTAAATTTCATACAATTTACTGCTTTTATGGGGAAATGACTCTTTTTTTTTTTATTTATATTGAATATAAATTTATAATTTCTAATAAATTTTATAAAATTTATTTATACTAGTAAAGAATTGTTTAAAATAATTATTTATTTTTTTTCTTCTTTTATTTTCCGCTTCCTTATCTTTTTCTTTTTTTTAAAAAAAAAACATTAATCTTCGAGCAACCAACAAAGTGGCAACTACACTGCTATTTCTCAATATCAAAAAGCAAATAATAAAAGTTCTATTGTAACATGATGACAAATTTTATAACAATTTTCTTTTATAGTATTCATTCAATTACTAAAATCTTTATAAATGAAAAAGACCTAATTAAAATTGATAAATCTTATTTCTCGCGTCCTAAAAAAAAAAAAAAAAGGAAAAGATCAACCTTTTATTTCTCGCGTTCCTAAAAAAAAAAAAAAAAAAGGAAAAGATCAACTAAATTGATTGCTTAAAATAAAAAAAAAAAAAAAAAGGAAAAGATCAACTAAATTGATTGCTTAAAATTGAATTTTACTATTTTTGTAATAATAATGAAATATTTCAGACTAACGGATGGGAATTTCAACTCTAATCAATAGAAAATTAATCATTAAAATATAATTATCAGCTTATTCAGTGGTAATCGGGATTCTAATTGGTGGTTCCATTTTCAGATTCACCTATATATATATTTTTCATTTTCCTTCTTTCTTTCCTTTTGTTTTTAGGGTAGGTGTTGACGGTAGGCTCCTATCATTTACATGATCCTTTAAATGAAAACAATAAAATTACACTAAATTCCACGTCCTAAACTTTAAATTCTAAGATTGTATGTCATGAACTCTAAATCCTAAAATCTAAATTCTTAACTCTAAATCATCTCAAAACTCTGGATTCTAAACACTAAATCTTAATTCTTAGTCTCTAAATCCAAAAATCCTAAACCTTAAATTTTAATTTACTATTTTTAAGACTCATAATTTGTATTTTTCCCTTATTTCTCAATAGAAAGAATAAGCATACGTATCTTTGCTTCCTCTCACTGTATTTCTTTTACTTTAACTTGTTTTTAACAATTATTTCAAGTTATTAAAAATTCCATAATATAATTTTAAAAAAAAAAATTCAACTCTTGATCAAAGTCATTATGAGTGCTTACCACAATTCATTTTTAGAATATAATTGGAAAAAAAAAATATAAATCCTGATTTTATTTGATTCTTTGGAATACGAGCCGAAGTTAAATATGGCCTTTTGCAAATTGAAAAAGAATTTTCCATGCACGCAATGTCTCAAGACGAATGAATAAAAATGGATGCTTTTCAGTTTATTGACTTTCTTCGTGGAGTGTATATGGCCAATTGGCAGCTGGATCTCAATTACAAATTTTATTATATAAATCCATCCCTGACATTTTATCAGAGTAGAGTGGATGAAGAACAATTTCGATAATCTTCTCCGTGGTTGCTATTCATGGCTTCCAATTCCACCCTTCTCTTCTTTGTGCTCCTGCAACTGCAAGGCTGCAACTATCAAGCTGGATCATCATGCCTACCCATAATTATTATATTACTAATAAACCTCTCTTATTATTATTTTTTAAAATTATTTTCCAAAAAGAAAACCATTTCAGTGATGTCTTTAATTTCGCAAACCGTTAATTAGGTGTTTAGCCATGGAGACACAGAATGACAAGTAAATGGCAGCTCATAACCCTCTCTACTTCTAAATCCTACCCTTATAGGCCGGCTGGTTTCCTTTTCACCTACCTTCTATTCTATATTTATAATAGCTAGCTTGTTCAGCTAACTCTATTCTCAATTTTTAGTCGTTCACAAAATAAATAAATCAATTTAATCATTGATATAAAATTTAAATTTAAATAATCTCCAATAACTTTAAACCTAAATTAGTAAATTATTATATTAGTCGCAATTGAAATGAATTGAAATTGAATCACATCACATGCACCCTTTTTCTTGGATTCGTAAGTGGTTAAATGGTTTCCAATCAAAACGAGAGTACACATGCAAATACCATTATCATCTTACCTTTTAGCAGATATTGGAACTGCTTTTCTTGTCTGTCAATGAAGAAAGTGATCTGAGAAAAGAAAAGAAAGAAGCTCTCCCCAATTCGTAGGGCGCCTTAGGAAAATAACAATAAAACAAAATTGAATATTATATCTTGTAGGTTTGCTTCCCTTTTTACTATAAAAACATGCACTTCGGGATTTGGGATAGTAAAGGCTGTTGCTGGAGTTATTCTGGCAATTAACCATTCTTTTATATATCAATGACTTTGCCCAACATAATAGGATTGGCCATTATTTTGTCTCATTTTTATTATTCGCCATGGCTATTCATAATTTTAAATTCATTGCAGCAACCTTCACATGCATTCCAAGACTAGCTAGCCTCCATAAATAGCCTGATTTCCACTGGTAAAAGCCTATCATGGGCATGCATGATGTAAATTTGGACTTCACGCTTGGTTTCTTGCCACGATATAATATTAAAAACGTACATCTTTCATCTTTTATATACATTTTTTTTTTCATTTAAAACTTGATGGATCCACAAATTGGAACACTCTAAATTCTAGAATTGGAATGTTATTAGGTATAGGATAGAAATAGTTCCACCGAAATAAATGCCATCAAGAGGGACACCTTTCTACGCCGGAATATTAATATGTATAAACATAAATTAAGAACAACCCATAATCGGGGGAACATTTTTTTGCTGAAATTCAATGGCCTGTCGGATTGAGGTTTGAAAAAAAAAGGGGTGGATGAATATATGATTTGTTTGCAGATTAAATTTGGGTAATACGGATATAGTGGGGTTGTTGTACTGGATAGTGGGGGGTCATGTTTTACTTTTTAGGAATTGAGAGTGATGGATGGTGACCAACATATGATTCTACACAACACTCATAACCAACTACTCCAGACCCTGCATTGTCAAAATCATGGACCCTTCCATGCACTTTGCACTTAAAGTTCCCTTTTTTCACACCACCAGACTACTCTGTCAAGGACTATTTTTTATATTGCAATTTTCTAAATTTAAAAATAAAAAAATAAATTGAAAGCACAAATTTGGGCTAATAAGGATATTTTAAAAAACATATAAAATTTGGAAAAAAACTTGGGTAATATCCGCCCCTGTTCAGTCCATTAACATTATGTACAGACAAGGCCCATTTTTGCTCTTACTGGGCCTGACATCCTTTCATTCTTCAAAATTTTTTTTTTTTAAAAAGAAAAAGATATGAATGAATATATAAATTGATAAATCAAGTTGATATCATTATCACTTTTTGGCTGTCTTCATATTTTAGATTTTAATATTGTTATTTAATAACATCAGCGCTCTGTTGAAATGAAAGCAATTGACACCGTCTTAAACATGTAGCTTGCAGAGATAAAGTTGCTAATAAATTATAAAATACAATCAAAGGAAGAAACAGACAAATAGAGATGCCCAAATCACATTGTTTCTTTCCAACTTGGATGTTTATTTACAATCACTTATGAAAATACTCAACAGGAACGTCTTGATCAAATTCAAGATTACATTGAATAAATAATAATAAAAAACCCTAAAAATTAAATATCCATTTTGATTTCGACATTACCTATTTTTTTCTTCGCACATCGAAATTTTTCATTCCTAATCCTTCATGATCATCGTAATCTGTGTCATCATCGTTGTTTTCTTGGTCATCTTGCAAATAAGAAACCTCTTTTGTCCTTCTTGTGAATCCACCCTTAAGCCAATCTACAACCTCTAACATGGTAGGCCTATTCTCAGGATTGCTATCAGTGCATCTCATAGCGACTATAATGGATGATTTAAGCTGAGCTAAATCATATTTACCTCTTAATTTAGGATCAGCAATGTGATTAAGTGCTCCTTTTTGAACATATGGTGTGACCCATTGGACAATATCTCGCTTAATGCCTCCAGGAAGTTTCTCTAATGGTTTCTTGGCGCTAATGATTTCTAGTAGTAAAATTCCGTAGCTATATACATCACAACTTTCAGAAACTTTTCCCCACATGGCATATTCAGGAGCTAAATAGCCAAGAGTTCCTTTTACTCTTGTGGTCAAATGAGTAACACCGTCTGGTATTAGCTTTGCAAATCCAAAATCTGCAACTTTTGCTTTAAATTCTTTATCTAAAAGAACGTTGCTGGCCTTTATGTCTCTATGGATTATATGAGGATTAGCCTTATGGTGCAAGTACCTAAAACGATAATTAAATTTCAAAAAGATTTTAATATAAAAAGCAGTAATTTATTTGCCAAAAGATTAAGGGAAATTATTAATCTTTTTTACTTACGCTAATCCTTCAGCTGAGCCAATGGCAATTTTGATTCTTTTGGTCCAATCCAGCAAACAATCTGAAGCGAGTTGGCCATGTAAATGAGTGATTAAGCTATGATTAGGCATATAATCATAGACTATAAGTCTTTCGTCGCCGCCTGCGTAAAATCCTCTTAAACCTAATAAGTTCTTGTGCCGTACTCTCCCAAGTATCTCTACTTCTACTGCAAATTCCATCTCCGCCTTTGCAGTCATCGCCTTGAGTCGTTTCACCGCTATCTACATGCAATAAAAGCTTCTTTGGTTCAAGAAATTAATTAACAGAGCAGGAGAAAATGAGAGAGATAAAAAAAAGATTAGACATGATTGCCTCATCGCCTTTACTTGTTCGACCCCAATAAACACTTCCAAATCCACCTTCTCCAATTTTATTATCATTATGAAAATTATTGGTTGCATGAAGAAGCTCTTTGAGGGTGTATCTCTCCCATGGATAATCCTTTTCGTTACTTGAACTGCAAACATAAAATCAAAGAGTGTAAGAAAAAAAAAAAAAAAAAAGAAAAAAACTGGGCAAACATAAAAATCAAAGAGTGTAAGAAAAAAAAAAAAAAAAAAGAAAAAAAGAAGAAACAAACAAAAATTCCGAAAAAAAAAAAAAAAAAAGAAAAAAAAGAAGAAACAAACAAAAACTTCCGCTAGAATTTGTTGAAGGCATATACCTGATCATCGTGGGTTGTGCTTCTTTGGGGAAGACACAACAGAAACATTTCCATTTCATTTTTTATTTTCTGTCCAAGAAATAAAATTGCAGGATTAACCAAATTATACTGAAATTGTAAGAGCAAAAGAAATATGGCGAGAGAGAGAAGAAGTCTTACAGTGAAGACAAAATGCAGCTGAGTAAGTCAAGAATATCGATTGTATTGTAATATTAATAAATTGAAAAATAAAAAGATGGATCTTCTTCGTCAGAAGCACACAATAACCTGGCGGATGTTTTCTAGTGCTTGTTGATAGTATTTTGTTAAATTAACTCGCTTTCCCACTGGAAATGTAATGTTTAATTATTATGTTGAACATTTTTAGGAATTAATTTATAGTTTATGGCTGGTATTAAAGAATTAAATATGACATGGTTGGTTCATTTTTTAAGTGACAATGGAAAGTGACTTCTATCCAGTGGATAGCTTCTGCTTACCTACTTATCAATCTGGACCATATATTATATTTTGGTAAGAAATCTGGACCATTTGATTCATTGATCTTCAATTTGATTAGTGTCAACGCATGCCATTGGCGATCTTAACCATGGGTTTTAAAACTTAGGTTTGAATTAGCTGAATAAAGATCATATATTCAAACACAAACTAATACTTGTCTTAAGCTACATTCTCTATCTCTATTGGAAAACAGAAAATATGATTTTCCAATCTAATCTAATTTACTAGTACTATCAAATAAAATAATTTAATATTTTTTATTTTTTTATGAAAAAAAAGAATCAAATCATAGATTTTATGTGCAGGTATAAAATTACAAATTTAATGATAATGGGAAAAGTCACGTCAATAAGCCAAATATTATTTACCAATCCATAGGTTAAACCGTTTAATCATATATTTATATTAATTGATTTTTTAAAGAAAAGAAAGGAAATCTTATATCAAGATTTTTTATGAGAAAAATCCTGTATCGTTAAACAAACTAAAACTGGTAATCGTGTTCTTATCCCTTTTTATGAATATATATCTACTGAATTATATCAGAATTCTGAAATTAAATATGTTTTGACATTTTCAAAAATTCTTATATTTTTTATTAAACTTTACTTGTGATATTTATTTAAGACATAATAATAAAGCTCGAGTGTATATATAGGCTTAACTTCCTTGATCCACTAAAGTATAAGCATTAATAAGAATTATCTAGTGGGCACGGTGCAATAACTAAATTCTGGGCCTTAGCCCCATCCAATATTTACTAACACGCAAGAATAGGCCGTGGCCCATCAGAATATATTTACGATTTTTTCAATAAAAAATAACTAAATAATCTGGTCAACCATTTAGTATTTTTTTTTTTTTTTGAGGGAAATCATTTAGTAAAATTTAAGAACTAGAGCATTTAATTTAATTTTTGATGTAACATTGGTATCATGGTTAATTTCATTATTAAAATTTCCAAAATTTGAGCGCATCTCTCTCTCTCAAAAGCAGATAAGTAGTTTTCATATATTAATATCTTAAAATTTTATTTTTTATTTTTGCAATTGTTCACAACAACTTCATTCAAAACAATAATTCAAAGGTTTGATGTAGATAATAATCTTTCAAGCAATGACGAAAGGAGAGGTATTAGAGGAGGCTTCGCCCCTCTTAACCCAAAATCCCCCACTACATTTAAAGTTTTCAATAATAAGTTTTTTCAATTTTACTCTTATTTAAATTTTGAAATTTTTTCCATTTTTTTACTTTTTATTTCTTGCACCATCACTACATTAATATATTAATTTACCAAACTCAGTAAAATTTTTAGAAGTTTGGCATATGGACAAACATTAAAGAGCTGTAAAGTCTTATTCGCTTATAAGTATAATAATGATGAAAACTTGAAAGGCTTCCTCTGCTGCCCTGCCCATTGGGAGTATTACTGGGGACCTCATTTCCCTCCCGACTTTATCTCATAATGATTAATACTTTAATCAAAATAGAAATTTATTGAGTGGAGGTTATGATGGATCATTTTCTTCTTATAGGAAGGCTATGCCAAAGACCTGTATTATTAGGTAAAACTAATCTGAATGCATGCATATAATTAGTTGAATACACCCAAAACTTATAAAATAAAACAAAAGGAAAAGAACTATGAATTTCAAAAGTTCATACATTAATTATTCATTAATTCTTCCTAAAATATGGGAATTAATTTATGAAGTGAAATTAAACTAAGTTCTATATGCATCCATCATTTTTGTCGAGGAAGTGCAAAATAATTCTTTAGTTAGGATCAATAAGCATATAGATTGTTTCACCGTTTAATTCAACAAAAAAAAAAAAAAAAAAAAAACTATTCATTAATATCGCATTCCATCTTCATTTTTGTCAGGAAGTGCCCAAAATAATTCTTTAGTTAGGATCAATAAGCATATAGATGTTTCACCGTTTAATTCAACAAAAAAAAAAAAAAAAAAAAGAGTATAAATATAGTCATTGAATATAAAAAATTTTCTTTTTTAAAATAGATTTCTAAATTAAAAAAAAAAAAAAAAAAAAGAGTATAATATAGTCATTGAATATAAAAAATTTTCTTTTTTAAAAATAGAGTCTAAATTATGATTTATAATCTTCCACGATCAACATCTTGAACAAGAAAATTGGAGATATATTCTAAATTGACCATATCAGCAGCAAACTATATTGGAAGTTGCCTTACCCATCTCAAAATATCATTAAAATGCAAAAAAATTATATTAATCCTTCATATACAGAATCATAATATATATATATATATATAAAATAAACTCTTTCTCAATGCCTCAACAAACTTGTCAAAGAACAAAAAATTTATATCAACTCTCAATTAGCGTTGCACATCCACCAGAACTACCACGGCTTCAAATTCCATCACACATCACTGTCTACTAGACTTCTGCTATGGTCTGGAGTAGTTAATCTTTTGGGTTTAAAATGTGCATAGAAAATTTGCAACAAGGAAATTTTATTTGTTAAATAATCACAACAATATAATGTACAGTAGATCAATAATTAGTTTGAGCTAAGTGTAACTATATCAGTATGGAGCAACTAAGGATGTAAATTCATTTATATGTAGATCTCATAACTATGGAAATATATTATTTTACGTTAAAAATTTCAGCTATTGATAATCAGTTCATTTAAATCTTCTTCAAAAAAATAATTATCTAAATATTAAAGTTTAAATCAAAATTAAGAACATATAGTTATTTGATATGAAACAGCTAATTTATTTCATGAATGAATGATGCATTAAACTAAAAAGGGTTTATGGTTTTTTTTTTTTTTTTTTTCAAAATGGAAAAGGGAGTTGTGACCAAAATATTGCATAAGAAAAAACTTTTTACCTTTCTAAACATTTTACAAGAAAAATGCAACAATAATAGAAGAGTTTTTCGATGCAAATAAGATCTCTGGTTGAATTGATAGTTTCAGTTAAGTATCAAAAGATGCCATGAAATCCTGATTACAAATTTGAATGGTGGTTTGCTGGTTCCAGTGCATCTATATATGTAAATGTAATGCACTGAAATCGCATGCTTATGAAGTTTGATAAGGGTTTCAGTAAATATATATATATATATGTATAATGAGGACGGATGGATGATTATTTATCCACTATCAAGTGACGTAATTTACATGACGATCATGCAGCTTAACATGTAGAGCGTCTGAACACATATAAAGAAAAATGAAAATTATCAGCAGAGATTGAATTAACCGGAATAAGCAAAATTACCATCTTAATTAAAACCAGAAGTGCAGAAATAAATAATACACTTACCAGCGGAGTCGCATTGTGCCATTCGATTAGTCAGTCAATTCAGCTTTGTATATGGGTTTTTCTGCTTGTTTCAATACTGCACATGCCAAATATATATAGAAACAAATATGTTCATGCATGCAGCTACACACACACTCCAAATGAACCTATTTCTCCTTCCTACCAAATCCATATGTAATATATATATATATTATTTTCAAGGAATAATTCAATTAATAAAAATTAACAATCAGATTTTCATTTTCCCACTTCAATCACCGAAAAAATGGTAGCCAAAGGGCATCAGCAGATATGTTTTACAGCTAGCCAATACATAAACATAACTAAAGTTAAGGATTCATAATAAGTATATATATATATATAATTTAAGGCAGTGCAGATATAAATATATAAATAAAAAATTAATTTAATCAGTAATAGATCTCTTATTTCAAGATCACATCATTCAATTTCTGTTGCAGCGTAGTTGGATCAATGCAGGTTTCATGGCTAGCCTGCAAAAGAAATGTCAAAATGTTAAAAATCCACAAATTATTAAACCGAAACTATTATCTAAAAATTAATAGTACGAAGAAAAATACCTGGCACTGAATAGTGCTGTATAACCTTCCATCTGTATTGGTGGAAATGCAGCAAACAATATCAAATCCTTCTTCAAGAAGCGCTTCTAGCACCGTTGATAAAAGAAAAGTTTCCTCTCCAGAATCACTACTTATAACAACCTCTACTCCACCCACATGAGACCAGACACTGACAGTAGCATTCGTAGAATTATTGTGCACTACTGTACTTTGATTCCCTTCTTCTTGGTCACCAACGCAAGTCAAATTCTTGAGCTTATCTCTCTTAGCACTCAATTCTTGAACGTTACTTTCAAGGTGTTTTATATATTTGGCAGCTTCATTTACATGATCAGACATCGAGCGCTTTCCCTGCATACCCCCATCAACGAAACCCTAGAACCATAACTACATGCTAATGAGGACTAAACAAAGCAATTAATTATGCAGAGACCCATAATTAGCTAACAATATTAAGTAATTAAAATATTAGAGGTTGTTGACCTGGAGTGATTGATGAGGGAGAAGGGACCGAAGCGATGCCTGAAGAGTTGACATTTGTTGCCGTCTTTGCCGTTCGATCTCCTTGCGAACGATCTTCTTTTTGTCATTATTAGGGTTTGAAGATGGTAATGTTATAGAAGGTTGCTGCAGGCCATCTTCCATTAAGTAATTGCTTGTTCCAAGTGAAGTGAATTGATAATCCAAGATTAATGGATTAACAATGTCTTGGTTGGGATAATTAGAGGAGATCTGGGAAGAAAGTTCATTATTTTGTTGGAAAGGAAACATTGAATTGAGGCAAACTGATGATCAAAGCTAAATTAATAAAACTTGATGCAACTAGCTAGCCAGCATTAATGGAGTTAAAGAAGAAGAAACTATTGGATACGGTTGTTGACGGTGGTCTATAATTGGCTAAAAATGCCAAAGATTCTCCCTTTGTTATAGTCAAGGTGAGAGAAACGTTGCCTAAAGCAATGTGCGTGGGACAGGGACGGAGACACTCTCTTTCGCTTTTCTACTGAACAAATTACAACTAATTTCATTTTCATATTTACCAAACCCGATATTCCGTTCCCATTATTTTTTGGATCATTCGGATAAAATTGAAAACGACAAACAATTATTTGATTTCGTTTTGTGGTTGTGCCTTCCTCTTTACTTTTGCCTCTCTCTCTTTCTTTTTCAGAATAATCATGTAATTGGTGTCTCAGTTCTGCTATCTTTTTATTTTAGTGCTAAAACTTTATTTTTTTATAATTAATTGTCTACATATACGCATTTTTTGAATGAAGTAATTTATCCAGAATTATATTTTTCAAAAAAAAATTAAAATAGATAACTTTACTTAATTATTGTTATTACACACAAAAAAAATATGTATTCTGCACATCTCATGTTTTATTTTATTTTTATTGTTTTATAACTCTTTTTTTTAAGAAATTCAAATTATCTTTTTATTTCATATTAAATATCTGTTGGGTTTGGGTTCTCTTCCTATGTGGTAAAAGCCCATATTTTGAAATCCACTAACTAATTATTATTTTACAATTATGCCCCCAACTAACAGCTATATTCCTAATATTTTTTGGCTCTCATTTGATCGACACACAACCAGAAATCGTGTGAGAAAAACAGAGGAGAGGAGAGGGTTTTTCTGCACAGCCCCTCTCATATTGATCGAAACTCACACAACCAGAAATCGTGTGAGGAAAAACAGAGGAGAGGAGAGGGTTTTTCTGCACAGCCCCATCTAGCACCAGCCACCGTGTTCTGGAGATTCTGGATGTTTCCAAAAACCGTTGGATTCGTTGTGATTTTTGGATATGTTGTTCTTTGCTCTCTGTTCTTGTATTCTCATCGTTAGGGATTTTCATTTGGAGGTTCAGAGATGAGTTCTGGCGTCTGAATCCGAAGTTGTCTGTTCTGCTTCTAGCTCTGCATAGCTTCATCTTCTCAGCGTTGTTTCGGACAAGGTCATCCTTTGTCGGGATTTGAGCCTATTATTTTTGGTGAGCTTGTTCCTAAAACATCCAACTCTTGATTTTGGCTGATTCAAGTTTAATTTTGGATTTGAGTAGAACTTTTTTAAATGTATTGAGAACAGGCAGCTGTTTTGTGATCCAACTACTATTGTGTTTCCCACCACATTTATTGTGGTTGTTTGTGGTATAGCTAGCATATTTTTGATGGTTGCTAGCTTGCTGTAAGTTGTAAGACAATATTTGTTGATAGTGAACTTTATTTCCTTTGGACCGGAGAGAGGTCCCGTGGTTTTTATCCTTCACACTGGAGGAGTTTTCACGTTAAAAAAATTTGTGTTCATGTGGTGAATGTTTTATTTTTGATTGTGAGATTTTGGAACAAGCTTGTGTTGCTTGAATTTGTTTGCTCATTGTTTACTCCTAATAGATTTCATTCAAGTGGGGAAGTTTTTGTTGTGAGGTCAGATTTGTTTACTTCCCATCACAGTGGTATCGAGAGCCTGCAGTTATTTTGTTTGGATTGAGCATTTTTTTTGCTTGTTTGGAATTATGGAAGGTAAAATGAGTAAAATGATTTGGTGATGGCACAAAACTATCACACTTGGAAAAGGAAAGATGAAAGACTTTTGTTTTTAAGAAACTACACATTTGCCTGTATTTGCTACTAGTAAGCCTGAGTCTAAGTCTGATGAAGAATGGGAGTTTGAGCATCAGCAAGTATGTGGTTTTATTAGGCAATGGGTTGAGGATAATGTATATAATCATATTGTTAATGATACACATGCTAAAACTTTGTGGGAAAAGCTAGAATCTTTGTATGCTTCTAAAACTGGTAACAACAAGTTGTTCTTACTTAAGTAAGCCATACGCCTGCAGTACAAAGAAGGGAGCTCAGTACTTGACCATGTAAATGAATTTCAAGGTATCTTTGATCAGTTATCCAGTATGGGTGTCAAGTTTGATGAGGATATTATGGGACTTTGGTTGTTGAAGATTTGATGAGGATATTATGGGATTAATACACTTCCTGACTCTTGGGAAAACTTTAGGGTATCTTTGACAAATTCTGCTCCTGATGGTGTTGTAACTATGCAGTATGTGAAGAGTGGTGTTCTGAATGAAGAAGTAAGAAGGAGAAGTCAGGGCGCTTCCACATCACAGTCAGATATTTTGGTTACTGAAAACAGGGGGAGAAGCAAGAGTAGAAGTCATGATCACAACAATAGAAGTAAGAGTAGGAGTAAATCAAAGTCAAGGTATAAGAGCCGTGAATGTCATTATTGTGGTAAATCTGGGCATATCAAACGGTACTGTTACAAGTGGATACTGTTACAAGTGGAAAAAGGATAACAAAACCAATAAAGGCAAGCAAGAAAAGAATGGCAATGATGAAAATGGTGATCGTGTCAGTGTTGCTACTTCAGTTGATTTGGCTGTTGTTCATGATGGAAGTATGATTAATGTTGCCAGCAATAGGTTCTTTGGGTACTTGATAGTGGAGCTGCACACCATGTTGCTACAAAGAAAGAATTCTTCACATCTTACACTCCTGGTGATTTTGAAACTTTACGGATGGGAAATGGATCTGTATCCAAAGTAGTGGGCATTGGCAATGTAACTGTGGTGACCAACCTTGGTATGAAGTTGATACTTAAGAATTACTCGGTAAGCCTGACCAGTCTTTTAAAAAAAATAATTGGCCTTAAATAAAATTGGGTTAAACGAAGTCACTTTTATAAAATAAAATTGGAAACGGTCCCATTGCCGAAAAAATGGGTGGCGACTCAAATACTTTATAAGACCGATTTATCGGCAAAAGGATGTTTTTGGGTCCTCCGGGGAGATTTGGGCGAAAACACTATCCCTACAGATCTTGTGAATGCAGTTGAAAATGATAGTTCAACAGAATTATGGCACAAGAGATTGAGTCACATCAGTGAAAAGGGTCTGAATATTCTAACTAAGAAGAATTTGCTTTCTGGTTTACAAGGTGGGGAGTTAGACACTTGTGAGCATTGTTTGGCCGTGAAAACAGAAACGGGTCTCCTTTAAAAACATCATCCTCCTCTAGCTAGAAAAGAAGAGTTGTTAGAGCTCGTACACTCAGATGTATGTGGTCCTTTGAAGGATAAGTCACTTGGTGGTGCACAGTACTTTGTGACTTTTATTGATGATCAGTCAAGAAAGCTTTGGGTTCGTGTGTTAAAGTCAAAGGATCAGGTACTCGGTGCATTTAGAGAATTTCACACTTATGCTGAGAGAGAAACAGGTAAACAGTTGAAATGTGTTCTTACTGATAATGGAGGTGAATATTGTGGGCCATTTGATTCCTATTGTCGAGAGCATGGTATCAGACATCAGAAGACACCTCCTAAGACTCCACAGTTGAATGGCTTGGCAGAAAGGATGAATAGAACTTTGATGGAGAGAGTTCTTGATGGAGAGAGTTAGATGTACGCTTTCAGATGCAAAACTACCTAATTCTTTTTGGGGTGAGGCATTGTATGCAGTTGCATCAATTTACTCCTACCGTTTCCTTTGAATAATGATGTTTCCTGATAGTTTTTTGTTATGGTAAGAAGCCTTCATATGATCATCTACGGGTATTTGGGGTTGCAAATGTTTTGTTTCATGTTTCCTAAAGATTGAAGGTCCAAACTAGATGCCAAGGACAAGACAAGACAGTGTATCTTCATTGGCTATGGTCAGGTCAAGATGAGTTTGGCTATAGGTGTTATGATCCTATTGAGAAGAAAGTTTATAGAAGCCGTGATGTGGTCTTTATTGAAAATCAGACTATTGAACATATTGGCAAAGTGGAGAAACCAAAACCTCAGAATAACAGCTTGGTTGATGTTGATCCAATTCCGTCAGCTTCAACACCTGTTGCAGTTGATGTTAGAAATCAGGTTGATCTTCAGGATAATACTGAAGAGGCCGATGAGGTTGATATTCCTGTAGATGATGCTACTGATGATCAGTATGAGACACTTGAGGGACAACAAGAGGCTCCAGTCAGAAGGTCTACCAGAAATCATATTCCATCTACAAGGTATTCTCCTAATGAGTATGTATTGTTAACAGATGCAGATGAGCCAGAATGCTACCAAGAAGCTGTTGAGTGAGGAAAAGACAAAATGGATTATTGCTATGAAAGATGAAATGCAATCCTTATATGACAATGATACTTTTGAACTGGTGAAGCTTCCTAAAGATAGAAAAGCCTAGCTTTCCTAAAGATAGAAAAGCCTTGAAGAAATAGGTGGATCGTATAAGGTGAAGCATTGAAGAGAATTCATCATTCCCCTCGGTATAAAGCGAGGATTAGTTGTCAAGCGGCTTTAGTCAGAGGAAAAGGGGATTGATTTTGAAGAAATTTTTTCTCACCAGTGGTTAAAAAGATGTCCTTCCATTCAGGGTTATCTTGGGTTTAGCTGCTTACCACTTGATTTAGATATTTGAGCAAAGATGGATGTGAAAACTGCATTTCTTCATGCGTGACTTAGAATAGGAAATTTATAGTGGAGCAGCCTGGAAGGTTTTGTGGTGAAGGGCAAAGAAAATATAATGTGCAAGTTGAAAAAGAGCTTGTATGGTTTAAACAAGCACCAAAGGCAGTGGTATAAGAAGTTTGAGTCTTTATGGTTCAGCAAGGCTACAAAAAGGACTTACTTTCTGATCATGTGTTTTTGCTGCAAAGTCTTTTGACAAATGACTTTTATCATTTTGTGTTGTATGTTGATGATAATTGCTTAATTGTAGGTCCTAACTCCCTCCAGAATTATGAATTTGAAGAAAGGACTTGAGCATAGTCTTTTTCTATGAAGGATTTTAGGCCCGGCAAAGCAGATTCTTGGCATAAAGGTCATTCGTTGACAGAAGATTGCATAAATTATGGCTTTCACAAGAGAAGTATATTGGAAGGTTACTACAACGGTTCAATATGGCTAAGGCTAAGGCTGTAAGACACCCTCTCCCTACATCTATTAGATTGGATGTGTGAAGCAGGTCTCCTTCCAATGAGCAAGAGAAACGAATTCATGCAAAAGGTTCCTTATGCATCGTGCAGTAGGAGTTTGATTGTTATGCTTATGGTTGTACTAGACCAGATTATAGCTCATGCATGTTGTATAGTTAGTAGATTTCTTTCTAATCCAGGTAAAGAGGCATTTGGAATGCAAAGTTTAAATGGATATATGCAGTTAAATGGATATTGAGATATCTCCGTGGTACTTCAGGTTTGAAGTTGTGTTTTGGGTCTGAAAAGCTTATGCTTTGTGGTTACACTGATTCCGATATGGCTGGGGATATTGATTCTAGAAAGTCTACTTCTGGGTACTTGATTACATTTGCAGGGGGAGCTGTGGCATGGCAATCCAGGTTGCAAAAATGTATTGCTTTATTTACTACAGAGGCTGAGTTTATTGCAGCTACTGAAGCATGCAAGGAGTTGCTATGGATGAAAAAATTTGTGAATGAGCTTGGCTTTACTCAGGAAAGGTATGTTTTATTTTGCTTAGCCAGAGTGCTATTCATCTTGGTAAGAATTCCAACTAACTTTTCATGGTAGATCTAAACATATTGATGTGAGATATCATTGGATCCGTGATGTTTTGGATTCTAAGTTAGTTGAGCTTGAGAAGATTCATACGGATGATAATGGTGCTGATATGTGCACAAAGTCTCTACCAAGAATGAAGTTTGAAATATGCCATTTGAGTGCCGGTTTGGGCACCTCTTCCACATAGTCGGGAAAGGGGAGAATTGTTGGGTTTGGGTTCCCTTCGTATGTGGTAAAAGCCCATATTTTGAAGTCCACTAAACTAATTATTGTTTTACAATATTGCCCCCCAACTAACAACCATATTTATGATATACCTTTGGCTGCTATTTTGATCGACACACATTCAAAACAGAGTGAGAAAAATAGAAAAGAAGAGGAGAGGAGAGGGTTTTTCTGCACAGCCCCATCAAGCACCAGCCATCGTGTTCTAGAGATTCCTAGAGTTCCAACCGTTGGATCTTTGTGATTTTTGGGTATGTTGTTCTTTGCTCTCTGTTCTTGATTCTCACTGTAGGGATTTTGATTTACAGTTTCAGAGATTGAGTCCTGGCTCTGAATTCGAAGCTGTCCTGTTCTGCTTCTAGCTCTGGCATAGCTTCATCTTCTTTCAGCGTTTCGGCAGTCATCCTTTGTCGGGATTGAGCTGATTTTTTGGTGAGCTTGTTCCTACATCCACTCTTTGATTCTGGCTTGATCAGTTTAATTTTTTGGATGGAGGTAGAACTTTTTTTAAATGTATTTGAGAAAAACAAGAACAGCAGCTGTGTTTTGTGATTACTCTATTGTGTTGCTATACATTTGTTTTGTGGTTGTTTGTGGTATAGCTACATTTTTTGTGGTTGTAGCTTGCTGTAATTTGTCAGACAATATTTGTGATAGTGAATTTTATTTCCTTGGACCGGAGGAGAGGTCCCGTGGATTTTATCCTTCATAACAGAGGAGTTTTCCACGTAAAAAGATTTGCGTTCGTGTGGTGAATGTTATTTTTGATTGTGCATGATTTGGGACAGATTGTGTTACTTGAATTTGTTGCTCATTGTCACTCCTAATAGATTCATTCAAGTGGGGAAGTACTCCTAATAGATTCATTCAAGTGGGGAAGTTTTTGTTGTGAGGTCAGATTTTGTGTTACTTCCCATCAATATCAACAAAAATGAGAAAATAAAATGAGAAAGAAATTTAATGATCTCAAAAATCAAATGAAGTGATATGATATATAATTTTGATACTAAGCATATATTCTAGTCAAATTCATTTAATTATAAAAAATTTATTAATTCAAACACTCGATGAATAAAAAAAATAAGAAAAAATAGATAAGATTAAAGTACCAAATTTGTAATTACACAATTTCTTTTACCATCACTTTATGTAATTACTAAAATATATAAGTTGTAATTCCATCTCTTCCCTGCCAGAGATAAGTATGACTTATTTAATTAATATACTTTTCCTCTACATATAATGATTTGGAGTACTAATAATTAGCTTAACAATATATACTTATGACCTAAATTATTTTCACGTATTCAAACAATAATTGACCTAAATTGTTATGTTTTTCATGAAGACAGTGTCTTGTCTATCTCTTATGTGTGTGTTTTCATTTAAAAAAAAAAATGACCTTAAATTAAGTCAGGAAAAAATAATCAAGGAGTTTACTGAATCAAGAGGTTCATAAAAGTTATGATGATGATTTACTGTCATTTGATATGATTATTTGAATGTATGGATAAGATGAACGTATATGCTTTCCTGATAAAGAATTGGTACAAGATAAAGTCATAATAATGGAGATGCATGTACAGTATCAACAATATCAAGAAGGAGATCTCACGTTTGATATACTTTAGAAGCAGTGCTAATAGATAATTAGATATAATAAAAATATAAACAAAAGGATTAGCTTAGCTGTTTCGTATCTTTGCTTTCTCAACTGCACTGTTTCTATTGTGGGTAGCGTTTACGAAAATTATATTATAGATAGAACGTCATACCCACATTTCAAAATTCCTTTCTAACAACCCAATGTAAAATTATCAGATTAAGCTAAGATGGTGGGCTCCAGAATTTCTTTTCATCCATTCCTTACTATAGTTAATCAGTTTGCTTAACTAGTGTTCATTCCTTTTGGCCAAGCACAAGCTCTCTCATAGTAACTTAACACTGGTAAACTAAACTAGCTAAAAATTCTGCTTACGATGAATGTTTGGTGTCTTACTCATACGACACCACATCAATATGCTCATAAGCTCTCATTGGTCTTGATGTAATTAATAAAAATCAAAAGGTAATTATGTACTATGCTCATACCAAACCTACATATATATATATATATAATCAAAGCTGAGGAATCAGTTCTAACCTCTTTTGATTTCTTTGGCCAACTATATATACTCTTTTGATTCTTTTGGCCCAACTATAATATAAATATATATATATATTATATATTAACAGTCAGATCTTATTATCGATAGGCATTTTTGGTCATAGGGCTATGAGTTTGGTGGTTTAGACTCTCTCTCTCTCTCTCTCTAAAACTTATTTTTATATATATATAACAGTCAGATCTTATATCGATAGGCATTTGGTCATAGGCTATGAGTTGGTGGTAGACTCTCTCTCTCTCTCTCTCTAAAACTTATTTTTTATCGGCAAATGAGAAATTAGATTTATTATTAAAGAAAATAAAATTCCAAGTGGGAAAAACTCGCATCATCATAAAACTAAACCCAAGACATTGGGCTTTATCCTGTATACTCAAAAGACCTAACCCGACATGAGAAGTAAAAGCCTACTACAATAAAAAAAAAAAAAAACACAAATGAATACCAAAAGCTTATCAAAAACTGCAACTATTTTTAATGAGAAGGGAAAGCAGATTTACAAAGAAACTTAATTAACAAGTATATTATGAAAAATTAATGTCGTATAAAGAATCAGCGGTAGGAATTAGGATTCTCAATCGCAAGAGTTAAGTTTCCTAATAAAAATATTTTAATTGAAAAGAAAATTTGAATATACGGATGGATATTATCAATTATAATGTTTTATTATATTATTATGCATGAGATGATGGACATATCTGTTGCTATTGGCTTTACATATCTCCTTTGTGGATGACTACATGGGATCAACCTTGTTATATATGTACTGGAAAAATGTTGTTATATGTTAACTCACTCTCCAACAAAACTCTTGTTCTAGGGACAATCAACGAGCTTATATGAAAAGGGAAAAGGATTCATAAGATCATTAACGGAGCAGCTGCGTCTCAAATGGCGACAAGTTAAAGTTTCTATGCTATGTATAATCTAAAAATCCAATGTAGCAGAAGATGAAGTAAAAAAAAAGAACTTTGAGTTTAGACGCATGTGATACAATAGTATCAACTTGAGGAAAATCATTGCAAAATGAAATAACTCATGGGATAGCTAGCCTACATTTATGTTCAACATTTCCATGTACGTTCAACATTTCCATGTACTAATGTAACCATCACGCCTAGACAAGTGCTAGCCTAAGGTGTTTTTACTGTGATCTTAATAAGAGGATATGAAGGATTCATGTAATCTTATTTCAAACTACTAGTATAATTTATGTTAATTGTTTAGGTCCTAATTGAACAAAAAAAAGCAATAACAATGTAACATATTTTTCTCATCACAGTATTACAAATTAAATACAAATTATAACCATATATAAATATTATATAATTTAATAAATTACATTATAAAAAGGTTCTTATGAAGACTAAACAAAGTCCGAACTGAATTCTGTCGAGCGGAAACTCATCTCTTTATTCATATATTCATGTTCAAACATAAAAAATTAAGTGAATCGAGCTCAATTTAACATGTTTAGTTTGTGAATGAACCGAGCTTTGGCTCAGACTCTATTTACAAAGAAAAATAGAAAAAAATATTGTGACTTGCTTATAGTTTTATACTCTAATTCGTCCATAGAACTTGTTTACTATTATAGAGTTAACTCACCAAGCTCATTCTAATGTGCAACTTTGATTCATTGGTTAAATAAACTTGACAAGCAAGCTTAAATTTGGCTAGTTAAATTTATTGAATGAACTTGGATGATTTTTATTTTTTGAATCGAATTCAAGTTGTTCATAAACAGTTTGATTTATTTGTAACCCTACATGAAAATAAGAGGTGCTAGCTTGAGAGGTTTGGATCCCATATCAGTAATGGATGAAATTATTAAGCATTTTACATAAATCAATCTGTTATCATTCAAACAACTTAACTGTTTTTGGCATATATAGCTGAAAATTACAACATGAAATGAATGGAATTGTCAAGTGTTACACACCTCTTCCTACGGGGAACCGCGAATGACACCTATTTTGATGTTGGATTTAATCCCTAATAAACACAGTTACTTTGTCACTAGGAATTTTAAGCACTTGATGAAGGAATTGCTTCAATTAACTTATTTTGCAACTCATATACGTCGATGCACGTCAAGTAGCTGACCTATAAAGCCAAACATAGAAATGCGAGCTGCGTTTAGAAAAATTAATTAAAACCTAAAAATTAATAACATGTAAAACCCTAAACCCATAGTGATCGATGATATTAAGATATGGTATTACCTCACATTGAATGGTATGTATGACTCTTTGTTGCACGTTGGTCGAAACGCAGTTAACTACATTTAGCCCTTCTTCAAGTAGCAGTTCCAACACTTTTGAAAGCTGCAAATCTTGCTCCCCAAACCCACTATTTATCACTACCTCAACTCCAACAAAAGATGAGCGAACCACTACATTAGTTGATGGACTTCTATTTAACTTGTTCTCAGTAATTTCGGGGCCAACAACCTTTAAATTGGATGATCTCTTTATCTCATCTCTGCGCAGACTAAATTCTTCAATCTTTTCTTGCAGGTGTTTAATGTATTTCACTGCTTGATCAACATGATCTGATATTGCACGTTTTCCCTGAAAATTCCAGAATCAAAGAGGGGAAAAAGAAAACCCTAATATTAATTCAAGAAATTAATGACGTTTTTTCACATAATTAAGAAATTATCAAGTAATTAATATAGACAGAGAAAAAAAATAATATATCACCTTGACATATTCGAAAGGGAGTAGATTTCTAAGACAAGTGTAAAGAGTAGCCATCTCTTGCCTTCTTCGTCTCTCCACATCTCTATGCATAATCCTCTTGTTACTATCATCATCATCATCATCTATATTTTTGGGACTAAAACGACGACGTGGGTTTGGCTGCCTGGCATTTGCAATGTTGTTTGGGTGGTCAAAGGAATGCGCAGAAGACTGACCAAGAATCCGGTTCAGATCTTGGGGGATTGTGTCTTCTTGATTAAATGAAATCTGAAAGGATAATTGACTGTTATTTTTGTCGGAAGGAAACATGGAGAGATACAGTTGGCCTGAGACAAAAAGGAGTGGATACGTTAGTTAGGGTTTGAGATTTGGGACGATGATGCCAAGATTCCACTGTTTTGCCTTCTTTATATAGACAAGTACTGATATTCAAAGGAGACTTTGAGTACACTAGTACTTGATGTCAATACCCACTTACCTAATTGTAGATTTATAAATAATTAAGGTGGTCTGCGTGCGTGCCATTCATTTAATTAATCAAGTCTCAGACCTCTTTAATTAGTCTCTGTTCTTACAAGTTAGAACTGTGCGGTTTGCTAATTAAATTTTAAATTTTTTTGCCATTTTTAATGGGTTTTCTCTTTCTTTGAGTATTAGGGGAGGGGTTCTCAGAACTCTATATATCAACAGGTTATGCATCTATTTATTATTGATTATGCAACAATATATATATATATATATATATATCGGTTTTCCTTTCAAAGCTCACTCAATATATATTAAAATGAAATGTCATATGTCCTAAAAAGAAATGTGATATTATTAGTTGTTCTTGTTATTAGGATTTTTTTTTTTTTTTGGTAAAAGAAATGTGATATTATTAGTTGTTTCTTTGTTATTAGGATTTTTTTTTTTTTTTTGGTACGTGAAAAATCTTTAATGATAAAAATGAAGGCAATAATTTTATCTTTTAAATATTTTTCAACTTATTAAGTTAGATTATACCTTAACCCTTAATTTGGGTTTAAATTATTTTTTTTTTTTTTTGGTACGTGAAAAATCTTTAATGATAAAAATGAAGGCAAATATATTTTATCTTTTAATATTTTTCAACTTATTAAGTAGATTATACCTTAACCCTTAATTTGGGTTTAAATTTAATTATTAATTTATCACATGTTACATATATCTGTATAACATTTTGTGATGTATACATAAAGTCTCCATCCATAAATAAGAATCAGATTTAAGTACGTTTTTCTCGTATTTTAAAAAAATCATTTAATTTGTTTCATTTATAATAAATATTGAATAAATTAACTATATTATCCTTATTTATCATAAAGAAATAAATTTTTAAAAATTATAATTAAAAGTTCATCATTTGCAAAGGGTAAAAATTAGAAAAAAAATGATTATTTTCAATTAAAATCCACAAATATGACACTTATTTTGTGGAAAGAGGGAGTATATAATAAAAACTTTTAAGTGATTATATGGGAGTCTATAGTTACCAAGCTGAAAACAACCTCTTCGAAAAGGAAACGTTAGGGATTGATTTGGATTATCTTTTCCTTTCCTTTTTCCTTTTTTTTTTTTATTAATTTTGTTTTCATTTATTTCCAACAATACAGTTTACAAGCAAAACTTAAATAAATGGAAGAACAAAAATCAAATTATATACATATGAATATGAAAGGTCTGGTTTTACATATTATATAAATTTATTTATTTCATTATTTTAAAAAAATAAATCATGTAGAATATTCTAAGTTGAGAACTTATAAAACTATACATATTTCTTATAATTTGACGCTGAGAATCAAATTTCAATTAATATATATATATAAAAAAATCACTTGTCATCTATTAAATGAATCCTCTCTATTTGACATCGCTTTCCTTTCTTACTTCAACAAACAGCCACAAAAATATGAATTAATTAATAATTTATAAGAATAGAAAATATGTAATGATGATAGATGGATTGTAAATCCAGCAAAAATGCTCGGTTGGAGTAGGGTTCCATCATTTGACCTTTGAACGACATCGTTATTGTTGAACTAACACTCTCTCATCAAAGGTCTCGCGCACCACATGCCTCAACTCTTTCACTAATTATAATTTATATCCATTTCTTTCCTTTTTTTTTCATATATACAAACGAAAAACATATTAAACGTGCATAGTATATATAATTAATAGTGGCTTGCTTATTCTATTGGGGAATAATAAATTATTCTGATTAAGAATTATATGAAACAAGAAATATTAGTGGCCTTTAGTTATTAATACCAACAATATCATGAAAAGATCTCCAACTAAGATAAAGATAAAGCACTAATTTATATTTATAATCGGTCTAAAAGGTTGGACCGGCAGCTTTAGTACAGGTTTTTGTTTTGACCTTTAATTAGCTGCTTTCTTCATTGTTTAGCCTAATTATTTCATATTAATTATTTGGTTACGCCCTGCCGGCCTGGTAGAAGAAGCTCCTGTTGTTAATTAATGCACTTTAATTAATTAATTCTCTTTCAGTACTAAAAAGATAGTCCATTTTATATTTTCATACAAATTAATAAAATAATAATTATTATGATTAAAATATAATTTTTATAACACATGAGCAATTGTTATATTGGAATAATAAGTAAAAACTAATGAGAATATAATGATAGAATTAACAATTTAAAAATTAACTATAATGCAAAAAAAGGAAAATGAACCGTATTTTGAGAAAAACTAGAAATGAAAAATGAACCATCTTTTTTGGACGGAAAGAATATTATATTGATTGGTCGCAAACAAATCGCTGGGATCAATGGTGCCATACCGTGCCCTGAGTATCCGGGAAAAAGTAGAATATTTGATGGAAGAACGGGGATCCTTTTGAACAGCATGTTATAATAGGGAACCCCATATATATTAGTAGTATATTATCTTTTCCTTTCTCATTTTGATTACTGGGGTTTGTAGAGGAAAAAAAAAAAAAAGAATGTCGTTTAATTGCAGAAATGAACCACTTAATGATGGGATTGTCTTTCGCATACAAATGCACAATTAATTATTGTCTTACAGTGCATGATATGGACTGATTATTATGATATTATTATTGGATAATCCATTGCCAATTGACTAATTTTGGATTTTTGTTGAAGAAGAGCGAAACTAATATTATATAGGATTGATCAAAATATTTCCACAAGAAATCTCAATAGTAAAATGTTTAGATTGCTATAAGCTTAGCTCATTTGATGTTGCAGTTGGCAGTGCCGATGGTTTACGGTTAGGATCTTCTAGAACTCGGATAAATGCTTACTTTGACCATTGACTAGATTCAATAAATGTCCAATTTGATAAAAAAATTTAAAAATTAAAATAATTAATTTAGCAACTGTACAAAAAACACATTTATAGCAATACATGTGAAAGAATTACTATTCATCCCCGCATTTTGATAAATAATTATTCCTTATATTTTAAAATAATTCAATAATTTAATCTTTCGTTTAAATTTTGCACTTTTATCTATTAGTTTTGTTTTTCTTTTTCTTTATAATCGGAAGATATAATCCCTTCGGATCGTAAAGCATAAAAATTTTTGGTACTCTAGTAAAATATGTTTGTTGAGGATCAAACTTGTATTCTTACCCTTCCAGCAAAGTGTGATTCTCAGGGATCAAAATTGTGTTCTCACCCTTCTAAGGGTTGAGATCGCTTACCACCTCAACCAATACCTTGTTGGTTTTATGTGTTAATTTTCAATAAAAAAAAAAATGTACTTCTACCACTTAAAACCTCTATCAATATTAATTTTCTTCTTTTATCAAATTAAAGCATACAATAATTATTCTTCCAAATTAGCACAAATGAAATTTGATCAATATAAGATAAGAGAGTTTGTTAAAAACTGAAGAAGCAGCACGGTATTAAAATATAGAAATTAATGGCAGCCAAAGGACCTCTGTTGAAAAGTAACTTGAAATTTCATTTCAAAAGGATAACATCTGTTGAATTAATCTTGGGAAAATACAATATCACTTCTCATAGAATATGCAGTTTTTTTTTTTTTTAAATGCAATTTTGAAATGCCAAAAACGAATACTCACCAAATAATTACAGGAAATACAAGTGTCTGGCATTACAAATTGTAGCTACACCTAAAACTAAAATACCAAATGGTTACAGTAATATAGTCCAAAACTGACATTTTTAGAAGCACAACAAGGGCAACAAGGAAGGGTTACAGTAATATATATATATATATATATGCTTAAACTGAATATCACAAAACTTCTGTCTGATTGTTGTGGCTTAGCTTCAACTATTGATCCATGAGCCAGAATGAAGTAGCGGAGATGGATGAACATATATCCACCACTCCATCCTAGTTTGGCTTTGATCTTAGAAATGCATCCATCTTTGAAAAAAATATTAAAACAAAGAATAATGATAGAAGCAGAAGAAACCATTTTATTATTTGGATAGAGCTTATATATACACATATAAAGACAAGCATATATGTACCAGTTCAGTACAGTAGATGAGTGGGGTTTGCATGCAGCACGTGGGCATACATCACTAATATCAGTAACCAGTGCTTGCCTCTGCAGCAAATCTCTTGGAGGTTTTAATTTAATTAAAGGTGTTGTACAAGTAATCAAAGGGAAATTAATAGTTAAGAAGAGATATTAACAAGCTGGCATCAAATCCTACCATATAATGTATATAGAGATTTTGGGCATTTTAAAACTAATAAACTCAATCATGTATATAGCTGGAAGGGTTCAACACAACGCATAAACCATGTCTCTGCCGGTTGGTGCCACTGTTACTAATTTGTTCTATAACTAACACATATATATTTTATGGATATGCCAAAAAGCATTCACATTTTCTATTCAGGAGATCACTCACTTATCTATGCCGAAACCATGCATGCGAAAATAAGAAAGAAAAACAAAGTAAAACAACATTAATCAAAAGAGTTCAACATCACCTAGCTAATTATGATGATAAATTTAATAAAACTACAGCCTAAAAGCTAATTAATTTTATCAATAATTTGACATGGAGGTCAAGGCTTTAAGCTACATAAAGTTTCTTTATAATTTAAGAGAAAGGTTACGTACAATCCTTCGTTTTTTAGAGCTCATACATATGAAATATTTTACGCATTGAGTCACCTTACTACTAAAAATATATAATTTTACAGAAATAAGCTCAAGACCAGCTAAAACTTAAAAGATTTTTGCTGCATGCATTGGGTCACCCTTACACTGCCTAATTCATTGAAAATAAGCAGCCTTTTTTACATTATGCAAAATATGAAGGAAAACAAAGAGTAATTGAAGGCATAGATGTAACCATGGAAATAAAATTATATATAAGCAAGCAAAAATAATCCACTCTGTCATAATTTCATAGAAACAAGCTCAAGACTAAAACTTAGAAGAGATTTTGAAAGATAATTTGTCAATTATTCCTTTTACTATGTGTGTGTGTAATGTACTGGACCTAGCTACTATATCTTCTTCTAAGTATCTCTAGCTAGAGTTTAGAAACCATAATGTAATTAATTATACTCTCATACAGGCAAAGACTCATTAAAAAGGAAAAACTAATATATTGCAACTTATCTTAGCATGCATATATATAAAGCAGTAAAAAATCTATACACAACAAGTTTCACCTTAGAAATTCAATGTGACTATTATTTGGAAGCAAGTGAAACTTCAAATTTTTATGCCGTTAATTTAATGCTCAACAATAAAAGTCCTAAGATTTAGCTAATAATAGCCAAATCATCCAACCACAAAGAGTTAAGTTCTTGGAGATCCAATAAGCATATGCACACACAGTACTGTGCTTAAAGATCGATCCTAATGCCTTTAATATTTCTCAAACTGCTAAATTAGGAGATAAAATTAAAGGAATGTAAAAATTTCATTTTCCCAAATTTTCTCAAAGAGCAACACAAGTTAACGAGAGGAAGGAATATCTCAAGTTATTTTTATAAGCAAAACCATCATCAAGTCAGCATCTAATTTATCAAGCAAAACCAAGTTAAGTGTTTGAGTAAAAAGTTAGAATTCTACAGTGGAAGAAGCTAGGTGATTTATGATCCTTCAACAATCATTATATCGAGGAACGAGTGGGGTTAATTTCTGCTGCAACTTGGATAGATTTAAGCAAGTTGGATCATTGACCTGTGGAGTAAACATCATCCGAAGCTAATGAATTAGATGCACAAAAATTTCATCAAAACACATGAACAAATATATAAAACCCTAAACCTAATGAAACTAATAATTAAAATATATATATACATATATATATACCTCAGCCTGGATAGTGTGAAATACCCTTTCATTTACTTTGGTGGAAACACAATTAACCACAGAAATTTCAGCTTCAAGCAAGACTTGAAGAAGTCTTGATAGGGTCAAGTCTTGCTCCCTTAACCCACTGCTGAGCACAATCTCAATTCCTCCCGAACAGGGCCTTACTATGACTTCTTTACTTGGGGAGGTACAATTGCTTGAACTTCCACTAACAATTTGCGAGGGAATGCCTGTCAAATTATTTTGCTGCTTGAAGTGATCTCTCTTTGCTTTCAATTCTTTGATTCCCTTTTGCAGATGCTTTATATAATTGACAGCCTCGTTCATGTGATCAGATGTCGAACGCTTACCCTGAAAGTCCCCATCAACATAACTTATCTTTGCGCATAATTGTATACAATCCCAATAAACTTTATAGGAGAAAAGCAGTTTTCTTTGAGAAATTAATGAGAACCACAGACATAACACTACCCATATTCTAGATGAATTTGTAAAAATTAAACGCACACAGTAAATTTTTGTAAGTCCTGTATAATAATAAGCAATAGTAGAAACTATAAACAAGAAGCAAAAAAGTAGGAAAGTTGAGACCTTGATATATTCCAGAGGGAGTAGAGATCGAAGAGATGAATAAAGAGTAGCCATTTCTTGCCTTCTTTGACGTTCAATTTCCCTATGTATCAATTTCTTCTTATTACCAATTCTCTTATCCATCGCAGTAGCACTCTCATCATTATTGTCGATAGAAATCGATTTTCGCCGCCTACTTTTTCCCATATTGTCCGTTATATCAGCAGTGCCATGACAATAGAGTGCAGACTGAGCCAGAATCAGATCTTGTGGGATTTGTTCTTGATTGTGAGGATTAGAAGAAATCTGAAAGCACAGCTCATTGCCTTGGTGTAAAGGAAACATGGCTTTCCAAAAAAAAAAAAGAAGAAAAATAATTAGAGAGCTTGAGGAGAGTAATTAGGTATGTAAGGTGGCAAGTAGCTGGGGGCTGGAGGTTAAAGAAGCGAATACTTCTGTTAGGGTATGTGATTGAAAGATCTTCTACTGGTGCAGAGATTCCATCATCTTCTCTAATCTAGCATTACCCATAATTTTAAATTCTGACTCGTTTTTAATAATTCTGTAATTGTATAATTCAAATGGACAAAGCTGACCTAACCGGCCACATAATAAAAGCTTTGGTTCTATGGGACTGTAGCTTTGTACAAAAGTAAATTCCAGTATTTGCGTTCACATTATGAATAATTTAATATTGTTCTAGGTTTTGCATCAATTTTGAGAGCGAAATATCCGTTAGATTATAAGTATTGTGTCATGTGTCAAGCGTGTTGTAATAAGAGTGCCATTATTGGTTTGACTCCAATTATTTTTGTTTTTGTTTTCAGACTTGGAAGGAAGGAAGGAAGGAAGGAAGGAAGGAAGTAGCACTTTCACCTTATCCTTAGGGTTAAGAGTAAACACACTGTCCATATAAATATATGATTGATCGCCTTCTCCATATATATATACGCAGTTTATGCGGATATAATTATTTTCGTAATGTTCGTCGCACATCCTCAAGCTAATTGCATAGTATTACATATAGGTCCCTTCTTTAAGATGGGAGTATATTTTTTGAAGTAAGGATAACCATATAAAATATTTAGAAAACCATGTTTTTCGTTGCTTAGAAAAGGGGAGGAATTGAGTATTATTTCACTTAATTTTTTATGTTCTATATATTTTGAAATTCTCTAATTCAGAGAGAAGATAATGGAGAAAAATAAAAATTTTACTTATTTTTATTAAATTATTTAAATACCCGAAATAACTAGAATTACATTTTATTCTTTAAAAATTTTTTGATATTTTTTAATTTCATTAGTGACTATATAGTCTAATAACTAGAACCACATTTTATTGTTTAAAGTTACATAAGAGTATAATTATCAATTTTCAATAACAACATTTTCTTTATTTAAAATTTTTTTTATTTTCCAAATAAAGAATAATAAATTTATTTTATTTACTTCATTATATTCAAATACAAGAGTGAAGAATAATTATGGAAAAAAACTGACAATTTCTTATTATTTTTCGCTTTGTTTTCTAAATAGAATGTAAAAGTTATGGAACAGATGCAAAGGCAAGTGCATACAGTGTATGTAACTGCGACCTCTAATTAAATTAAATGACACGAGCTAAGAAATGGTGCACTTTCATGAACCAACCGAAGCCTCAAAAGGGGAAAAAGATTTCGTGAAGATATGGAACAGTCCCCTTATCTGATATTGCTACCCCTTCTGAGTTGTACAAAAGTGCGTTTTAGGAAAATAATTAATTATAAGATCACAATAATTATGCCTTCTGTCATCTTCCTTAATTAATGATTATATATTAATAATATAGTGGTTATAGATATGTTTAGTGCTAATTATATCGGGCGTGTATTGCATTTGTGCACCAACCACTCATGTCATCATGGGTCTATTTCCATTAATATTGGGATTTCCCCCTTTTTTTTTTTTTGTCTCTATAATCATGCATCTTGCCTGCTTAGTGTCAATTTTGCTTATTAGAAGTTTAAAAAATTACTTAAAGAGCGACTCTAATTTGATAAGTCACATTTTAATTTAAAAAACGATTACTATAAAGTGAATATGCTGCTAATGTCTAAATTAGATTATTACATCTTAAATATAAATTAGACAAGTGGGTTAAATGTTTGTAATAATTATGATAAATTTGATTAGGAAGTTTATATATATAGTTCCATTAAAAAATTATATATAGAAATAGTTTTCCTACAAAGTCCACAAGTACATAGTTTGAGTCACTTCTGGTTGGGTTCAATTAGTCAATTCTAAGTTATAACAACCGAATTATAATGGATTTTATTCTTCTGTATATATATATATATAAACAAATAATCAAATAAAATAAAATAAAAAAAGTTTCTAGGGTTGGTTGTACTTGTTGTTTATATTATTATTGAAGAGAAATCCAGCTTTGGTATCCTTAGAAGCACAGAGATATAAGAACAAATAGGAGACTTTGACAGATGAGGTGTCAGAGGAGAGCATCAAAATTAAAAATATATATAAAAATAAAATTAATAGTTGCTAAACCTATTTGGGATTATATGTAATAAAAAAAGAGATTTATTTGAAAATTTGAGTAATCAAAGATAAAGGCATTCATTCAAATCATGTGCTCAAGATATGCTGACTGTGATTTGGTACAGAACCAACTTATATATATTATGTTGAATTCAAACTTTAAAGGAATCTATGCAGCCTCAAATTTTAAAAAAAATGTAAATAAAAGAAATCAAAATCTTAAAAAAAAAAATTAGAGAATTTCAATTTCGAATTCCTAATCCACTTAACTACAAGAAGAACACTCCATCTCTCTTCTGAATTTCCTATTTCTAGATTTAGGAGAGGATGAGCTAGTCTGCTCCAAGTTTGAAACTTGGGTTTTGGGACTAGGAGATTTGGGCTAAAAGTGAATATGGTCGACTTGCATCTAATCTAATTTTAAGTAAGCCCAATACATATTTCTTTCTTCTTTATATATATATATATATACATATATATGAATGTCCAATCCCATATTAATTCTGAGCTGTTTTGCTTATCTTTAATGTAACCTACTCGATCGTATAACTCAAACATGGGTGTATTTATTAACTACAACCAATCTTGTTCTTTAATAGCTCCTTCGAATGCCAAGAAAAAAAAAAAAAAAAAAAAAAAAAAAAAAATCTCTTTATATATATATATAATATACATAAATATATGATGTCCAATCCCATAATTTAATTCTGAGCTGTTTTTGCTTATCTTTAATGTAACATACTCGATCGTATAAACTCAAACATGGGTGTATTTATTAACTACAACCAATCTTGTTCTTTAATAGCTCCTCGAATGCCCAAAAAAAAAAAAAAAAAAAAAAAAAAAAAAAAAAAGATATCTTCTTGATTACCAACTCGATTTTAGTCTCTAATTACATTTTCCTCTCTCTCTCTCTCTCTCTGTCTATTCTTATATCTTTGCACTTGTTATTCATCCTTCTCCCTCCACATCTTTAATATCATCGACGCTTACATCGTTGTCACATCTGGATCAAGGGGTGACTATTTCACTAACTGTGATAACTTTTACGCAAACTGGAAACTTCCTAGGATTTTTAAAATCTTATACTAGAGAAGAAGATGGTGGTGGATTTCGTTCCCTTTTGTTTTAATCTTGTTTTGCAGATTTTTTGACTATTGACTTTTCCATTGAGGCATCGTGTCTTCCAATTTCAAGTTCACACTTAATTAAGTGTTCTATTTAAGTTTAAACTGGATTCTACTCTGTAAGTGGAAATTGTACAGGACAGTTTTACAAGTCTTAACACCAGAAAACAAAAGTGGATTGCATAGTTATCAGAGGTCATATTCCTAATCGTTCATATCAGGATAAAAAATAAGAAGAAAGCTTATCAGCATATTGGGTATACGATTTCTGATAAAAATTATAATATACACTCTCTGTTCGAAGATCAGTGGGATAATGAAGAACTATGTGAAAGCCGTTGCATTTCTCTTCTTCAAAGAAACAAACATATATATAAAGATCGGGCATTTTTTGATGGACAGTTCACAACATAACAGGGGTCAACAAAGAATTTGATATATTCTTTCTTTATGTGCTTGAATTTGAAAATCATGAGTCTGGGATTACATTCAAAAGAATTCAACTTTCACCTAGGATACTAGTAGCAATTTGCAAATCAGCCATTCCCAATCATTTTTTCTCGTGGGATTTCGGGGGTGGGTGCAAGGAGGAGGTAGCTAAGTCATGCTGAATTCCAATTCTTCAACTAGGCAACCAATAAACATGTCAACTTCCTAACCTACCATAAAAATTCAAGCTTGCATTAAAAGCTTGGGACCATGCACCCTAACAGCGACAGCAAATTACCCAGCACTATCGATGATTGAATCTCACCTTTTCCACCATAAAGAGCCATAAATCATTAAATCGAAACATCAACAAGCAGGGATCCTATTCTAACAGGAGTCGGAGCTCTAAAATAACAAAAATTTGTTAGACAAGTGAATAGCTTTGATTCTCTTTTTCCTTTTTCTTTTTCTTTCCCCTTTTATCCAAGTGCAGAATTCCAGTTTCTGGAAGCAGGATTATATTGGTATAGTTACTAAATAAGAAGTGTATTGACATTACTATGTATCTGTATTGTTGGTGCTTGTAAAAGTATCAACAATGCCAATGCCAATAGTTTCTAACATAGACCATGTTTAAAAAGGCATACTCAAGTACTAAATCACATACCTAAAACTCATCGTTGGAGCAAACATGGAGTGGGGGGTCACCAAATTGTGTTAGCTAATCTTTTCATGTTAGTGATGCAAATGGTAGACCAGACTAGTATCAACATCAGAGCAAGAGAAAGCCATTTCAAGCTTTTCTTTCTTTTTCCTCTTTTTTTTATATTTATTTATTTACATGTATAATCCACAAAAATGGCCAGCAACATTTACCACTGTTCACCGAAATCGGCATCTGACGATAAAAACTCATCTTACCTTCTTGAATGACTTGGACTTGAAGGGAAAGCGTGAGGGCGGTGAAGGTGAGAATTCAATTGGTAATTGAGGTGCCTCCAATTGGCCAGTGAGCATCCCTACAACCTCCTTCATGGAAGGCCGGCGAGCAGGTGATTTTTGCAAACAAAGAAGAGCAACAGTAATACCTAACAAAGCTTGTTCTCTATCCAAAGACTGTATAGACTGATCAACCAAATCAAGAAGCTTCCCAGAGCGTGCAAGATGGCGAGCCCAATGTATTAGATTTGCACGCTGAAACTCCGACACAGGGGAGCTTGTAACCTGAAGGGGACGCCTTCCAGCAATAAGAACTAACAATAGAACTCCAAAACTATACACATCAGACTTATCTGACAAACTGCCACCACCTCCATATTCAGGAGCAACGTAACAAACGGTTCCTCTCATACTCGGTGTACTACAAATTCCACTACTCTTTGGTATTTCTCCACTTAAAGAATCATGGCTGTTATAGTTACCTCTAAAAAGCTCACCACTAAACCAGTCAAGACTGCCTCTGCTACTTCTACTCCTACTTCTCTTCTTCTTTTTCCTCTCAACATACAATTCCTCATCTCTTGGCCACCAGTCTTCTCCTCCTCCATTGCCATTGCTGGTCATCTCCATATTCCTTTTCTTTTTCTTTTTCTTCTTCTTTCTCTCCAACTCTTCACAATACTCCTCCTTCCACCACTCCCTTGGCTGCCTTCTCTTCTCCTTCTTTAAAATCTTCTCATCTTTGTCCTCGTCTAAGGAAACCCACCATTCCAAACGTTTCCGATTCTTCTTTTTATCAATTTTAACAATTCGCTGATTACTTGATGATGAAGCTTCGATCCAATCACTTTTTGGCCTCTCCTTCTTTATCTCAGTTCCAATCCATTCCATTACATAGTCTTTCACAGCCCCATTCTCCACCACACCGCTATTTTCTTGTTTCCACCACCAGTCCCTTCCAGATTGACTCTTCATCTCTCTCATTTTCCCTCCAGTAATCATTTCTTTTCCACTCTCAACACTAACCCCATCAAAATTGGCCTCAGGTGGCGCCGCCAAGCCACCTGTCTCCGGCGAGGCAGTTACACCCTCTACTGTCTCCGGCGATGTTGCAGAAATAGAAATTGGTCCCCGAAGAAGGCTCTCTGGTGACTGATCCACTCCCAGCGTGAACTCTTCAAACCCAGTAGTCACGCTTTCGGTCTCTACAACAGATCCATAATCCTCAACCGGAACTCCATTATTGCTATCTAATTCAGCTTTCCTCATCTCAGATCCACCGTTAACCTTCTCGGCATCACTCTCTTCGATTCTAACCTCGCACTGATTCTGATTCTCTGTTTTTAGCCACGCCAATCCAAAATCCGCAATCTTGGCCGAGAAACATTGATCCAACAAAATATTACTTGGCTTTACATCGCCATGAATGACGGGCGGATCCAAACTATGAAGATACTCAATCCCTTTAGCAATATCAACTGCAATGCTAAACCTTTTCTTCCACTGCATCAACTCGGGGCACTTTCTATGGAGAAGGGCATCCTGTAAATTGCCATTCGGCATGAGCTCATAAGTCAGCAACATCGGGCGGTATTTCCTATCGGTGGAGAAGCCAAGAGCAGCTATGATATAAGGAGAGTCGAGTTTCGAGGCGAAAAGGAGCTCATTTTGGAACTCGCGCTCCCCCTGGAGAGAGCCCGAGTCCATGACTTTGACCGCGACCAGTTGCCCATTAGGTAGAGTACCGCGAAAAACAGAGCCAAAGCCACCTTGTCCCAAGCGAAGAGAAGGAGAAAAATAATTGGTGGCACGGCGGAGGGTGGAATAAGAGAACCGGTGAGGCGGTTTAGAGTCAGAAGGGACAGTACGCTTCCTGTTGATTTTACGGAAGCAGATAACAAAGATGAGGAGGCAAGAAAAGGCAGCCGTGGCGGCGGTTATTGGAGGGAGTAGACGAGAAGAAAGATGACGGTGGTGGTGTCGGAACTGAATGGGAGACGGCGTCGGTATAGGAGGGGAAGTAACAATGGGCGAAAGGATTAAAGAAGGAGATTCGAGAAGTAATGGAGGAATTGGACGAGATGGCATCGTAATTTAACTATGAAAAAAACAATAAGAAAGGTAAGATGAAGCGAAAGGAAGGTTTCATGGCAAAGAGGAGGAAGGAGGTTGCAGTGCGATGGATGGATTCAAAGTTTTACACCATCAGCTGTTGAAATTTTGCTATTTTCGCTTTTCCTCTCTCAATGTCGGCTTACGGCTAAAGCTACGGGTCTGTGCTATTTTTCAATTAATGCCCCAATGACGTCCACCTTTTAGTAGATCAACAGTTGAGTTAAAAAAAAAAAAAGGAAATTAACACAAATTTTCCTTGACACCATCTACATAATATAAGAAACCTTAATAAACAAGGGACAGATTAGTCAATATATTGCAGTATAATTAATTAGTGTATTAAACAGGGAATTAGTGATACGAATAATTAGATTAGATGAATGGGAGGAATTGCATGAACAGAGCCCATTAGGGTAAGTTTAGTGCCAAAAAAGCCATACATTAACTCACCGTCCAGTTTGAAATAAAATAATAAAGAGAAAGTGGAGTTAGGTTTTTGTTTGGAGCTTCTTTATTTGGTTGTTCCAACTTGGAGCTTCTTCCACACCCCACTATAATATCTGTTGCCCTTTTTGTTTCTTCTATTAGGTTTGACCTTTTACTTTTCTCTTTCTTTACGAGATTTGTTCTCAGACTTCTTCTTTTTGACAAATAAATAACAAATTAATTAATCTTTTGTTTTGCTTGCTTTATTCTTTTGCATTTTGTTTAAATTAATCCATTTTTAATGCATAAAAAAAATTATATTCAACGGACCGATATGAATATATATTTTCCTTTCTTTAGTTCAAAAAATGCAATTATGTAAATGCCGGTCGGTGACGGAACCATATGCAATTCTTTGATTTGGGTAATATAATACATACGATAGATATGGAGAATATATAGGACACGAATCTAAGAAAAACTTGCAGAGTTTACATGGCTCACACGTGTATTATTTTATTTTCAATGATTATTTTTATATTGTATAATAATCTTAACACGTAGTTTTATTTATTTATTTATTATCGTTACCACCTGCATTAACCAATACAATCGACTGACAACTGCCGTTCAAAGGAACATGGTGGGAGCTTAATTAGATTGGTAAATTAGATAGAATGGTTTTAGACTATACCAAACACTTTTCCGGATTGGACTTCAGCGATGGTCAAAAAAACAAAGAGCGATGACAATGGCAATCATAGCAGGAAAAAGAAAAGCAGCCTACTTTTTTCAAACTAATTTTCGTTGTTATCTAATTAATCAAATCAAACAGGCTGTATAATTTAATTGAATTGATGACTTATTAGTTTACCGACTAATCAGTAATTAGTGCTGGCTAAACAAAGTCTAAAATGCACTGTGCATCTATGTACCATGGTCCATACGACGGATCTATTCACCTCAAAAGAAGGGATGAGAAAAACAGAGATACACTCGCACATAAATTACACGTTAAAACAATCTAAATTGATCCACATTTTAAGCATTTAAACGACAGCCACGTCTCAAACTTCCAGATGCTGCGTTTTTCTGAGTTGGAAAAAAATTCTGAACAAGAAAATTTATATTTGACCCAAGTTAATGATACTACCAGAACCATTCTTGTCTTGCATCTGCAGCTTTTACGTTAGTTGAAACAAGAGGCACAGCTCCATATAGGGAAATCAAGTCGTTGAGACATTTATTTCTCCTGTTAGTATTACCTTTCAAACTACTCATGCCTGAGGATCCAATTTCATGTATCTTCCCTGAAAAGTTCATAATTACTATTTCAATAAAGAATAACTAACGTTAAGAGTTTAAGACTCTGAACTTTGAAGATCTAACAGTAAGAACAGAAATTAGCAGAGAGAACCATGAATGATAATCTACAACCCTGTCAAGTTAATTCCACAATTAAATTCACCATTTTCTAATTTCAGGAAGATACGCATCCTCAAAGGAGAAGGGATCAACATTTACAGAGCTATTATCCAGTAAGTTAAATGAAAATTGCACTCTCATTTGGAACCAATGGTTATCTAGAAACAACTTCTTGCCTTTAGAAATCCACTCAAGTTGAAGCTTTGTTCTTCTACGAAGCCAAAAATCCCTTTACCACTCGTGAAGCCTTTGAAACAAGCTGTCACAAAGTTAATCTTACAACAAACAGCTAGGTAGGAAGAGCAGGCTCCAACACAGAAAAACTGGCAAATCTGCCCAGGTAGGATTTTATTTTATTCTATCTTTAAATTTTATTCATGCTGTTACGAACTATTCGGAGTTGTAGCTAGTTCTAATGTGTTAAGCATACTTGTAACTGTTCCAAATCAACTTTGTTAATCAACTGGCAAGCTTAAAATCGCAAAGGCGTATTAATTAGGACCTCTAAAAAAAAATCTACAGTTACATCCAATGGTATGCAAATATTATAATGGAATGAATTATCATAGAAAAAAAGGAAGAAAAAGACATCACCTTTCACCCATATTGGAGGAGCGCCTGTAGCATTGGCAACTAGTAAAGACATTGCAATATCTTCACAATCCCTGCATGAGAACAGGAAAAATAGGTTGATCTTCTCTTTCAAGGACAAAATACAAGGGGGAAAAACCGAAAAGAGGAGTCGTAAACATGCCTTTCTCTTGAAACATAGTCTTGTATGGACGGCGACATTGAGTGAGTATACAAGTCCAAGTACTTCTTGTGAAAGAAAGCAGCTTTTGAGAGAACTATACTGTAAGCACCTGTCCACCAAACTGACCACCATCCTCCATATTTGTAATATGGGACACCATTCTTCTGAATAACATAGGGATAAAAAGTCAAATCAGGTTATTTATGAAGCTAAAAATAAGAAACTATGTGCATTTTCTGGTGTCAAAGAAATGCAGAGTACTAACTAGCTGCGAAAGTCTAATATCAAACTATCTACCACAAAAGCATATTACACCCTACTCAATGAATTGGCCAAACAGGAAAATGATGCATCCATTATCCTGAAAAAGTAAAGACACTCTCCACATAAATTGCCTCGATGATAAATGCTTATTCTGCCCAAGTAAGGAGGCAATCATGCTTTGACGCCGAACAATGAATGTATTTTACTACAAATCCAGAATCAATTAACATTTCGATTGTTCTCCACTGTAATTTACGGAGTAATGCTCCTCTCTTCACAACCTTGCGTCATCTCACCATAGTAGAATGCATGAACAGTAAACTTTTGGACAAAAGTTTTCCTGTTCAACATGGATTTGAACTTTGGTTCCCAGAAAAGAAAGGCAACAACCAGTAACTTATTTTTTAAACTATGCAGTCAACAGTGACAAAATCCCAGAAAACAGAAGTATAATCACTGCCTCTGAATACCACTAGGTGACTATCAATGCTATAATAGCAAAACAAGTGAACATAAAAAGCACCATCTTTATGAACCTTGTTATTAATTATATTTAAAATTCTCAAACTCAGTGGGGCACGAAGTTAAAAATAGGATAGTAGCTGGCTTGCACAATACCAAATTAATTAGACAGGAAACTTGAAGGTGAAAATAGATCTGAAGATTATTGCCAGCAAATTCTGAATTCTTATTTCCAGATTTGAAGAACTTTTAAGCATTGGCCCTTTTATTCTAGTTTCCATTGATTCTTTTTCAAATAAAATAGGTTTCCATTAAGCCTCTACTTGATATAGATGAATTAAATTTTATAAAATTCATTTGGAAACCATGATATCATATTTGGTATAAATGAAGACATTCATTTCACTCATGAAAACTAAATTTTATAAAATGAACTTATAACTAATTCAAATTCTAATATTTAAAAATGAATTTCTAAAGTTCAAATTCATTTATAGCAAACACAGGTAAGTTCATTTCATCAAATTTTTAATTTGAATTTATATTTTGAATTAAGAAGTAACTAACTGGCACAAGAAATAAATGAAAAAGTGCAGAACATTAACTTTGGACTTGCGATGGGTCTAATGAACTAAAACACTTGCGCCAACTTATATTTTTAACTTCCAACCAATGTGGATATTTTAACACATTCAACCCCCACAAAACACTAAAATCAGAAAACTTCCAGATTACAACCATCAAATTGCTGAAAGTCAACGCAGAGAAATGAAGAATATAATACACAAACAAGAAAATGTGTCATGGTTTCAGGAGTCTGCTATACATCGCATATAGGCATTAATGGTTAGCCAAACTGCAGCAAAAGAAAGCAAGAATGCAACGGCAAGTATAAAAAGCAAACGACAGAACCAACCTGGCCATCCAGCAAATGGATACGAGGTACGAATCCCACCATGGTAGAAGGTGCACTCTGCCACACAGAGAAAGCAAAATCCAAAGCTGAACACGGGACAATCACATCATCATCAACCGAGAAAACCGCATGAGTTCTAAGGTCAGCAAAGGGCTTAAACCTATTTTTTAAATAATCCTCCTTGTTAATATATAATTTAAAGTTGGGTTTTAGGACCGTCTGTGACTTGGAGAAAACAACCCTTTTGAGATAAGTTTGCAAGTTCTCCGATAGTTGATCAGTCGCACTCCAAACCACATGTAATGCATCGGTGCCACCACAGGACGCATAATGAGTGACGGATTGCTTAAGAAGCGAATTTCCCTTCCAGGTGTTAATCAGTACTGTATAGCCTCCCCTGTCCACAAAAAAGAAAATTTGGAAATTTAAATACGTAACACGCAATTCGACTTGAATAAATTAATGGAATCAAACACTTTCAAGGAAGAGGAGGTACAGAGAAGGAGAAGGGTCTTCAGGGATCCAGCCCATAAAAGAGCTAGTCCAGGAAATCATAAAAACGGCAACGCATAGGGCACAGAGGCTCAGCACAAGCTTCACTCTAGCTGTGACCAATAGTTGGCGAGCTCGGCGCAATAGAGGCGCCCAACGGCTACCGAAGGAACCTTTGCCGGCAGCTTTTTCCTTCGCCGGAGAATATAAGTCATCGACGATAACTTCACGGATCCCAATTATGGTAGACATTGATCAGCAATCATTGAAAAGAAGGCGATGATCAGCTGAAGACGATGAGCATAAGGAACCGTGGGGTCTTGATCTTTTGGTAACACGCATCAAGTAACCAATCGAAAACTGGGACGTTGCTGTTAAAGTAGATTCAATATTTTCCGAAAAATAAAATAATAAAACAAAGTATCACCTATACCAAAGTGTGGCACCGTCCCCACTCTCCCTCCCAAAATATCTGTCACCTGTATGTAATGTATACCCCAACTGAAATCACCGGATAGTGGAAGACTCGCTAATACAAATTTCCAAAAAATAAAAAAATAAAATTATGATTCTGACCCAATAACAGTATCATTTTATTATATCATAATAACAAAAGACTTCGTTTATCGAGTTTAAAAACACGGATAAATTTAAAAGAAAGAGAAAATTCAAATGGAATTTGCAACTTCTAGTCTAAACATGTTAGGTATAAAAGTCGATGTTGATTCAATCGCGTGAATTCTTCGGTAACAGATATTTTTATCTGATTTACGCGCAACGATAATAAGTCTCCTTGATATCTTTTACAGTGAATATTTAATAATATTCTTGAGTGCTCCCGAGAACGTTAAATCCTAATTTGAGGAAGAGGAACTCCACCCGACTGGACAATTGGAACGTCTTCTCTCTCATACCGTGTTTGTAGCGTGTCTGAATTATAATAACAAACTCTTGGCAAATGGAGCAACTTCAATAACAGAATAAAGGGGTCTCACCTTACCTAGACAGGCACTATAGCCTATAGGAATCCTGATGACCAGAATGGAAAGAGTAAAAAATTGAGACCTCCAAACATTTACAGTAAACAAAATAATCCTGGTATCCAGTGCTAGTTGTTCGACTGATGAAAGGCCAAAACCTATGCATGGATCCATCACACATGCCACCCTGAATTAGAAAAGGCAGCAAATATGTTGTTGCAAATCACACCAAAATACCAAATCTTATTTCACGATGATAAATAAAAGCCCGAAATAGTTAAAAGAGAACGAGACTCCATTTTTAATGCATTTAAAAGATTTTGCTACTCCAATAAAACCTATGTATGCATGCTGTTTTATACACACTTGATGTTGACATTGAATCTATCATTCCATCTCATCCCAGACTTGTTTTATGTCCTCAGCTCCTCTTAAGATCAACAACAATCACACTGATGTTGTCAGAGCTTCTTCGTCCTAAAGCAAGGCGAGTGAGCAACTGGGCAGCCAATGTGCTTCGAGATGGATATGATGCCATAATCCTTTCATCTTCTATCTGGGACCCAGCATTTGCAGCAAAAGTAGGAGGATTTCCTTCTCGTAGACACTTACAAGCTACCTCACAAGCCAAGTCACTTGACAAAACATCCCATAACCCATCGCTAGCAAGAATTAAGCACTCGTCTTCAGCTTCTCTTTTTGTGAAAGTAATCTCAGGCTCTGCTGTCACAACTGGCTTTAAATATTTGTCACCTGATAATGAAGGTTAAAGCAAAGATGTAAGCAGGCGTTACTTCATCATTCTATAGATCTTATAAGCGCCCTTGCCAATCATATATATGTGTTTCTGCATTAAAAAAAAAAATACAATACTACTATCACCAAAATAAATTCCAAACTGATTAAATGTTGAATCAAGTATAGGAGGCAATAATATGCATTTAACATCAAACTGTCACATAATTGTAGAGCAAAAATGCTAAAATATTCATGCTTTTTATCATTAAGACAGTAACATACACCAGCTGACGAAGGATTTCCACCCAAGCAAGTGCAATGAACTTTCCTTTTCCTCCAGAAAAACCAAAGAAGAATAAATTGCATAGAACATTTTGCAGAAATGATTTCATTACCAAAGTCTAAATCAAAGAAGCAATAGTTTCAATTTCGGCCACATGACAGGAAACTCGCAGCCCAAATAGAATTATTGAAAAGGTGTGCCCACATGCCTGCACATATTTTAGTCTACTTCAAGAATATGGAGGTCTAGACATAATTTCCACCCAAGATCCATCCTTGCACCACCTGAGCACAACTTTGAAAAGGCTACACATTTTGCTGGGACGCGCTAACATCAATTCCACAACCATTTGCAAGGCAATATAACAAAAGCAACTGAAATTTATCATAAAGTTATTTCACATAACATCTAAGGTATAAGAACCAATAATCAACACTTAACACTTCTGAGAAAATGCATCAGCATTTGTACCCATGGCAAGATTTCTTACAATAAATAAAAATAAAAGCAATAAAAATAAATAAAAAAAAGTAACTAGTGACATATTTGTATTTGTAGCTTTCATCAGATTTCAGCACTCACTTGGCAGCTCCATGGTTTGACCAGCAGATTGGTACATAAGCCAAAATCCCAAATCAAAGCCAACAAGCTCAATTTTTATGTAGTAGTTTGTCATCAATGAGTTTCTTGCCCAAGGGATGCATAGTAACTTTAATGGGACAATCATCAAAGCATCTCATTCTTAACAGTGAAAATAACATATGCAGTCATTAACTTATATGACGTACACTCATGAAGTTACATAAATTCTCAGTGGCTAAACACACTCATAGAGTAAAATAATAATAATAATAATAATAATAATAATAATAAAGAAGCATGCAACTGAAGTATGCCAGAAAATAAAAGAAATAAGCAAATTGGCTTAAATAAGACATACAATGTACAAGCATTCAGATAACAAGTAACCAGAATAAGTTTTATCCAGTTTTTGCACTACACTTGCAATATCTGTACCAAGGTGGAAATTTGGTCTTATAATAGCCAGCAAAAACAGATGTACACAAGAGTAATCATATTTACCAACTTCAGGCAGCTCCAACAATGTAACAAGTTCATATACATATTCTACAAGTGATTTCAAAAATACACACAATGAGGAGATAGAGCAATGAAACATAAGGAACAAGCATAAATTGTTTAAAATGCAGTGTTGCACATGTATGAAATTTGCCAATAAGAATAATTGATGACAAAAGAGAGAGATAAGAGTGGAGAGGGAGGGAGGAGACATTAAATGAAAGTAAGATTAAAAGCTTGGAGAAAGAAAACAAGAGGCTAATTTGGCTCGATCTCGGTCCACGTTTGCCGAACTTTATTTCCATTTGCTTCCTCAAGGTGCAACTTTTCACACTAAAACTATGTGACGTCCGCATTCTTTTTTATGCCTAGTTACTAAATACAGCACAAGCCATTTCATACCCAAAGCCGTAAGGCTCACGTAAACTCTGAAGTAGTGCACATGCCTTGCATACGTTGTTTAGTCCTGAAGCAAAGAAAATTCCTCCAGTAAATTAAACATTTTGATTATGGGACATTGATCAAGGCTTCGTGCCTTGCACCTTAGCAAACTTATCAATACTAATAGGATATTTGATCTCACAAGCCTCTCCCAATGTAAATCACTTATGGACGATGGCTGTATTTTTTAACTTTTCCTTGCGGTCGCAAAAACTAGCTAACTGATGAAGCTGATAATATTATTGATGCCAAATGCTGCCATTGTTTGATGAATTTAAATCCACTAATAATAACATTAGTGCATCTAAGCTCACTTGAAGCATATTAAAGATAACGATGTTAGGATTACACTTACATTTGTTCAACCTCTAACAAAAATTAGAATAACTATTTTGATTGAGCAAATTTTATTACATGAATCAAGAGGACCAATGCAGCTAGTGCTTTTAGCAATACCTCAAGCAACTATAGAATGCTTGTTAATGACTTCCCTTTTTTACCTAATATACTAAACGTAGCACCTCATGCAGGCATATAGCAATCAAATATCCTTTCTTATCCTTACTTGATCCAATAGAATTAAGATTCAAAATCTCGTTAGACATAAGTGGAGTAGTGATACATCATGAATAGCATTCCTTGTTACTTCTCCTTTTAAAGAAAGAATATCAATTAGAATGATTATCGTAGCATTAGATGATCCACATCTCATGATCAAGCACCGATAAACACATTGAATTATCTATAACACTGAGAGCACTGAGAGCACTCATAGCCTAGGCATAATGATGCAATTATCAAGGGCACCCTACACTTGAGGTAATGCCCCGCCATGTGGACCTCCTTACATGGGCCTACTATGCCAAAAATATGTGAAACTCCATCCCTCTCTATCCTTATTTCACCCAAATGTTCAAAGCATTGCAACTTATTGGCATGCATGTCATGTCACTTGCACCACTTCACATGGTAAAAAATTTTATTATGATGATATTGTAACTTATTGTACGACATTCCTTGAACTCCATTGTAAAATAAGTAAAGAATACTTGTTATAAACCCAAGCAAAACATTACACCTAACAAATAATAGGAAGTTCATGGTTTTATCGATATTTCAATTCATTATTTAGCTACCAATTATTTTTCTCATTGCTAGTAGAATTGACTTTGAATCAAGGAGAAAGGGGCTCAAAAAAACAAGAAAAGAAGAAGAAGATTATACTATGAGAGAATCAAGGAGGTTGACCCCTTCCAAACTTGCAAAATGTAGTTGGTATCCCCTTCAAATAAAAATCGTAGCATACTTTAGTCAAACATCAAGAAGTAACCAATTATTGGTCATTGCTTGATCTTTAATTGACAATCAAAAAAATAAAAATCATACACCACATTGTTAAACGATGGCCCAATTATTGAAACTCGGGATTCAAACTTGGAGATCGAACCTTGAATCCTATTGGGTTGGAGTAGAGGTGTCACAAATGCAAAAAACAATTTGCATTTATTGGTCATTGTTTGATGTTCGACTCACGATAAAGAAAATAAAAATAATATACCACATTGTTAAATGATGGCTCGATTGTTGAAACTTGGGATTCTAACTTGGAGATCCCACCCTTGATACCTATTGGGTTGGCGGTAAGCCTCACAAATATGAAAAAACAATTCACATTTATTCTCAAAGAAGAATATTTTTCTTTTACCAAATATATGCGGATCCAATCATGATCTTATAACAAGAATAAGAGATCTTATACTCCATAGGTCAATATTAAAAAGACTGACAGATTAACAATTTCGTCGCTAGAGTTCATTTGTTTGATCTTCCAACGTCCTTTGTGCCTTCCATACTTCAATAGGAACTTTACGTATTTGGTATTTCTAGTCCTCAACCCACTCAAAGAATGATTGCAACATGTCGACAACTAGCAAAAGAAAATTGAAATCTATAGTGAACCTTGAACTGAGTTGAGTGTATGATCCAATAACAAAGATTAGAGGAGTAACAACTATGATGTTGATCCTGAAACTAATTGAATTTTACAATGTTGTATGGTTCCATAACCACAATTCAAAAGGCAAATCTTTGGCTCATTTGCAAATAATTTGTCCTAGAATAAACAAGCATTTGCTTGCTTTTGGGGAACATAAATGAAAGGAGAGCAGAAATTATGAATTAAGTAATTTTGTTAGCATCCTAAGAAATAAAGAAGCACCTCTAATTTCAGCATCCAAGTATTTTATAAGCTAAAAAGTAAGGAGAAAAAATATATATAGTGCGAATAAAGACAGATAACTGTAGCTGAAATAGATATAAATAGACTCCACTTCTGCCAAACTGAACAATTAATTCACATAGGGAGCAGATATAATAATCAAAATAAAGGAACAAGTACATTAATTACACGATCTAGCATGAAACAGATGGAAAATAATTTCAGAAGGGAAAATCACATACTTTCCTTGCCACTCTGCAATATATTAATCATATACTATGTTGATAATATTAAATATTTTAAAGCAGAATATTTTGCACTCACTCCCAAACATGGTTTGTCCAGAGAAATGTTGATACAATATGAATACACCAAGTGTGACTTAGACATACCAAAAATGAATTCTGATCATCTAAGACTCTTAGTGTGAATTAGACATACCAAACATGAATACACCTCCATTACATCCAACAATTTGGAACAAATCAAAAAGAGCAAGTACATTTAAATAAGAACACAGATTACAAGATTACTTTGAAGCTTGATATTCTCGCGCGTTCATTATCAAATGATAAAATTAAAACTTATATCTTCATAAAAGAATCACTTGAGTACATGCAAATGTTATGTGATAAGACATAAATTTGTATGATGTTCAGACCATGTTTTGTAGAGATGCTTCACATAATTAAGAGTTATAACTCCAGACAGGAGACCAATGATTCAGTCAATCCTAGAACAGATTACCTATAGCTCGGGACATAGCAAGAATTCCTTCAACTCGAGCCCCATTTAAAAATATGACACGGCCACCAGCGGCTTTAATCCTTGCAAGTTCATCAGATCTATCCGGCTACAAGCAAGTTTGAAGAAAAAAAATTCAAAAATTGATTAACGTAAAGTTCAGAAAAAGTAAAAAAAGAAAGAAAGTAACTCAGCCAACCGGCCATCAAATTCTACATGTAAGAGAAGAACAAGAATTAAAAAAAATTCCAAGAGGTAAGCCATGCAATTGCTAACTGAAACGAGTGTCACTTTGCCTAGCATGGAAAATATAACGATGGTCGATAAACTTTCCAAAGTCGATTATATCCTGGAAAGGAACGCTATGTTTTTGGATTGGGGCAGAATGATATGCGTGTCACCACTTCACTCGATATTAGGAGAAAGAAAAGCCCGTCTTTGCACATTTAAAAGAAAAAGACTCCTCAGTCCCCAACTCGGTTTACTAAACTCGACGAATTAAACTCTTGAAAAACTCTGTAATTGAGAGCCATCAGAAAAAGAAAGATGTAAATTGTAAAACAAGTGATGGGCTGCCAACAAAATTAATCCAGGTAATTTTTCATGACGAAACTTCAAAAAAAGAAATCCTATCCTACCACAAGAAGACAATAAATTAGCCTTGTCCACAAAACAAACGCCACGTGGTGTTGCACACAACAGGTGGCAAAGTATGCGCAAACACTGGGTAGAGAGACGTACAGTTAACTTGCCAATGGTACTGCTGTCAAATTACAAAACTAACCTTGTGATCGAAACTGAGCGAAATTGCCCTCCCGCCTCGGCAGAGGACGGCGCGTGAATCACCGCAATTGGCAACAATAATATGCTCTGGAGTTAAGACAGCTACAACCGCAGTCGACCCTCCAAGAGCCACCTCCATGGGATGGCAACCACACTCGAACCCCACGCACCCACACGCGCACGTGTTTAACGCCGCCTCGTCCATTTTATGGAAGCTTCTCTTCAACACTCTCCTCCACATCTCTTCCCATCCCTTCTCTCCTTCATCTTGATCCCTTTGAAAGTCAAGCTCCCTCGAGTTGCCGCTGCTACCATCTCGGTTCTCACCACTGCCACTGTGGTGGTCCACGCGCATCAGCTCTCCCTCTAAGAACACGTGCATTCTCTCCTTACATAATGCCGCCACCTGCATACCAAATTCAAGCGCCTATTAATCAAATGACAAAATTGCCCTAACTTCGAGATAATTAATCAACGAGATAATATGTAAATTTAGATAGCGAATTTCATTAATTACGTGAGGACCGCCATGACCGTCAAAAACAGCGAAGAAATGCACAGGTCCCCGTCGATTAATCGCCGGCTTGCAAAGGCTTGTGTAAACAGCTATTGCATCTTCCATCTCACGTGACCTTCCGGCCACTGCCATAGTACCAAAAGCTGGACAATCCATCGGAGGTCCGCTTGGCGTTTCGACCGCCTGTTCCTCCACTTCATCTCCGTGCGAAACTGACGAGTTTAAGCCCCCCAAATCTACCATTTCCGAAGTCCGAATCCGCTTCCCATTGGCGACACAACTCGAGGTCGAGCTCGAGCTCGAGCTCTCCACATGATTCTCACTTGACGGAGGAGGCGTACCAGAGGCCGGTATCGAAGCAAGCCTCCTCATCTCGATTCTCCTGCGACGGCGTTCCCGGCATTTTGCTGGTGAATCGTGGTCCTTGTCTCTCAGCATGCTTTTGCATACGTTCGTCATTGAAAAACCTTTCCAAAGGAAATCGTAGCGCACGTCATGTCGCCAGAGGCAATCATTACCGGAAATTCTTAATTATAACGGGACAAAAGCAGTCTATAGAAAGAGAGGCATACAGGAAGATTTCTTTTCTTGTTTCCGTTTCTGAGAGACGAAAGACAGAAAAAGCAACGTGTTTTGTTTTCTCAAATTCTCGTGTAAGCTTCCTGGGCAAGCCAGCTACGAGGGCAGCATGCCCTCTATACCCATCACCGACCACCGCTCTCTGCCCGTATGCCACGTGTCCATCAAGTATCCATATCTAATAAAAGTATACAACCTCCCATCCACAATGTGTAGGCAAGAAATTTGCTAGAAATTCCCTCTAATTTCTTCCTTTCTCCAACTGAAATTGCTTAATGGCGATACATCGAAATTTTCGGGATATGGATATTGGACACGTTGCGACGATGAATTGAAACAGGGAGGCCAAGCAGTTTCCAGTTTACAAGTGGGCCAATAAAAAAGCAGGTGGCCCGCGACAGTGTTATTTTTCTCAAAAGTTCTCTCTCCTGGAATTGCGATGCCGTACACACGTGGCAGCATAAACAAGGAGTATGCTCCGGTGGATACACTAGGAAATTTTATGAAAAGAGAGAGAAAGCTAGCGTCACAGGACTGTGAAAGCGGTTCTCCTGTACTCGCATCATAATGAAAGCGCACATGGATTAGCTCACACGATGACGCTTTAAACCACCGGCTGTGAGACGACCTTTTCTTAACAAAAAAAAGTAGCTGTGGGGCGACACGTGGAAGTTGGAGAAATGTCATGCGGGAGAGATGTGGATGGTTGATTATGACAGTGACCATTTGGGTCAAAAGGTCTGATTGGTAGCCGTGCAGTTGCTGGCTTTTTCTTGGAAAGTAGATAGTATTTGACAGGTATAAAATACTAACACACTCGGATCAGCAGTTGGCATCTGACCTATCAAATAATGTTATCATTTTTTAATTCCTCTTTATTCACAATTATTTATAAAAATTTAAAAAGCATATTCATAAATAATTTGAAGTTAAAAAAGTAATGATATAGTTATAAGTATAGAATTATTTCTCTGAAACAATATTTATCATGAAAACTATATAAAGTTCACAACTTCAACCTAAGCTAACCTTCAATAAGCAAGATTTTTTTTTGGGTTTTCTAAATAAAAATTCAATTATTTATAGTCATTTGATGATCATATTTACATCAAAATGGTATTGAAAACCACAAAAGAATAAGAAATCATATCAATTTGGTATAAGTTTTAATTCAGCTTCTCCAATTTATTGTCACTAAACTTATACAATAAAATCATCTGCCATAATCAATTTCCATATGGAAAAAAAGTTGTAAATCTGTACATATTTTAGTTTTTGGGAATTAAACTTTTATATCATTATTTTAGACCACAATTTCCCAGGATCCAAGATTATAAAGCCACATGTACTCTTTATGTGCCTAACTTATTATTAATAAAATTGTCACGGTAGTTTAATGTAAGTGGTCTTATTATTGTTAAAATGGGTTAAACTTTCAAATCTATTCTCAATAATAATATAAATTTTAATTCTTCAAAAATATTATATACGAGTCATTCTTATAAATAAAGTATGAAATTGACTGGATACTGTTATTTATATAAGGATTTAGACAAGTGCCATTCATATAAGGAAAATGAAAAATTCACTAAATACGTATCATTTTTATAAAGATTTAAATAAATATTATTCATGTAAGAAAAGCGTACAGCAATTAAACACATATTATTTTTATAAAAATTTAGATAAGTGTCATCCATGGAAGAAAAACGTAGTATGTCATTCATATAAAGAATTAAACAAGTCTTTACAACGGAAACACATATATCGCCCATGTAAGGAAAGTATAAGCCTATGAGGCGAATTTGACAAGCATGGTCTATATAAGAACTAGACTCTGTCTCATCAAACACTAGACATATGCCATCCATGTAAGCAAAATCAAATACGCATAATCCATGTAAGAAAAATGTAAAAAGTATTTGTTATCCATTTAAAGAAATTGCAGAGCCAACCAAAAACATGTCATTCATTTAAAAAATAAAGAAATGAAAATGAAAATGAAAATGAAATTATTGTTTACTCAAAAAGTAAAGTTTAATAAAGTAAAATGGTAAATTATAATTAACTCTATAAAATTCATTTACAAAAGCCCTTAGATCTCCTTTACATGTCAAGATGGATTTTCTCTTTCCAGTTCTCTTCTTTCTAGTCTCCTTAATCCAATTGGTCAGCGAGGATGACGATAAAATAACCTATGACGTTCTTCAAGAGTAAGATTTTCCAATTGATCACATTTCGAAAGGATTAAACAACTACAAATTAAGCAATTTCATGGTTAAATTCTTTGTTTATCTTTCTGAAACTTGCTCGTTCACAATGGATTCTTATAATTTAAATCACTAGTCCACTATTACGAGTATAATCAAGAAAGATAACCTGTCTAATTTGAATGTTATCAAGGTTAACGAAATCTCTTTTGCTAATTTTCCTGAGTAATCTCGATGAGTTTTTTTTTTTTTTTTTTTTATTTTTTTTAATTGATTTGATATATAAAAGAAAATAAAACAGAAGGAGAAATGATTGTGTTTATCTCAAAAAATAAAAATAAAAAATAAAAAATAAAGAGAGAGTATGCGAAAGAGAAGAAGAATAAGAGAAGGGAAGAGATGATAAAAATGATATTAATGCATTTAATTTGGTCAACCATTTTTTAAATTTTTTATTGGTTTAATCTGTTTTTTTTCTTTAAATTTTTGTGAGTCAAGCTATACCAGATTAATCTCTAATTTTTGAATTAATTAATTCAATTTTTAAAACCTTGCTCATGAACACTCATGTTTGGATAATAAAAAATGGTATATTTTTCTTGAAATCTATATGAAATGTTTGAAGAAAGAAATTATTTTGTTCAACTATTAAAACTTTAATAAGCACTTCTTTCCTCCCTTTTGTTAAAATTTATTAATTCATTCATAAGATTTAACCTGATAAATAAAAATGTCTATTCATTAAAAGATGACTGATTTAATATTCTAATATTCTACACTATGATTCTTGAAAAAAAAAATGTATATAATATTTAGGGTTAGAGAATTAATAAAACCTTAAATACTTATTTTTTTAGAGGAATAATTTAATTAGAATTTATTATTAATTTATTATTTTTATATTGTTTCAATTTTTTGTTTTTGCTTTTCTAAATTAATAAAGTTGATGTTTTGGAATCTAACTGCTAAAACGTAAATTTTTTTGGTTTTTCATTTTTTTGAAAATATGTTCCCCGCTTTGAGACGCCAAATAACCCAAAAAAAATTTCAATATTAGAAATTTTTTTAATAACGACATGTAGTTCAGTGGTTTGGAGAATAGTGAAAGCGGAACTGAACGAGTAATTCGTATTTACTAATAGTAGCACGTGATAGCAAGACGACATGCCGCCTGCAAACATTCAGTTGGCCTATTTTCTGTCGCTTATTCCTCATCGCCTTTCTGTTTTGGTTCTTTCTCTTTTCTACTTCTTAATTTTTATCAAGGAAAATTTACAGAATTTCTCCCAAAATTTTCAACGATTAGGAGTTAGTGGCAGTGCTGCTGATATACAGCACGATCCCACACGCTTCAGACCAACAATATGCGCAGGTCAGGGGAAAACAATACACATTTCAATTTTCCGAACCTCTTTAGCATTTATGTTAGATGCTTATGGAAAATGGTAGAGTTCAAGATTTAGGGCCTGTTTGCACCGAATGGAATATTAGGGATTATGGAACTACATATTCTTCACCATTAATAAAAATTGTACCAGAAAATGATAGGACTGTTCTAGATGGCGTCAAATGTGAGTGGTAAAGAAAAAACCATGAATATCAGAAGAAGCTATTAAGATTGAAGAATGTTGTTTCTATTAATAAGAAAAACTGTTATCAGCTCAAAAAAAGTGAGGGTGCAACTGAAGTGGCTGCTATGCTGTGAAGTGTATATCTAAAATAAAGAAAAGGATAATGGTTTACAGTGTTGTGATGTTTATTAGAAAAGTGCATAATTTATACAAGTACAAGTATCAATCTCATCCTATAATTAAGCTATCTTATCCTGCAATTAAGCTATGTCAATCTCATATTTATAGAAAGGATATACAATGACAGATGGTAAAGATAATTACAATTAACTGATTAATATTTTCCTTAATACTCCCCCTTTGGAAGAGTGTATGTTCTAGTTGGAGAGTGTATGTTCTGTATTCCCAACTTGCTTCTCAAGAACTGAAATTGTTCATGTCCCAAAGCCTTTGTGAAGATATCTGCTAACTGTAATCGTGTAGGAACATATTGTGGTTTGACCAATCCTGACTGTAACTTCTCTCTAACAATGTGACAATCTATCTCGATGTGTAAATTTCCAAACGAACAATTTCAACGAAATCTTTTTTGTTCGTTCATGAAAAACAGGATTCGCCGCTATATGTAATGCTGCTTGATTATCACAAAACAAAGATGCCGGCCCCGTCTGACTTACTCTTAGATCACGAAGCAAATAATGGATCCAAGTCAACTCAAGGCATGTATTTGCCATAGATCTGTATTCTACTTCTGCCGAAGACCTAGAAACATTAGTTTGTTTCTTTGACTTCCATGAGATCAATGAACTTCCCAGAAATATGCAATAACCTGAAATGGAACGTCGTGTTGTACGACAACCTGCCCAATCTGAGTCACAAAAGGCTGACAATGTACGACAACCTGCCCAATCTGAGTCACAAAAGGCTGACAATTTCAAATTATTTTCACGCGGCAACAGCAAACCTTGTCCCGGAGTACTTTTAATATACTTTAAAACCCGAATGGCTGCTTCCCAATGTGGTTTTCTTGGTTCATGCATGTATTGAGATAATGTGCGGACAGAATAAACAATATCCGGTCTTGTTACCATTAAATAGATCAATCGACCGATCAATCGTCTGTACCTTGTTGGATCATGTAATTTTTCTCCATCTGTGAGCGTTAATTTAACATTTTGTTCCATTGGGAAGCTCTCCGGCCGTGAACCTATATGGCCAGAATCTTCCAAAATATCTAGCGCATATTTGCGTTGGGACATAAAAGGACCATAAAAATTTACCCTTTTTGAATGAAGGAAAAATTCATATACCCAAAAAATAACCAAGCTTTCCCAGTCCTTGATTTAAAAAATTTTCTTGATAAGAATTGTTTAAGAGGCCATTTGATTTCTTTGGCCATTCACTATTCCCTGTCCAAGGATGTGCATCTACATAAATAAAGGTACTGCCAGTGGAAGGATGTATCTTGCCTGTTTGGTAGAATAAGGAGGTTAGTCTGCTTTTGACTGTGCAAACCGGCGGATTCCAATTGCCTTCAGAAAGGTAGAAAACCAATTACGGGATGCTTGTTTTGCCCCGTAAAGGGACTTATGAGCCAACCAAAACCATGTTCTCCCCCTGTCGGCGTTTTAATCCGGGAGGCCTAATCCGGGAGGCAGTTCCATGTAGACAATTTCCTGCAAATTTCCATGTAAAAAAGCATTTTGTACATCCAATTGATGAGTAAACCAATTTCTGGCAGCAGCAATAGTAAGTAAACAACGAAGAGTTGTCATTTTTGTTGTAGGAGAAAAGGTTTCCTTGTAGTCGAGACCTTCTACCTGTGTATATCCTTTTGCAACGAGGCGAGCTTTATATCGCTCAATTGTACCATCAGAATGATATTTTATTTTGTAAACCCACCTGCAGCCGATAGGCTTGTGACCGGGGGGACGAGGAACAAGAGACCAAGTGTTATTGCGCTGTAATGCTTGTAATTCAGCATCCATAGCTGCTTGCCAATGAGGGAATTGGACAGCTTGGGAATATGAGGGAATTGGACAGCTTGGGAATAGGTGGTAGGTTCAACCTGGGATGTTATACTGGCTAAAAAGGCACGATGAGATAATGAAAATTGTGAAAGAGATAGATAATGAGACAGAGGATACCTTGTATTTCGACGTGGACTTGTGCGAGGGGATGAATGATTGACTGCAACAGACATGAAGTACTCTTGATGCCAGGCTGGAGGTTGGCGGTCGCGAGTTGAGCGATGAAGATTTTGGAAATTGTCATTCAGTTGAGGTGGTGAAGAGCTGGAAGATTCTGACAAAGGTTCTGACAAAAGGAAAGATTGTGGTGATGACGAAGTGGAATTAATGGGCAAAGGGCGGTTGTTTTGGAGGAGATTGTGTTGACTGTAGATGGCGCGGAGAATAAAGGAAATTCTTGTGGAGATGTAGACTGAATTATGCGGGGGTGGGGATGAATCTGACGTAATATGTGGTTCGGATATCTTGGATTCTGCTTCTGGGAAAATTGGCAATAAAGGAAAATTATGTGCCACAGGATTAGGAGAAGATTGTGATGACTGCATATTATTTGGAGACGCAAAAGGAAAAGTATCCTCTTGGAAGTAGACATCTCTGCTAATAAGGAATTTTTGTGTAGAGAGGTCATATAATTTATAACCTTTTTTGCCATGAGGATATCCCATAAAAACGCACCGAATGGCACGGGGATCAAATTTTCCTTTTGGGTGAACGTTGGTTGCGTAGCACTGGCAACCAAAAATTCGCAAGTGATCAAGTGAGGGTGGCCTTTTGTAGAGCTTTTCATATGGTGATTGATTAGATAAAAGAGGAGTTGGAAGCCAGTTAATTAAATATACGGCTGTAAGAATACAAAATTATACGGCTGTAAGAATCACATATTCCCCCCAGAATTTTAAGAGGTACCATGTTGATTGAAAAAAATAATAAGAACGTGCCACATTTTAGTATGTGGACGATGCTTGCGTTCGACTTACTCCGTTTTGTTTGTGGAGTATAACGCATTTTATTTTGGAAACTCGATGCCGATTGAGAAGGGAAATTTTGTAAAACTGGCTGAAAATTCACTCCCATTATTTGTTGCGAATGATTTAACGGAAGTGTTAAAACTTGTGTTTTGTAAAACTGAATAAATGTTGATGAGTTAAGTCGGATTGTTTCTGATTTGTTTCTAAGAAAACCCAAGTACAACCGAGTAAAATCGTTCAACTTATTTGGCTGAGAAAAAAAACGTGCCCCCGAAATGCGAAGGAACTTTATGACCGGTTCCCCATATATCGCAGTGTAATAATTCGAATGGAATTCTCTAGTTGTGATAGAACCTAATTGGAAAAGGCAAATCTCGTTTGTTTTGGTTTGTTTTGCAAGAGGACAAATACTACAATTATTGTGAAATGAGACTGTTTCTTTATTAATTGGTAATGAAGAGGAAAGTAATTTGAAGTGAGAAAAAGAAACATGTCCGAGGCGTGAATGCCATAAATCAGGACTATTTGAGACTTGGAAGGAAGCTGGAGAAATGGAATCCCGCATCATGTAATAGAGTCCCCCATGTTGTTTACCCCAGCCAATCATCTTCCCCGTCGTTAAGTCTTGCAAAATACATGAGTCAGGAAAAAAGGTGACAGAACAATTAAGATCTTTTGTAATTTTGCTGGCTGATATTAAGTTTAAGCGAAAAGTGGGTACGCATAGGACATTTTTGAGTGTTATATCCCGATTGAAAACCATGTTCATGTTGCCAGTGTGTGTAATCGGCGCAGCAGATGTTTGCCATTTTGGTAAATTTACTGTGTTGAGAGAAATATGGTTGACGTTTTGACGTTTTGACAAGAGGGAAGGGTGCGATGTCATGTGATCGGTGGCACCACTATCTAAAATCCAAGAATTGGTAAAAATAGAATTGACATGAGATATGAATGTTGAAAACAAACCTGCTGCGTTTGCAAAAATATCACTATTACCAGAAGAGGAATTCCGATTCATGGTAGATAATGCTTTGGCCAATTGTTGAAGATATTGAGGCGAAAAACCCATGAGGGAATTGTCATCATTCATGCTCGAATTTTTTGCCATATTTGCCGCAGATTGTGGCTTGCTTCATGAACCTCGATTCTGTTGCGGTGGTCCACCTTTGTTGTTTTTCAGCCTACAGCGATCCTCCATGTGTCCGCCTTTGTCACAGAATTTGCAGTAATATTTGTGTCCGCCTTTGTCACAGAATTTGCAGTAATATTTCAAAGTTCTGCATTCTTCAATTGTGTGACCAGAACGATGGCAATGATCACACGTTTTGTTATTTTTGATCCCGGATGCCTTGCTCTGGATATTCGCGGCAATGGTGAAGCTCTCAGTGGGTTCTGATGACAATTGTCTCTGTGTCTCCTCTTGAATTACCAGGGAATACGCCTGTCGTACGTTGGGTAATGGTGTCATCATGAGGATATTTGACCTTACCCCTTTATATGATTCATTCAGACCCATAAGAAACTGCATCAACCTGTCCTCCCTGTCCTCCTGAAGTTGTTCCTGATGTGCCTTGGCATGATTACAAGTGTAGGGATCTCAAAAATTTTCGAGTTCATCCCATAAGGCTTTGAGTTTGGTATAATATGAGGCCACGAACATAGAGCCTTGTGAGATTGTTGCAATAGATTTCTGAATTTGGAATATTGCCGGTGCATTCTTTTGGGAAAATTGATCTTTGAAGTTTGTCCAAACTTGCTATGCTGTTTTGGCATGAATGACACCTTCTGTCAGGTCTGCTTCAACAGAATGAGTAAGCCAACAGAATGAGTTAACGCCAAGAAAGTATTAGGCTTGCATCTGATTCCACAATGCGAGTTCCGTTTGGTTTTCTTCTTGGGACGGGGCTTCCTAGGCGACCCATCGATGAACCCTAACTTGTTCTTCGCAGTAAATCTAGCGACCCATCGATGAACCCTAACTTGTTCTTCGCAGTAAGAGCGTGAATCATAGCCTTACTCCATGATCGATAATTTTCTCCATTTAATTTAACTGGTACGAGCATGTGACCAGGTTGATCTGAATGATGAACGTAATATGAATGCGAAGGATCCATATTACCAGCCTTTGATGATTCCATGTTACGGGCTTTTGGTGATTCGTCGCCCATTGTTGACTATGGAAAAGGAAAGAAAACAGAAGCTTCAAGAGCACCAGGAAAGTTGCTCTGATACCATCTAAAATAAAGAAAAGGATAATGGTTTACAGTGTTGTGATGTTTATTAGAAAAGTGCATAATTTATACAAGTACAAGTATCAATCTCATCCTATAATTAAGCTATCTCATCCTGTAATTAAGCTATGTCAATCTCATATTTATAGTAGATTAAAGCTATGTCCCCCAATCTCATATTTATAGAAAAGGATATCAATGACAGATGGTAAAGATAATTACAAAATTAACTGATTAATATTTTCCCTTAATATTCTAAAATAAAGAAAAGGATAATGGTTTACAGTGTTGTGATGTTTATTAGAAAAGTGCATAATTTATACAAGTACAAGTATCAATCTCATCCTATAATTAAGCTATCTCATCCTGTAATTAAGCTATGTCAATCTCATATTTATAGAAAGGATATACAATGACAGATGGTAAAGATAATTACAATTAACTGATTAATATTTTCCTTAATATATATCCAAAAGCATCTGCACTTGCTTTCCATCTCAATCCAAGTGAATGGATCTCATTCTGAGTGTTAGAACATCATTGACCTGGGAAATTCTATTGGGCAAATAATGACAACTGCTATGTAGATAGGTGCTTTAGAAGTTTCCTTCTTCCCCTTGCCGTTTTGTACAAGTAGAATTTGATAATTAAAGTCCCATTTAGCTTGAGAGCAAAAGACATGAATTGTAACATTTAGGCGTAACATAACGGAGATGATCATGTGTAATGTCAAAGACTTCAAATTCTCTAGAAGATGAAATGATGATCATTTAGGAGAACTTAGTTATTTGTTGTCTTGTTATTAATGAGAAAGAAGCTTGAAAAAACAGGATCTCTTTGATGTAATTAAAAGTTTCCTTTTCTAAAATATATTTTTGAAATTGATGTTGAGAATGCAATTATGAAAAAATTGTTCTTGAATCATTCAGTTCCGTGCTCTGGATAAACATGAATGTGAAATAGATAGCCTTTGTTTTACATGCACATACAAAAGAAAATAATTAATCTTTATTATAGCAGGATCATTGACCATATATTTGATGATTATTATTGTTTGGTTGAATGGTTTACAAACAGCAGAGTAACCCTGAGGTCTCATACTGAATTTTGTGTAACTTGAACTGCATTTTCATATAGAAGAATGTAGAAGACCATTATGAACTAGAGTAGTTGGAAAAGAGGCACAAATCTTTGAAAGTCCTCTGTGTCACTGTATTAAGAGAATGTAAAAGTCAGTTGTGGAGTACCTTAGCTTGCATATAGAAGAATGCATTTGCTATCCTGATAATATTGAATGTCCACCTAGAGTACCTTTTGTTTATAACACTTAATGCTTAGGTTATATCTATTCCGAGTACAGTCAGGCCAAAAGTTGGGCATGTGTATGCATGCAAATTACAGAACTAGTTGAAGTGAAAGTTTGAACTGTTCTATTATCTGGGGATGGATCTCAAGACGGAAGAAAGAAATTGCATTGCTGTTAATAAGAATGAGTGAGCATCCCTAGCTCTTAACAGAACACATTGATTATTAAGGAACAATGTTGAATCAAGCGGCAAATTTATATTGGTGACAACCATGTGAGTACAATGGGGCTTCTTACTTTGCGAACTCCATCCTTCCATACCAATCCCCCAAACTCAGGCATCATTTGCCGAGATTTTGTGGTGAAGATAATCTTGTAAGATAATCTTTGGTTTTTGGTGGTGAAATGCAGGGTTTTTGGCTCAACTTTAACAGTTGCGCCTTTGAATCTGGAGACAACTGCATGGTATGTTGAAACTGGAGGGCCAACGTTGGTAACAGTTCTTCCAAGGGTGACAATTGAAATGGATGTGTTGTCTGGGAAAACAGCTGAAATAGCTGGATAATTTAAATCTGCTGGACTTGCTAGAGATTTTTGGCATTTTCTGTTTGCATACTTGCCAAAAACTTTAAGCTGCGTCGGTGATAGCCTTTGTGTGCATAGAAATTCAAAGTAACCCTGTGCGTCAATGTCATAAATCAAACCTGGGTCAAGAGCTTTCATTGGATTTATATGCCCTGCACCATGGTCATATGGACTGGAAGGAACATCTTGCGAGGCGTCTCGCAAAGGCTTTTGGGTATTATCATGAACATAAGCTGTTGTCATTAGAGCAGATTTTATTGCAGCTGGACTCCATTCTGGGTGCCTAGCCTTGAGCAATGCAGCAATTCCACTAACATGCGGGCATGACATGGAAGTTCCAGAGAGTATGTTAAACTTCACCCTTCGGCGATCTGTCGGCAAACTTGATGGACCTGTGTCGCCCGTCCAGGCAGCAATTATGTTCACGCCTGGAGCAATGACATCAGGCTTCAGAATCTCAAGGCTCAACAAGTTTGGTCCTCTTGATGAAAATGCTGCCACTACTGGAGATGGCCTAGTTCCCACCTTAGTACCCAGAAAAGCTAGAGTTCCAGTCGCATTCCTTGCAGTTAAAGCATAATGTTTGATCAATTTTCCTTCTTTCTCCCCGATCGCAACTGCTGGAAGTAGGTGACAATCTGCAACCAGTTCTTCTCCATTTGCTTCTGTGTTTGATAAAATCATGCCTACTGCTCCTGCATCTTTAGCCACCTGTCCCTTTTGTACCCTTGGACTAATACCACGGTCACATATCACAATCTTTCCAGCAACAGTATGAGGATTCAAAGTTCCTTCCAAGCACAGAGAACTTGGGCTAGGGCTGCTAGAATTATCGCCCATATATACCAGAGGATATTGCTTGTTTGTCAACAGAGTCCTCCGGCCTTTATAGAGCGAAACACCTTTTAGAGTTCTGCCTGTTCCCAGATTGACAGTGCCTGGAAAATCTCTGTCCATGGTGCTAGCGCCAACGGTGGTGACCCATGGTGACACATTTGTGAGGCTGGCAGGGTCAGGTCCTCCATTTCCAGCGGAGCAAGAAACAAAGACGCCCATCTCCATTGCCCCAAATGCGGCTATGGACAAGCTATCACGATAGTAAGATGAAACTCCTCCGCCTAAAGAAATTGATATCACATTCACTCCATCAGCCACTGCCCTATCAACTGCTGACAGAATATCTGAGCTGAAACATCCACCGGCCCAGCAAACCTTGTAAGCTGCAATTCTTGCACCAGGTGCCATTCCTCTTGCTGTTCCGTAAGCATAGCCTAGTAGATTTGCACCATGTACAGGGGACCCAGCAACAGTGGCTGCAGTATGAGTCCCATGACCATCTTGATCTCTTGGAGATTTATACTCATTTTGCTCATTGATTTTTCCTGTAGCAGCTTCATATCCTTTGTAAAATACTCTTGCACCGACAATTTTTCTGTTGCAATGGTGCTTTTGAAAAGCTCGGCCTGTCTCACAAATTCCTTTCCAATGAGCAGGAACTGGAGTCATGCCTGTGTCATTGAAGCTGGCACTCTCCGGCCAAATTCCTGTGTCCAGCACTCCTACTATAACATCATGATCTGCAATTGTTTCAGACCAGACGCTTGTGCTGTCTTCTGGTTCTAGTCCAAGGAACATGGGGCTTCTTGTCGTGTGTAATTGATATATAGTCTCTGGAAAGATGGCTAACACACCATCTTCTTCCTCTAGCCTCTCTGCTTCTTCTTCACTCAACTTTGCAGCAACACCATGAAAAGCAGTCTGATAGCTATAAATTATTCTCTCTTCATTATCAGATTCATTGGTTTCATTTTCAGGTGTAGACAGTACCGATTGTACTTTGGAGGAGTACCAATCAAAGTGATTAGAGAAGTATTCTGGCTTTGCATGCTTGTCCATCTGAATAATGTAAGTCTTTCTGGTCAATGGATTTTTTGAGGACGAGACAACATTGAAGGCTAGATAGCTTGAAACAATAAAAAACATCCATTTTCCTAGGTTTTGAGGCATTATAGATTGAGAAAGAAGAGATGTCAAAGAAGAAGAAGGCAGGAGAGAGTCTTATGGAGATGGTATCTTGAGGCTTGAAATATCAAATATCAGAAAGGATGGAAGGGTCCTTTACAATGTCCTCTTGTGGTGGTAATTATGGTGGTTGGTTGTTTCATGAATGCCAATCGTTGGAAGGAGAGTTGGTTGGTGGTGACAGTAGTTAATTTGGTTATGGACATTTGCAGAACCCTGTTTTTCTTTTTTCTCATTAACTTTGTTAATGGTTTCAATTCTTTTGGTGTTTAGACCCTTAGCACATTCTTCTCATTTTGGGTCACAAGAAAAGCCATCTAACGACTAATCCTGCTGTTAATCAATGTAAAGATTCTCATTTCTGTTACTATATTAGCTTGTGTTAACTTTCAATCTTGATTTCAACAGATTATGGGCATTGTGGGAGACAGTCATGGTCTTATATACAGATTCCTCAATGGTGTTTTGGTTTTTCCGTCTTTGTAAGGTACTAAGGTCTTATTATGTGGTCCCTACACTCACAGGAAACCTGTAGAAGAGGCATCCCTGCACCGTTATTAGGTAAAAAAATAACTCAGTGACTTAATTTTCTTGTAAAAAACATACTATCTTTTAATCTGTTTCTACTTTCTAAGAGATTCAGAATTGCTAAATGTCGTTTTGTCTTGCAAATATAATGAATATTTCATTATTTACAGTTACAGGGATAATAATTCATAATTTACCCCAGTAAACTACCAGACACTTGGTTCAAGAGTGCCATGTGAGGAAAGCTGAAAATCACTGTCTTACGTGATAATGACCCTACTTTCTTTCATGTTGAAGACACAGAAATCAGAAGGAAATGCTTTATCTGACAAAAAAACAAAAGAAAAAAAATTGAAATAAAAAGAGAGGAATAAGCCGATAAGGACAATTGGGAATCATATTTCTTTCTTGATTATCGCCTGAAAAGGAATTAGGTTATAGCATTTAACAACATTTAAATGATATAGAAATGCCAGCGGACTAATATGCTTATTAATATCATGGAAAATATTGTTCTTTTTTATTATGTTTACATAAATGTCATCTTCCAAACTTTTGTACTATACACTAAATCTATATATGGCCTTGAAAAATGATATTTTATTATTTTAATTATTTGGTATCCGAAGTTCATTGACCTGACTAATCTAGATTCGCATCTGTCAAACCCATAAAAGGGGACAAAACGCTTCCTCCCGAGTATTTAAAAAAACTTTATATTCAGAGTTCGAACGGATAATGAATTTCTGTCGTCTCATCTCACTCGTTAGGATATTTTATTATTTTTTAGTTTTATAATGAAAATTTGTGTTTTGAAATGTGTTTTCTGATGAGAAATTAAAACAATAGTATCATTTATTGTATGAAACAACCGATCATAAAAAGACCTTCCCAGCAGTACGAAGACTGAAAGTGATATAGACCTTTTCAGCTTTTCTTTTAGTAATTTTCCCTTGGTTTTATATAAACTGGTACTGAGAAATACAAATGTCAACATAAATACAACACCAGACGAGAGGGTTATTTATTGTAAATGTACAGTTTTGCAATTTTCAGGCAATCAATGGTTCAGAACTTGCATAGCTGGAATGCAAAGTTAAATGTTCCAAGACTGTTAGGTCTCATGTTTGATTTTGTATTTTTATTCTTCACGGGTCAAATTGTTTTCTCGATTTTGTGATGTGTAATAGTCTGCTTAAATTAGGGACGGGAGACGGGTTTTCTAATACCTATATCTGTCCATAAAATTAAATCTATAGACTTAGTTTTATTCAAAAAAATTATGAAAACTTAGAAAACATTTAGACTTTGTTTTAAATATATATATAAATAGAGCGGATCAAATTTTATTTTTTAAACCCATATCTGCTTCGTCTTTAACATGTTCTTTGTACATAAATATCTCATAGTTAAAAAAAACAAAACATCTACAGTACTTCCAATTATTGTATTGAGGTGGGGGTTAGGCTCCCTCCATAGTCCATACAGTACAGCTTGAGGACCGTGCCAAACTGGCATTGCACCAGGATAGCAAAATATCAATACTTTTTCCTTTGATAGGTAGGTTGTTGACACTTGGAGTCTTTAATTCTCAACTTTATTTCTTGAAGAAACTTTTATCTCCCTCGAATCCACATGTCCGTTTTGTTCCTAGGGTTTGTTGCACATTAAAATTGGGCAACTAGGTTTGGTGGAAGCCAGGAAATTCAGCTGTATAGGTATAGGTATAGGCTCCTTACTAACAAACTCTAATTCATTTTTATTATTGTTTTCTAGTAAACTGTTGGGTTTTTCTTTTTTTTGTAAATTAAATCCAAAAATATCAAAAAAATTATTATTATTATGGTGACTGTGGAGAAATATGAAATGTTGTCAAAATCCATACGTTTAAACGCATAGATCCATCCCAAAATTTAGAATTTCATAAGATTTTTCATGTAAGATTTGAATATGCTTTTGATATTAAAAAAATTAGATAAATGTTTTTTTTCACCGCAAGTATTTCTAGCACTTTATATTGTGGTTAGTACGAAAATTAATTTCATCTACATTGCTGGCTGCCCATAAAAAATAAAAATAAAAAAAATCTCAAAGCAAAGACAAAATGCTGATTGGAATTTTGGAAATGCAGAGTCCCAAAGAAGCTAGCACCCAGGTCTAGTAAATGGTGCACCGCCATGCTATCACCAGTACCTATCGAACACTTGTTTGTTTACATGCAGAAATATAGAGAGACGTGTGAGGAAGAGAAGAGTTAACTCCTACCCGTACTTGTGAACGAACAATTACTTCACATTTAATATCTGCATTCAAAGCTCTCACGCATGCACTTTGGGTTCTGATCGGCTATTCATGACCTTAAAGAGACCAAAGCCTTTCAAAAAATTTGACCACCGATCTCTTCTGCCCTGCTTTAATTTTAGCTCATAAATTTTATTTTTTTTTCAGTTAATAAGTTTAGAAAATCTATACATGACGCTATGTATATATGGCCTGATGTGATTACACATTTATTTGCATTTAATCAGTCAACAACTGTATATTCTTCGTTCTTCATTCTCCAAATGGATTATTATAGGAAATTCGTATTTGCGTATCTATTTAGCTTAGTTTGTTCTGGTAGCTTGCCTGAACGTAATCAACATACGGATATATAATTAAAGCTAAGACAAAAGATTGTATTCTTAAAAAAAAAAAAAAAAAAAAAAAACACATTTATTTGCATTTTAATCAGTCAACAACTGTATATTTCTTCGTTCTTCATTCTCAAATGGATTAATTATAGGAAATTCGTAATTTGCGTATCTTATTTAAGCTTAGTTTGTTTTCTGGGTAGCTTTGCCTGGAACGTAAATCAACATACGGAATATATAATTAAAGCTAAGACAAAAGATTGTATTCTTAAAAAAAAAAAAAAAAAAAAAAAAAGATTGTAATATTAAAATGCTAAAAAAAAAAAAAAAAAAAAAAGATTGTAATATTAAAATGCTAGTAATTTATAGAAATGGAACTACTCCCCATTTTAATTTTAAAAGGAAAATAGATATAATTGTTTCATTTTTGAAAATTGCTCATTTTTTATTTTTTATTTTTTATGTTGTTGTTGTTGTTGTAGTTTATATCCTTCTCAAATCCCCTGCTCTCAAATTGATTCGTCTATGTATCCTTATATACCGCTAGGATCAACCAACTAATGACACAGAGAAGGAAAATTAACATATATTATATAAATTAACATTTCCGTGCAATGGGTGTTTTTCTAGTGTTTATATATATATAATCTCGCCCAAAAAGAAAAAAAAAAGTTTAAATGCCTAGATCAACGGCCAAGATTGGATACCGATCAATACAGTCAGCCCATGGGCCTTTCTTGGACTCTCCAATAATGGGCCTTAAACACTCCCAAACGACACTAGCGCATTTAGGCCCAGTTCCCATCCCAAACTGCCACACCTTGTGGCCTTTTTTCACTTTTTCTTTGGCTTCCATATACGCAAGTTCATACCAAATCGATGAAGAAGATTGATTGCCAAACCTATGCAGTGTCATCAATGCAGCTTCCACTTCTCTATCACCAAGCTTTAACCCTTTTGCTATCTCTTTTATCACCGGCCTCCCTGAAGTGGGCAGGCAAAAATGCTGTATCACCCTCTTGAAATTTGGCACGTATACCTGTCCTGATTTATCAATGTACCTGTTTTGAATTATCGAAACGATATATCGTAGCATTTCTGGGAAAGGCAAAATACGTGAACCAAGAATTGTTATGTTGGGCCTGAGAGTTTCTCCAGCCACTTGAAGTAAATCCCTCCTAAGCGTAACCCCGAGTCTTCCATTGGAATCCTCTTCGCGAATCGCCGAATGATAACTTTTGTCGTCAGAAGCTCTTTGGGCCCTTACTGTGCAAAAAAGCTTGTATTTTGATGATTTTTTAGCTTCATTTTTATTTGTGAGCAAAATTGCTGCGCTTCCCATTCTAAATAGGCAGTTAAGGAGTAACTTAGATTTCTCGTGGCCAGAATACCAACCGGTTGATAATATTTCGGTGCTAAGAATAAGCGCGTAAGCATTCTTTTGAACTTTGAGAAGGTTAAAAGCCAAGTCAATGGAAATGGCTCCTGCACTGCACCCCATACCAGAAAGATTATAGCTTTTAATATCAGCTCTCATGGAGTATTTGTTAATAATAATGGATGATAAGGAAGGTGACGGACAAAACCCGCTACAATTTACAATAAGTATATCGATGTCACGAGGGGATATTTTAGTTTTAGAAAGAAGATCTTGTAGAATAGGGAAAAGAACCATCTGTACTTCTTTTATGGATTGTTGTTGGTTAGTTTTAGGAGGAATGCAGTGCAATGCCGGAGGAAGATAGGTCTCTTGACTTTGCCCAGAAGAACTGAGGATTTTAGCCATGAAAGAAACGCTTTCACTATCAAACGACTCGATCATGGATGCATGTTCAAGAAATACAGAGAAAGGAACTTTGCAGGAGTTGGGTGGTTTGAAACAAGAGAAATCTATGAGGTAAACTGTAAAGGATTTTAAAACGTAATTTTTGACAATGAAACTAGAAAACAAAAGGACTAGAAAAATAAGGAATGTTGCAACAGACAAATCCATTAGAGATGGACAAATTTGGAGCTTGGGGAAGAATTTGTCTAGTGGTAGTCCTAATAAGGTCTGATCGGAAACAGAAGAGAAGGGCTTATGCCTTGTAGCCTGGAGGTTATTGTAAAAAAAAAAAAAAAGGACATTCTTATACAGTACAATTAATTTTAATCTGACTAAAATAATTGGTGACTGGACCTGGCTAGTGTAGATGCCAGCGTCAGTGATAGGCATAAGACGGTGTGCATTATACAGAGTTTAGAGTTTAAACTTACAAGATCCATATACCAAAATAAAAATTATTTATTTTACGGATCATTTGCGATCGCTCATGTTTTTGTCAGTAAATAATTAAAAAATTTCCCAAGTTGGTTTTAAAGGGAAAGAAATTGCTTATACCAAGAAAAAAAGGGAAAGAAAATGAAAAGAGAAAATTTTGGAATGTGTGATCGACAATAAAGATTCATAGAGTCTGGAGATCATAAATATTGTAGGTTGGGAGTCGATGGGGCTAAAACCAGCTACGCTGGTATTCCGATTTCCAAGTCAGACATACACCTGCTTATTAGGGTTACTTCTTGCTATATCTTGTTCCGGTGAGAATATATCGTTTGTGTCAAATAATCTTTACCAGATTAATTTAGATGATGAAGGATTAATTATAGTTGTTGAAATGGTAGAAATAGAATGCAGAAGTCAAAAAAGGCCAGAGCGTAAATGCCAGATATTGAAATGAACATATCAGGATAGTATATATATATCAGAGCGTAAATGCCAGATATTTGAATGAAACATATCAGGATAGTATATATATATATATATTATTTTTATATATATAATATTATATATATATATAATTTGTAAAGTGAGGATAGGAACAGTTTATGTGAATTAAAAAAATATTTGAATTAATCAGAAACTACTGACGCCCCTAATCGTTTGGCAATAGACAATGCCAAAAGAAAATGTTCACAATCTCAAATTAATGATAAAGTGCACTGACAAGAAATCAGAGTTGATTTTTTTTTCTTAAAAAGTTATTGGACGTCACAACCAAACCCCGAATACAAGCCTAGTCCAATAACTCCAGCCCAGTGAACATTAAATAAACAAAAAAATGACACGTAATGAAGTTAGTGAAGAAAGGTGCACCTCAGCAAATCCCGCTACGGTATCGTTGATTGGAAATGGGTCCGTGAGGCGTGAACCTTATTCTTGTATTGTACAAGGCATAAAGTGATATTTGTAAAGTGAGGATAGGAACATTTATGTGAATTCAAAAATATTTGAATTAATCAGGACTACTGACCCCCTAATCGTGCAATAGACAATGCAAAAGAAATGTCAACAATCTCAAATTAATGATAAAGTGCACTGACAAGATCAGAGTTGATTTTTTCTTAAAAAGTTATTGGACCGTCACAACCAACCCGAATACAAGCCTAGTCCAATAACCCAGCCCAGTGAACAAATTAAATAAACAAAAAAATGACACGTATGAGTTAGTGAAGAAAGGTGCACTCAGCAAATCCGCTACGTATCGTTGATTGGATGGGTCCGTGAGGCGTGAACCTTATTCTTGTATTTACAAGCATAAAGTGCATCCGCTTCTACATGCGTCTCTATTTTTGTATTTCCATTCTCCTTTCTCCCTTAATCATTCGGTGGAAAAAGAGTTGGTGAGAGGAAAATAGAATTTATTAGTATTTAAATAACATTAATTACTTTCTCAGTTTATAATAAACTATCACATGAGTAAAATTTATAAATGATAAATTTTTTTTTTCATTTTTACATTTACAAATGAAAAATAATAATTATTATAATTTCCAAAAATCTCTATCTCTTTATTTCTTGCCGCCATTTTTGTTTAAATCTTAGATAAATTAAATATACTAATATAATTAATTTACTCAATAAATTAGATAAATTAAATAATTTTCTTAAGACGTGAAAAAAAATTTAAATGTAAAGTTATTTATAGAGAAAGTAGTGTGCAAAAATGAAAATAAGTCTATTCTTAAGAGATTAAAAAAAGTACTTCAAAGACCTCACAAGTAATACAATAGTCACATGAAAGTAAATTTCAGAAATTTATAAGTTAACTAGTATTGACTAGAGAAGCGTTTCACATTTGACTATTTGAGTAAGTAAGAAAAGGGAGGTTTAAGATTATAGAAATCTATCAATGAATTGCTGATTGGATAAGAGGTCCAAAGGCTTTATTCACTTATTCCTACCTCCATCAAATGCCACGTGGGCAATTGTTGTCTTTTCCCACCAACTATTTGGCCACAAAAAGGATGCGAGGGGTAAAAAAATAAAAAGAAAGAAGTTGGTGACAAAAAGTGAAAAGTGAAACCACAGTCATCTATTTCATACTGGTTTGAGAAATGAGACGTAGATGCATCATCAGCAACCCGTGAATAATAGCTACGTTGAAAAGGAAACAAACACATTATAACAAAAGTACCATAACAAATGACAAATTCCAATTAAAACCATAATTATTTTCATCCTTTTCTTCTCTAGTTTTTGGCCTTCGTTCAATCCACAGAATCTTCTTCTCCTTCCTTTTTCTGTTCGGTCCCTCTATATATAGTCTGTCCCGATCTCTCACCATTTATATTCTCTTTCAATCATTTAATTTACACATCAAAACCCATTATGGCTAAGCTATGGTGCTTTTTATGCATAATGATTACTGCATTTGTTCAATTTTCTGAATTTGCAATCTCTAGAAGGGAACAAATTCCAACGCCACCCTTACCAATCCTGCCACTCCCCTCTTTTTCTCAATTGAAATGGCAACAAAGAGAAATCATCATGTTTCTTCATTTCGGAGTCAATACTTTCACCGACTCCGAATGGGGCACTGGACATGAAAACCCGGCCATTTTTAACCCGGTCGGACTCGACGCCAATCAATGGGTTAATGCAGCAGCTGGAGCTGGAATTTCTTTGATGATACTAACTGCAAAACACCACGATGGGTTTTGCTTATGGCCTAGTAAATACACTGACCATTCTGTAGCAAGCAGTACGTGGAAAAATGGCCATGGCGATGTAGTTCGAGAACTTGTTAATGCAGCCAAGAACCATGCTGGAATGGATGTGGGTATTTATTTATCGCCATGGGACCGACACGATTCAAGATATGCCCATGATTTGCAGTACAATGAATATTACTTGGGCCAGATGCAAGAGCTATTAACCAAGTAAGTAAAGAAACTGAAATTAAATTTGTAGGCTGTCTATTGAATTAATCAATTATATAAGTGAAAAATGTTCTGGGTATACATGCAGATATGGGAAAGAAAAAGAAATATGGTTTGATGGGGCGAAGGGTTCAAATGCACCAAACATGTCATATTATTTCTGGGATTGGTTCGCCATGGTGAAAGAATTGCAGAGCTCAATCAATATATTCTCCGATGCTGGTCCAGATGTCAGATGGGTTGGAAATGAAAATGGATTTGCTTCAAGTACATGTTGGTCCACCATTAATCGAACTTCTCTTTCCATCGGCAACGCAAGTATTGTTGAGTATGTATCTTTTTACACCCAAATCCCAATCAAACAAATTTCTCTCCAGGACTCCAGTAATTATTGATTAGCTAACAGTGGCATTTCAATAATGCAGCTATCTTAACACCGGCGACCCAAAAGGGACAGATTGGGTACCAGCAGAATGTGATGTCTCGATTAGAAACGGATGGTTTTGGCATAAAGCAGAGTCACCCAAGAAGCTCAGCAAGTTACTTGAGATTTACTACAAGTCCGTGGGAAGAAACTGTGTATTATTGCTCAATGTGCCGCCCAATTCAACTGGCCTCGTATCTGACACCGACGTACAAACGCTGAAGGAATTTAGAGGCGCAATTAATACAATATTTGGTACAAATTTAGCAGAGAAATGCAGTTTTAAAGTAAGTAGCCAACGAGGAGGTAAGGAGGGTGGTTTTGGGCCAGAAAATGTCGTAGACGATGACCATTTGTGGAGTTATTGGGTTCCGAGAGATGAAGAAAAAGAGAGCGATTGGATTGAGATTAGATGCAAAGGAGGGTTGAGATTTAACGTGATAAGGATTCAAGAAGCAATTGGTCTGGGTCAAAGGATCAAACGGCATGAAATTTATGTGGATGGCAAGACAGTTGCTAAAGGGACTACAGTTGGGTACAAAAGGCTCCATAGGCTTCAAGAAGTAGTAGCTAATGGGCAAATTGTGAAGATTAAGATATTGGAAGCAAGAGGAGTGCCATTGATTTCTTCTATTGGTCTGCATTATGATCCCTTTTGGAAGCCAAAATGAGCATAAATTACAATAATAAAGCAATGTCATTTTACTTCACTTTCTTAATTTTTATTTTTTGCTTTAGCTTTAGCTTTTACTTTGTCTTTTAGGTCTATCTCCTCATTCATTATTCACTAATGTCAAAATATTGAAAGTATAAACACAAAAATAGAAAAGACAGATTCCGAAGATTTTACTATTAAGTAATTAATTTGCATCGGCAAAGATTATGATTTTCGCCTTTAAAAAAAAAAAAAAATCTACAAAAAAGTAAGAAAAAGGATTATATACAATAATCAAATAAAATAAGAAAACATAATAATATTATGATAAAGTCATACACAAATCTTTAGGGTTAAGCTGCACTTGCTTTTGGAAAATTCGTAGCGTAGATTTGTTGAGCTTGGCAGAATTAAAAAGAATAGGTTATGATTCCCAATTATGATTGCGTATCCACCTAATTAATTAATTTGCATTACGGAGATTGGATATATAGATTCTCCCTTGCCTTAACAATATCTAAAGGAGATTGTTCCTTTGAAGTGCTGAAAATTAATATTCTAAGGTTTGGAGCTCTACGCTGCTTGCTATTGGATAATTAGTAGCGTAATAATTGCTAATAAAATTAATTAAATGACAAAACATGAAATTACCAGTATTTGGTAATGGGTTTTGCAAGCCATGTGAGGTTGGCTTTATGACTTGTCTGCCTCCACACCATACAAACTTGCTAACTTTTGAAGTTCAAGTGTAAGAAACGTTCTCATATTTCTTAATTGCCCATTCTTCTTTCTGATAGCGACAAAATTTAGAATATTTAAATTATTTTTAAGCTATTTTCTTCATAACAATACGAGAGGTACGTAAGTATTGACCAACAAAATGCCCAACCGTGAAAATTATATAATTTCAAATCATACTTGTTTTTTTCTTTTTTTTTGAGTTTAAATTAGTAATTAGCTATTTAAATAAGGGACTTTAAAAAAAAAAAAAAAAACAAATTTACCCATTAATATATGAAGGTCTATTTTCTTTAGTGATTTATGATAGCTTCTAACTGTTAGTTGATAAATGGTTATATACAATTTCAAACCCAATTCGATGATTATAAAGATGATGATCTGAAAATTGTCTCTTGATGTAACTTTTCATCCATATAGGTCACATCTGTTGAAGGTTGGGGACAACCGCACTTTAGCACCGACGCAATTCTGTTTTTCTCTTTGCAACAGAGTTCTTTTGTCTGTCACCTCTCTAGAACCATTGAAACTTGTCGTTTCTCTTAAATCTACTCACTGCCTATGTTTACAGAGATAACCTTGTGCCTGAAAATTCTAAAACATAGACCTAATGCGAATCCTTGATCTGCAAATCCTATTGTTCCTTTCTGTAAAAGAATATATTCTTAGGTGCAAAGACAAACACAGAGACAAATAAATATGCTAATTGGACTACAAAATGGCGACAATAAAAAAAATCCCATGAAAAGAAAATGCGTGCTTTAAAGCAAAGAGTAGAGCAGTCACTGTGAAACACGTTGCATAGAGAATTCAAAAGCAGATTCCAGAAAGGAACTGCTTAATATTCTATGCTTCAGGACGAACATCATATAATTTGAAGTGATAGCATAGCATTTCGTGATCAGAGGACAAAAAGCATCATATCATTTGAAGTTTTCCTCATTGGACCATATACAAAGATAAAGTTCAGCATAGCATTGAGCGTGAGTGGATCTTTTTGGCCCTTCGTTTTTGTTTTGCTTGCACTTTTTTGATGGATGCATTAGTCTTTTATATCTCGCAGTTAGCATCTTTTGAAGATAAGCTGTGACGTATTTTCACACGCTTGCATTAGAAACCATAAAACATAAAGACAGAAAAGCAAATTAACTTCTTTTGATTGAAGCCACATCCTTCATCTACTCTTTACCTACATGCTTGAATGAAGCAATTGAATAACAATTAATATGATACAATTTGCTAACAAGAATAAAAAGGCAAAAAGAATTGTATCCAGTGGAGTTCCTATTGAATATTGATTAAGGACATCAGTAATATTTACAGAGAAAGATTGACAGATTTACCTCCATAAAGCATGCATCTCTGTTCAGCTCCCTTTGTCTTATACAGTTGCAGCGCATCGAGGGCCTATCATTCATCTTATATTGCAATAAGGCTCCTCCAGGAATAAACTTCTCTCAGCTGTTTCACTCGGAGATTTTAGACAGCTGATTAATAACTTCTTATAATCCAAAATGAATGAAAGGTAAACAATTCGCTTGTATGTCGACCAGATATCACCATAAATGCATGGCTCCATTGGCGTCTCATCATTCATTATACATTACCTTTAATCTTCATCTCATTAGTTAATGCAATCAATAAACAAAGCAGTTCCTCCATCACAACATCAGGGGAGCCCATTACTGAGAATTCATATACAATTCCATTAACTTCAATCATGCTACAGCCTTGGATTTCCTTTTTAATTCCTTGTTCTTTCATTGAGGCTCTAATTCTCTTCACATCATTATATCTACCAGCTTTTGCATACATATCACACAAGTTCAGGTAGAAAGCATGGTTCCGAGGCTCCAAATTGATTAAACATTGTGCCACTCTTTCTCCTAATTGTACATTACCATGCATTTGGCATCCCCCCAGTAAGGCGCCCCAAACAAATACATCAGGGTCCATTGGCATGTTTCTAATAAGTGCCACTGCCTCTTCAAATAGTCCAGCTCTACCAAACATATCAACCATGCATGCAAAGTGATGCACTTGCGGTTCAATCAAGTAAATCCGTTTCATGACATCAAAACACCATCTTCCTATCTCTACTAATCCAGAATGAGCACAAGCTGACAATAATCCAACAAATGTAACATGGTTAGGCTTCACCCCTTTTGCTTCCATCTCCTTGAAAATATCAAAAGCCTTCTTACCATATCCATGAAGTGCAAACACTGAAATTATAGCCGTCCATGCCAAGGTGTCCTTCTCAGGCATTTCCCTGAAAACTTCATAAGCTCTTTCCAGACCACCGCCTTTACCATACATGTCAATTAATGCAGTTCCGATCACCTTATCACATTCTACACCGTTTCTCCTCAAGTAATTGTGCACCCACTTCCCATGATCAATAGCACCAAGATAAGCACAAGCTGAAAGTACACTAGCAATAGTAATCTTATCAGGTCTAACCATATTGATCTCATCGCTCAAACACTGCATGTCATAAAAAAATTCCAAGGCCTCCTTTGGCCGACCACCCTGAACAAACCCTGTTATAATCGAATTCCATGTAATAATATTTCTCTTATCCATATGTTGAAACAAATTCAGTGCCTCGTCAAGACTCCCATTTCTCAAAGATCCAATAATCATCGAATTCCAAGAAACAACATCTCTGTTAGACATTTCATCAAACAACTTCCTGGCACTCTTTACGAGCCCACATGCCGAATAAAAACTTATTAGTGAATTTTGAACAAACAGATCAGTACAAAATCCAAGCTTGCTAACCTGTCCATGAATACCTCCGCCTGTGCCTACAGCAACGCTCCTCGTGCATTCTTTTACAAGAAATGGAAAAGTGAGGCAATCAGGTGAGACACCATGAGTGAGCATCTGCTTGTATAGTACTATAGCCCGACACAAATGTGTATCATAATCCCCGTCAATTTTAGAAGCATAGGCCCTGATCATGATGTTATAGATAGAGACATTTGGGTTTTTTATACTTCGAAAAATTTCTGAGGAGTAGCTAAGTGAACCTGAATCTGAAAGGGCGGTAAAGAAGAGAAGACGAGAAATTAAGAAATGTTCTTGTTGGATGTAGTTGGGACATGTTAAGATATGGGCATGGATTTGTTTAAGTTGGGTAGGGTTCTTGCATGCTTCTATCAAGCGCAAGATTATGTTCCTGAGAGAGAGCTGTTGAGGTTCAAGCATATCTTTTGGGACAGAAAACAAACAGTCAGTTTTTCTACTAAAAATAGGCGGGAAATCTTGGCAAAAGTAACTAACTACTGATGCACCAAAATGATTTTGCTAGTAACTTATGGTGTTTAGGTGCTAACCAAAAAATATATATTTTTTATTGAATGTAACAAGAAACTTAATCCAAACCAATCCCATGCCTAATAATTGTGCTATGTAGTAAAATCTAGTAAGCAACCAAAGGACGAGCATAATACAGAAAGCGCCAATAAGAAAACATATGTTAAGAGGACAAAAGAACAAATTCCCAAGAAAACAGACTCAATTGAGAGGAAAAGAAAAAATTTCTGTAGCCGCAGTGCCCATGTTACATTTGTATTATAATGATAAATTTTCTGCCGGGTACAAGAAAAGGTGACTGGAGAATTTATATAAATAACAGACTAAGCAACTTTCCAGCAAGTATTGCTTCTAACTGTAATGATTGTGCGTTTGGAGGTAATCTAAAGAAAGCCTTCGACCCCTCGTCCAGATAGTGTTTCCCTGTAGATGTTAAGTGCTTCCTCCATCACTTTAGCTTGAGCCAGCAGTTGAGATCTCTTCTTTCCAGATGGATGAGTAGAAAGATAATCTTGCAATGATGAACCACCAGCGATCTTCCCCAATTTCTCATACACTTTAGGTGCAATTCGAGGATCATATCCAGCAGAAGCCATCAATAATAACCCAATATAATCTGCCTCTATTTCCATCCTGAAAAGGAAAACAAGAAACAAGGTCAGCTCTTGCATATCTATAATTATATTACTATTCTGCATTCTGGAATTGCTTACAATCAAGCTAGCTCTACAAAAATTAACTAAACATGTAACTTGGGAGAAAAGCAGTGAAAACAACTGTACATTGACAACTGTACAATCAACTTGGCATGTAAACACAAAATCAACAAAAATAACATTGACAATCTTAGATATTCAGGACGCTTAAGAGCAAAGCTAGGATTCATGAGTAAGTGGGGGCAAGTATAAAAATTACTTAAAGGAAGAGTAGACATACATTAAGGGGAAAAGATAGCTAAAGGGACAGTAAAATTACTATTAGCTTGAGTTCAAACCTGGGTTTTGCTCAAGGAATTTTTTTTAACAAAACAACCCCCCACCCCTCCCTTCTTTACCATGTAGACCTGCCAGTGTGCACAAGTATTTCATCTCTCTGTATGAGTTCTATAGAACAAAACGTGAAGACTTTTCTTTCAGAATTGGTCTAGGAAAGGGCAGTGGTTATTATTTTCCTTTGCATATTACAATCATGAAAAGTAATTTCCCCAATCTTTAACTTTGACAATCATACAGCAAAAATCAGAAACAACATAATATGGAAAGGAGGAGTTTCATAGAAGAACATCTACTTGTTTTAAAATGAGAAGATGAACTTAAGAAATAATGCATTAACTTATATCCAGAAAACCAATTGGGTGATTGGCTGCATATAAACGGCTAAAAGATCAATTCTACATGGTTCTGTTAAACTCAAAGCCAACCGGGCCTCCACTAGATCCAGTGCTTATGATTTACCCTTGTCTTTTGCCTTCAAGATATTTGAAGACTGCTGCATACAATTGCCAAGATTAACGATTTTTTCAGGACATAATATGAGATGTAATCTATTTGTCCTTCAGGTATTTTTTAAGGACACCAAACGATCTTTTTACCTCCATCAGACTAGCAAGTGGGCAACTAAGCAAGATGGGACTATCAATCCGCATGATTGACAGGTCCATCAATCTATAGGATAACATAATAACCATTTGCCACTGAAATAAAAACTCTTTTATTTGCTGTCCTGATCAAATTGCAAATGCTAATGGACAACCAAGATAGTCCCGACACATTGTAGACTGCTTTGATCATGTTTCCAACAATCTCCATTACAATCACAAAAGCCAAAAAGAAATGAAACACATGGGATTGACAGTAACAACTTTCTAGCTTCCAAATGAGCAGTTTCATACTGAATAACACCCACAAATCTGTATCTAATTACATTTGCCATGACATTAAATGCGTAGATGATCATATCATGTACCCATGGAGAATATTAGATTGTTATTCTAAGAATTTCCAAAGGCAACTCAACGAACAAAGACTACAAAGTCATCATCTCAAAAATATTTTGAGAAATAGGATATGCAAAATAACTGGTGTTTCCAGCCATAATATTAAAAGAAAAAAAATTCAACTTACATCAAGATAAAATTACACAAACCAAGCCAAAGGTTACTAAAGAGAATAAGGCCAAGAAAATCACCTCCGGGAGAAAGGAAGTCTCAAAAATAGAGTAGACATCGTGTTGGCTAGATCAGGCATGATAAACTGATAAAGAATAAGTTGCAAGATGGCAAACCACATATTCTTTGTGATCCCTTCTGCAACGTGTCGAGCAACAGCATGCCCAACCTAGTTTTTAAATGACAAACAGAAAAAGAAAAATCTTCCTCAACCAAATTTCTAATTATTATTTATACTAATATCCAGCAATAGATAAACAATCATAGAAAACTCGAAAAAAGATGTGTAGAGCAAATTAACCTCGTGTCCAATAACTGTTGCGATTTCTGCATCAGTTCTGAAGTGTTCAAGCAACCCAGTAAACACAACAATTTTCCCACCAGGCAAACAAAAAGCATTAATAACAGGTTCATTAACAACCAAAACCTCCCAATTCAACCCATCCAAATGTGAAGTTTCTGCTTTTGATCCTCTCTCTTGACCCTTCTTTCTACTCTTTTGAACCCATTTGTCATCGAGGATCTCATCATCCTTATACCACTTAGTTTCAGTTTTCCCTTCACTCTCAGTCAGTGCCTTCAATGTCTCATGAGCTCTACCCTCATATGCTAGATCACTCTCTGGAGATGCATACTCTAAATCGCTCCATACATGTTCCGGCCTTAAAGCTCTTTGCAATGCCTCAATTATGTCTTTTGCAATTAAGCGGACCCTAACGCTGTCCGGGTGTATTGCAGGGAGAACTTTTCCCTTCATTGCCGCTTTCATTTGCTTGAATTGCTCCTCTCCAAGCTTTTTCTCCATGGATTTAGATAAAAGCACAAAATGTTTTCTTTTTGTGTAAGGCACAGTCTCCAAATTACCAAAATAGATAGTGACAAAAGCACCAGAACCCACCAAAATAACGATCAGTACAGTTTTCGGATTCTGAAACCATCTGCTAGGGCCTCTCGGCTTAAAATGGTATACCTGGGATCGGTCTACATAGTAAAATCTCTTACCAACACCACCGCCGCGAAATGGATTATTATTATAATTTACTGTTCTTTTAATACCCATTTGAAGACCTAGTCCAAATCTCTGAGAAATAGAAGAATATGGATAGAAGCCAGAAAACTTAGCTGGATTAGAAGAAGAGTGTGAAGACCCATTTTGGAAGATTCTCGAAGTAGACTCTTGAAATGGAGCTCTGGGAATGATTTTCGGAGCTATACTTGAAAAAGCGCCGATCGCGAGCTTAGCTTTCCTGAAGCTTCCCATGATCGCAGGTGCGCAGATAATTTTGTTTGGTAGAGACTGGAAACAGTTAAGGTTATTGAGAAACGGCGAGCATGCTTGTCGACTCCGGCCCTCCGGGACAGGTTAAACACCCGCACTTTTTTTTTGTTTTGGTTCGTTAGGAGGCTCTATTGCATAAATAACATGATCATCTGCACAATCGATAACTCCTTACCTTACTTGATAAATTGGTGAGGTTAACGCCTCTGGAAGTGACTAGAGCTCTGAATCGGTGGACGTTGGGTGTGCCACTATCAATGGATCGGGTCGGATCTCTCATACAGAATCCAGTCCATTTACGGGCACTGTTGACTCTACTACTAAATTTTTATGGCGCTACAACTCTACACTAACAAGTAACAAGTGAAAACTTTCTTTAAATTCCTTTTACCATTTTCCTTCCCATTTTCTCCTCTTACATACAGAGTTCAAAAATTACGAATCCACAGGAATGGGATTAGAGTTCACCAACATTGCATTTTGTTGTAAAAAAATCCACAACGCTAAACAATTAAAAATTCATTTCAAATAAATAATAATAATAGAAATACATCTTGTAGCATCTTAGTCTTTTCCAGCATAGTTCAAACACATGGGGAGACAGCAAAATTCCCCAGAAAATCAAATAAACATATTGGCTTATCCTAATAAGTTTAAAATAATAGGACTAAAGAACAAATAAGATTTCAAAAAAAAAGGACCCTTAAGGCCAAGGGAGCACCCAAAAAGAAAATACAAATCCTATATTAACAAAATCCAGACCGTATAATTGCATATTTTCTTCATTATCAGAAAATGCTTCACCCGGTAGCCATTATGTTAAGAAATGCTAAAAAAATCACCCATGAACTGAGATAAATTTATGGTCCTTCACCATCTGTTCCCATTGCTGCGACCTCTTCCGCCAAAGCTATTTCTTCTATCAGAAAATCCTCCACCCCTACCACCTCTGCCCCCTGAGAACCTATTACCACCACTCCTATCATTAAAGCCACCCCGTCCTCGGCCTCCACCACCAAACCTTCCCCTTGATTGGTCTTTTTCTTGTAAGGAAGGCAATTCTTTTAACACCTCTAAGCTGACATTAGCAGCATTTTCCTGACCTGCAGCCAACCAGTGGGAAACACAATGGAAGTCAATATCAACAACCTGTAAGATTCAATATCAATAAACATCAAGAGAAAGATTGAGAAGCAATTAAAGAAGCTGAGGTGGATATTTGGCTAATGGTAATTTCTGTAAAAAGATAACCTGGAAACAAAAAATATTACCAGCAAGAAATGCATCCACATCTGATGCAGCCACATCAAACACTGCACCGTTGCCATCAGCAGTAAGGGACATACCCTTCACTGACTCAACCTTGTCCTCAGGCAAAAATCTCCTCAAGATACCAAAAGCAAATCTGACAATTTTCATGATAGGTAAGCCAATAATCCGATAACTACCGCCATAACAGAGTAACTTATCTAAGGTAATCAAGTTTGGGGAACCTCATCATGTATTTCAAACTGCCACATTTTTGGCACACTCATGGAAGAATAAGCACTCTAGTACAATTTCGCCCACATCAAATACTCTAATTTCCTAAACTACTATTTAAAGGACTCAAATATTTATGAGACAGAACTAAAGTGCATGCACTCACGATGGCGTGTAGATAGGTTTTCCAGCTTCAAGGAGTAATGTAACATGGTTCTCCATCGATGTTAGAAGTGATCTGCTCTTTATGTCGGTGTAACCCTGCACATGTATCAGGATATGAGAGATTTTACGGCTTAACACTTCCAAAAAAATAGGAGGTAAAAATCATAAAGTTTGAGAGAGCAAAGAGAAGGGAGACAGAAAAGGGGATGGGGGCTCACAGCAGTCTTGGCAAGGGCTTTTGCAAGTAGTTCTACAGCTGACAAACCCGAGTTATTCAACAGATCCTCTGCAGCAGACATGAATGCAGGGACCACACTGCAATATTTGATCTCAAATCAGAAATTAAGAGCAATCCAATTACAGATCAATTAGTTTTAAAAGGAAACATACCTGTCAGAAACTTGAGTTATTTTTTCCGCTGCTTCTACACCAACAGCTTTCGCAATATCAGCAGCCTGAGGGGCCGTAATGTGCTCAAATTTTACACCAGATTCTCTTTGAATTTTTGATATATTAGACCTTCTTGGATCATAGAGCATTACAGCAACTCCAGTATTGCCTATATGTGATGAATAACTCTCAGCCGCATGTCAATAAACCAAGCATTTAAAAGAGAGCAGTCAAACATCAACAATTACCTGCTCTTCCTGTGCGTCCAGATCTATGTATATAAGCTTCTACATCACGCGGAGGTTCACACTATAGCTCAAACACTAGTGTAAGAATATGTAATAAGAAGAAAACATTGAAAGAGTTTCCTGATGTAAGCACACATGAACACAGGAGAAATGAATAAAAACACACCTGGATGATCAATTGCACATCATTTATATCCAGTCCCCGAGCAGCCACATTTGTAGCTACCAATGTCATGAATTTGCCTGACCTGAACCCAGAAAGGGTGACCTGGAGGCATTATGTCAGAAATTAGCAAAGCAAATCTAAGAATTAACAAATTAAGTTCTATCACCCTCCTTTCCATTTTCCATTTAAAATATCAACAAGATCCTACTGTTTGTTGGAATGTTACATAGCAAGGACGATCATTGGGCTTGTGCTGGACAAAATAACATGCCCAGCGCTCTACACAGGTATTGAAGTAGTACGTCCTAGGCATCAAATATATTGTTTATTGATAGTCAAAAGCAGATGAGGACGAGACAAAATTAGGACCTCTGGAATTCTGTTTGAGCCCATTCCAACCTTAGAAACATCTTATATACCAAATATATCATCAAATCAATTATCCAAAAAGATCAGCACGCATGCTATAAAATTTGCCACATTCTGCTTATGGAGACATGTCTAGATGATATCAGTTGAATGCGAACACAATCAATACCTCGCGTTGAGACTGTTGTATCTCCCCATGTAAAGCCCGTGCTCCATGCAATAAACCAGCAAGCTCATTTGCAGATTCCCTTTTCTCTGTGAAAATAATTGTACGCCCTCCGCTGAATCAAAAGCAACCACCAGATAAATGAGTAAACATATTTTTCAACAAGAGCAAAAGATTATTAAATTATCACAATGAAAATGAAGTGCAGGAAAAAAAACAAGTAACCTGCTATAACAACGAATTATATCTGGAATAAGCTGCGATATTGCTGAAGCAGAACAGGGTAGAACAATGTGCCTCACATTGGTACTAGCCTTCATTTTCTCATTGCCAACAAGATCTATGGTTTTCTTAGATGGTTTAAGAAATCTAGTAGAAATCTGGTAATACAAAAAAAAAAAAAAAAAAATAGTAAGAAAGCTTGGTAATACAAAAAAAAAAAAAAAAATGAGGCCAAATTCAATAAAATGGCAAGTTGGTAGAGGAACCTGCAAATCATAACAAGCCACTATATTGTGGAAAAAAAAAAAAAAAAAAATGAAGGCCAAATTCAATAAATGGCAAGTTGGTAAAGGAACTGCAAATCATAACAAGCACTATATTGTGGCTAAGAAACGAACATGTTTCACCCAATCTGGTAAAGTGGCACTGAAGAGAAGCGTCTGAACTTTGCTTACATCCTCAACTTTTCCTGAAAAGTACAGGAACATTTACATGTGGTTAAAAAAAAACTACAATGACATTGATCCATTTCACCATATTCAACAACAATCAATTAAATGTATTCATAAGAAGCTACATACCAAGAATAAGTTCAACGTCTTCAACAAAGCCCATCCTCAACATTTCATCAGCCTCATCAAGGACCCGAAACTTGAGTAAGCTCAAGTCAATATTGCCCCTCTCTATGTGATCCTATAAAGAATTTCCATAAAAGTTTGAAATGTTAAATGAATACATAAAACAGATACAAAATTCAAATATATATATATATATAATCAACAGGCATCTGCAAAGACATTGCAGGTAGGGCTGTTCACATTGAGAATTCGGATTATAAGTGCAAGCTGTATAAGAAGTGGGCAGAGCACTAAACGTAAGAAAGGTTCCGTGAATTTGTTGGTGAACTGGACAGAAAAGCCAAAAAGTTGCAACAGGTTCTAATACAACCCGAATTGAACCAGCCCTTATTACAGGAACTCGAATAATATTACAATAAAACCTCACCTTTATGCGGCCTGGTGTTCCAACAACTACATCCACCCCTCTCTTTAAGCTCGTCTCTTGAGGATGGTATGAAGCTCCGCCATATAAACAGCAAGTTGTCAAACCCAATGCCTCGCCATAAACTTTGAAGTCATCATACACCTTTCAACATTCAAAAAAAGTATTAATAAAATGAAGGAAAAAAGGCTTCCCATGAATGTATAGAAGTAACCTCTATTGCTAAATACCTGACAGGCTAATTCTCTGGTGGGTAGAAGAACCAACACGCTTGGTGGCCTGCCATAACCGGTCTTTCTCGATGCTTTTGCAGGCCCATTTGTAAGAGACTCTAAAATAGGCAGTACAAAAGCCAGAGTTTTACCCTGCAGAATGTTGATATGGCATGGACAACTAATTATCAAATAATAATTTGCAAAAATTTACAATACCAACAATAACTGAGAAACAAATCGCAACTAGAGCACGGGAGAGATCATACCTGACCAGTCCGTGCACGCCCAACTAAGTCACACCCATCAAGAATATCATTGAAGGTCATGGCTTGAATTGGGAACAACGCCTCTATCCCTCTGGATTTAAGCTTCTCTCTAAGAGGCAGTGATATTCGAAACTTCGAAGTCGCATTGGGATCCTCAGCCTTAGCTACTTCTCTCTCTCCCTCTTCCTCCTCATCTTCATCAAGTTTTGCCTTTTTATTCTTCTTCTTCGACTTATCAGCCTTCAAACTCACCGGCTCTACTAGCTCCGAGCTCGTCTCGCTTTTTTCTTCATCTTCAGGCTCGGTATCTACAGCTTTTCGCTTCTTCTTCTCTTTCTTCTTCTGCTTCTCCGAAAATATTTCCTCTTCAGCATCAGAGACCATCAAACTCTTCTTCTTGCCTGGAGTTTCAGAGTCAGGCAATGAAGTTTGCAGAACTATTCTCTTCTTCATCTTCCTCTCTTTCTTGTCCTTAGAATCGGATGAATTATTGGCCAGAGCTATAGATGGCATGATATTTTAGAGTGAAACAAATAGAGCTTAGAATATAATCGTGTGTGTGTATATAGATTGTGAGGTGAGGAAAAGAGGGTTGAGAGTTGTGCGATTTCTCCTGCTACATAGGGTTTTGGCAGTGAGTTGCAGAAGCAGGAGAGCAAGAGGAAGAGGAAACGTTAGGGTTTGCGTTTTTATGGTTTAGTGGCGGATCCATGTGAGGCCGTCAGATCATGAAACCCTATGTAATTTGGGTATTCGCCGTTAGATTAGAATTCTTTTTGTGTGCTTTGACTGGTTGGAATTAGTTGACCAATATTAAAATAATAAAAATAAAATATCACGTCCTAAGATTTTTGTTATAGTCACTTGTTCCTTACTTTTCCCTTATTAACATTTAAAGGCTCAACTAGTGGTGGTTGGGCATGGCTCGTGTAACCACAGACCGGCCCAATCTCTGTCTATCAAAGCGACGAATTCGAACTTGTCCGGTTATCCCAACCCAGCCAACCCGAGTCCTCCAGTTTTTTTTTTTTTTTTTTTTTTTTTTTTTTTTTTAGAAATATCACCGTCCTTAAGATTTTGTTGTTTATAGTTTTTCACTTGGTTCCTTACTTTCCCTTATTAACATTTAAAGAAGGCTCAACCTAAGTGGGTTGGGGTTGGGTCATGGCTCGTGTAACCACTTAGACCTGCCCCAACTCTGTCTAATCAAAGCCTGACGAATTCCGGAACATTGTCCGGGTTATTCCCGAACCGCAACGCCAAAACGCCCGAGTTCCCTCGAAGTTTTTTTTATTTTTTTTTTGTGTTTTTTTTTTTTGGGTTTTTTTTTTTTTTTTTTTTTTTTTTTTTTTTTTGGGTACGTAAGGAAATACCAACGCACAAACGGTAGAATACTTTGAATTTAAAAAATAAAAAATAAAACCACTTGCTTGAAATCCAATCCGTAGTGTTTCAGAAAAACTAGAATTTTCATTGATGTCCATTGGTGCTCTCACTTTCAGTCCACGATTTTTTTTTTCAACAATTAAACTGTGAAAGTGTTAAATGGAGTGATATCTGATAATTTAATTTAACCCTTTAAGGCTAGTTTAGTTTAATTGTTTATACGTGTGAATAATGGTGATTGATTCTAGTGTCCGCACAAGCCAAACCCTATGAATAACAATTGTTGCTGATAACTAGTGGTTGACAGCACTTAGATGATGAATTTTTGTGTTTAATAAAATATTAACGGCGGTTGTTATTAAAATATAAAATTATCATTAAAGAAATAATTGTTTTTCTATACATTATGATAGATAATGTATATATTTTTTATTTTAAAAGTAAATTTATTCTAATTTGTTATATAAGGAAAACATTATTATTTTTAAATAACAATGAGCAAAATGATTATATTAAAATATTAATTCGAAAATTTTTTATTGCTAGTCATTTTTTTTGAAATTAATGAAGTTCAAATAAAACAATATTTAAATTATAGCTCCTACATAAAAGTTAAAAAAATTTACTAGACATTTACAATCTGTTGGATACAAATCAGCTATCAGCCATATAACAAACACCATCTTACTACTATTATTCTAACCAATTGTCAGATTGCTGCAGCGCAGATAGAAATACTTGAAAACACAATATACCGATTTCTTTTCCTCTTCACATCTTTCTTTTACTGCTCAGCACCTACACACTGAAAAAGTTGCTACTAAACTTTCCAGGCACTGACTGGCTGACTTTATTAAACAGTTGAAATTCAGATCACACTGTGATATTAGAATGGGTAGGGGCTGCAAGTTGCATGAGATCTCAAAAAATAAAAATTACAAAAGCTAATTCTGTAATCAAATCAAGGCAATCTGTTAGCTCTCAGCTACAAAAATTCAGAAGATGATACACCAAGGCAATTCACATTAAATCACAACTTGCATATAAATTATTGTTCTCAAACAATAGCAATTAGCTGTATCTTTACATTTAGATTAGAAAATTCTGATGGTCCAATCCACTGCACACTTAAATTATTAGTATCATTATTACAACAAAGTCCTAATTTAAATTCTGTAGAAGCAGAATCACAATACAACAATGGCAACCGATAGAATCAGAACCATAAACCATCCAGGAATTCTTTGTATTTGTGCAGAGGAGGCACTTTGACACAGATTAAATCCATACCAAGTATTACTGGGAATAAAAGTGTTATAGTCAAACCTAACAGGATTTGAATTATACCCATAAATCTTCACACTCTCTGGCTTCCAGCCATCAGGTCCTGTTCTATAAAGATAGACATAGCATATTTGATATGCACATGGTCCACTTATCTGAAATGTATCAGAGGAACACCTTTCAAATGTATTTGATGATGGATCATCCAGCCTTGGTGCATAAATCTGACCAATACATATCCAAGTCAAATAACTTCACAAGCTCAAGTTTTTCGTCACATAAATATTTCCATGGCTGGGCCTCAGCCTTATCCCATCTCAACCACAGGCATTTTAACAAAGCATTTTCCAAATAAATTTTATATTTTTATAATTCTATAACTTTTTCTTCCAATCAAAATTCTGCCAATATTTTTTTCAAGGAAAATAAAACGCATAATATATATGGACGGCTCAGCCATGGACACGTCATCTCCACATTTATGAACACAGGTCAAAGTGAATAATGGACTTTTAGAAAGCTTATCATGTGAAGTTATGAACAACGATACAAAGGAGAAAATTTGGAGTCTTCCGTGTTAAGAAAACTAATACAAGGCAATCTGTAGTATACGATTTGTTAGTTTCTCGAGAAATTTTTTTTTTTTTTAAAGGAGAAATAAATTCGTTAAATTAAAAGAGCAATCGAGTCCAAAATCGAACCTGATTGCCATAAGCGTCGCCGAAAGAAAGGCTGATCTGATCTCGGGTGTATTTGGGCGAGGAGCAGCTTGTTGATACGATCACTCGGTAAGAGCAACTTCCCACATTCTATTTAATAAATAAAAAAAAGGAAGAGAATTAAAAGCAGAAAACTAACAACTCAGAATCAAAAATGATGAGGAGGAGTTGGGGATTACCTGGATTAAACTGAGATTGAAAGAGTCGAGAGCTTGAGGCTTCAGACTGATCGATTCGGCTTTAGATTGGATGAATAGCAAGGCAAAGTAAAATAGAAGAGAATAAACGGGTTTAAACATTTCGTCTTTGCGCAGGAAACCGCGAGGGAAGAGGGAAGAAGGAAGAGAATACATAAAGGAGATGCGTCTAACGAAAACAGGAAATTTTGGATATATTATTTTCTTTCGTTGTTTAAAACGTCAATTTTATTAAATTGTTTAAAAATCATGCCTGGTTGACGTGATTAAGACCATGAATCCACCGGTTAACCCTTTATTAGATGGTAGTAATCAGCCAATTAACCATGAATTAAGAAAGTAAAGTAAAGACTGAAATTCTATACTGGCCCATAATTGAAGTAGTTTTAGCCCAGTTCAGAGACATGTATTTGTAAGACAAAGTTTTTGAAGCCCAGATGGCCGAGACCATGGGCTCTATCCCATAGTCAACGTTGTTTAATTTGTAATTTTTTTTTTTATTTCATATGGATTGTACCGTTTTTAATGGGTTTTAATTATTGTGTAAGTCTATTTCAATTGTAGCATGGCTTCGATTCAGTATAAATTATAATATATTCTTTTTACATATATCTATTAGGAAAAAAAAAATAAAATTTAACCTATAGACAGACAAGTTTTATGCCAACTTCATCTTCTGTTTCTTTGGATAATTTATGGAAATTTGAAATATATAAACATATAAATTCATGAGTAATTATATATACATGCACATATTACATACGAATTTGTTTTATAACAATTGGCATTTAGTTATTATAAATTTGTAATAAAGATTACTAATGAGTCGAATATAATCTGTGAAAATCTTTTAATTATGGTATTTTTGATTATTAAATATTTATCTTTTATGAAATTACAGAAGTGCTAATAGACTCGAAGAATAATTATGGTCTAATAGCCTTTCCTTTAAATGAAATTTATTAATTTGTAAGGAGGACTCGCCTTTCATTTCTTATATGCTTTATTATGTAATTCAAGTTTTTTTTTTTTTTTTTTTTTTTGGGTCTAATAGCTTTCCTTTAAATGAAATTTATTTATTTTGTGTTGAATTTGGCGGTGTGTTGGGGGGTAGGAGGCACTCGGCTTTCATTTCTTATATGCTTTATTATGGTAATTCAAGTTTTTTTTTTTTTTTATCTTTTTCAATTACATCACAAATTATCTAAACAATAGTTTTTTTTTTTTTTTTTTTTTCAATACATCACAAATTATCTAACATATAGTAAAATTTGACACTTCGAAAAATAAAGAAATAACAAAAGAAATGGCGGAGTTGGTGATAGCCCAACATTTTCCCAACCATAATGATCCTAAAATACATAGCAGAAAGAAGAATGAGAGTTTAAGGCTTCAGTTTGCTTTCTATTGTCCCGTAAATCTCCTCAAGACTCCATCAATGGCAATATCAAAAGCATCTTTTACATTGTCCAAGCCCCTCTTAGCATATACAATTTTTGGTATATATTCGATAACTTTTTCCTTCATTTTATTTATCTCTTCTCTACTATACTTCTCAAGCTCTCCTGTTATAGTTGTCCTTCTATTCATCACCTTATTATGGTGTATAAATACTGAGTAACTCTTAGCCTCATCCGGCAAGAACCAGTCATATTGATCATAAGCGGTTCTCTCCCAGAAAAAAACCGGGATTGACCCAGCCACCATGCAGTCAAAAACCGACCGCCTCGTGTAGCTATCTCCTCTAGGCTGCAAGCAAAAATCGGAGTCCAAAAACGCATCAAGAATCTCCAAGTTGCTGTGACTGCACCGAGTCTCTGCACAATCCACTACCCGGCAGGGTACTGATGAATCGTTTTGACACTGACTCAGTAGCAATGCTCGAAAATCATTTTTCACTTTTCCACGTGTTGCTCCTACAAAGCTAAAGAGTTTTGTGCGGTTATACGTACGGACGTAGTTTTGCCAAAGCAAAATGTCTGCGGCTGATCTTGGGTGGAATCCAGTGGGGTAAGGTACACTGATATCAAGATGATCCCAAGGGTTTTTCTCAATCAAGAGTCGTGTAACACCTTGCATGCCGTTCATTCTGAAGAAGCGGGACCCCCATTCTTCATCGCTCTTCCGCCGGAAATCCCAAGTAATGCGTCCCAGTGAGATGAAATGATCATAGCCGTTAGATTTCTTCCAGTAGGGTTGATCCGTGATCCAATTTAACAGCAGCTCACAGTCTCTATCGCGTTCCTCCGCACTGGAATTAGCCCATAGATACCTTCCGACCGCTAGTCCAGCATAAAAAGGAATGTAGAACGCTGTAGCGGAATCTGGCTCTAAAGTTCTACACTGATGGTTAAGAACCCTATTATGAAAAATAACTTCCAACGTAAACTGATCAGTTCGACGCCATGCCGGAGCAAGACTCTCCGGCAAGAATTCTTCAAGCTCTTCATCTCTCTTGCCAAGCCCACCGTTGGATATTGCTTCGCAAGATGAGCTCCAGGGATTCAAATCATGGCAATTGGTTAATAAATCTTGATTGAACATGGACGGAAGGTCATAGACATAAACCATGCCGAAAGGACAAGGGTTTCTGTAGATGGAGAATCCATAGCTAGGAGAGAAGGAAGCGCGAGAGGTGAAGATGAGGTAAAGGTGAAGAAAAGGAAGAGAAATGATGAAGTAGAGGCATGCGTTGCAGTAACTAACAGAGTTGCGTAACTTGAAAAGGTGTTTGAATTTTTTCATTGTCGCCGGAATAGAATTATAGCGGCGGATTTGCATGAGGATAGATGGTAGGAGTAGAGATAAGCCACTAGTGTAGTGTGTGAAGCTGAAGGAAGGAACAGTTCATCACCTTTATCTATCGCATGTCTATCACTAATAGGTCAGTTTGAAAACGAAAGAAAAGAACAAATATTGAGCACGTTACAACTTGGTTGCAGCCAATATGAGGAAAAAACATAATAATTATTGCCTGTTGAGACAGAATTTATGTTTTTTTTCCCTTATTTTTTTGGTTTTTTAGAGAGACTTGTATCAAAAAGTGTATGGGCTGAAGTGGTATTGGTCATCTATCACTATTTTTTGGTTTCTTGTAGTTATCTAGTTATGCTATTGAATTAGTTGTATATATTTTTTGGTTATCTATAATATTTTTAGTGAGGTGAAAAGGCTTGGTTATATATCATAGCTGCAAGCCTTTCAGCTGATTGCGTTGTGCCATAGGAGGTATAAATAATTAATTAATGCATTATGTAGCTAGCAAATAATTTTAAGCAAATCATTGAACGCGTTCTGAGTTTGTTACACCTTGAATTTTTCTCTATTTTGGTAGTTTCTTTGGTATTTAATAATATATATTCCTTTTGTGATAAAGTTATTGATAAGATAAATTGGTGTCACTTCCATTTTGTGATTGATGCAGATTATATACTTAATTATAAACTAAAATAATTGAGATCAACATGTTATTTGTCATTTAACCATTTCCAGCTAAATAGATTGAAAAGGAAAAAGAAAGAAAGAAAAAAGACAAAACAAATTATACATTTTAAAGTGTCAATTGAAAATGTAAATAATTTTATGGTCTTTTGTGAAGTTCGCAGATTTACAGATTTGTTGTGATTTTTTATTTATTGAAACGGTGTGCGTAAGCTGAGTTCTAGTTTGAGTTTTACGTGGGTCTCACTAATTTATAGTATTACACCTTAATTTTGAATTTAGGGTAACTTAAATAACAAAGGTTGTTCCAGGGTGAAATTGCAACTTTGCAAAAAGTTTGGGGTAAAACGTATGAGTAGCCCAAAAAATGATGATCAATAATACCATATCTGCATATGGTCCTGCTTCATTCATTCTACAAATATGGCAGCTGGCAATGCTTAATGTTGTAGGGTCAAAGGATTGGAACGTATCAAGAAATGACGATGACCACGCAACAATTAGAATCTTTTTTTCTTATTGTTGAAATTAATGTATGATAAATATACAGACTCACAACTGTAACCAAAAGAAAAAGAACAGAAAACAAAACTATACTAATAATGAAGAAAAACAATTTCTTCTGGTGAGTGAAGGATGATATCTACCTCTGTTTTAGGGCACAAAAATCTGTGCAATCAATTCGTGAAACACATGCTGCTTTATGCACCACATATTTAGTTGCAATCGAAAAATGCTTTATTATTATACCCAATATTTTTTTCACTAGATTTTTGGATGATCTTAGATATAATAATGCGGGTAAAAGTCAAAATTAGTAATTAAATAAGTTCTGTAAAATATGAATTGATGGCTCATGAAACAAAATTAATTCCAATTCACTTGATTCAATTTAAACTGCGCAATTTAAAATTCAATTTCTTATAGCCATGTCCAATTAATTAAATTTATATCATCTTTTATAATTTGAGAATAATTTATTATCTAAAAAGTTGATTTATATAAACAAATTCAAATTATACTTCTCAATTGATAAAAAGTATATTTCTCAAAAAAAATAGGTAATTTTGAAGAAAAGGAAATTTAAGAGTATTTTTATTTAAAATTCACTATCAATTGAAATCAAAATCTCACAGTTTTAAAACTAAAACCCGCATCTCCCAAAGCAGTAGTCATGCGTTTTTTTTTTTTTTTTTTTTTTTTTTTTTAAAACTATAAACCCGCATCTTCTCCCAAAAGCAGTAGTCAGCTTTTTTATTTTTTTTTTTTTTTTTTTTTTTTTTTTTTTTTTTTTTTAATGTTTTGATGACCGTATAGTTAAGTAGAGCACAATTCTCAAGTTGTCATTAAGCCGACAACGTACGTATCCTGGTCAGAAACGAGGACTCGTTAAGAGTAATGACATGAAATCTAAGCCTGTATTTCCTTGATTGTCGCCGTCAGTATGCCTCTTTCCATTAACTTTGATAAGTCCAGTTCGAGAAAGGAGCGCTCAACTACTCATTTTACCGTTACCTAAATATAGAGAAAACGATTCCTTCTGCATAGCAATAGGATGCAAATTAAAATAGTTAGATCCATGCAATTAGATTGCTGCTCGAAATATATTTGTCTTTCTTCTCTTTTCTGTTTTTTTTTTTACCAAAAACATTTATTCACCTGCCAAATGATCTTCTAAAGCATGATTGTGTTTATGGATGACAATTGATCAGTGTTCTTTTTTCTGTTGGGAATACTATTTTTATTATGTGCCCAACCCATTCAAATGATTATACATACATGCGCAAAAGGCTAAAATAAATTCTAAATGAATAATGTTGTGTCGGTTTCCATCGTTGTCATCTTCCATTTTAACCTGATATGAGACTTCCATCAGATTTTATAAGTCCTGCTTCCAAGAATGCTTCTTCATAACGGATATTATTATATATATTATTGTACTACCCCATATATACAGTTAATTACCAATTGTGTTCTCCCAGGATAATTAAAATAATCAAATAGAGCCAATTTTAACCTGATATGAGACTTCCATCAGATTTTATAAGTCCTGCTTCCAAGAATGCTTCTTCATAACGGATATTATTATATATATTATTGTACTACCCCATATATACAGTTAATTACCAATTGTGTTCTCCCAGGATAATTAAAATAATCAAATAGAGCCAATTTTAACCTGATATGAGACTTCCATCAGATTTTATAAGTCCTGCTTCCAAGAATGCTTCTTCATAACGGATATTATTATATATATAAAAAAAAAAAAAAAAAAAAAAAGGAAGAAAGATAAAAAGTGAGATTCCAATATAGTAATAATAATAATAATTGTTCTTCAACATAATATCATAAAAATGAAAAGCAACGCTATGGATGCGTACATATAATGTGTGTTACAGCTATCACACTAAAACAGTGATGAGCAACAAAAGCGAATCTAATTAACAAAACTGAATATAAATAGATACATTTGAATCCCATGTAAATGTAAATTTGCAAAAAATTGAACTTATTTTTGTACATTATTACTACCTTCAACCTTATCATTTATGTTTAATATTCTGGTAGCTGATCATGGCCGTTCATCCAAGTAATATGTGTATACCAATTAACAAAGATAAGAGGACCATCGAGTTGGTGGTTCAGTGGTCCTGCTTGCGGTCTCTTATTAAATTTACCTCCACCACCAACCACACAATACCTGCAACTCTGGAATCTTTTCTCTTCACAACCAAATCAATACGGGTATAACAGTATGAGTATCTGCCTCACTCTGAGGAAATTTTATCAAAAATTGAAAGAAGAAATAAAAATAATCTATTCTACAACTTGGGAATTTAGATTCCCTGATATACCCTCATAATTATCACTGTTATTACCATTTGTAACCATCCTCCTCTTGCTCCTTGAACCTCCTTAATACTCCATCTATGGCGACATCAAATGCGTCTTTTATACTCTCTAACCCATTGTGGGATCTTGCGTATACGAATTTGGGTATATGATCGATTACTTTTTCTCTCATTTTCCTTACCTCTTCTTTACTGTAACTCTCTAACACTTTGCGCACGGAGGTGCCATTTTTTACATCGTTTCGGTGTATAAAAACAGAGTAACTCTCCGGTTCACCAGGTAAAAACCACTCATACTGGTAATAAGCGGTTCGTCTCCAGAACAAAACCGGAATCGAACCGGCTAACATGCAATCAAAAATGGACCTGCGAGTGAAACTATCGCCTCTCGGCTGCAAACAGAAATCGGAATCCAAAAACGTTTCCAGAATTGCCGATGTGCCGTTAGAGCACTTAGCTCCGCCACAGTCCACGACTCGGCATGAGTCCGACTCGTTGTGACAGTGGCTTAGCAATTGACCTCTGAAATCGTTTTTGATAGAGCGGCGTTTGGCTCCGGCGAAGCAGAAGAGATTCGTACGATTACGCGTACGGACAAACTCCTGCCACTGCAGGATATCGGCGTCTGATCTCGGGTGGAATCCAGTTGGGTAAGGCACACCGACGTCGAAATAATCCCACGGATTTCGCTCAATCAAGAGGCGAGTAATATTTCTCATACCTGGCATGTAAATGCAGCTGGAACCCCAATCCTCCTCTTTTGACCGTCGAAAATCCCATGAGATACGCCCCATCGCGAGGAAGTGATCCCAGCCGTTTGATTTATTGTAGTACGGTTGATCTTGAACCCACTTCAGCATCTTATCACAGTGCCGATCACGGTCTTTGGCAGTGTAGTTAAACCACAAAAACTTTCCCACCGCAAGTCCTGCATAAAACGGTATATAAAACGCAGTTGCATTCTTTGGCTCTGTAGTCCTACACTTGTGCTTCAAAATCCGATTATGAAATATAATCTCCAAAACAAATTGGTCGGTCCAGTACCAGGCCGGTGCCAGACTTTCCGGCACAATCCCAGAAAGTCCGGTAGCCCTCTGGCCAAAACCGTCATTCTCCAACGCATCACACCTAGAACTCCATGGATTTAAACCATCGCAACTTCGAATTAATTCAGTGTTGAACGCACTGGGTAGATCATATACGAAGACTCTTCCTAATCCACATTCATCAATATCATCAGCAGCAGTAGTGACTTCAGTGGAACTGATAATGGTGGGGGTAGGGATGTTAACGTGGTGGGGGGCTGTGGAGGGAGAGGGGAAGTGATGGTGGCGGTGGGAAAAAGAGAGGGGAACAGAACGGAGGCTAAGGAAGAGGATGATCTGGAAAAGGAGAACCGAGAGGAGAAGCCATGCGCGTGATTGATTAAAGTAGGAATGCGAAAGGAGAGAGTAAAGCGAGTTGAATGAATTCTTGCAAGGATGGACGCCGTCTGGCGGGCTTCTGGGTTTTCTGATGTAGGGTTCCTGCGTGGGCGGACTGGAAACGGAAAGCATCAGAATTATGGAGATTCAGTTTTTTCCGGCGACGATCGGACCGTAAAAATTGTTGATTACGTTGCAAAAGCTTTTCTTGTTTATTTCTAAGCTATAAAGATGCGGGGGGCGGTGAGCGGTGAGGTAGAGAGCGTGGGGGTTTGAAATGGGGCGTTTATTGCTGCGCTGTGTTTTGAGCTTTCTGGAGGTTTTCGCATGAGGAAATGCGAAGTGAGGCATCGGTGATAAAAAGCTAGGAGGCGCTAGCACGTATGCGGCTAGATAACCGGCTGCTTGCTTAGCACGTGTACAGGCATGCGCATGTGGCTTTACTCTCGCGTATTAACTGTAAAAAGCTAGGTTTCCGTTTGCTTCCTTTTTCAGTTTCTGCATTTTTTTTTTTTTTTTTTTTGGCATTGGCGCATGTGGCTTTCTCTCGACGTATTAAGCTGTAAACAAAGCAGGTAGGTTTCCGTTTGCTTCCTTTTTATGCTAGTGTTCTGCAAGCTTATCTTTTTTTTTTTTTTTTTTTGCCTAATGGTATTGACGTGTAGTAGAGAGAAGGAATACAAGAAAAAAGAAAACCATAAGATAAATGAATATCTTGTTTGCGAGAAGGAAAAAAATAGAGAGTAATAAGGTGAAAAGGGAAAGTAATAGTTTATTTTCCTTGTAAACTTTTTTCTTCTTTTTCTCGCTTTTTTGTTCTGATATTTCCCTTTTCACTCTAATTTAATCGGCCGTAAATCAGAAATTAAAACCTGACTATAATAGTTTCATGGAGAATGAATTACAGGCTTGCGTCTAGTCTTAGTATTTGAAACTGTTTTTTTTTTTTTTTTTTCCTAATGTGTTTGGACGTAGTCACGTAGAAAATACAAGAAAAAAGAAACCAATAAGAAAGAAATATCTTGTTTGCAGAGAAGGAAAAAAATAAGGTGAAAAGGGAAAGTAATATTTATTTTCCTTTTAAAACTTTTTCTTTTTTTCCCTTTTTTTGTCTTATTTCCTTTTCACTCTAATTTAATCGGCGTAAATCAGAAATTAAAACCTACTATAATAGTTTCATGAGAATGAATTACAGCGTCTAGTCTAGTATTGGAAACTGCCGTTGCTTTTATGTTGTAAAAAAATTCAGGATATTTTCAATTTGAATTCTGGAATACCTTTCAATTTAGTTACCAAATTAGTAAGATTAAGTTCTTACTCTAATAAAAACCAATTTCTATTTTTCTTCTTTTTTTTTCTTTTCTATTTTAAATTTCTTCACTAACTACCAAAACAATGTATTTGAAATTCACTATATGTAAATATATTTAGCATCCATCCCATAGTTTTTGTCATATTTTCTTTTTTCATTCATCCCAAATTGTTACTCTTTGATTGTTTCGTGTTTTAGAAATGAATAATATTTCAAATTTATTATTTTAATAATATTTTAAATTTACCATTTATCTTTATTTTAATATGTTATTTTGTCAATAATTATAATCTTCAATTTACTATATTATTACTAGTTACGTTAATCTTGATATAAATAAAATTAACATATTAATCTTTAGTTTTTCGATAAAATTTTATTTGATTAATTTTAAGAATAATTTAATTTTTATAGATATTAACATAAACATAATATTAAAAAATAAAATAAAAATTATAGTTTAATAATATTAATTAAAAATTTTTAATAATATTAATTAAAATTTTTTGAAAGGGAATCAGCTTAATAAATAAATGTTGAGTTTATAATTAATTTACTTATGAAAAATAATACTACATTTTAAAAATACTAAAGTTTCAGTATGGTCGTCAAAGATGGAAAACAACGAAAATAAAAATGAATTGTTTTCTTTCACACTTTTCATATTTTTATTTTTTTAAAATTTAAAGTTTTTACTATTTAAACAAAACTTTAATTTTTTTTTTTTTTCAAAAATGGAATGCAATTCACCATAAAATTTAAAATTTTATATTTTACATTGGTTCAAAATTTCATTTTAGAACTAAATTAAATACCTAATAGAAATATAGTTAAGTGTTTATCCTTTGATTTATAATTGTTATTATTGTAAAACATCTGCACTCCAAGAAACACATTTAACCATTAAACTACCAATAATTTTAATTAAATTAGTGATTTACCGACCGATAAAACAGTCAAATACTAATTGTAATTATAAGATAAAAACATATTGTGATTGATTCCTTTCAGAATTTAATATTCTACAATTTTCATTTTATTAATTATAATTTAACTAATACTATCAATTTGGTGATTTTTTATTAATTCAGTGATTCAAATAAAAATGTTACCCTTTATTATAACGCTGTTATCTGGAACCATTGAGCCTCCTGTGTTTTTATTTCTTTTAGTCGGGTTAATACTGAGTTTTGAGTTTCATACTGTGTTGACAACTCAAAGGCGGTTCTATTCTAATTCTAACACACCACAAATGACGCGTGTATGCTGTCGCGAAGCCACGGCCCACGTTGAAGATCCCTCAGGACCGACCGACAGTTTTTTTAAAATTTTATTTTCCTTTTAGTTTTCTTTTTTTCTCATTTAAAAAGTTGACCCGTTAAGCAATTTCGCCACGTGTTTCTAAGAAGTGGACCCAAGCGGAGGACCTGGACATCTGTTCAGATTTGTCGTGATTGACCAAACGAGTTCGTTTTGTTTAAACTTGGGAAAAAAAGGAAAAAAAAAAATCGAGGAAACAAAAAAAAGAAAAGAAATAAAATAAAATACTATTAATAAGCAGCGATGATACGGTGGGAAAGGACTAGTTGTCTCGATAGAGAAAGGATAGGTAGCTGAACTGGAGTTCGGACTTCAGAGAAACGACGTGTAGCATCATGTTACTGCCGACAGAAATCGTAATCATACAATGCGTATCGTCGCGAAAAACCAGCAATCCACTCTTATGTATTGAAAATTGGCCTTAACTGAACACTTGGCACTCGGCAGCATCACTTGGTTAAGAATTTAAAACTGGGCCCCATTTAAGCGACATATCATTTTTTTATTTTTTATTTCTTGCCATCAGTTATTTTTCCTGCTAGAGATGAATAATACTATTACAATAGTAATACAGTTTAAGCAGATTTTCACTATAAAGTTTCTTGGAACTACACATGTAACAAGAAATTTTTTTTTTTCTTACGCGACAATCAAAGATTTAAGGAAACGTAATGATTCGGACACCATTGTATTTTCATGTATATGAAAACCCCTTTGCTTCAACTGGAGTAGTTAGTACATAATATAGTACGTTAATGCATTAATTAAGGTTTGATCTCTACCGACAAAAGAGAACTTGCGTATGTGCTTAGATTCTTTAGCAATCCTAATTGCTAACGGGGGGAATCAAAGTTTCTCTTCTTCTTCCTAACATCACTAAACCAAGTGATTAGGTTTTCTTATTTTCCAAAAAAAAAAAAAGAAAAAAAAGAAAAAGTTGATTAGGTGTTCTTGACAAATTGATTTACCGCAAATTGGTGTCCTGTAAATTTGCCCTTTTCAAAATCCTCCTCCTTCTTTTGATAGGCAAAAACTATTTAGTTTTGAAATTGATTGGTTACAACTTGCAAAACTTGTTTGAATATTGAAATTGAGAAGGGCAAGTCTAAAACCATGATTTTAGACCATTTATTTGGAATAATTCCAAACCCCATTAACTGGCTTTGCCTATTGTGGGTGATTGCCCGTTAAAATAAGTGCGACAAAAGCGTGTTTTGTTTATCTTCTTTATCAATCTTTTTTTATTGTTTAGCATCTTTCATTGGCTTTAATCATTGTGGGCCTTTTGTCTTTTTCTTTGTATATTAGCAGCCAGTTATCATTATAATTGTATTTTATTTTATTTTATTTTATCAATAATATCTCAACTTTGTCATCCAAGCACCGATTCTTTGTTATCGTCAACTACAGAAAAACATAGGGCGAGAAAATAAACTAATGAATTGGAGTTTTTAAAAATTTAAGGCAATGGTATACAGATTGGACCTTATGTTTGTCAATTTTTTAACTAGTCAGTCACTTTCTTGAGATTTGAGAATGAAAAAAAAAGACCTTCATAGTTCAAAGGCAGAGTAAACATTTAAAAGTTTAGTTGGATGGAACTGACATCATTCATCGAATAGAATTCATAGTCTCATTATACTTGGTTAGAGCAAGTCCATAACTCCACTTGATGTGCTAAACTGCTTAAGATTTTGACACCATAGATATGAAGATTTTGGGCAAGACTTCAGTAAGTTGTGCAAATAAATAGATACACTTCTTGACCGTTGTAGTTTATTATTTCAATTGATTCCGATGACAGACAAAGTTGGACTCGTATCTTTTGAAACCCAACAGAATATTGACATTTTTATCTTCTCGCTGTTAAGTAGCACATAGGATTAGTCTAATGGTTCTAATTTGGAACATATACGAGGTATAATTTTGAAAATTCAGAGAGGAAATCAACTTCTTTTACAGAAAACACCTATGCTAGCCAGACAATAGGGAAATAGTGACAATTTCTATTCAATGCTTTTATTCCTGATTTAGTTTATATCAGTTCCAATGTGGATGATGGCATCTCAAGTAATAATATAACAGCAAAAAAACTCAACAATCAAACTTACTGACAAGGGAAAGGGGGGGAGGTAGGAGTAATTCTGTTTGGGTTAAGATAAGCGGGAGAAAGGAGCTGGGGTTTCCATGGCACATGGGGTTCTTTTGACTTTGGAAATAATAAAGGTCAGGGGTACAAAGGCCCATCTTTCTCCATCATCTTATTAATTTGGAAGAAAGGGGTTATAGTATTCGGATATGTAAAAAGTGACAATCCCCGTTCACTGTGATTATGTAAGTTCCAATGTGGCTGATGACATCTTGATTAAATATAACAGCAAAAAGAGTCAACAACCAAACTAAGAGACAAGGGAGAGGGAGGGAGGGAGCTAGGAATTCTGTTTGGGTTAAGTTAAGAGGGAGAAAGGAAGTGGGGTTTCCATGGCAGATGGGCTCCTTGGAAATTATGAAGGCCAGGGGTACAACAGGCCCCCTCCTCCTCCATCATTCATTAATTTGAAGAAAGGAGTTCTAGAATTCGGATATATCATTGATCAAAAGAAAATGGCTTATGTACCTTTTTCCAAATTGTAAACAATATAGAAGACCAATATCTAAACCACTATAAAGCATGTCTTGCCTATATGAAGCACAAAAAGCAAACGTTCCATGTTCTGTTGCTCAAGGGGAAAGGGGGGGAAAAGAACAGCTGCTTATCAATTGAAAAAGTTCAAAACTATTTTATTTCGCAGTTTTTCAACTCATAATAAGCTGCAGTTTTACATTCTGCACAAGAGATAAATGGCAACAACTCTAGAGAGTACAGTAAGAACAAAGTCAAGCATGGAATGAGCCAACAGTGTTATGACAAACAAAAAATTGATATTGTCTCCATGCATACATGAAAATTAAACTACAATGAAAATAAGAAAGAAAATATTTACTCTTTCTGTTTTTTCAAGAGCAAAGGTCCAACATTGTCGCCAGTAGCTTTATTGTGCTTTACATGGCTTCCATCACATAGAGGGAAAGTTCCTGACCTCCAACATCTACCATATAACAGTAACAATTTATCAAAATTTCTATACAGCAGTGGGGTGACTTTATCTGTTTTAAACTGGTATAAATAGGAACGCTTATGCAAGATCTAGCATGCTGAACTTGGTCTATAAGGATACATTTGAAGCTTGATATTGAAAAACATGTGAATTCAAGAAATATGATGACATAGCTATAAATTTGGAAAGGAAATTCTATCACAACTCTATCTGATTAATACTAAAACATTGTTTTTTTAATAAAATAGTTACGCCATTTCAATTAAATTCCTGTCTGATTTATAACCTGCAAATCGTTCATTGGTATTGTTGTGATACATATATTTATTCAAGAAAATAAATGGAGAACCAAATATTTATCAGACCAAAATAAATAAATAATGAAGTGAATCAAGTCAGAACCTGCAATAAGGAGTGAGGGGTTTAGAGAGTTCAGCAACGAGAACAGAGTCCACAACCTTCTCCTCGTCCTTTCTAATTTCTGGATTGATAGCTTGAGCTTCAGCTCTTACAGCCACCATACGCCTTGGTGTCGCAGCAGAATAATTAATTGGCTTGAGACCATCGACTCTCGATTTGCTGTAACAGAAACCGGCAGCCAAACCACACGCAATTGTCGCCATTGCAGTAGATATCGGTTTCTCTATCTCACAGTCGTCAATTGAAGGAAGGTAGCTGGCTGTCAAACTTGATAATATTGGCCTTGGCAAGTGGGTTTGAGAGTTGAACTTGTGGAGAGCACGCTCTGCTGCTTTGATTTGTAAGTGCTGTGGAAATCGGGTAAGACACGTGTCCACAGATGACAGGTATGGTCTTATGCGTTGTTGGTAAAACCAACGTCCTGTCGTTCGACGACAGAGAGAGGCTAGTCATTTCATTTCTGCCAATGCATTAGCCAGTGTTTTATAAACGACAACCTCTCCGAATATGTTATTATTAGAGTCGTCTGTAGCTGACACCGCGATATTTTCCAAGTGGACCTACAATTGTGTTTCTCAGTTCACTTCTTTTCTTTATTATTATTATTATTGTTTTTTTACTTTTTTTTTTATCTTGGGTCACTTTATTACAAATAAATAAATAAAACATTTATATGAAAATTATTATTTTATGAGCATTCTTCATATTATGCAAATTAGTTTTCATTTCACTTAAATTACTAATAATAAATTTAACTTTAAAAAACAGATTCTATTTATTTATGTGATATAAATGGGTTAATCAGATCAAGGTTATGGTGAATGAGTTTTAATTGTAAGGATATATTTAAATTTTGTGTTTAGAATTCATGAAATTTAATTATTGAAGCGCATTCATTAGCTCGAGCATATGTTTTTTTGTCTAGTTTAGTGGATTGGGAGTTTAACTTTAACCATCCATATTTTTATTTATGACTAATCTTCTTTACGACGTGCGTTGTACGTTAACTATATTTGTTATATATTCATTCCTTATACTTATTTATTTTTTGTTTATATAATATCAAAGTATAAATTCTTATTTAAATAGAGTGATTAAATTATATTACACTTTTATATATAGTCAATATTTTTTTGATTCTATATCAACATACTGATTCATACAATTTTTATTACACGTTAGTTACTTTGATTTTCTTTTTTAAGGAAAAACTAAATTGATTTATAAAAATCATCATAAAGCTTCTATTTATACGTTTTATAATTAATTTATAAGTTTTGTTAATAACTTTCACTCGTAATAAATAAATATACGTTAATAATAGAGTAAGAAAACAATCTAATAAATAAAATTAAATATTTATAAATAATAATAAATTTTTATTTTTATTTTTGTAGCCAATCAAAATCATGAAAGTATTTTAAAAATCGTCGTTCAATTTGGATGACAGGACTGCGTTGTATGGTCTCGTCGCTGTTTTTCGAAAGATCCTTGTATTCCTATATGTGGGGCACTGTCTTTGGCAAGTTGGGTTTTGAGAGTTGATCCATCTTCGTGTCGAGAGGCAACTGTACTTTGTAAGCTGCTAAAGTGTGTCTGATTTGTACAAAGTCGCCCGTGTGTCGAATACTATCCGCGGGTTAACCAGAGAAACCACGGTAGACCTTTCCCACTATCGCGACTGACAGGTTATGGCTTTCTTATGCGATTCTTGTGACCTGTTAGAACATACGCTCAACCACAAGTTCAACTACGTGCCCACTTGCCTGAACGTTCCCCCGGTTCGGACCCAGAGAAGTGAGCAGGGGCTAGTTGCCCATTTTTCCCATTTTACTGCCAATTGCAAAGTTTAGAAACCTAGTCTGTTTCTTGAGTCCAAAATAGATGGGCACTCTGGACACACCTCTATGAAGGTCAAGATGCTTCCTATCCGATAATTCATTTTATTCTGTTTATTATTAGATGGCTGTCTGTAGCGCTGAGCACGCCGCAATCCTGGTAGAACTCTTGTTCCCAAGTGGAGAGCCTTTACAATTGTTCCTCGCCCCGTTGACTACGTAGATTCTTCACGCCAATCTCCTTATCTCCTCGTGTTTATCCTCATTAATTATTGTATTTTTTTTACTTTTTATTTATTGTGAAGTGGTGGATTCTCATAGGTCAACGTTTTTCCATTTACATAATATTCAGGATTAAATTAAAAACATTTATATGCGGAATTCAATAACATTATTCATCGAATAACGTCTTCAGTCGAGCATTTCTTCATATTCATGCATATCTATACGTTAGTTTTGCACTTTTCAAAACTTCTGCGCCATCTACTTACATGAATTTTAGATTTTAGATTCTCTCTTTAATTTCACTTACAATGGCCAAAGTATTTTCTTTATAGATTTATTTATTGTTTGATAACTCCCGATATAGAAGAATGAGAGAGAATATTTAAATACAGATCAAAGGGCGTGTTATAGTGGTAGGAACATCCCACGCTTGGTCCTCCAATCAACCTCCGCTTTAAAGAGAGAAACCTCTATATGTTAAATACTCCTTCTGTGTTTTCCAAACTTACTGCCATTCATGTATTCAGATTGTCCCCAAAGATTATTGGATAAGGCTGAACTATCGAATTAGCATCACGAGTTGTCACCCTTCAAATTTGCATCTGTCTTCTGGTGTGGTTAGTTTGGATGTTCCGTATGTTGGAACTTGTTGGGAGTTTAACTTTTAACCATCCATAGGTCTCTGAGTTTAATCCTATATGGGACAGTGATACTTCTTTTTATTTCTCGCAGACACCGCGTTTTTGCGTTTCTTAACCCGGCCTAGAATCATCCTCTTGCGTCTGTTGTACGCGTTAACTACTATTTGGGTGTATATAGAGTAATCAATAAGTTCTCTTCACCCTCCTTCTTTCGCTACTCATTTCGGGAACTGGTAGTTTATTTAGGTGTTAGTTGTAATATTACTTAATTGAAATGATTTCGCAAGCTTTACAGTGCCCTGATCACTCCGGTTGTTAAAATTGCTAAAAATATTGAGAGAAAATAAAGGTTCCCCGTCAAATTAATTGTGATACACGCTTCCCCTCCTCTCCCTAGTTACGTCTCGTCCCCACAAGTCATGAATGTGTTGTTGTCGGATCATTTGTTCCATATACTCGTACTAGCATGAAACTTCGGTTGTTGTTGTGCTCCCATTTTCATATCATATTATTCCTCTTTCATTTTTACCGAGGGTTAGTCGCTAAACTCTAAATCTAGTTTTGTGCCTCCGATGATTTAATATGTAAGGACTGTCCCAAAAACTTTAAAAATATAGTTAATAGGAGTTAATATGAATATGGAATTCATCCTCCGAATCGTGAGGAGTCACGTAGGGTCTGGTCCCCTCCGGATCCCCCCGCCCCTATTTATACCGTTTGTATCCTCAATTACGATTTTAGTCAGTAAGTTTAATTAGTAATAAGTTTAGGACTTATTTCACTCGTAAATTTAGAGATCTCTAAAATATCACGTTTGAAATTCGACCTCGCATGCTAATGCCCATACATGACAAGAGAGAAGGTTTATATAAGAGTATTTCAAAATTAAAAACTCACCCCTTGGTTCCGTGAAAACATTGAGAGTAAACACCTGCACACATGCTTAATGTTAGTCTTTTTTAGTGGTTTGTTATGTCAAGCCTCAATCCTCAAGATCATGAAAGTATCTTTAAGAAGAGGTTACCTCAATGGCATTAGACTAATTGAACTATATTCCTTTAATAGAAATATGAGCACGAACTTTGGAAACCTTATACCAATTTGATAGGGATATCCTAGAGGACCATATTCCTCCAATGCTAGGACAACTTTGAACCGACGCATTAGATTCAAGGGTGTTAGACCGACTTATTTAACCTTTCTGGTGACTCATTTGCCAGTTTTTCTGTTGGGCTGGGAGTCAACATTCGACGAGGCGGTCATACTTGGTGTCAAGGGACCGCAGAATTAATTTGACCCTCATATCCCACTATAATTTTAAGATCCAAATCGAAGAATTCATACTAGACCATTAACCACTCCTTCACTATTAACATAATTTTATCAGCCCCAACCCCAAATAGATATCCTGGCACCATAGCCCGTTGCCTTTATTATAGGTGATTATTTTAAAAGAGGAAACTCATATTAATATTGGGGAGACCCGTTAGTAAAGGCTATAACATGTGATCTAATATATGTCCCGGTACATTAAGATATTAAATGACAATACCAAATTTTAAGTCTTTAATTATGTGTCTTTTACTATATCAGTCGTTGAAACAGGCATTACTCCACTATAATGAGAAATCAAAAGGTTTTTATTTAGGAACTCCAAAAGATAAAGCCGTTTAATGCCTCTTTTAGTGTTAATAATTGTAAAGGATTTTGTAAAATGCTATGCCCCATTATCTATATTTATTATAAGTATATTTATATAATAAATTTAATTATTAAAATACAGTTTCTCATTATTTAAATTATAAATAACCTCTATAATATATTTTTTTTAAAATGCTTAATTATCTATATTATATTTATATATTAAAAAAATAAAAAAAACATTCAATTAAATTATAAAAATATTATATATATTTTTAGGTTAAAATTTTTTAATTCGTTAAAACTAAAGTTATTTTATGATATTTTAAATTTCAAAAGGACAATATCGGCGATCTCATTATTTTCTCTCATTGTCATTTTTATATGTAGTATAGATAGATAGATATAGATGTATTGACTTTTGATTTGATTAATTAATAAATAAAGCAAGTTTTGAATTAAAAAAAAAAAAAAGCGCACATTTGAAGTTAGGAATTTGAATTATGGATTTTGTTTAGTTTTCTGTTAGACTGTTTGCATGTCCTTTAAATTCTCCTTAATCTTTACTGTTATTTCTATCGCTCATGTTTTGTTCTCTAAGTTCTAACTAACGATAGTGACATAATAACCACCTCACAAGCACACTAATTATTAGTTAATCATTGCCCAATGAACATGCTAATATGGATTTGGTTCATTTACATCGCATTTTCCTTAGAAGAGAAAGTCCAGATTTGATCAACCGCAATTTTAAAAGATAGTATAAAGAAGCTGGTTAAATTCCAATCTCCAATAAAACAAGAAGAGAAAAGGATGGCAATAACGAAATTGCATCTTCCATTAGCAAATTGAACGGAAACCGGAAGAAATAATTTAAATAAACAGTTTTACTAGCTATATAAGTATTCCTTTTATTGTATTATTATTTTTTTTTACTTATATGGAATATATTCTTTTTATAAAAGAATAATCCTACTCAATCTCTATTTGTTATGTATTTTTTATCAACAAACATTATCCTTTCTCATTTCTGGTTAATGAAAAAAATGTAAGAATATATTAGAAAAAAATTAGGATTTAATCATAATATCTATATAATTATATACTTATGATTAGAGCTATTTTTTCATAGACAAAGGACGTATTAATTATTTAGACAATTAATAAATGATAATTTAATTAATTATTAATTATTTTAAACTTGTAATGGTGGGAGGGAGTCAATAGCAAACAATCACTTCATTGGTTCGTTTACGGCATTGAAATGCAACAGGAGACTCCAAGACAGAAGCTACTTTTACAGCTGCAAAACGTCAAAATGACGCGAATGCACCACATGACCACAATTAACGATAGTTATACCAATATACAAAGTCCCATGCGAGCACGCCTTGGGTGGCTAAATCCCAGTCGTTCATAAGCACAAAAGAAAAACAAAGAAAAGCACGGCTTAAGCCTTTCAAGTTCGATCAAATAAGCCTCCACGATCTCGCATTGTTACTTCGAATTTCCCTTTCCCTCTCCCTTGGATTTTAATTTGCTTCCCAACTTATAGGAGAGAGATTGCTACAATCTATGGCGAGCTTTGAAGCGAAACGGGCAGTGTTTGGTTTCTGGTTTTGGTTGTTGTTGCTGTTGGCCTACTCAGCGATTTGTGTGTCCGCAAGATCTGACAAGGAGACCAGGGAGCGGTTTTACGGGAATTTGTTGAATTCCTCGGCGCCTGATAATGGAGAAGGCAGTATAGCGAAAATGTTCGATCGGGTTCTGGAGAAAGAGTTCTCTGAAAATGATCAGCCTGAAGGTTAGGAGCTTTTGCTTTTACTTCTTTGTTCAGTCCCATTATTTATGTAATGATTTTTTGGACACATATACCTCATTTTATTAGGTTTTTAGACTCAAATTAGTTGATGCTGCGTTTTACTCGATAAAATAAGCAAATAAATAAATAAAAAGTAATAGAAGAAATGGCGGCGCTTAATTAGAAGAAGGCTAGCGATTCAGAAAAATGAAAAAGGAATTCTGTGGAGTTTATGAAACAGATAGAATGCTATAACTGAAACAAGTGCTTCTGAGGAAATATGAGAGTGAAATTCACAATTTAGATTGCTATTTAGATCTGTGATATCTATGACTTTGTTAAATGTGAATTGGATTACCAATTTGCCATGCTAGAGAAGGTCTGAAATCTGGGCAGAAAATGAACACAGAGCGAAGGAAATATGGTGTTTTATTGTGCTTGGGTGAGCTCAGTTTTCTGTGTTCAATTATATGGTTTGTAAAAAAAAAAAAAAATAATAACAATAATAGTAATAAATAAAAAAATAAACAAAAATTGAGATTATTGTCTTAGGCTTTTGATTTCCTTTATGGGGATTAAAAGGAGGTGATGTTTTAAAACAAGTGCTGCCGGAATCAAAGCCCATGTCCTTTAGAACGATTTTAACATAACTAAATAATTTCAGTAGCCTTTTCATTTTTTTTTTTTAAATTTTTTATCCAGGACTTTTGATTACAATTTGCTTGATCGTGACATGTAGAGTCACTCGATACTTGAAATTATCCACAAAAAAAAAGGGCACTCTAATGCTTCCTGCAGAGAATGCTCAAATTTCAGTACTCTAACAAAAGTGAAAAGTTATCCAATGAACCTGATCAAATATTAACTGTAATGATGTCAAAATCTAAAGCTTAAGATCACATTTCTGGTTCAATAGAAATGAAATGTTATTTTGATCTTTGGAAGCACTGGACAATCCGAACCCTGAATACAACTAATTAGACTTTATATTTTTAAAAGTTTTAAGGCAATGGAACATTTGCCATGGATTAATATTTAGCTGAACACAACATCTCAGGAAGCCAGTATAATGAGAGTAACTGAGCAGCCATAAGGACCATCATACTTCTTCAAAAGAAGTATCACAAATTTATGAGAAGCTAAGTGTGAATTGGCAGAGACCTATGCTGATCAACTAGAACGTCATTTCCCATTCTCTAGCAATTGGAATTTGCAGACTTTGATAAAGATGAGACCCCCAAACCACTTTCTTCATTGAGGTTTTTGACATTGTTATGCCTCCGTATCTCATTGTCAAATTGTGATAGACTGTGTTGGTTTGAAAATCATGACATTGGCTTCTGTTCTTGGAAAGGAAGCAAGTTTTCCATGCCCTGCCATTAGGTTGTTAAATATCTCTAAATCCTCTGTGTAGAATCCAGTTTGGTGTTTTTGGCTTAATATTGCTTGCCATAGGATTGTTTATCATTTTTTAATAGTTGTTTGGTTCCATGGATGCCGCTTGGGTGATGTTAACTTAAATTTGTTCTCTCTTTTCCTAGGTTCTGATCGAAGCAACTTCAACAGCAGTGTGGCTGACCAACAGGTATGTTTAACTTTTCCTTAAAATATGTTGGATCAAAATGCAATGCATCCAACCACAGTTTGCTTATTCACTGTTGTTAAAGAAGTTCTGAAAGCTTTAGCATTACTGCTGTGTGCATACACAGAAAGAATTGCAAAATAATATGGCGGGGTTCTAGTTTTAGTCATGACGCTCAAACAGCTTTAAAGAACCGGCTTTATATGTTACCTTTAACAGTTAATGGGGAAAGTAACATTTGTGACACACCATATTTATTTTTATGCCTCATACATGACAGAATTAAAATCTTTCCTTTTTTGCATTTCATGTGTTAGATTTCTAGTCAAGTTGTTGTTGTTTGTCTGTTAATACTATTTAATTATGTTATTTATGCTAAATAGAAATTTTGTTTGTGGTTTACAGGCTGTATTGGAAACTGTAGCTAAAATCTCTCATGAGAAGAAAAATGATACACAAGTGACTAAGTAAGGGAATATGATGTAGTTATGGTGCAAAATTGCTGCATTATGACAATATGTGCCAAGATATGTTTTTGCACCTTGTTTTGTTCAATGACAAAACTGTCTCATTTTATATGTCCTTATTTCTTTTCTTTTCCTCTCTCTCATTTTTTTGTCAGTGGGACAAAAGCATTTCAGTTACAAGATGTATTTTCACTTGAAAATGAAGATTCTGAGGACATGACAACGCTTATTGACAAAAAGGTGTGCTGAAAGTCAGTAATGAGCTCTTTATCCAGAATCTTATGAACAGATTCAGGGTCCAACGGTTCTTATTATCAATTTAGATCTCTCATAACATGATTCTCTTATTAATTGTAGGACAATGTATTCGTGATGTCAAATAAGAAATCCAAATATCCAGTACTTCAAGTAGATTTGAGGTTAATATCTTTTAAATCTATTTATGACTCTTATACAATGGCAATTGCTTCTCTGATGTCCATTAAATGATGAGCTGTTGAACATTTGTGCCTAGTCTCATAGTTATTAAAGAGGCGCCTTAACACTGCTCAGGCCGGCGACTTCACTCAGGCTGTCGCCTCTGGGTAGAGGCATGTCCCTTTTTTGCGCCTAAGGCTCAAGGAAGGCACACCTTTCTATTTTTTTTTTTTCCTGAACCAGTCACCTAGGGTTTTCTTTTTTCTTTTTCTTGCCTTTTTAACCTAATACAATGCTTGAAGTTGTCGAGTTCTAGTTATTTATACCTCGTGAGATTTATACTTTAATACATCGTGTTTGACATTTCTACAGATTGATTTCAGATTTAGTAGTTGTCATAGTTTCTGCGGCAATTGCTGGAATTGTCTTTTCTTGTTTGGGACAACCAGTAAGTATCTACATGTGTTATTGAATTGCTTGCATTTGGTAGTTTTTTTTTTTTTTTTTTGGTTTACTTAGGTTATGGTGGATACTCATGTTTATTTTGTGATTTATCTTGTGCACTATTTATGGTATTTTTTAATTTGAAATGGATATGCATGATAGGTTATTGTGGGATATCTGCTTGCTGGTTCGATGATTGGACCAGGAGGTTTAAAATTCATTAGTGAAATGGTACAGGTATGTCATTTTCCATTTTCCTGAGTGCTCATTTTCTCTGTATGCTTTTAGTCAAGATTTTTTCACTAAAGGTGTTCTCTGGATAACTCCAAATTTTTGGGGCTGTCAAGTGGGGATTTGTTGCCTTTAAGCATCATTGTTATGCTAACATTCTTGATGTCAGAGTCTAGCTGGACTGCCACCTTTCATATCTCCAGAAGACAGAATAATGTTGCCACATAATTTGTTATGATGGATGTATTGCCGGTTATAATAGTGCTCATCTAATTTAGCCTGCATTATTTATTAATTAGGCTTGAATTTCAAATTTGTTATAGTATATGTGGGGATATTATGGAAATGATAAGTTAGAGCACCATCAACATATTATAGGTGAGGATGTTGTCCCCGTATCACTGAGCTATTTGAAAGATTAACTGACACTCATGTTACTATAAGAATTTCTTCTTTTTTAATCTCAACTGTAGTGGGAAAAGTGCATGGATGTGCCAAGATCTCTTAGGTGGCTGTATTTTGTACTAAATGACCTGTAGCTAGCTGCTAAAAATTGTGGTTGATCATGGCCAGCTGAGTGCATAATCTAGGCTGTGTCCAGATGCAAGATTCAGATTCTTTCCTTGTGTATAACGGACTATTGATGCTTAGTTTTTAGGATATGATCTTCTTGCTGTGTATTTTTTCATTTATTAGGAGTTATACTGAGGCAATGTTGAGTTTTGATGTAAGCGCTCGATTGTTGTCAATAATGAGAATGTAGGGCCCAGAAAAAGTGACTCATATCTTCAACAAACCATCCTAGCAAAATAATCTTTGATAAATAGTATCAGCAAGTACCCTTTGCTGGGTTTTCTGCATATCAGCTTTTCAGCTAGGAAGTCCATGCGTAGAGGATTTCTTGCTATAATATTTATATGATGGCTGTTACATGTTCTCTTTTTCTTCCACCACAGGTTGAAACTGTAGCCCAGTTTGGTGTTGTGTTTCTTCTTTTTGCTTTAGGGCTGGAGTTTTCATTGACAAAGGTAATTTACACTTGGCCTGGGAAATTCGCATTTATATGCTGCAGCTTTTTCTGGAGGTTATATAGTCATTTATGATAGTGTTTTCCTTCTTTAAATTAGAAGGGCTGTTCTAACTCATATTTTATGCAGTTAAAAGTTGTAGGCCCTGTTGCTGTTCTTGGAGGCCTACTTCAAATTATGATATTTATGTTCTTGTGTGGAATAACTGCTGTGGTATGTTGCTTAAAGCATCTGGCTTACTCTGCTTGAGTTTCTATAATTCCTGTTGAAGGGTCTGCTAATGTAGACATCTATCAACCATGCAGTTGTGTGGAGCAAAGTTGTCTGAGGGTGTTTTCTTAGGTTCCTTTCTGTCAATGTCATCAACAGCAGTGGTACTCTTCTAGAGTAGTTTCGGATACTAGTGTTTATACTGCTCATGACATAACTCGGAGTTCATGCTTTTCTCTAAACCTTTTATCAGGTGGTGAAATTTTTAGTTGAACGGAATAGTACTAGTGCTCTTCATGGTCAAGTCACAATTGGGACACTTATTTTTCAGGTTTATTTTATTTTATTTATTTTTTGATGTTCATTTTGTACATTTAATCTGTGGCTTGTTAAGGTGGAAAGTCTTGCTTTCTTATCTGCATTACTCTTTCATTGTGTATTATTGCAGGATTGTGCTGTTGGTTTGTTATTCGCTTTGCTCCCAGTCTTGGGTGGCAGCAGTGGCCTTATACATGGAATGGTTTCAATGGGGAAACTGTAAGTTTGTTTTGTTATCTTTTCCCTCTTCTCCTCTTTCTTGGAAAAGAGAGATCATTTACTGCAGTTGTTGAATTACATCCACTCCATGCCCCCCCTTTATCTGTGTCTCTCTTTCTGGGTAGAAGGGGGGTCTGGGCCCACTCTTTGTGACTTCTTTTATTCTTACTTATAGAGCTTTGAACTTATTGCAAGCCATGACCCCCATGTAATTATGTCGATGATCTGGAATGAATCTGAACTTCTTTTTGTTATTAACTGCAGGCTGTTGGTGTTGTCCATATTCCTCACTGTTGCTTCTATATTGTCTTGGTCATTTGTTCCTCGCTTTCTTAAGTTAATGGTGCAGCTATCATCTCAAGTAAGTCGATTGTTTTATTTACCTTGCTTCTTATGGTTTCACTTGGATACTTCTTTGGATGTCTTCAAAAGTTCACATTTGTTTCCATTTTGTGATTCAGACAAATGAACTTTATCAGCTTGCCGCTGTAGCCTTCTGCTTATTATCTGCTTGGGTAAGCGTTAAATTTGTTCCCATTTTTCGCTGGCCATACATGTTGTACTTGGATTTAGTCTTCTGCTGAATATTAATTTCTTGTCCTTTAGTTGGGTTGAGTGTTAAATTTGTTAACATATTTTCTCTTTTAGGAATTAGAAAGCAAATGAACAAAAAGGCCCTTTGAATTGGCAAACCATGCCCACTTTTTTTTTTTTTTTTCCGTTAAATTTTTTGTTATTGAGAGGCAGACTGCAAAAGGGCTGATATTTTTTTTAAAACCTGCATGCTGATCATTTCTTCATTGTCTAATGAAGTTACATTGAAGTTAAGTCAACTGGGGCAGATTAAGACGTGGCGTTTTATTAATGTAACGTTTTGTATCATCAATTTTATTCCCTGGGAAAAGAGCTTGATATGCTCATAATTGAGACATCAAGCAATAGCAGTTATTCATTGAAATCTTTGCAAGATAATATTTTATTTTTAATTTTTCTGAGTTACAATGCATGTAGGGCTTCAGTATATGATGAAGTCTTCACAGCATAGTACTGCTTGTTATTTTTTTTTCTAATCTCATTTTTAATGCTCTTGGAATTCCTTTAATCATTTCAGTGCAGCGATAAGCTTGGTCTTAGTCTTGAGTTGGGTTCATTTGTCGCTGGAGTTATGATATCTACCACTGACTTTGCACAACACACTTTAGATCAGGTATACTTCTGTGCTTGGACAGTGTGCTATTTTATTTTATCCTAAATTATTTCCTTTGTGTTACTATATATTTAAAATCAAAGTTCTGTATTTTAATGTTCTCCTGAACTTCTTAATGCTTTCAACTCTGATTTTGAAGCACATGCTTCACTGGCTTTAAATGCTGTTAGCGTTATAGTATCATTTAGCATTCCTGGCTTTCACTCCTCGTATTCTTTGAATGTGAATTCTTTCGGAATTAAATTTAGCTATTGGAATATTGTTGTTCATTTATCATAAATGGCTATGGTTCCTTACCTTCTAAAAAAGCTGGCTCAATCACATAAATTTAGAGATGCTGGAATCCTTAAATTGTAGTTTGCAAAGCATTTAAATAAAGATTTCAAAGTAGTTTGCTCAGGTAGAGCTAATAATTATGTTGGAAATTTAACCATTTAAATTGATAATTGGTTTGACCCTCAAACTTCATCTAGTGGCCCAATTGATTTCAACTTACTTGTCCTATATTATGTTATGGGATCAGTACCTTTTTGAATTTGTGGGCATTTTATCTTTTAGGTGGAACCAATCCGTAACCTGTTCGCAGCTCTCTTCCTTTCTAGTATTGGGATGCTCATACACGTACATTTTCTGTGGAACCATGTGGATATATTGCTAGCATCTGTCATTCTGGTCATAGTTGTCAAGACAGCTGTTGCTGCTATGGTTGTGAAAGCCTTTGGATATGGCATTAGGACATCATTCCATGTGAGTTCGTTAAACTTGCTGAAGAAGATACAACCATTTTACTTGTAAATATTATATGTGAATTTCTTTGTCTTTTAAAGAGAAATATCTCATCTTTTGTTGTTTAGGTGGGAGTATTGCTTGCTCAAATTGGAGAATTTGCTTTTGTTCTCCTAAGCCGTGCTTCAAATCTTCATCTTGTCGAGGTGACCTCTCCTAAGCAGTGTGTCTTATATTGATATATGGCATAATTAGAGAATCTAAGTTTGATATATGCATATGGCACGTGTGTGCATGTGCACGTTTGTGGTTAATGCAGGGAAAGATGTATCTTCTTCTTCTCGGAACAACAGCTCTTAGCCTGGTTTGTTACTTAGTCAAGGCTTTGGAAGTCTAATTATACTTTTGGCTCTCTCAGGTTTAATATTTACTTCTTCAACTGCTCATTCAGGTAACCACTCCTCTTTTGTTTAAATTGATACCCAACGTCATGAATTTGGGTGTCCTACTGCAATGGTTTCCATCAGAAAGCAGCACGCAGAATGAGGTTACTCTCTCTATCTCACTCCCTGTGTCGTGTGCATGTGCATGTTTCCACCCACATGCTTATACATGCATAGAGATAAGCCTGAACGGCCACTATGTAATATACTTGAAACAAAAATCTGGATATTATATATTCTTCACTCAGGCTACAAAATACAGTTTTTCTCATATTTATAGTAAATGCTGAAACATCCTTGAAGCAAGAGTTTTGGTGGAATCCATCACTCTGTTTACATCAATGATCAACCAATTAATGTGATCTTCATGTTTTTGGTCGATGAATATTTGAGGGATTCATTAAGGAAGCCAGTCTCATACTTACTGCCACAAAATACAAATAGTCATAGGCGGACATATGATTTATTCGAGTCATGGTTTAGTTGAATATACCTCAAGTGGAATGTTGAATGTCTGCTCTGGTTCTTTGTTCGCAACACTTTGTTTTCCCTCTTTATGTTTGCAGCTCAGAAGTTGTGAAGATACTCGGAAATGTCTGACACAATCGTTGTTTGCATTTATTCTTTCAGGAGAGAGTTTCCATGATTGAAGCGCATAACAGAGTGTTGTAACCTTGCGCATTTTATGTTCTGGTTATATCAGGGAGTAAATACTTAAGTAATTTGTAGGCATATGGGTTCTCCTCACTGTCAATTCGGTGATCTAGATTTCAGACGACACACCGGGAATTTCAGTTCCATTAACATTTCAGCTTGAAGATCTCATTTATATACCACATTCTTTGAGTAGTGTATATATGATTCTGCTGGTGATTTGGTGGCATTTTCTCATATCCATGTTCTCGAGACACTACGATTTTGTTAGAGGGAAAAGAAATTTTAGGAGACATTGACAGATTTAAGAAATATATGTATATGTATCCAATAGGGACTTTCTTTAGTACAGTTGTATACTTTAAGAATTAAATTGATAGGTGTTACAAGGCGATTACGATTTTATTAGTTATGCTATGAAGTTCCTCTCCCTTCCTCCGCTCTATGGATTGCCAGTGCCTCTGTTTCTTATTTACATTTTCCAAGTGAAAAGTGAAAACTATATCAATTGTTAAAATTATTACTATTTGAATTGCATGGTTTTTTTTGGCGTGTGCTTTGTTTTTACTCTCTAACCTCTTCATAATTTAATCTACGAATTGCACGAAAATGAATTTAAAAACACTATACTTTTGTTCACAAAGAAAATTACAGGAAAAAATTCTGAACTATTTGGGAGCAATACTTACCAATTGTCGTTCTTCATCAAGGCAAAAAGGATGTGCAGCCAGAGCTCAAATAATCAATAATCAATAATCAAAGTTTTATTCTTTAAAAAAAAAAAAAATCAAAGCTTGAGCCGTTGATACGTGAGGATAATAATTGTGGAATTTTTATGAACCGTTACGATTATGACACTTGGAGCTCCACAAAGGAGAATGGAATCAAATTCTAAACGCCGCTCTTTCCATTCACATTTTAGCAGTGTCTAGAGGATTACGAAAGCTCGGATCGGGAGACAAATCAGAGTCTACTCGAGTCTTTCGAACACCGACAGAATGGAGCAGGAGGTTGTAAGGCTCCGGTGCCAGCGAATCGGCTGCAACGCCTTCTTCACCGAACACGATAACCCCGAAGATTCCTGTCAATACCATGCTTCTGTATGTCCTCTGCTATTCTTTTTTCTTTTTTCTTTTTCAACTGTATGGCCTCTACTCACGCTCATATACTTTGTGTTCGCGAATCGAAGCCTGATGGCTTTACTTTGTCAATTTGCTCTGTGCTCTCACTTCTTCTTTCTAATTGAATTTTGTTCTATTTCATATAGAAATTGTTGTTCAGCGTTTCAGTACCAACTGATGAAGTAAAAAAAAAAATATATCGAATTATCAAGCTCTTTTGTTTATTTCTTTGGACAATTCGAACCTAGCTAATTGAATAAAGGACATGATCAGCCACTCCTGCGCTTTGTTATTGTTTGAAACTGTTGACGTGAAGTATTAGACCGGAGTAAGAGGTTTATATAGTGGGTGCATTTGTTTCAATCACAAATTCTGCGACATTGATCTCTGTGACGGCAACCATCCATTATTTGGCTGTCATTGTGAATATTGCATGTTAATTAGACAACTTATGTAAAAGTGGATAAAATTTTACTCTTTACTTGTCAATTTCTTTTTTAAGTAGTAACAAAAGTTATTAATGGTTCTTTTTTTTTTTTTTTGGACAAAATTTGTTAATGGTTCTTCAACTTTGTAATGATGCATGTTTCTAGCTATGGCATGATGTTTGTAATCTCTGTGATCTCCCTTTTGTTTAGGACTAAGTTATCAAACTCTGAAAGTCCCTAATGTCAATATGTAATTTAGGTGTGTAATGTGTACAGCAAAAACCTTTAATGGATATGCGGGTATATTAAGGCTTAGGTTACAACACTTTCATTCTGAAAGAGTACAAGCCAATACTGTCATTCTGGAGAGTACAATGCATTAATTGTTAAATTGTTGATGAGTTGAGGCGTCCTAAATTTTCATACGTCATGTAGAATAGCGATCTGTTTTTAGTTCTGTTGACAGTTTCATCTGTGCTGTTATGCACCTAGTAAATTGTAGTTTTAGGTTTTCAGCAACATTTAGTGCATTTTTCCTCCTTATTTTATAGGTTTTGCAAAATCCAGATATATTTGTTATCATTGAACTGTGAAAACATTTATTGCACTGTCCATTTTATTTACTTTTATAATTATATTTTTGGATTGTGCTAATTGACTTTTATCTTGCATGGTTGGACTGGGATCACCGCATGTTGGCATATGTATTCTTAGGGAGTAAGTCAAAATCTATTCTAATTTATTTAGTTCTTTTGAAAAAGATTTCTTGTTCTTTTTCCTCTTTAAACCTTGTTTCCATCATTAACTTTGACGTACTGCTTTCACTTTGCTTGAATGCATTTTCCAGCCTATATTTCATGATGGAATGAAAGAATGGAGTTGTTGCAAGAAAAGAAGTCATGATTTTACCTTATTTTTAGAAATTCCAGGGTATGCCTGTTCTCCTCTCTCTCTCTCTCTCTCTCTCTCTCTCTCTCCCCTTTCTTGACGATTGGGAATGGTCCCCACCCCTGCAAGTAAACTTTTGCTATTTGAGGAGAACTTTTTTCTAGCTGTATATAAATGATTTAGAACCAATAGATTGAAATTTCAACTCTTGAATGACTAGCCAACCCAAACTAGATTGGATCGGGGCTGAGTTGAGTTGGATTTATTGTTAATATGTTATACCTACTAAAATTCATAATGAATTTTATCTTGGCTGCATTACTGTTGTCAAAAATTTTCACCCTTGCTAATTTGGGTTTTGTACTCTTTGAAATATCATCAAACTATCAGCATTTGTTTGCGTGGTAAGGTTTGTGAAACTGACTCACGTTTGTTACTAGTGTCTGAAATTGAGTGTATGTTTATTCTAGTTTGTTCCTTTAATTCAACTGAGTAGAGGAAAATGGTCCTTGTAGCTGACCTTAACTGGATTAGAGATCAAGGTTAACTTGAGATAGTTGCTAAAATTTAGTAGCATTCCTCTTGATTTAGGAATCAAACTTCTTTGATTTGTTCAATCTTGCTATTTCAATTTGATTTTTCTTCATCCAATGTTGGTATTAGTTCCTCAAAGTTTCTTCTATGATGAAGTTGTAAGACTGGTAAACACACAACTGAGAAACCTGTGCTAGCAAAGGCTACTCCAAGTCCGAAGACTCCAATTTCTACTCCTGTTGCATCTACTACGACCAACATGTCCTCTAAAGAATCTTGTCCTAGGTGCAAGCAGGGTTTCTTTTGCTCAGATCATGGTAATTTTATTAGCATACACATGCCTTTTTTTGTTTTTTTGGTTAGTAGCTTTTCTTTTTCGTTGGAACATTTTTGTTTTTTGTATTTTCCTGTAAAGTATTAACAAATATAACTCTTTCTCTTCTAGATTATGATGGGAAAGGAAAAAGAATTGTTTTGCTCTTTAACTTTCTTTACAGCAGTAATTTATGGAAGTACCTTAGTGTATGTGGAATTGATTATGTACAAGATTGATTTTAGCATATGCAATATGCAATATTTATTATGGTTGACATTGATGACTTGTCCTTGCTAATGAAGCTGTCTTTATCTGGTAAACTGACAACTACTTCCTAGTGGTTGCATGATCCTTGTTTAAGTTTCGGGGAAGTTATTAACTTTTGATGCTTCTCGGAACCTCTTTCTTACTCATGGGCTTCTTAATCCTTACCCCCCTTCACCCTCTCTCCCTTGTCTTGCTTGCTTGTTGGGATACTGCATGTTAGATATTGTCTACTACTTGAGTGTGGAGGGAAGGAAAATATAAAAATTTTGGATGTGAATTTCTATGTCATGCACACACAAATTCAGTTTTTCATTCATCAATTTGTGCATTTTTGAATTTTCATCCATTTTAAGTTATCTGGTTTTAATGCTTTAGAAGCTGAAACACATCATATCCATGTTAGGTTCACAGGCCAAGCAAGCTGCTCCTGTTATAAACAATGCAGGTAAACAGGTGTCGTCTGCACTGCCAAAGAAGGTAGTTGATATAAACCAGCCTCAAACCTGCAAGAATCAGGGGTGTGGTCAAACTTTCAAAGAAAAGGATAATCATGAAACTGCCTGTAGTTATCATCCTGGGCCTGCTGTTTTTCATGATCGATTGAGAGGGGTGCGTCAAATTGTGTATCTGTTATGCCTCATTTTACTACTCAAAAGTCTTTTCTTTCTACTACCCTTAATGATAATCTTTTCTTTATTTCCTATGGTATTGCAGTGGAAGTGTTGTGATGTTCATGCGAAGGAGTTCGATGAATTCATGAGCATTCCGCCTTGCACCAAGGGATGGCACAACGCTGATCCAGTGTCTTGAGCTGGAGAACATGATGGAAGTTTTTCTCCGCTATTCCTTCTACTTCAAAATTTTGTATTCAAGACAACACATTCTCTTACGTGTCTGTTCCACTGGAACTAATCTTTCTAGTGGGCCTCCTGTCTTCTGTTTTCCTTTCCCCCTTATTTTTTCACTTGAAAAACTGTTGTTACAGTGTGGAATCCTACTTTTGGTACGATGGTGTGACTTACTTCAACAATTGATAATGTAGAACCTAGCTATTAAAAGTTAAATGATCTTCCGACTTCAGTATTTTTGAATTTGATTATTAGGAAATAGACGTTTGCCTTGATCATATATTTCCTGTGGTTGTCAGAAAAAAAAAAAGGAAAAAGAGCTCTTCCCTGTATTCTTTTCAATGTTTTGTGGTTGATGGTCCTTGCGAATAATCTTTCTGAGTATTAAAACCTTAATTTTTCGAGTATTAAAATTTTTAAAACGCAGAGAAAAGAAAATGATATTATTATAATTTTACCTTTTTACTCTTCTTATTCACAAAATTTAGATTGTGAGGCATTCACTATTTTGGTAATTTACTATATCTGCTCAATTATCTCATTTTCCCTGTAAAGATTAGTGAAATGTGGGCCCCGGAGGATTCTGGATAATATATTTTTTTCTTTTTTAATTTTACACTCACATCCAAATAGGGGAAACTAGCTCTCTCTTTTCTTTTTCTTTTTTTTTTTTTTTCCTTATTTTCCCTTCAACTTCCTCCTATAAAATCCTTCCATTCTAAGCACAGTGTTAGAAGGGAAACGAGAACACTCCTCCGTGCGCTCGCTGTCGTCGTCGAACAAAAGGGGCTAATATTCTTTTTTTCTTTTTTTTAATTGCCCTTTCTTAAGAAATTGAAAATTTATAAATCATTATTTAATCCTGATGAATTAAATAAAAGCTATTAATTATTTAACAAAAAATAAAAATAAAAGCTGTTAATTTTGTCCTCGTCTTTATGATTCTGTCGGAAGCCCAACAACGGCTACATGGTCGAGTTAATGAATTTGTTGTAGTGAAGTTTTGTTCTTGAGTCTTTGACCTCATTGTAGGCCGACGTGGCATATAATATTCATATCCTAAACGAAAATGATGAATTGTTAATAGTACTTTCTATAAGAGTAGTACTATTATAAATGATGGCAGAGAAGGACAGAAACAGTAAACTGTAAACATTTTGGGATGGGTATCACGGGTCTTATGATGGGTGCAATCAATTTCCTCTATCTTTATTTCTCTACCAAAACTCATGGACCCACACTTTATAATTACATAATACCCTTCGTTTGTTATCATTATTATTACTTTCATATTAGATCTTCTTCTGTTTGGCCGAAAGTCCATCATTTTGCAATTGTGCTCTTCAAACCTTTTTTTTTTTTTGGCATAAAGTATTGATTTGTTCCAATTTACTTTTTATTTTATAATTATGATTTATTTAGTTCTTAGTATCTAATTTCCCATATTTGTCACTTTTAATAATTTCAATGATTAATTAGTAAAGATAATCTGTGTTAAATTGGGTGGAATAGTACATAAATAAAATAAAATAAAATTTTTTTGACATTATAAATTAATAAAATAAATTATTTTACTGGTTTTCCAATTCTAGATAAATAATTTAAAAAGAAAAGCATATAAAATTAATATAATATTGACTTTGTGAGTGAAGTTTTTTCTTGGGTCAGCATCATTGTCAGTCCGTCACGTGCAATATTAATTTCATACTCCTAACGAAATGGAAGTGAATTGTTAATAAGTATACTGGTATCTATTAAGTAGGTAACGTATCCTTATTCGGAGTATTATATCGATAGGTCACGAGAAGGACAGAAACAGTAAACTCTTGTAGAACACCATTTGGGATGGGTATCACGGGTCTTAATGATGGGTGGCAATTTCAGATTTCCTCTAGTCTTTAATTTCTCTACCAAAGACTACATTGGACCCACACTTTATAATTACATAAATACTCCTTCGGTTTGTTATCATTATTATTACTTTCATATTGAGAAATCTTCTTCTGTTTGGCCGAAAGTTCCATCATGATGTGACAATGCGCTGTGCTCTTCAAACCGCGTTTTAATTTTTATTTTTGAGCATAAAAGTATTTGATATTGTTCGCAATTACTTTTTAAATTTTATAATATCTATGTATTTAGTTTAGTTCTTATGTAAATCTGAATTCCCATATTATGGACTATCTTTTCAGATAAGTTTCAATGATTAATATAGTAAAGATAAATCTGTGGTTAGTGAATTTGGGGTGGAATAAGATAGCATAAATAATAAAATGAGAATTTTTTTTTGAGCATTAAAGTTAAATAAATAGTGCATATTATTTTACTGGTTTAACCAAAAATTCATAGATGAAATTAACTTATAAAAAGAAAAGTCATAAAAATTTAATATAATAATATATAATATTAATAATTATATATTAGAATATATATAGTATATATATATATATACAACCTTAATCCGTCCAAAACAATCTTTGAACATAATCCGGTTCTCGCCTGGTCCCGTGCCCATCCTTGATCCTCCTGAGAGAACCGAAACGTTAGGCGACTTTCAATTCGACCATGGAATGTTTCACTTGTAGCCAATTTAATTTGGAAATTGAACTCTGCTACTTCCACGTGGCATATTTTAGTTTGGGATAGCGCGACAATGGAACCAGAACTCTCACTTCAATCATTATACAATTCCAGCTCTTTGTACCTTTTTAAATATCCACGATTTATTTTAAATAAAAAAGGAAAAAAAAGATCAATCAAAATTTTATAAAAAAACAATTAATTTTACATATAATTGCCATTGGCGGCTAGCCCAAGGCCAAATCACATCAATCCCAAACCTTTTGAGACGCCAATGTGTAACATTGACTGTCTTCTTGTGGGACCCTCACGAGTAAACAAAAGATACTAAGCTTGGGGTGCTCACCATAGCACCACAGCTGCCGGCTAACTACGGTTTCCCGCGGAAGATAGTCGCCGGCGAACCGCTTTTCTGCTCGCGAGAGTAGAAGTGTAATGACTGATTCAATGGAGTAAGATATATAATGAGTTATATTGCTACAGTGATAATATCAGTCGTTGTCTTCCTTTTTCAGTCGGCGTGGGTTTTATGTTAGGTGGTTCCTGAGATTTTGTAGGGGCCATTTTCATACCGATATTGGTTCGTAGGATGGGTTTGGGTCTGGTGCTGATGTCTTTTAGCCAGCAATGTTTTTGGGAATACAGAACAGGGTGAAAATGAAAGAAAGAAAAATTTGGGAAACCGAAGATTATGAGTTAAAGATGTTTTTTTTGTTATTTTTTTTTTTTTATGGTTTTTTCTCTCTCTCAGTAATATCTTCCACATTTCTATTTAGAGGGAATGGTTTTTATATGTGCGCTTGGGGAAAATATATAACCTTATCCCAAAACAATCTTTGAACAGTAACCGGTTCTCCCTGGTCCGTGCCCATCCTTGATCCCTCTGAACCGAAACGCGACTTCATTCGACCATGGATTATTCACTTTAGCCAATTTATTGGAAATTGAACTCTGCTACTCCACGTGGCATATTTTAGTTGGATAGGGACAGAACCAGAATCTCACTTAATCATTACAATTCCAGTCTTTGTACCTTTTTTAAATATCACGATTTATTTTTAAAAAAAGGAAAATCAATCAAATTTTATAAAAAAAACAATTATTTACATATAATGCCATTGGCGCTAGCCCAAGGCCAAAATCACATCAATCCCAACCTTTTGAGACCCAATGTGTACAATTGACTGCTTCTTGTGGGACCCTCCACGAGTAAAAAAGATACTAAGTTGGGTCCACATAGACACAAGCTGCCGGCTACTACGGTTCCCGGCGGAGAAGTCGCCGGCGAACGTTTTCTGCTCGCGAGAGTAGAGTGTAATGACTGATATGAGAGTATTGCTACAATAAATCAGGTGTCTTTTTCGCGTGGGTTTGTAGGTGGTCTGAGATTTTGGCCATTTTCTACGAATTGTCGTAGGATGGTTGGTTGGTCTGATTCTTTGCACCATGTTTTGGAAACAGAACAGGGTGAAGGAAAGAAAGAAAAATTTGGGAAAGAAGATTATGATAAGAGATTTGTTTTTTGTTTTTTTTTTTTTTTCCCCGTAATATCTCCACACCATTTTAGAGGGAATGGTTTTATGTGCGCCTATGGGAAAATTCTCCCATTTACATTCCTTTCCCTCCACACGCCCCAGTTTGCCAAACAGGGCAAACAGGGGAAATACTTTCATTAATGCAACTTCCTCTCCCTTGTTCTTCCAAAACAACCCCGTGGTGCCTCTCAGCCAGCTAATCAATGAAAAAGGTCTGGTTGCTTTCTATTATGCTGCTGATCATTGCTTCATTATCTTCAATGAGTGTACCCAAACAATCAATTTAATTTAAATATAAAATATTACTCCATATTCAAACAGTGTTGTATCAAGTTATCTGTAAAAATATACTACTAATAATCTATTATTTTATTGATGACGAGACCATAAAACAGATAATTCATAATTCTGAGGGTAGTTTGGGTAAATAAAAAGGAGCTGAAAATGGTCCTGTCCAGGAGAAACGAGAAGACAATTTATGCTTTCGGGTAAATGAACCCAAAGTTGGAAAATCCAACGGCTGGGGTTTCTTATTGGGCTCAGCAACATAAATCCAATTCCATGAGAAAATTGGAACAAGGGAGTATAAAACAGTAAATTAAATTAGTAATTTAACTTTTAAATTAATATGGTAATAGTATAAAAAACAAAAGCATAGTTTAAAAGAGGAGAGGCATAAGACAGCTTTATACGAGCAACCTGTTGATTGCCAAAGTGCTGATTGTTGCAGTTGTTGCAGACACTGGTGCCTGCCTCTCTGCCTCTGCCTCAGCCTGCTTCTTTCTGCGTTTTCTCTTTTATTTCCTTTTCTTCTTTCGTTTTCTTTCTCCACGACAGTCTTCGTAAAGTTGTTTTCCTTTTCGATAGGATTAAAGCAAAAGCAATTTGGATTGGAGCTTTATGTACTAATATTTTTTATTTAATGCCATTGCAGTATGACTGCAGAATCTTTCTTCATGCTTCATCAGTTCCTTCCTTGCATTGCATTTGCATGCATGAATATCTATAAAGCTACTGGTTAACTGTTTGAAGTTTTTGAAGTTTAATCCAAGGAACCTGGTTCGAATTTATTCAATGAGTTGCATAAATTCAAGAATTATTAAAAACTTCTTTTTACATTGTTTTTGGATTGATGGGAAACATAGAAGGAATTAAAATTGAGAAGAAAAATAATATAAACTTTCTTCCAAATTTTCTTCCCTTCACTTATTTGGAAAAGAAGAAAATATTGCAGGAAAAAAAAATATGGAGAGAAAATAAATTATGAAAAAATGTTGCAATGTATTATAACGTGCTTAATGTTTTAAATTCAAGAGGGAAAAATAAAATTTTGTATGTATTATAAACAAGAATTACAGGGGAGTTATGAACCAACGAACTCGACCCCAGAAAACTTATCAACGCGCCTTACATGGATCTAATAATGCTAAAGGAAGCGATAGCCGTTCGATGAACTTGAGTGACCACGCTCTGAGGGAGAGAGCGTGGGAAATATCAAAAGATATAGCTGTCGAAAATTGTAACCACTTTGGGAAACGGTAGTACGAATGACGGCCGCGTTCTCTCTCTCATTGTCAAATCAAATTTCTACAGTCACACACTAACGTCTACTCACCGCCGTTTAACACTGTCCCTCTCGACCTGTGTACTATTTCGCTGTCACTCTCTCTCTTTCTTCTTAAAGCCTCTGTGTTAACTCCTTCCTTACAGTTCACGCCAAGCGCCTGCACTCTCTCTCTCTCTCAAAAAATGGCAGTTAAGCCAATTTTTGTTTCTCAAACATAACCTTTCTCTGTTTGTTACTTCTCTTTGTTATCTTCTTTACTGCCTCTTGTTTGTTGTTTCTTTGTGTGGTTTGGTGCTGCCTGGAATTCGTGATAATGGAGGGAGTAGAGGCCATCATAGTGAAAGGGATGAAGAGGAAGATGGATGTGTCTTTCATGTGTTTGATAATGGTGGTGTTTATGCTGCTCTGTTCTCTAGCTTTACCGCTCAACAACGAAGGTTTTCAATTATTTTTTCAATAACTTTGTTATTGAGCTTATCACCTTTTTTTTTGTTGTTCCCTTGCTTCAGTTCTCTGTCTGTGTTCTGCGTTTAGATCCGATTTCTGGCCTTACTGTATTTGGATTATTGTTTGCATGAACATGATGCTTCACACTGTAGCATTGCTCTCCTCTGTATTTTTGTTTCATTGAGGAGAGAATTGTTTGCTTTTGGAACTAAGAGAAAGAGATGATGCTTCCAGAACCTGAAATTCGGATACTAATTCTGTTTATGCTTTTCTCTACAACTTTTTTCCGCTGGTGTAATTTTTTTGTGGCTACTGTTCCTTGTATGATGTTGGAGTTTTACAGTCTAATGGCGGTGTCAATTTTGCGGGTTCCATCTTGCATTTGTTGTTATCTTTGAGTACGTGATTTATGAGAAAATGAGAGGGGAAAATGGTGGATGCAGGGAAAGCCTTGATGGTCATGAAGGCATCATTCAGCAATGTTGCTAACGTGCTTCTCGACTGGGACGATGTGCACAATGGAGATTTCTGCTCTTGGCGTGGTGTTTTCTGCGACAATGTCAGCCTTTCTGTTGTTTCTCTGTAAGTTTTTTCACTACTAAAATCTCACTCGAATTTTATATGGATTTTATTTATCTAATTTGTTTGTGTTCCTCTTGTCGTGAAGGAATTTGTCTAATTTGAACTTGGGTGGAGAAATATCTCCTGCCATTGGAGAGTTGAGCAACTTGCAATCCATGTATGCTTTTTATCTTTTCATTAGAATGTGTTGCCCATATGAAATTACTTATGTTTTATTTATTGTTTTTTCAAATTTGCAGAGACTTTCAAGGAAATAAGTTAACGGGTCAAATCCCTGACGAGATTGGCAACTGTCTTTCTTTATTCCATCTGTAATCATCGATCTTCTCAAATTTCATTCTGTTGGACATTATTTACTCTGTTCACGAGGCTATAATGTGCCTTTTCTTATTTATATTGTCAAAATTGTACCTGCGGATCGTAATGTGAAATGTAGGGGTCTTCTCGAACTTTATTTTTATCATGCATTATTTACCCTGTTCAGGAGGTTGCAGTCTGCTTTTCCTTACTTACACTGTAAAAATTTTACCTGTGGATCGCAATGTGAAATGCAGGGATCTATCGGATAACTTGCTTACTGGAGACATTCCCTTTTCTATATCTAAGCTCAAGCAACTTGAGTTCTTGTTAGTATTGTCCCCATGGAAACATACTCTTTTCCATATTTGTTAGCGTCATCAACGTAATCTCTCATAATCCTCTGACTCCATGAAATCAATCTATTCTGGGTGCAGGAACCTGAAGAGCAATCAGCTTACTGGTCCCATCCCAGCAACCTTGACCCAGATTCCAAACCTAAAAACTCTGTGAGTTCTTAACTAAAAGCTTTCTATGTATTATTTCAATGTTCTCCAATATTGTTCTCACTGGTATAATCCTTATAGAGACCTTGCTCGGAACCAGCTCATTGGGGAGATACCTAGATTACTCTACTGGAATGAAGTTTTGCAGTATCTGTGAGTATCTTGGGAATTTACATTTATACATGCATTCTCCGTGGCTATTATGTGCTCTTGGTTTGAGACTACTATTGCAATTACTTGACAGGGGGCTACGAGGCAATTCTTTGACTGGAACGTTGTCCCAGGACATGTGTCAGTTAACTGGCTTGTGGTACTTGTAAGTTGCATAACTGATCGGTTTGATTGTGTCCCATCTAATGGAAAGAAAAAAAAATCCTTTGATTATGTGTTTCTGTTGTGCTGTGCTCTTCTTTGATTGCCAGCTAATGGTTGCTTAGTAAACTTGTGAATTTCTTTTGTTTTCTAGTGATGTGAGAGGCAATAACCTTACCGGCACAATCCCTGATAGCATTGGCAACTGTACAAGTTTTGAGATACTGTATGTTCTGATCATTGTGCAATCTTTTATTGTTCATATTCAAGTGTTGATATATAATTATTGTTGGAAAATTAAAGGGACCTATCATACAATCAAATCACGGGGGAGATACCGTATAATATTGGATTCTTGCAAGTAGCTACTCTGTAAGTATTCCCTCATACCATATTAGAATTGTATATCCTTGAAGTTGAAAGTGTCTTGGCTAGTTCACAGAAAATTTATAGAAATGGTTAAAGCATTCTCAGTTAAATGAGCCGTGCTTAATCTATTTTTCTAGGTCACTCCAAGGAAATAAGCTAACAGGGAAGATTCCTGAGGTGATTGGTTTAATGCAGGCGCTTGCTGTTTTGTAAGTATGCTTACTGAAATTTCACTCTTGGAAGAAGGTATTGTTTCATTTCCTGTGACTCTGTGAAAGTTAATTTTCAGGGATTTGAGTGAGAATGAGCTAGTTGGGCCAATCCCGCCAATACTTGGCAATCTATCATATACTGGAAAACTGTGAGTTCTTTTTATTAACAATGAATATTACCATATCTTTTTAGATGGTTACATGATATTCTTTTTTGCATGCAGGTATCTCTATGGCAACAAGCTTACTGGACCAATCCCTCCAGAACTTGGCAACATGTCGAAACTTAGCTATCTGTAAGATGCTTTTCATAAGTTCTCTTCATGTTTACTTGTGTCAATGTGTGATTTTCAGAGCTTTGAACATTTTGCAGGCAGTTGAATGACAACCAACTGGTTGGCAGCATTCCACCTGAACTGGGGAAGCTGGAACAGTTATTTGAATTGTAAGCGTTTGTCACTTTATTTCTTGTGAGTTGTATTCCACTGTTATTTATTTCTTATTTTGTGGTACAGGAATCTTGCTAACAATGATCTCGAAGGGCCCATTCCCCATAACATCAGTTCCTGCACTGCTTTGAACCAATTGTATGAGATATTGTTTTCAGGTCAAACAACAATGTCGTTATGTGTTGAAACTTTACAGCATTCAACTGATGATGTTCCATTTGCGTTTCAGCAATGTGCATGGTAATCGCTTAAATGGAACTATCCCGTTGGGCTTCAGGAATCTAGAGAGTTTGACTTACCTGTAAGTTCTCGTGGCCAAAATTCTAAAGATTGTCATCCACAATTTCAGCTGAGCCTGTTTCTTACTAGAATAAATTATGGTCTCCCAAACCTACAGAAACCTTTCGTCAAACAATTTCAAAGGCAGGATTCCTCTTGAGCTGGGGCGTATTATCAACCTTGACACATTGTAAGTTTCTTAACATGGATACGTTGTGGGAGGTGGCATTTTCTTAAACTAGTTTCTTATGCATAACCATATGCTCAGGGATCTGTCTGGCAATGGGTTTTCTGGACCTATTCCAGCTTCTGTCGGTGACCTAGAGCACCTTCTTACCTTGTAAGTTTACGAAATTAATTTTTATTAGGGATTTTTTGTTATTCCTATTAAGTTCTCTGATAGTATTTAACTACTATATGGTGTGTGATTGCTCAGAAATTTCAGCAGAAATCATCTCAATGGCCAATTGCCTGCTGAATTTGGGAATCTCAGGAGTATACAGATTATGTAAGGGCATTGAATCAGAACCATTTGTATATTCTTGGACAATCTACATTTTGTTACTCCAACCTAATTCCCTGATAATGATGATATCCTGCCTTTTCCTTTTTTATTTTTCATCTTCCTTGTGTAGTGATTTGTCCTTCAACAATGTTACCGGCAGCATTCCTGCAGAATTAGGTCAATTGCAAAACATTGTTTCTCTGTAAGAATGAAATACTTTCCTCCTTGGGTTTGATCTCTTTACAGTGTAAAGTGTTCTGTCAGTAACAAGGAGAACATTGTATGCCAGGGTCCTGAACAACAACAATCTGCAAGGAGAAATCCCTGAGCAGCTTACCAATTGTTTCAGTCTTGCAAATCTGTATGTTCTTTCTGTTTCTGTATGTTTGTTATTTATTTAACCATAAGGTTCTCTGATGAGGAAGTGAATGGAGAACCAAGCTCTTGTGCCTTAAGCAACCCACCATGTCCTGATTATGGATTTTGATGTGTTAGGAATTTCTCGCACAACAATTTATCCGGGGTTGTACCTCCTATCAGAAATTTCTCACAGTTTCCATCAGAAAGGTAGGAGGGAAGTGATTCTTGTTCTTTTTCTGAAAATTCTTGTACTAATCTGATGTTTTTCTGGCCAGCTTTATTGGAAATCCATTATTATGTGGCAATTGGTTGGGATCTATTTGTGGCCCTTATGAACCAAAGTCTAGAGGTAACAGCTGATTATTAATGGTTTTGTTCAGTGTTATTTGATCCATATGTGTTCTTAGCATGATAGTTATTCCTTGTGGAGTTAAGGATTTAGAATTGTCTCTTAGCTTCTCAAACTATACTTTCTTTCAGCACTTTTTTCCAGAGCGGCAGTTGTCTGCATGATATTGGGCTTCATCATTTTATTGTCCATGGTTATAGTTGCAATCTACAAATCTAATCACCAGAAGCCCTTGATCAAAGGATCCCACAAAACAATGCAAGGCATGTGTGATGTACCTATTTGGTTTTGTCTTGTTCTTGGAGTTTTTTGTTTCTCAATCCCTGATTGTCGTTTGTTTTTTCAGGTCCACCCAAGCTTGTGGTTCTTCACATGGATATGGCTATTCACACCTTCGATGACATAATGAGAAACACTGAGAATTTAAATGAGAAGTATATTGTAGGTTACGGTGCATCAAGCACAGTATACAAATGTGCACTGAAAAGTTCCCGACCACTAGCAATTAAGCGACTCTACAATCAGTACCCATGCAACCTGCGAGAATTTGAAACTGAACTTGAGACCATTGGCAGCATAAGACATAGAAACATAGTCAGTTTGCATGGTTATGCTTTATCTCCTTATGGAAACCTTCTTTTCTATGATTACATGGAGAATGGTTCTTTATGGGATCTCCTTCATGGTTAGTTGTGTTTCCTCAGCTCCTGCTCATTTTTGCTTAATTATATTTTTTTTCAAACTTGTGCGATTGAATTTGTGAACTTTCTTTAGACATGCATGCCAACCTCATTGATGGTTCTTGGCTAATGCATCCAACAGGACCATCCAAAAAGGTGAAGCTGGACTGGGAAACACGCTTGAAGATAGCCGTAGGAGCTGCTCAAGGACTTGCCTATCTTCATCATGACTGCAATCCGCGAATTATCCACAGGGATGTGAAATCTTCAAATATCCTATTGGATGAGAATTTTGAGGCTCATCTGTCTGATTTTGGAATTGCCAAATGCCTTCCAACTACGAAAACTCATGCCTTAACATATGTTCTAGGAACAATTGGCTACATTGACCCAGAATATGCTCGCACATCTCGGCTAAATGAGAAGTCAGATGTTTATAGCTTTGGCATTGTTCTTTTGGAGCTTCTAACTGGGAAGAAAGCTGTGGATAATGAATCTAATTTGCATCAGCTAGTAAGTATCATGTTGTTCTCTTAATAAACATTATAACCGGTGCTCACTTGAGTCTAATTGAACTGCTGTTTACTTGATAAGTATATAGTTATGAATTAGCTCAAAGGCTCTCTATTTGGCTAGCAGTTGGAGTAACTTTTGTGTATTCTTTTCCAGATACTATCCAAGGCAGACAATAATACAGTAATGGAAGTTGTTGATCAAGAAGTTTCTGTGACATGCGTGGATTTAACCCATGTTAGAAAGACTTTCCAACTTGCTCTGCTGTGCACAAAGCCTTACCCTTCTGAAAGGCCAACCATGCATGAAGTTGTGAGGGTTTTGGTTTCCTTCCTTCCAGCTCCTGCTATGAAACCTTGTTCAGCTCCACCAAAGCGCATTGACTATGCAAAGTTTGTGATTGACAAAGGACAGCAGCAGCCAGCACCTAAGCAGGAGCAAGCTCAACAAGAAAATAACTCTTCTGATGCTCAGTGGTTTGTTGGCTTTCGTGAAGTAATATCTAAGAACACTCTTTAATTTAACAAGGATGGAGAAATCCCTGATTTTGGCTCACATGGATGTTTTTCTACCTCAAGATTGGAGTATGTGCTTTTTGACGCGGGTTTTGTTCACCTAAACTGACTGAATTTATGAAACCAGGAAACGATCTGAGTCCATCTGGTTAGGTTCTTTTGTAAACCTTTTGATACTAACTGTAGTCTAAAATTATTATTTATGTTGTATAAATTTATTTTGCTAATCACATTATATATTGGTCCTTGAATTTTTGTTATAAGAACAGTGAATATGTGCATTTCTTGGTTTGAATTTCCAATTTCAAGGATGAAATTAACATTCATGCAGCAACGTTGAAAAAGGATGCTGAGGCCAGCAGAAAATTTAATGGAGAATGCTGTACACGGTCTCCAAAATTCTACAGGCCAATTACTTTCTACAGATGAGTGTCAAGAATAATTTCCTCCGGAAGCTAATGAACACAACGCCTATAGGTTTGGGTTGGACATCTATATATAACTCATATACAGGATTTGCCAAAACTTCAACAATGTGGAAGAGCCTTGCTATGATTTTTATTAGCGTCTGAGCGTCCTGCGGCAGTTAATCGTTGAGGATTTTGAGCGCTCCATAATACTAGAAATTAGTGTGGTCATAGAATTTGGATCTATTGCTACCTGCTGCTGATTTGAGGTATGATTGAAGGCACGGTGTGATTGCTTCCACATTGAAAATGATTACCACTAGGCCTTTTTGCTTTAGCTAAATTCTTTATCTACATCATTTGGATATTGGATATTGCATATGAGACAATTATTCACTAATTAGAGCTTTGAAATCATTAAGAATGTAAGAGCAATACCTCATGTTCTAGGCGGAGAGAGCCTGGTGCGTTCTCCTTTGAGCCCTTAATTCAGATGATTTAAGCGTTTAATCAGATTGCAAAAATAATTTCTAGCCTATTAAAGCAAGAAAAGTCTTAAAAGAACCAACCTCAGGATGCCGTATGTTTGATCGCGACTGGGCATTGGAGTGGATTTCAGATGCCAGGGAGAGCTGGATAGCATTTTAAGCAAGCACAAAAAAGTAAGGATAGGGAGTGCTGATCCATGCTGGGAAATTGGTAAAGAAAGTAAAGAAAGACACGAGTCAAACCTTACTAAAAAATTCTATTGGCGGCTCAATTGATGACCTTTTATCGGTTGGAAGATTGCATTCCTAGGAAGAAGTAAAAGCATGGGATTAAAGCAACCAAAGACTCAAATGATGAGACAAAATGACAGAGCACATTCTGGAAGACAATAATGTCTTCTTACTCGAAAATATCTGCGTGAGGCCAAATATGGTTCCACCAGTTAATTAGCGCTAACATCACAAACTATCGGTAGGCAAAACAGATATTCATATCACCTTTTTATCAAGGCAGCGAGCTTTAAATTTGTCAAGTGCTTCCAATTTCTCCTTTAATGCGGCAACATGGTTTACTCTGTGCAGAGGAATTGCAACCTCTTTAGGAAACTATTCATACAATCGTAAAATGGGAAGAATAATGCTTAAGCAGACTGGGTTGGTGCTAAACTCCAAAATTAGAAGGGACCAAATTATGAAACAAAAAAATAGTTGCTAAGTAAATTTGAAAAACTGAATTCTTGCACTTGCAAGGAAAATGGTTGGCACTTGAAGATAGTAAACACAGAAAAACTGCGGGCACATTTTGTTTCGACAATTACTAGAACTGTTACCTCCTAGAACTTATTGTTTCATTCTGTTGGGTACGGGTACAATTAGGTGTGTTTGCTGCCTGAAATGAGAAAATGGTTAGCTCCGACCATGTAAAACGAGAAAATGAATTTACATACTTAGGAACTAGAGGATGGTTCTTAATTGTTCTTAATCACCTACGTTTGTAGCTGTATGCTGGATTGCCCTTTCTGATGTCCTCAAATGAAACACCTGAAAGCCATGTAATAAAAAAATTATTGAAGAAACTTGCTTGATTAAATGACTTGAGATACTTCCAAAGAGAACAAAAAGCACAAATATATATATATATATATATATATATCTCTCCTCACGGAGTACCACAAATGACACAAAACGCCATATTAGTTTTGGCTTGCGACATCATAAATATATAATCAAATTAATCAGAGAATATTGGAACAAACTTCAACAATGCTGGATAAGAGCACATTGCTATGATTATATTAATTTAGCGTGCAGAGGCTCCATGCAGGCAGTTAATCGTTATGAGAGATTTTGAAGCGCTTCATAATATTAGAATCAGATAGTGGATCACTAGAAAATTTAGGATTGCTATTGCTATAACCCTGCTGAGATATTGAAACCAGGTAATGACCCTCGCCAAAGCAAGGAATGTGATCTTCCAAATCTGAAAAAAAATGAAAAACCAACTAGCAAAACTTTTTGCCAGTTTAGCTAATCTACTCTTTCTAATAATACTACATAAATTTTAGCGAAAAATAAATGGAAATAATTGCATAATGAAGACCACCTATTCACTTAATTAGAGCTTTGGAATCACTTAACCGATGTAAAAGAAGCTAAAAATACTCTGTTCTACGCGAAGAGAGCCTGAGTGGCAGTTATCTCCTTTGAGACCATTAATTCAAATGATTTCAGAACGATTTAAAATCAGATTTAGCAAAAATTAATTTTAGACCTAAATACATAACAGACAAGAAAAAGTGCTATTATAAAAAAGAAAACCAATCCTAACAAGGAAAATGCCGTCATGTTTGATATCGCGACTCGACCCGGCCAAATTGGAAACCAGGACTTTCAGATGCCAGGCGCGAGACATGAAGACTGCAGATACATAATTATAAGCAACGCACATAAAAACAAACAGATAAAGGATAGGGAGGTGAATGCAATCACATGCTGTGGGATTGGCTCAAGAAAAGAATAAAAGCACAAAGACACGAGGTCAAACCTTATACTAAAAAAATATCTATTGGCCGGCTCAATTGAATGACACTTTTATCGGTTGGAAGATTCAAATTCCTAGGAAAGATTTACACAGCGATGGAATTAAAGAACAAAGGAATCAAAGTGATGAGACAAAAATGACAGAGATACATCTGGAGACAACTAAATGATCTTTCTTTACTCGAAAATTATACTGCAACGTAGAGGCCAAATATGGATATCCAACAGAATTAGATTAGCAGCCTAAACATCACAAAATAATCGGATAAGGCAAAAACAGACTATTAACAATATTAACCTTTTTATCAAGCAAACGAGCTTTTAATATTGGTCAAGTGTTCAACAATCTTCTACCTTATTAATGCAAAAAACGGCAAAACCTGGAAATATTTACTCTGAATTGCAGAGGAAATTGCAACTCTTTAAGAGGAAAATTTCATACCAATACGTATAAAATGGGAAAGGAAATAATGCTTAAGACAGGGTGGGTTGGATAGAACTAAACTCCACAAATATAGAAGGGACCAAATTATGAAACAAAAAATAGTTGCTAAAAGTATAATTTGAAAACAAAAAACAACTGAAAATACTCTATGCCACTTGCCAAGGGAAAATGGTTGGCACATTGAAAGATAAAGTAAACAACAAGAATAAAAACTGCAGGGCACATTATATGTTTCGACAGAAATTACTAGAACTGTTTACCTACCATAGAACTTAATTGTTTCATTCATGTGAGGCTACGAGGATACATTAGGTGTGATTTGCTGCACTAGAACTCGAGAAAAATGGTAGATAAACCGCCATGTAAAACGAGAAATTGAATTTTACATTTACTTAAGAACTAGAGGAATGGTTTCTTAATTTTTAATCACCTACGTTTGTAGGTATGCTGGATTTGCCCCTTTCTGATAAGATCTCAAATGATACACTGAAAGCATGTAATAAAAAAATTATGCAGAAACGCTTGCTTATTAAATGTAACTGACCCCAGATACTTCCAAAGAGAACAAAAAGCACACATATATATAATTAATAACTATAGTAATATAATATGTGTGTCGATGATGTAGATAGTGTAGATATAAACAAATGAAAATTGATGTTGTGTGTCCCTAATTTACTGAATGGTTCTGGGCGGCTGTGAGCAGTGCTCTTTTTAGGAGAAGGAACTTGAAGGGGCTTTGGAAAATCTGTGAATTTCAAAATGGACCAGTTAGCAAAAATATCCCAAAAATATGAAAGCAGATTCCTTTGGATGTGTGTGTGTGTGTGTGTGTGTGTCCTATTTACTTGAAATTCTGGCGGTTGTGGGGTGCTCTTTTTAGGGAGGGGAACTGAAGGGGCCTTGAAAATCTGTGAAGTCAAAATGACAGTTAGAAAATATCCAAAATTGAAGCAGTTCCTTGTGGAACTTGTTGGTTCCACAAAATTTAAACAGAGGGAAGGGAAAAAAACTAAATTCTAACGGGAAGTACCAACTTTTCTATTCAATGGTCTTGCTTTAAAGTTACAAGCATCTGATTTTGTATTTTCAATAGACTCCAAATTAATCCTGAACCTAAGCGCGCAACATAAAAGTAAAGCACATCAGGCATTGTTCCACAGTTAAAGCCTCCAAATACAAAAGTCTGTAGCTAATGTGACATGACAAGAATGGCACCTATGTCTTTCTGCCCTCAAAGATGTTTCCAGGTTAGGTTCTCTTGGAATTGTAACTTTAGGGGTCTTGTGAGAAAAAAGAGCTTGATGCTTCAAGCAAGCAGCCTGCATAGCAAATTAAATCAATATTCTTAAGTCTTTGATGGTGGAGGGAGGGGAAGCTAGGGGCTAACCCAGAAAATTTTACTAGTTCACTATATAAATGGTATCTTAAAAAAATAAATAAAATAAAATAAAGAGAGAGAGAGAGAGAGAGAGAGAGAGAAGGAAAAAGAAAGGTGAAATCCTAGCTCAACCACGGCTTTCTCATTATTTCACCTCATAATTCAGCAAAGGAATGTCGAGTTATAATACCATTTAGCTTTTAGTTCATAAGCAAAATTTTACAATTGAGTTCTTATAATACAATCAATGACTATGACAGAAACAAATAAAAACTAAAGCCGCAAAAAAATAAGAAAGAATAAATTTTATACGCACCTTCCATAAATAACCAGCCTCGAGCTTTTGCCTTTTGGTAGCCTGGGTTCCATTCATAGAAGAACTTCGAGAACCCTTCATCTCATCTTTTAAGAACTTCTGACACCTATGTAGTTATGCATAGACCAATAGATAACATTGAAGAACTTGTAAGATAATAACTGATCTAATCATCTGATGCCCTAACAAAAATACAATAAACACCTTCTGAGTAATCTGTCACCGTGAATTTGTGGAGGGGAATTTTGCTTTGCCAACTGACTTGCTGTAGGATTCATGAAATTTAAATGTTTTGATGGGACTAACTTCGTTGGTGAGGTTTTAGCTTGACGATATGATTCTAATCCTGCAGAATTGATAGTAATGAACTAAATGGAGATCAAAGAATGAATTAAATAATACAAACAAATATTGAGTGAGCTTCAAATTAAGTACAATAAATGGAGTGATTATCGCATAGGAAATCATCCAAGAACACCAAGATAGAGAAAATGAAAAACTCTGGGAACTACTATATATTCCACGCAAATGAAGCAAACAAATTGAAAATGCAACTGTGGAGTTGTGTTGTGTATAACAGTTATCCAAAGAGAAAAAAAGATGAATAGATGACAATAGGACCCATGCACTGGCTGGTATGAAAGTGTTAGCTGAAATCGGGATAAATTTTACCCATAATCACTCAATTCAACATTTTATTTCTGCACAGCCACTGAAATATAATTAATTGAGAACAGATCATTAAAATTCAACTGCATTTCAAAAAGGTTCACTGTGTTTTTTTGACTTGCCTTCATTGAAAGCTAAAATCAAGCTAGACTTTTATAAAATAAAAAACTGCACTTAAACAACGAAAATTCAAAAAGTTATCATTTGAAAAACAATGATCACATGATTCATTTTCACAGCAACAAACAAAAGCAAAAGAAGCTGTGTATCAGAAAGCAATTCTTTAACCGTTTATTTTACTTGGAATTGAGAACATTTAAATGCAACATGTACGATCTTAGAATTCCTTACGATACAAAGTGATTTCGAAAGCAATCCAATAAAGATATAAAGTAAACAAGATTCGATAAGCGCATAAAAATATAAATGAGAGAATCTTACGCGAGGGAAGATTACGTCCTGCGGTTTCGAACCAGCGCTCAGCTTCTTGAGCCTCAAGATCAGTTTCTTGCCTGGTGAAATCGTAATATTTAGCTGCATCAAACTCGTAATCAATATCGATTTCTCCAGCCAAAAATGGCTCAATAAAAAATTCCTCCATGTCAAAATCCATATCCCGTCGCTTTTTTTTATCTCTATCAAGATTTTTAGGTACTTAAAACAGCAATTGACACAATTCGTTTATCTGAAGAAAGCTGACACATCCTCTCTGTCTCCATACGTTTTTTTCTCGGGAAACGAGAATCATTTTTTTTTTATTTTTTTGTTTTGATTCATAGGAATGAGCCAGAAGAAAACATTATAACATGAACTGGATTCCTTTACTTTCCTTTTTGTCTCTGTTAAGCTTAGAAAAAGGAGATGTCTCTTATTTTCTCGGCCCCCATCCCCTCCCTAACTTCCTCGGAAATGTTAGAGAGAAGTTGTAATGATGTCGACTAACCTCTCTCAAAATTTTCCGGGAAAACGAGGGAAAGAATGGTAGAGAAGGAGAGAAAGGTATGAAAATTTGTCTTTGAAAACTCTAATGAGAGAAAATGAGAGAAACAATTTTTTTTTTTCGAAGTGAACGGCGACAATTACGGTGGGTTATACAGCGAGATATGCAAGAAAACAACAGAATAAACAGAGCAGAGGATGATCATTTTATAGGTTCGGTGCTTTCGACTGGGAGTAAGAATTTTTGAACTGGCGGGTCCGACCATCGAAACTGTTTACCGTTTATATTGTGCCCATTATACCCTCCATCTTATAAATTTATTGTTAATTTTTTTAGGTAATAAAATAATATATTAAAATTGAAATGATACCCATAAAAATAAATATAATTTGATTAAATTATTGTAAATAATTTGATTCATTTAAAAAAACATAATTTAATTTTTACGTTACATAAAATAATTAATTAAAAGAATATATATATATATATATATACCAGAAAAAACAAACAAAAGAATAAACAGAAAGCACGAAAGGATGTATCCATTTTATAGAGATTTCGGTGCTTCTCGGACTGGGAGATTAAGAATTTTAACTGAGAGGGCATCCGAAAAAAATCGAAACTGTTTACCGCTTATAATGTGCCAAATATACCCTCCAATCATTATAATTAATATTAGTTATTATTTTGATAAGGTAAAAAACTATAATTAAAAATTGATAATGCATAAACATAAAATAAAATATAATCTCTGATTAAATTATGATACAAACTAAAATTATGATGCAATTAAAAAAAACCATAATTTTAAATTTTTACGATTACAATAAAAAATAATTATTAAAAAAATTAATAATAATATAAGATATAATATAAAAAAAAATATAGATCATATTACAATATTTAAAAAAACTTTATTCTTTCTAATAACATCTTTAAATTTTTTTTTCAAAAATAAAGAGAATATAAAAATCAAATATAATATTAAATTGTTAATTAATTATATTAAACAATCTTTGACAAATGACAGTTAATTAGTTTTTAAAATATATAGTCAGAATTTTTAATTGATAAAGAAATCATAGATATTTTGAATTTAATGTGTTTTCGAAAGTTAATACTAATATTGATCTTTCTTTTTTAAAATGAAAAAGGACATAAAATGATAGTAAATTTATCTATAATTGTAAGATCAAAATTTATTCTAATATTTAACATTTATTATAAATGAAGGCAACAACTTGAAAAGTTTAAATAGTTGATGTATTAAGGATTATCATATATAAAATAATAAATATATATATATCTTATATGAAGCAGTAGCACTTCATATGAAGAATGGCGAAGTCTTAAATTCAAATGCCATTTAGCTGGACAATCAGAACCATTTTACTGATTCATTTCATAAAATTAGTCAGATCGATAGCCAGAAAGAACCAAAAAAATAACTATTTCAAATTATTGGAAATACAACAAAAAAAAAAATGAAATGAAAACATAATTCAGACATCAATAAATAAAAAGAGGATAGTTTAAATCTACAATCTTTCCAATAATTTTAAAGATTAATTGAAATACATGCTATTAAATTGATAAAAATGTGAAAAAATGCAATATATTACATATTACATATTAATTATAACATATATTGCTAAATGTACAAAGTAGTAATATATTATAAATATATATATTTCATACGACAAAAACGTATTAAATGCTAAAAATTTTTAGAAACGTACATATTAATTTTTTCTACGGCACTATTTACATTTGCTCTAGTTTGCCCAAAAAATGTTTTCCGAAATATATATAAAAAAAGCTATTATTAATGTTATTATACTAATCCATTTTTTCATTTTTACCTAGATTTGAAAACTCGCTTTGATGTTGTGAAAAAAAAACAAACAAACAAAAAATATATATATTCCTTTGAAGAGTAGCATTTATGAGATGGCGAGTCTAATTAAATGCCTTTAGCTGGATCAGGAACCCATTTTACTGATTCATTTATAAATTGTCAGTATGGCCAGAAGAAAAAAAAAATGAAACTATTCAAATATTGGAAATACAACAAAAGAAAAAAAAATGAAATGAAACTATTCAGAATCAATATAGAGGATAGTTTTCTATCTTTTCCATTTTTAGTTATGAATACATGCTATTAAATTGATTGTGAAATGCATGTTACCATATACTATTTTTAACATATATGCTAAATGGTACAAGTAGTAATATATTTATAAATATATATATCATACGACAAAAACAGTATTAAAACTGCTAAAAATTTTAAAGCGTTACAATTAATTTTACGATATTTACATTGTGTCTGTTTGCCAAAAATGTTTTCCGTATATTAAAAGCTTTATAATGTTATTTACTTCCATTTTTCATTTTTACCTAGATTTTGAAAACTCGCTTTGATGTTGAAAAACAAACAAACAAAAAAAAAAAAAGAGAAAAAATTGTTATTCAACCCATGCCTGCTCGATATATGACCTTGATCGGTCAATTAATCAAAAAAAGAAGAACAGCTATCAATAATGCAGAGAATTTGAAATTTAAATCATCAAATTAAATAAAGACAAAGACAATGATTCGATAAATAAATACATAGTGTCATTTCTCACAGTTTCCTTCTTGTGCTTATAATTCTATATGAAACTTCTTTTCTTCCTATATGTGACGCGAAATAGAAGTAGTTTCTTCTTTTCCAACTCGTGAGTCTTGTCCCTAGCTAATCTTTTTTTTGTCGTGTGCAGGTAAAGAATGTTTGTCTTTTGCTAAATGAAGTGAAAAGGCACATAGACGCTCCTATGAATTCAAATTCCATTAAGAATATAGCAGGGAGAGGGAGCGCCAAAAGGATGAATGTTGTTGACACCACACTGTTTTTTGTTTCTTGTGCTTTTCCCCTTAGTGATGAAAGAGTTTGGACCATTGTTTTTCTTTCTACCCTTTAAAGATCGGGCTTGATGTCAATTTCACGAACACCTTGCAGGCATAAACACTACTCACAGATAAGGCTTCGTTAACTTAGAAAACTGACTATTGACAATAAAGATAGCCAAGAATGATCAGTGACATTAGTCCAATTAACTTCCTTTTTTTCCCATATTTTTTTAGCATAAGGTAAATTCACAAATCTAAAAGAAGGGAGAAAGTCGGATTATATAAGTGATGCATAAAAAGCGTAAATAATTTTGAAATTTCATGTATATGAATATGTATTATTTATTTTAATAAATTGAGGGTTAATTTGGTTTAAAAGGTTAAATATAATCTTTTTGATCCCATTCAATAAGTTTACGGAGTCAAATTGACATTTATTCCTATAAAAAAATAAATATTTAAACGAATTATATTGTCGTTAAATTTAGTGAGCAAACTATACCCATAATTGAGACAATCATGTAAAATTATGCATATAAGCAATGAAAATCCCAAAAAAACATGAATAGTCATGAAGCTTGTGAAAATGAAAGAGTAAAGTATAGCAAGGAATGATGTTACTTCCAACTTTTGTTATATGGTTTCTTTATATCCTATTATGAGTTCATCTCAACACTAGCCTATTATATAATCATCAACAACCCTTTTCCGCCATACAAAAGGCAATAACAATATAGTTATAATTGAACTCATAGTCACTCCTTTTTCCTTTTCTTTATTCTCTTCCTTTGTCCCCTTCCAAGTTCCAACACTCGTACAATTGCCATTAGCTAATAACTATATGACCTATCATTGGCATTTCATTATTCCAGTTTCTTCAGCTTAAAAGTTCAAACTTTAACGTTTTGCAACTATATTTTAAAATTTTAATTCATTGCCAGTCTCTCTCTTTAAGGATCTTAAGCTGCAAATAATGGAATGGGCCTGCAGTGGGACTAAGGCCACTCGGAGTCGCCTGGGCCTGACCCTAATATCCTATGCATGTACAGCCGGTCGCGAAGCAATGAACAATATTTTTTTGTTTCTTTAAGATGCTGCGTCATTTTCGGAATATGACTGGATTTAACTTTGAGTAATTGTTTTTCTCTAAATTATAAACTTAATTTGAATCGAAAGTGCAATTATTTTTAACAATATAGTTTAAGCTATATATGTTAAAAATTCAAATTATGTTATATTCCATAATGTTAATTATTTTAGTAGCTATAAACTCTTTTAATTGCTTTCCATCAAATGTTAAAAAAGTAATAAATTATAATTTCTCTCAAACTCGAGATATTAATGTCACCAAACTATAAATAATAAGTGAAAACACTAAAAAATACATAAAATACTATTTTTGAACAAGATCTTAGTCTCCAATCACAACAAATAATAAAATTAGAGATATTGATTGTATGTATTTTAATTTTAATTTTAATTTCTTAATTAGAACTTCTTTTTACTCTCTAATCTTATTAATTTTGTTAAACATGGGAATCCAGTTATTTCAATTTCAACTTAACTATCTAAACCGAACAAACAAAAATATTTTAAAAAGAATCAAATCAAATCCAATTAAAAATTTATGTTGAATCAAGTTCATATAAAATAAAATATAAATGCAAATTTCAAAGACTTACTTATACTATTATTTTATGATTAGTTCAACATATTTTGTATTTTTCAGTTATAAATTCAATTCAATATTTAAAATTTGAATTTAATGAATGTAACCTTCATTGTTGAGAAAAATGAAATATATCCCTTAAAAAAAGGGAAAAAAAAGTACTCTGAAGAAACTGACTTTTTCTTTATTGTTTCTTGTTTCTTGTTTCTTCATTCTACTCTACTCCGTATTGCTTTTTTCCATTTCCTTCTTTTTTAAAAGAAAACTTCGACAGTCGAGATGTTATCATTTGACTAATTATGATGTGAATGACGCCAATACTGTAGCTGCCTGCCTCAGCAAATAATCCAAAAAAATCCAATCTTCCCTCTCTTCCAACGAACGGCTCTAAACAATCCCAACAACAAGCACACAATCCCTTCTTTCCCTCTCTTTTAACTAGACAAGCAACCGAACTTTCTACAAGCTTCACCTGACGGACAATTTGAGGCCTCCAATCCCAGCGGGGCCATCTGCTTAACTAATGACCCGGACCCGACCTAAATCCATCGAAACGGACAACCCGCCCTCGAAACCCACCAGAGCCACCGGAATGAGACTCATAGTGCCACTTCAAGGTGTCGTCCAAGGCAGAGGAGGCCTGATATTAGGTTCTCTAATTCCTTGCGCTCTCTTCTACTTCCTCCAGCTCTACCTCAAACGTTATCGTTCTCCAAGCTCCTCGAACCCTCCGTCCCCTTCCTCTTCATCTCCAAACCTTGCGGAAATACCAAGGTCTTCTTCACGGTCCAATTTGTCGAGCAGAGGGTCGATTGGGCGGGTTCGGGCATCCAATCGGGCGATGTCCATTGCCAAACCTAATGATTCACCGTACTATATTGGGTTGGATATGGTATTGGAGAATCCATATGATAGAATGGATAATCCGGATGGGATTATTCAGCTTGGGTTATCTGAAAATAGAGTAAGGTTTTGCCCTCTTTTACTCCATCTTTTAATATTTAGCTTTTTGTTGTCTGTGTTAATTAATTTTCTGTTTTGATGATCTCAGTTGTGTTTAGATTTGATTGAGAAATGGTTGGCGGAGAATGTGACAAATTCTATAGTGGGAAGAGACGATGGAGATCTGAATATTAATGGCATCGCGACTTACCAGCCGTTCGACGGATTGATGGAGTTGAAAGTGGTTAAGAAAATCTTTTGGTCATTTATAATTTTGGACTTCAGTTTAGCTTCTCTTTTTCCTTGCATCTGTATTCATGAGTTTTTCTGTTTAGTGAGTAAGCCTTTAGTTACTTGGTTGGATCATTTCGTGGGTTGAGAGAACTGGAAGTACTTGCTTCCACTACAACATAACATGGAATCCAAGTTAAATTTAAAGTCACCCAGTAACATTGCTAATCCAAGTATAGTATCCATGTCTTCTTATCGACTAAATTTCTTACCTGGTAATGTAGGTGCATTAGAATCATATCTTTTTTTTTTTAAATTTTTTTAAATTTTTTTAACTCATATTGCTTTAAAAATACAAATTTGGATATGCAGGATGTTTACATCGGTGGACGAGCTTGTCACATTAATCTTAGATATAAATAGTAATGATTAAAAGGTTATCTGATCAATGCACGACTAAATAGAAAATTAGAAATGTGATAATTCATTTCTCATGTTACCATTCACGTGTTAATCTTGTTCTGTTAGGGTTAGGCTTACCTTAACAAAATCAAAAGCCTTTTCATCTAAATGGAAAAAAATTTTAAACTATTATAGTAGTTTGGTGAACTAGAGAAGTGGAAAATAGAAAAGATAGGGAGATGGGTGGTGTAATTGCATTAGCCATTAGATAATATCTAGATTAAGATAAGAGAAGTAACATTTCCTGAGGAAGCTTGAATTGTAATCTCTGGTCAATCCTTTCTTTTACTGGAAAGCTGTAGTATTGAGATTTTAACTACTGAGAGTTCAAATCATGAAGGAAAAGCTATTCTAATTCTAGATATAGATTATTGAGACTTACATCTGTTTGAGCTATGGCAGTTAGCATTTCAGTCCAAGATGTTCAGGTTAGCATGAGATGTCATGACTTTAATACCATTTGTGCTTCTTTATGGTTTCTTAGAAATTAGAGCTTTCGAGTGGTAAGGGGCCTTTGTTACATGCTGCAGAGAACATTTGGTAGGTTTGTTTTGTTTTTATGTAAGGGTACTGCACCCACTTTTTGGGAATTCTATGCCCTACCAGTTCAATGTATTGTGGACGTGAAAGTTGATTTCTTTCTTTATAGGAATGTAGGATGGATTGCCTTGACATCTCCTAGGTTCTTTGAGTTCTGAATTTTTCATATGCTTTTGTTTGTTTATCATTTTGATGAATTATGAATATAATTTCTGTGCACCTACAATTGGTTAATAGAAATCAGTTCATGCTGTTGTCATTTCAATTATTTATTATATTCTCTCTGGACTTAACAGGCTATGGCACATTTCATGTCAAAGGTCATGGGAAGAGCAGGGTTGTTTGATCCATCACAGATAGTTTTAACTGCTGGTGCAACTCCTGCAGTTGAGATTCTATGCTTCTGCTTGGCAGACCAAGGAAATGCATTTCTTGTTCCAACACCATATTACCCTGGGTAATTTATATTTCTCATAAAACGTTTTTTTTTTCTTCTAACCAAAGAAGGCGCTGCTAAATCATTTAGCTTTTCATTTAGATATCAATCCTGAAATTAATTGGGAAATAATTTGCAGATTTGACAGAGATATGAGATGGCGGACAGGAGTGGAACTAATACCTGTTCACTGCCGCAGCACTGACAATTTCCTACTAAGTGTTAATGCCTTTGAACAAGCATACAATCAGGCTAGAAAGCGAGGATTAAAGGTTCGTGGAATATTGATTTCTAATCCTTGTAATCCTGTTGGTAATTTACTGCCGCGGGAAACACTTTGTGATTTACTAGACTTTGCTCAAGAGAAAAATATCCACATTATTTCTGATGAAATATTTGCTGGGTCTGTATATGGAAACAATGAATTTGTGAGCATGGCACAAATTCTTGAGGAAGAAGAATTTGACAAGAACAGGGTTCACATAATATATGGGCTCTCAAAAGATCTTTCTCTTCCAGGATTTAGGGTTGGGGCTATTTATTCCTACAACGCAAGTGTTTTGGCTGCAGCTAAAAGGTTATCTAGATTTTCTTCTATTTCTGCTCCCAGCCAGAGGCTACTAGTTTCAATGCTTTCAGATATAGGATTCATTGAGGAATATATTGAGACCAATATAAGGAGAATTCGGAAAATTTATCATTTACTTGTTGAAGGTTTCAAGCAATTAGGAATCAAGTGTGCAGAAAGCAGTGCTGGCTTATACTGTTGGGCTGATATGGGTGAACTAATTCCCTCTTACAGTGAGAAAGGGGAACTTGACTTATGGGATAAGCTGTTGAATATTGCTAAGATCAATGTAACTCCTGGGTCGGCATGCCACTGCATAGAGCCGGGATGGTTCCGGTGTTGTTTTACTACTATAACCCAAGAAGATATTCCCGTGGTCATAGAACGGATCCGCAGAGTTGCAGAAACTTGTAAATCTTCCAGTTGAAATGTGACTCGCACAGTGAATTCTTTTTTCAGTCTTGATTGCCTATAACATTGCTTTTAGAGATCTTTTTAACAATCCCTAAATGGAGATGTTCAGATACTGAATTGATGGTAACTTCAAATTCAGATTTCTTGTTCTATCACAATTCAAGTATTTAACTCATGGTTACATTCTGGAAGTTGTAAAATGTTCACATCACTAGAAGTTGAAAGCTCAAACAGATTATTTTTGTAACACGAGATTGAGCTATATCAGTTTCAGTCTTAAAAGATGGTGTCTCTTCCTCTGTGATCCTTCAATAATTCTGATGCCAGCACCAAAGAGGCAGCAGCCAAAAGCTTTATTATTTATAAATTCCTGTCACAGGTGCAATGAAGCTAGAGTTAGAGTTGTTTTTTAATCTTGTACAGAAAATATCAGATCATTAATAACATGATTTTGTTTAATTTCAGGATGTTGCTAGATGGAGATGGCTTGAATTGTTTTTTTGCTCTTTGATTTTGGTAGCATTTCCCTCTATATTATTATTATTCGTAGTTGCATTTCTGTAGTCTAGCATCTGAAAATGGTCTTAGGTGTTAATAACATGGAAAGAATCAGGATCTGGAGATTTACCATCGACAAATTCTGTTTTCCCATTTGAACAGCTTTTCTCTGGTGGCTCCTCCTTCGGCTCATCATTATCAATTCTCCGAGTGTTGGAGGTTTCTTTGCCATGGTGTTACCACTTTCATAATCAAAACGGCTACCTGTTACCTCTGATGGACTGACGGTGCTGTTTTTGGAGTATGTATGCTTCTCTAGAAAACCAGAACTGGGTGAATATAATGGAAAGAGACACTCCAAGAAAGAAGCACCTGCAAGGCTTGATCTGCCAGTTGCATAGCTGTTGGTACTGTCGTCACTTTCAGAGGCAGGCGAGGAAGCAATTTCAAACTGGTCGTTGATGTCAACTGATGATGAAGTTTTTGGCACTGGAACAGCAGAAGAAACAGCTACTGATGATACCAGACAATTTGCCAAGAGAGAGGGTGCAGAGCTGAGAGAATCTTCTGTCTCAAAACTGAATGATTCAATATCCAAGTCAAATATTCCTCCTTTATCTCCATGATAGACGTTGCCACCATTTTCCTCATAACTGTACTCGTCATTATGACTTTGAGAGTACATGGGAGGGGATGGTGAAGTTAAAAGTGCCGACTCTGGTGGTGGCTCTGAGAAACAAGGTAATGGTTTTCCAGGCTTTTCTTCCCAGTTGAAGGGGACTGAGGCAACAAGCTTGACTGGAGAAGGTAGAGCTAGGGTGGTAACTGAAGAAACCACAGGCCGCCAGCCCTTTTTGGCTACACCTGGCCTTTCCTCCCAGAGAAATGGAACTGATGGTGGTTGCCTAATATACTTTCGTTGTGAAGGACCAATTGCTTCATTTTCTGCCATTCTGGGAACGGCAGTGAGAAGCTATTATCTCTGAATGTTTTCTACCTTTGAACCATTCCTCTTCCTACATTTATAAAGAGGCAGATTCCATGACAGACGTGTGATAAAGTTCATCTAAACTTCAGCCAACCGTGCCATTTTTTCTCGCTAGAGTAGATTAGGACTACCTGCTCCTCTAGTCTATACGACTTCATGGATTTGGTCAAGTGGTCATAAGATTATTATTATAGGATGACATGTTGGGCCGCAACCCTGGGCCTTTAATCACGTTGCCCAAGATATTATTGGGCCTTCGAACTTCTTGTCGGTTGACGCTTTCCGTTTTCTAGAAGGGGTAAACCGAGACTGCTTGTTGATATACAAAAATGTTAATCTGATAATAACATTAACAAGGAAATCCAGATCAAGATTTTACAAACAAGAAGGGCTTGAAATCCCCTGCAATAGCAAGAAAAGGAACGCACGCAAATGGAGTCGCATAAGAGCATCGATTCGCAACTCTGCGCTAATGGTTGTGGTTTCTATGGATCCGCACAAAACAACAATCTTTGTACAAATTGCTTCAAAGAATACGAAAAGGCAACCGTGGCAAAATCAAAGGAGGAACCGTTGAATTCATCGTCATCGCCGCCGCGGAGCTCTCCCCTCGCTTTTGCAAATTCAATGCCTCGGTTTTCTCTCTCTCTCAATACTAATACTACTTCCGATTCTAATTCTTTTTTTGGTGCTTCCTCGAACACCAAACAGTTTTCTTTTTCTGGTGATGCAACTACTGGTGATTCTAGTCTAACTTTCAAAACTCCGATTTCTTCTAAAACTAGTGTTAATAATTTCTCTTTTGGTTCTTCAATGTGCATAAAGAACAGGTGCAATAGATGCAACAAACGGGTCGGGTTAACGGGCTTTGAGTGTAGATGTGGGAATTTGTTTTGTGGAAAACACCGGTACCCGGAAGAACATAAATGCAGCTTTGATTTTAAGGCGTTTGGCCGCGAGGTTTTGCTCAAACAAAACCCGGCGGCCGGCTATGCCAATAAATTGCAGCGTATAATCTAATTTAGGAACAAGGTTATTCGGAGTCGTGCCAGGTTTATTGTTTTCTTTTATTAGATTTATCTGCAAATTGATGCGATCCGAGTTAGGAGATTGTTCAATACTTTTGGCTGGTCTCGTCATCTCCTGCAAGTGCAATTGAGTCATTGGTGTATTGCGTTTGTAGGACGCGATAAGGCCGAAAGTATTGGATAATTCCTCAGTAAGTGCTTTTTGCAAAATTAAAATTGAAATTTACAGGTAATATATTCAGAAACATTTCTTTGGACTTTTATGAGAAAACGATCCTATCGAATCAATTGGTAGATAAATACAGTAAAAGAAAATTTCAGCAAAGTTTGGTTTCATAATTTTTTTTTTAATTTTTAAAGAAAAAACGAATATTAAAAATGGGGTCTTCTTGGTGTTTCTGTGGTCCGTCAGATGTTTTCTTTGTCATTGGATATACTTTGTTCTTCTTCGTGTTTGGCATAGCACTTTTTTTTTCTGAAAAAAAATTTAAGAGTGAAAAATGTAGGAAAATGCCAAACACTCAAAAACAAAGTGTGTGAACTAATCTGTAATTCTCACCTTTTATTTTAGTTATTGTCTCTCTTTTATGGGCTTCACCGGATTCTTTGTTTACTTTGAACAACAAAATCATTTGAATATGAAGAGAAGGAGAAGATGCAATATCACTTTCCAGCAAAAGTGTAAGCTGGGAACGATGACTAATCTAAAGTCTTGTAGATTGTTTTTGTTGTAATTTCCATTTCAGACTAAGAGGATTTTACCTATTGGCTATTGTTCTTGCTTTAAACTTAGTGTTTTCATTCCAGTTTGATTTTTCTTTTATGTTTGATGATTGTTTATTTCCTGTCTTGCTCTATATAATTAGCACACTCTCCCGACTTAAAAATGGCAAAAGCAATCTAATTTCAATTCTATCAATCTGACTAACTTCAAACGAGGGGAGAAAAAAGAAAAGAAAAGAAATTCGAAATTTCACATATGATTCAAGACCCTGACAAATATGAGATCAGTACTGCAGTTGTCGCTGCAATAGGCAATAGCCTTGCAACCGGGCAGACTCGAGAAATATCTAATGGACGCTATTGACAAGCTCTTACAACTAACAATTACAAAGCCCAAGCCCAAATATTTGTTGGATAAAAAAACATATTAAATAAATGTAAAATAATAAATTTTAAATATTATTTATTTTAAAAAAAGAAAAGAAATATTACAATAATTTAATAAGGATGAAAAATGAAAAAAGATAAAATTAAAGGATGGAGGGAGTAAATTCAACTCTACATATATAGGGATGCAAAAGTAAAATTGAGAGAATACAGCAATTAAACTCTATAACCCGCGCACCGAACCAAAAATTTAGGTTTTCTTAATTGCCGGTTTTGATATTAAAACCATCGTCCATTCTAACTCGGTACTAATTAGAAATCAAATCAAACTTTTTTTTAATTTCTTTTTAGTTTGAGTTGTATGAGTAATAATGATAATAATAATAACAAGAATAAGAAAGATATTAAAATTTATTTAAAGATTTTCTAACGAAATAAAAAAATAAATTAAAAGATTCTATTTGTCAATTTTATAATTTTTTTTCTCCTTTTCACAGTTTCAAATTTAAACTCTTAGTTTTGATTTTAAAAAATAAAGAATTTGAACTGATCCCTAAGCATACACTTACCTACACTCGATATGGCTCATTTCATATACCAAATAAATCAAAAATAATTTTTAAAAGAAACAAAAGTGTTTTGACTAGAAAAAAAATAAAACATTAATAATTTTTTTAACATCTCCTTTCAATTGATTTAGTATATGAGTAACCCCATATATTGGATATAGACAAGTCTTACCCCTAAAACTGTAGTTTGAAAATTTGTTGACTATGATTTAATTCAGATTTTAATTGGTTTGATTTTGATTTGTTAAAACGAAACACTATCGATCATGACTACCTAAACTTACTTTAATCCTAATTCTTCTCGTTATAAACAAAATTAATTTAATCTAAGAAAAAAAAAAAAACTGTCGTTATCTAAAAAGTTGTCCTATTGAATAGGAAATCGAAAACCGCCTCCAGAGAAGGTGCAGGAACGTACACCAGTATGTAATTTCTATAATTCTTTTCCTCTCCCAACCCAATTCGAATATAAAAATCACTCTGTATAAATATGAGATAACCTCGTCAATGTTTACATATCAATTGATCATAAGCAATCAACAGAAGAAGAAGAAGAAGAAGAAGGATTCTCAAGACATGGATTCTCAAAACAACTCAAGTTCTTCTCTTTGCAAGAGGGGCTGTGGCTTCTTCGGATCACCACAGAATCATGGCCTGTGCTCTAAGTGCTACAAGGATTATTTGAAAGAGAAACTACTTTCTGAAGCTGAATCTGCCAAAACGACAGATAGACCTATAGATACGCAGCTAACGACAGATAGACCGACAGATACGCATACGCAGCTACCTTTACCAACCAAGACTGGAGAAACGACAATGTTAATAGCTTCTGCTGATACGACAGCACTCACGATAGATAAGCAGCTATCTTTGCCTCCCAAGACTGGAGAAACGACATTGACAAGTACTTCTGCAGTTTCTACTGTGAAGAATCGATGTGAAAGTTGCAACAAGAAGGTGGGTTTGACAGGATTCGCATGCCGTTGCGGAAAGGTCTTGTGTGGTTCTCACCGGTACCCTAAAGAACATTCGTGCACGTTTGATTTCAAGAAAGCTGATCGGGATCGTTTGATCAAGCAAAATCCACTTATCAAGTGCGATAAACTCGATTCAAGGATCTGAAGAAATATCGATTCTTGGTTTGATTAGTTAATTTTTGCTCGTCAAGTTGTTCAATTTAATTACAGTTAACATTCTAATTCTTTGTATTTTCTAGTTTTAAAAGTTAATTACTTTTGTTGAACATCAAAACTGTTTCTTTCTTTTGAATGAGAACATAGCCAATTGGGCCTCGGTCTAAAAATTTGGACCACACAGCAATTTTTGCCTGCCTATATAGCCAATTCCACAATCATAGTATGGGTTAGAGAAATGTCCTAATTCAGCAAATTGCTGGCCACACATATTGGGAGGATATTTATTTATGTTGGAAAATATAATCTCTGTCTAATGAGGTCTTTTTCAGTTTAAATAACCAAAAACCATTATAGTAGTATGTGAGGTGGGAAAAAAAAAGGATAATAATAAGGTGGTGGGGAACAAAAATGAGAATTTTGGGAACATTTAGACAGAGAATATAATGTATAAGAAGGCACAATTAATAAATATTTGAAGCATGAGCTGGAAACCCCCAGATGAAAAATCATAAACAAATGCAGAAAGCAAATTTGGATGATGACTGTGGGATTGGTCCTTGTACTAATTCTTTCTAGAAGTAACGTTTGAGGTTGCTAAGAGGATCAACAAAACCGTATATGCACCAAAAGAAAGGAAAAAGAAAAGAAGTTTGTTTAAAATATCTTGTAATTAATTAAACTAACTACAAATTATGAGATAATGAGGGTTCAAAGCCTGATATCTCCTTCTCTTTAAAAAATTATGATGCAAACTGAAAAAATTCTCGAATCTTGATAAGTTCCAAATCTACACACCTTATCTTTGATCACATGCATAGCCGGAATAAGTCTCGTCGTTGCTTTGATATAGTCTACCCTCACATCATTATTATTTGGTGCTTAAAAGAAAAAAAAAAAAAAAAAAAAAAATGTTACTAATTCTTTCTAGAAGTAACCGTTTGAGGGTCTCAAAGGAATCAACAAAAAAAAACCGTATATGCACCAAAAGAAGAAAAGGAAAAAAGAAAAAGAAGTTTGTTTAAATATCTTGTCAATTAAATTTTAAACTAACTACAAATTATGAGATAATGAGGGTTCAAACAAAGGCCTGATATCTCCTTCTCTTTAAAAAACATTATGAAAATGCAAACTGAAAAAAATTCCTCGAATCTTGATAAGTTCCAAAATCTACACACCCTTATCTTTGATCACATTGCATAGCCGGAATAAAGTCTCGTCGTTGCTTTGATATAGTCTACCCTCACATTCATTGATTATTTGGCTTTAAAGAAAAAAAAAAAAAAAAAAAAAAAAGATTCCAGTTGATCTCAAATCTATGTGTTTGTAGGCCCCACCAATCGAACTGCTTCTGTATGTAAGTTAGTTATGACTTTATAAAAAAAAAAAAAAAAAAAAAAAAAAAAGATTCCAGTGTGATCTCAAATCTATGGTGTTTGTAGGCCCCACAATCGAACTGCTTCTGTATGTAAGTTAGTTTATGACTTTATATCAGAAACCGCATTGACACGGAAAAACTTCACTTCATAACCAACCAACCACACCCATAAACTTCAAGTAGAATATTGATTCAATAATAACTATAATAATAACAATATGAAGGAAGTAGTGTTTTCACATGGCTGCAAATAATTATATGTGATCGAAAGTTTCAAACTTTGAAACTGAAATTAAAGTTTACTGATCAAATCATATCATTTACTTACACTCCTATATTGACATGTACAGATCAGGGTCAGAAGGAAAACAAATTTAACCCTCAAAAGATCTGGATTAAACTCAGTTCAATCTTAGATCAAACATGATAAACTTTTGGAAAAACAAAAATTAAAACCCGAAAGGTTGGGAAATGAGGAAAAAAAGAGAAACCATATATCTATAACTGCTATAATTCCTAGCTGGAACTCTGCGAATTCAGGAGTCCATTAAAGTTGGCGCATTCAAACAAGGCCTTAGCAGTCATCTCTCTTTCAAACCTCCAAATGTAATTCAAACCCACTAAAAGTTCTGTAATGGCAGCTTCAGTTTTCTCTTGATTTGCAAAGAATAACGTTTGCAATAGTAAAACATTTGTTTTGGGCAACAAATTTTGCTGCTCAAAGCTCCTTTCACTTTGCCATTTTATCATATTATGTGCTATAGGCGATAGCCATCCCAATATCCTACCTAAAGCATCTCTCCATTCTCCGGCGAGAACTGGATCGCTGGCTGAGAATCCTACACCTTTCAATCTTGCCCTTAGAGAAGATCTTATACTATTTGGTAACATGGAGTAAAGATCATCTCTTGCATCGACACCGACTAGTTGAGGCGATTTTATCATTTTCTCCATAACTATAATCAAATTTGCATAATGTAGAGCTAAAGCCGCAGCGCCAAGTGTAGTCTCTGGTGGCTTTAGTAGTTTCGAGTTCGACTCGAAAAACCCATCACTCAAATCTTTATTTTCTTCAAGTTCTGAGCCTTTTAGTGGCCCTGACACAAAGCTACAAGTATTAGGGTTTTCAGTTGGATGGACAGTTGCAGAAGCTGACAGACTACGTGGTAGAGAAGTTGGATATCCATGTCCTATTCCAAAAACTAGCTTGATCCTTGCTAAAACAGTGAAGATAGACCTTACAAGCATTGAAACGACACCGTCGAAGCTTCGATTCCAAAGAGATCTCTCTTTTAGATACTTCACCTCTTGTCTTTGCCAAAATATTTTCTGTTGAAGATCCATAATCTTTTGCTCTTTCGTTGTGGACTCATGTTCGCTATACTGCAAGGCTTTCTTTAATCCACTCTCCAATATGGATAACTCCTCCATTTCTTTGTATAGCGTCGCTGTGATTGTCACGTACCTATCCATCTTCTTGTTCTTGGCTTCCATTTCTTTGCAATTCAAGACCCAAGAATTAGGATCATGACCAGAATTCGCGAAGTCATCGAAAAGACGTTCAAAACGACGCAGATTAGCATCATCACATCGTTTGCTCAATCTTGAGACCGATTTAGCAACCAGCCTTAGATTCTCAGCGATTTCTGCACATGCAAGGGCAAGAAGGAACGACTCGTCGTTGGACACAATCTTCCGAACTCCTTCAAGAGAGATGGATTCATTTCGCAACCGAATTATGTTCTTGTCAGACAAAGATTGCCATAGATGGAAGAGCTTAGACATAAGACCTGCGATCTCAAAAGCTAAAACTCCAACGGTCGATTTCTTTGATGCTTTTGGTATAGGCGCAGAGGTTACTACTGAATCCAGGCGATGAGATATTGCAGTTTTAACCTTTATAAGCCAAGTTTCAAGGGCCATATTTACTTGAATCTTTAACTTGTTCAAGTATATTTTACAAGAAACGATTGTGTTGATGAAACGGTAGAATTCTGGGTTTTGAAGAAAGGATTTATAGTGAAGAAACACAAGTATATGGAAGAGATTGGAAATAATTGAAAGTGGAGTTGCAGAGAGATAAGGATAAAAGAAAGGAAGAAGCAAGAAATGCAAAGATTGAGTTGAGGTGAGGTGAGGTGAGGCTCGTGGGATGTTGAAGGCAAAGAGCATTACAAATAGCAATTCCCAAATAGACGAATAAGAAAGTTAAAAGATACACCCACATGCAGTGTAGTGCGTGACACTGTATATTCATTTTTCTCCAACATGTTATTTGTTTGTCTTTTATGGTTTAAATCCAACGAATTGATAAGCGCGTAGAGTTTTCATTTTGTTGAATTTTCTGATTTTTTTTTTTGTTTTGATTTTATATAAATTCATATTACAATAATTATTATTATCCCAGTCGGTAAAAAGAGGATGTGTTTGGACACAAAGGAACATTTGTCCTTAGATGCTATTTCTTTCCATGCACATTTGAAGGCAGGATAGGGGTCATTTATCAATTATCATTATTGGCCTCTTCTTTTAAAACTTTTTATAATGCAATCTTTTTGAATAAATTAATATGTTTGCTTCTGTTTGAATTATGAATCCTCCAGCAAATATCTTTATTTTAACATACACTACAAGAGAAAAAGGAAGGGAAGTAATAATGTCTCAAGATTAGCTAGGAATTAGCACAAGTATTTAATTATAGATCAATGAGAGCCAAAGAAATTGTTTGAAAGAAATAATTTGGATTGAGCATATATATGTACTTTGAGATAGATGGACAAATGTAGTACTCAACAACCACTCTAAAGATGGTGATTGAAGTATTATAATCTCTCACCTCTTGAAATTATATATATTGCTATGGCCTAGCCAAATAAATATGTGATAAATATTTCTTTTATATATATACCTGGCAATGGATCTAGACCACAGCATTGGCAATTAAACAAACATTGTTCCTAGTCAAATTTTCTGCTGCTGTAGAGTGCATAACAGTATGACCCTTTATTGATTTGTTTGTTCAAAATTAAAGGTGCTTATACATAGCTAAGGCATGCATAAAAAGCAGAAAATTTAAAAAGTTGAAGACCAATATATATATATATAAAAGAGTAGAAATTATTAAATCTTTTATTAGGGTATAAGACTCCAAATAAACAAGTTTCAGAGTTATGAAGTTAATTGAAGATGATGGCCACTTGACAAGTTGTATCAAAATCTCTACCATCGATAGATCTTATTGGTTTCAGATCAGGGAAAATTAGTTGAAAGAGTTAGCGAGTGGTGTTCTTCAAGTTGACCAGAAATGGGAACATGAGGCAGAGATAAACATCATGTATGGAATCACACACACGTAATTAATACTAGAAAATTAAATTCACTCATTGAAACCACATGGACTAGTGTGTTGGGTTGTACATTTTTTGGGTCATCTCATCAAAGCAAGTTTTGAGAGTTACATAAATATATATATATATATTGACATTAGTAAAATTGGGTTATTTATTTTTTTGAACTTGTAAAAAAATGATAGTATTGATTTATTAAAGGTTTGCCTACCAATGGAAGGGCAAAGAACGATACCCTTGTTTAATTGTCGGACGATATATATATATATATATATTGTCGATAAATGTGCCCATTAAATTAAATGAATTGAGTATGGTAACTCACTATCACTATCTGCCTCTTTGCAAACACAATTGCTTTTGTTTATTCTCATCCTTCCTTCCTGTCACTAAACCATAAGATAAATATATATAGACATAGTTGCTGTTTTTTTATTCTTTTCCTTTCTCCATCATTCTATGAAGTAATTACTCACAGGAAGAAACACAAAAGTTATACTTTTTTTTTTTTTTTTTTTTTAAAAAAAAAACCTTTCTCCATCATTCTATGAAGTAAATTACTCACAGGAAGAAACACAGAAAGTTATACTTTTTTTTTTTTTTTTTTTTTTAAAAAAAAATTTTTTTTTTTTTTTTTTTTTTAAAAAAAAAGACAAAATGCTGATGAAGGGAAAATGAGCTGATTATTCTTTTTGTGAGTATATATAATGGAGGATTACATAATTAATTAGCTTGAGATCATTTCTAAACCACATTTTGGTCTATGCATTAGTATTTATAGTGTGCCCGCAGGCACAGGGATTTGTAGGAATTGAATAAGGAGATTTTGGAAATTATATATAGATTGTTTCGCCCTTCAGGAATCCCTGATATATATTATATGGTAGGTGCATGTTTGCTCAAACATTTGTCTCCTCATCAAAGGCTAAATGTATCACAATTAATTAGATTTAGTTATTCACTTATCTTAACACCACCCATTTCGTTATTCTAAATGGGATTTTATTATATATATATCATTGGTCCAATTTAAGTATATATATATATATAAAAAAACATTTAGATAATTGACATGTCTCTTTCTACAAGTCCAATGTACCATTTTACTAATTTCCAAACCCTAAGAAGATACTTAGATTAGATTCCGTAGCTACCAATTATATTAAGTACACCACACATTACCAAAATTGGCCGATTAAGCTATTAATTAATTGTATATATCTTTAATTAATTAAGCATACCCATTTACACAATTAAGATCTCCATCTTACTACATTCTACAAATAACTTACTATCCTCAAATTCTGAACAAATCATATATATATGAACACCTTTCTTAGAAAGATCATGTAAAAATTAATAAATTCCTAAAAAAGAAAAACATCTTACGAGATATTAATTTTTCTCACTTCTTAATCATCTTATTATTGACATGAATAATTTATTTTTGATTGAATTGAAAAAAATAAATTTAATTAGTGTATAGAATTAGATTCTCAATTACTAAACTATTTCGCTGAATTAGATTCTCCTATAGACTGAAGTTGCATGGCTAGATAAATCTATTGATAACAATAGTATTATGGCTTAATCAAAGGAATTTATTATTGTTAATCTGTAAATGGAACCAATCAAGTGGGTTAGGACATGCGGGCCAATGCGATTCCATGGGCGGCTAGCAAAGAAGCACGCTGGCTAAGCTCTAATGGTGCCACGCAGCCCAGCAAGCACTCAAGAGAAAAAAATCATGACAAGTGAGGTCTTCATTTTTGAAGGTCAGAGCAAATATATATATGTATATATATGTTATGGAATGTGATGCAATGATCCACATGAGTGTGTAGGCGATAATGGCACCAGTTGCTGAGTTATAGTGTTCCACTTTGGGTTGTAGTAATACAGCAATATTGGAGTCAGAGATATAGAAATGGGAAAAAAGTGTTTGTGAAAATGCCATAATGACTGTACATATATAGTTGAGGCATGAGGGTTTAGGTTAATTATTATGGATAACGTCGAAAGGACCATTTTCAGCCATAAAAATTTTTGGGGTCAAAGCTGAATACGCTCTTCATTAATGTCTCCCATGCTAAAATTTAAGTCAACCCAATGAAAAGAACAATTATTTTCTTATATTTTATTTATTTATTTATATTTATATATGTATATTAATGTAATTAGTTGTACCAACTGATTGTTATTCTGCCTAAATTAGCTATCTATCACGCAATTGCACTTTGCAAAGCAGTTCAAATCCCACTAAGGTGCTTCAATTCCATAATAAGAAATTATATGTTTGACTTTTATTTTTTTAATGTTTGACTTTATTTTTTTAATAATGAGTTTACAGTCACAAATAATCATATGATGTTTTTGGAGTTTGACAAAATTAATAGAAGAAAGTTTTTTTTTTTTTTTTTTTTTTTTTTTGGAGTTTGACAAACATTAATAGAAGAAAGTTTTTTTTTTTTTTTTTTTTTTTTTTTTTTTTGACTCATAGGATGTTGCAAGTTCATATATATAATTCCCATTTGGAAGTTGGAAGTATAAATGTGCAGAAAGAGATGGCTGATGGCTCCTAAAACGTTTTCTCTATGAAGGCTTTCGGTGCCGCTCATAGATATTTCAACTTTCAAAAGCTTCTCCTATTCATATATATACCCTAATTTGGACTTCCATGGCTTTTATACATATACAGTATCTATAGCTATTTATTTATTTATTTTTATATTAGGTAGAAATCAAGAAAGAATTTGATCCAATAACTAAAAGCCCATGTAATGGATGAATCCCGGCTAGGTAGTTGGCTGGCTTCTCCGATGAAGAACAAAGATAATTATATGATGTACAGAAATTCAAATATCTTTAGGCTATAGCATGCCAATTTCATCATCTCTAATGAAAGAAACTGTGTATATTGTCAATAATCTTCCTCTTTAGTAATTTCAAATATATAAAAATAAAATAAAATAATACCAAATCCCATGAATGTAAAATAAAAAAAAAAAAAAAAAGAAAGAAAGAAATCATATAAGAAATACTGTACAATATAAACACTCGTATCTTTATCTCATATGCATTGTCATTTTGCTTGCTTTCAAAAAGCCTAGAAAGAAAAAACTTCATCTGCATGTGGGCTTGCATTCGTCGTGACTTTGACCCTCCCCAATTGGAGAATAAGGAATAGAAGCCAACAACATAGAGCCAAGAGATTAACTCATGACCCCCTTTTTTTTTCTTTTCAATCTTTTAGTACAAAAACAAAATAATAGGTCATGTGTATATGATTTTGATTTGGTTGGTACTAGTCAGACCTACCTCTTTGACATAAAAAGAATAGAATCTTCAATTAACTCTTAACTATAAATAAAATCCCATATATAGAATAACTCATTTAAATTGGAAGTATATTATATATAAGAAAAAAAAAAATTGAGTCAAGACACCACCGTACCTTGATTTGGCCCCATTAGAATACTTTCAAAGGCTATTGGAAGAAAAATAAATGAAAGGCTCTCTTCTTTTTGAATAGAAGTTGATGGAAGCTTAATTCAGCATTACTAATATCCCACTATAAGAGCTTTTGAAAATTTGGACCCTTAAATTGCTAGTCTTTATTTAATTATTAATACTAAAAAAGCTCATTAAATATTAATTAATGAAATTAAAATGAATAAAAACATGTTGTATGTGTAGGTGTATGTATATATATATATATATATATATTTAATATATATATGAATAAATATCGCATGAAGGAGGAGCATATTGATGGCCTTCATTGTCATCACGAAAGAAGGGGCAGTGTTTCACTTTTGCGAAAGGACATTCTTTTTGAAGAAAATGGTCCAAGCATGAAAGAGAGATAAAGTAGAAAAAGAAAAAAAAGATTAGAAGCCACATAAGACCATCGTTCGATAGATGAGATGTCTCCCTATGTGATGAATGAGCCCACCTGGGTCTAAGTCATGCATTGGACATGGGTAGAGCCAAATAGTTCAATCATACGCCATCGTGCAATTAGGGTCCAGCCCCATCTTTATTCTGGTTTTTTTTTTTTTTCTGTCCTTTTTTTTGCCCCTGTATAACCAAGAAGATGATTAGCGGTAGTAAGGGAAAATTTAAAGGAGAGAAAGAAAAGGGAATAGATGATCTGCGAGTCTCCATATGTGGAAGTTAAATTGATTTGTTAATCTTGTACTAATAGAATAATGAACTCCGAGGTGATATAATTAATAGAGGATAAGACATTCCATATCCTAATATAGTCAAGAAGTAGAAAGTTAGGTCTTAATGAAAAGGAAGTCTTGCATATCGGAATATGTTTAAAATATGAAATTAATATTTTTTTTTTTTTTTCTCTCTCTTTTTTTGCCCTTACCAAGGGAGAGAGTACGAGGAAGGGAAAATTTAAAGGAGAGAAAGAAAAAAGGGGATAGATGAATCCGATCTCCAATGGAAGTGAAATTTATTTGTAATCTTGTATCTAATAGAATTAATATCATCCCGGTTTATATAATTAATTAAAGATAAGGACATCCATAGTCTTAATAATCAAAGTAAAATTATTTAAAAATGAGTCCATTCAGAATATTTAAAATATGAAATTAATAGTGCTTACCTAGTGTTAACTATTCCATCTAACAGGAGTAAAAGGTTGGTTCGAAACGACATTGCCCTAAATCGCAGCTTCATCATGTGATGATTGAAGTCATACAATAGAGGCACGAGGGAATGTTCCCACTATCATTTCATATTCTGAAAAAATGACCCCATTTCATGATTGCTTTATCAGAAAACTGTTCATTAATTGTACCATACCTAACATATCACGGACGCAACCCAACAAGAGCTCAGCACCTGCCCAATTCCTTAGTCCCATCTGTTCTATAGTAAAATTTTCAACTCTTTCCAACAAATTAGAAAGGATTCCAATGAGTCATAGATGCTCTTTTAACTTATCTTTAACCTAAAATTAGTACTGCATGTCGTTTTGCTGCATGTTATAATTTTACTGGGTTTGAGTTTGAGGCATCATTATTTCAATTGGTTGCTTTGACTTACTTAATTGATGATGTTTCACTGAACAATCTCGAAGATATGAATTGATATTGGGCCATCAGTCTATCAATTTGGGAAGAATCTTCAGCAGGAATTAAGGTGTATTTGAAGGGAACCTTTTTTTTTTCAATTTGAACTTTGGAGCACATTTTGTCCGGTAGGCCATTGTCGATATATATGTTGGAATCTTAATCCTATACCAGAGAGTCGATTATTCAAAAGAAAACTGAGATTTGGTAGAGGCCTCTAGGGCTCTACTTCAGGACCATCAGATTAGATCCTGATAGAAGTTGGTCGAAGACCCCCATTTTGATTCGTTTACAATGGAAAATAAATCAAATTAGAAATGCAGTTGATCGATGATATTCTAGCTTGTCAAAATATAGCCTGAATGTTGTATTAGCCTTTAATAAGAATAGCCCCAAAATGCATGAATTTTGATAGATGACGTAGCATAAGTAGATATAACCTCCAATTTACAGAGAATTTGATGGCAGATTATGAGTGGCAAGATGATAAAAGAACTTGTGTCTTAACAAGGGAATTGGGCCATTTCTTCTGGAAAGGCAATATATGTATATGTGTGTGCGTGCGTTATTCAAATGATTTCAACATTTCAGTAAAAATAATAATGAGAATAGTTTCAACATTCATGAGTTCTTATTCTTAAACAAATTTAAAAAATCTGTTCAGGGAAGCATCAACATATGAATCGTATCACATCGAAGATGGTTGCCATGAGATATCTGGCATTGCTAATCTACTTTCTGCAGTGAATCAAAACTAAAGGTTAATAAAATCTATTGTCACTCCAGAAGCCTTCATTTTGCGATATTACATCCCATCTATAAAATCTATTTTTCTATGAACCTTGTGAAGTTCTCTACATAAGCTACACCTCTCAGAAACATTGCTTGTTTAGCCAACAATTAGCAGACGGCTATGTACAATTGTATGAAGGCTGTTACCAGTAAGCAGTCCTGATATGGGGGGATCTTAAAATATTTTCCTGATGCTGCTCTTTACCCCGAGTCTTTACCACCTGGCAGCCCTAGAATACCAAAAAATGGTCCTTCTAAAAGTTAGTCCTCCAATGAATTGCTTCTAGATCAGCTGTAATCACAGGAAACTTGTCCCAAGAGAAAGATCATTCAAATTTGATAAAATCTGAGCACGGGTTGTTCCAATCTGTTGAGCGATTTCAAGTTGTTCCTCCAATGGAAGCATCTCATAACTGCAGAGAAGAATCATATAGTTTAGTCTAGTGACCAAGTTCCATAACATAAAATCTATTGAATTTCTCAAAAAAGAAAAGGATAATTTGTTAGATAGGCTGATATCAAAATAAAAATAGGAGAAATTACACGCAGCCCCTACATTTGAAGATGATAGCAAATTGAACCATATGCCTTAAAATGTTGGAGTTTTAACTCTACCCTTTAAATTGAATTTCAATACCCACCCTCACTAAATTTTCTTCTGAAATTTCACTCAAATCTAAGTACCAAATATAATGGTTAATTTTCAAGATTTGAGACTTTGATGACCTCAGTAAGTTTTAAATCAGGTCACTCTACTCAATATATTACTTAAGACAAGAACTTACTGAGAAAGCAGCTCGCAATCTACTATGCTTTCAGGGCCAGGTCGGTGAACCCTTCCATCTGACTGGAACTGGCGGAATGATCTTGGGTTTAAGCCAGCAACATGAGGAACAGCATCAATAAGTTTTTTCTGTAGTGACTGCAACCTACGAAATGTGAGCTCATCGAGAGGTGCAATACAACCAATGCTGCCATCAAGAGTACCAAACAATAATGCAAAGCGATTCGTCTTATCAGAGCCTGGTGCAACACCACTTCGATCAGATGATGTAGAAAGCATTTGCAACCGCATGAACTTGGTCACATGTGCGCCAACATGAAATTCAGCCCTTGAGAGCAGCTTCTGTCCTTTCCAACTCTCAGACATCTTAGGTGCATAATAGAATATCTATTTTGGCACATATAAAATATTCAGAGGTGAGTTAATTTCCCCATAGTTGACTTACAATCATTATTTTTCAATCGTTCTATTGTCCAAATTGATCTTTTTATTCATGGGTGATTTATTCTAACCTTCTAACATTGATAATTAATGTCTAACTAAATGTCAATAAATGCAACATTGAAGGTTCTGACCTGAATGTTCTTTTGTTCATCTGCAACCACGAGGCTAAGTGTACTTCCATCAATCAAAAACTCTGTTGCAAAACAATCAAGTGAACCAAAATCCTTTGCCAATAAGCTAAGTTGAGCTCCCTGCTCCTTCCAACTAAGGAAATATATGCTTTTGTGAATATCACCCAAGAGGATAAAATTCTTGACCTGGAATAACATGAAGAGCATTAGTCTGGTTCATAGTTACAAAGGAAAAGGCAAATCTAGTAAAGAAGGTTTAGATAATTACAATAAACAAAAAAAAAAGATAACCATTAAAACATTGTATGGTGCATTTCTCATCACTTGTAACTTAATCACATGCCATGCTTCTCAATACCATTAGAATAAAGAACAGAAACCACTTAATAAAAACAATCCTCTAATGTTCACAATAAAACCAAGCATTTACTGCAACTTGGGAATGGTTAACAAAAACAAGTTGCACAATCAAGAAATTTTAAGATGTTTCCCTGCAAATTAGGTTACACGAATCCAGCCATAAGCCATTGCCATCAAGATAATTTAGATGCAGCCAGCTCCATTTTTTTTTTTTTAATCAGAAGTCACATTTTTCAGTTGCCCCACAATCCCAAACCCTCTTTCTGATACCAAAGAGGAGCATGAATCATTCCAAAAAGAATATGGTATAACTTCAGACTAGATATCTGATGCTGATTGCAAGCTACAATCACAGGGCTGATAGCTATCTAAAGTAATGATAAGAAGAGATGTCGATGTTAGGTCACTTACAATATTTAAGCTTACAACATATAGTGGTGGAGCGTCAAAAAATGCAACACCATTCAACTCTGTACCAGTCCACTTGTGTAAAATAATTTTAGGTCCAGAAGCTATCAACAGATGACCTTGAAGTGAAGCTAAAGCAGATATTGCTCCTTTCAATTCCTTAGAATAAACTTCTGTAACCTGCAAAAGAAGAGTGACTAAATTTTATATTGAAAAAAATATATATATATTAGCAAAGATAGACATTAGCATATAGACATTAGGTCATACAAGGTTGGACAAGATTAGGAATGACCAAATTAGACAAAAGGTGCAAGTAGCAGAAGTTGGAGATGGTATGGCCACATGTTATGTAGATTCCCATAATCCCCGGTTCATAAGTGCGATACTTTGGTAGTGGATGTTGCTGAACAGGGAATATGTAGACCTAGAATCATATGGAGAGAAGGATCTACGATATTTGGATATCAGTGAAGATTTAGCTATAAACAGAGCAGAATGGAGACAAAAGATTCTTACAACAATCCCTAGCTAGTTAAGGCTAAGTTGTCGTTAGGTGTCTTATGTTTTGTTTATTTACTAATACAGCAAATGATTTAAAAAAAAAAATCCTCTTTTCCAAAATTTTTTCACAAAAATTGCTTAATTGAACAAAGTGAATATGGAAACAAAAGATTCATATAATCGACCGCAACTAGTTTGGGATTAAGGCTCAATTGTTATTGCATATACATTAGCATGAATTAAGAAAAAAAATTATTTGAGGAACTTTTACAGTGATTGAGTTTAAGCAGAAAAGATAAGAATTTGAGAAAAAAAGATTAAACAATCCAAAAAAGTACCAAAACTTGGGGATTATCTGCAGTTTTCACAACAGAAAACAGAAGCACACGCCCTCTCGCTGCAACATCCTCTCCTTGCACATAAGCAGTCCCAATGGCTAAAAGAGTTTCGTTTTCCTTAGTGGTTGTATTCTGCAATGAATTGCTACATAAGTGAGTAAACTACATAAAACTACAGGGATGCAACGGAGATATTTTCATATCTTTAAGAAAAGAATTATAATCAAATCAACAGAAGTGTTTATGTTGCAATCTCTTAAAAAAACAGACTTTCAAAAGAAGAAACAAAGGAGGCAACAGTTCAATCTGCCATCCCACCCCCAAGATTAGAAGAATGAAAAGTTGGAATATGAATGAGCACACTTACAAACAGTGTAACCACTCGTACAGTAAGTGCATTTTCGGAACTTTGCATTGGGATTACAGCCTTGGTTTGCCATGGGCCACCAGGTCTCTCTGGTTCCAAGATTCGAACCTCAAATTCTTCTACACTATAAGTTCTATGCAGTTCATCAGAACTTAAATTATGATTCTCAATCTGATGGCCTGCTTCTTGATCAACCAGCGATGAAAGAACTTGATTCACTGGTTTCTGAACCTGAAAAGAATATAGAGAAACAGAATAACCATTCAGGGTATGCTCCAGACTGAAAACTGTAAGATAAATCCTTATATATATGCAGGTATAATTTACAATATATCGTTTACATGTTTGAGGTACATTTGTGGTCATTGCAAACTTTAAAAAAAAAAAAAAAAATGAAGAGTAAACAAAAAACATTGACAAATGATTCAACAGAAACTTTGGGGGGGGGGGGGGGGAGCTAATGCCAATGACACAGAAAATAAGTAAAAATTATTTTGACAAGAACAATCAATGGTTAAAGCAATAACACAACTACAAGGATGGATGACTAAAAGAAATGCATATCAGAAAGGAATGCACTATTCAGAGTCCAAAGCACAATGCCTCCTCTCTCGTCCTTGCTTTTTCCGCCCTTAGCATTTCTCTTTCTGGTCAGCAAACAAGACACCACTTTAACAGGTCTCAGACATGCAGAAGAGATTTCAACAGGCAAACTCAAAGTCCAAAAAAAAAAAAAAAAAAAAAAAAACTGCTGCCGCTGGCCAAAATATAGTCCAGATAAATGGGGTGCAACGCCATGGCTAAACTCAATAACTATATCATCTTTTTTCACTTTGAATAGATACGCACTCATATATACAAGAACTAGCAGTAACAATTATTCACGATTGACACAGGAACTTGAGAATACTATAAGAGGTGGGGTACATGACAAAAATCTTTCTCTGAACCGATAGGCGATCCTGTCACTTGATGTGAGTTGCCCTTTCAGTGGAACCTAAAGTCAGAACATGTAATTCGATAGTACACCAGGCTATTACAGTAAAATAAGGCTCGTAGAGGAGAAAGGGATAAGATGAAGGTGGCATCTGGGAGCCTTTTGCACTGGCGAGAGTAGATTGTCATAATTGAAAGACGGGATGGCAGTTGGCCAGAATCTCAAATTGCCTGTAAGATAGGAAAATTTACAATGAACCTCCACCAGAGGGTATAACAACAGCTAATATTCTTGTCAAATGACATATCATATCGTCCAAGAAAAAGAAAAAATCACGGTCCAATTTCAACCCCCCCTGGGGATGTAACGTAAATGAGCCCCGCACGATTCGCAAATGGACATTTCGTGAATGAACCTAGAAGGCTACAATAGCACCACACTATCAGCAACTTGGCAAAAGAAGAAAAATAAAAGTATTAAAGTACAGGTGGTTATGATGTTGAGGCAGAAAGGAGCATAAAGGCAATTCTGTTAAGTAAGACCTTGCACATGAGACTATACACTATAATGTCAAAAAAGAGAAATATATATAATATAACGTGATTAGAATAAGTAAGAGAACACGTATCAAGACCTGTGGAGATGGAACTCATGCGAGTTACGCTCCTAAAATACTAATGAAACCGCAAGCGCTAATGATTACGACAAAGAACAAATGGAAGAAACCCTTGAGAGAGGACGAGAGAGAGAGAGAGAGAGGAGGACTTCAAAAGATATCGCGATGTTTATCTCCTTGTGGTAATGTACGAAGGGAGACAGCCGTAACAAATGTCCAGCAACATAGTCTTAGTCTGTGGAAGGAGCATTATGGAAAAAAAAAAAAAAAAAAAAACTGCTGCTGCTGGCCAAAAATAGTCCAGATAAGGGTGTGCAAGCCATTTCTACATGAGTATCATATCATCTTTTTTATTTGAACAGATACATCATATATACAAGAACAGCAAGAAAATTATCACTCACAGGAACTGAAACTATAAGTGGGTACAAATTCTTCTCTGCAAAATAGGTCACTTGATGTGGAGTTGCCTTCAGTGGAACCTAACAAGCAGACAGAACTTCTATGAGTACAACAGGCTATTACTAGTAAATAGGGTAGAGGAATGGTAGATGAGGGGCAGTTGGGGAGGACCTTTTGCACTGGCCAATAGTTGTCATAACTTGAGACGGATGGCAGTTGGCAAATCTTCAAATTGCCCTGTAAGATAGGAAAATTTAAATGAACCTCCACCAGAGGTATAACACAGCTATATTCTTGCAAATGAATATCATCCAAGAAAAAAAAATCACGGTCAATTTCAAACCTGGGATGTAACGTAAATGAGCCCATGATTGCAATTGACATTGTGAAGAACCGTGAAGGCTACAATAGAACCATCACACAACTGCAAAAAGAAAATAAAGTATTATATACAGGTGGTTGATGTTGAGCAGAAGGACAAAAGGCATTCAGTAAGTAGACCCTTGCACATAGACTAATACTTAAATGTCAAAAAAGAAAAGTATAATATAACTGATTAGATAGTAGAAAACACGTCAGACCTGTGGATGAACTCTCATTCGCTCCCTAAATACCATAAACCAAGCTGGTCTTGATCCAATAAGGAAAAACCCTTGATAACCACTAATATTTTTGAAGATAGTAATCCTTTGGGAGGACTCAATCGATGTTTCCTCTCTTGTGTAACTGTCCAAGGGGACACGAACAAATCGCAAATTTCTTAGTCTTGAAGAGCTATTGATGCCTAAGTCAATGGAATTTTGTGCAGAAACAGAATCCTCTGTTTTAGAAGTGCCATCTGGACCTTCAAACAGATAGGCATGGTAACAAAGGATTGTGCCATCAGTCAGTATTCCAAAAAGAAAAGGTCGACTATGATGTCCAGACCATCTCTGCATTGCCAACTCAACAACCTTCATATTGTGCATGCTTTCTTTCCTGCCTAGGCCAGCCACTTCTTCAGAACTTTTGTTCACCATTTGCTGTGTATCTTTGGGTGGTTCCCGCACATAGGTATCAACAAGATTGGTCTTTCCAGATATAAACTTTTCCACTGAGAACACAGAATTGAAATTTGGCACATCAAGTACTTCAAGTGCACCACTCTCATAACAAACAATGCAATATATATCTCCCTGATCATGTGCACCACCATCAGCACCATCTATGGCCTCACTAATGCCAGTGGAAAGCCATGCATCTGTACTTGCCTTTCTTAGCCAAGGCTCTGGTCCTTTATCATGATATAGTGTGCAGGCAGATACTGATTTCTTGGAGTTCTCGAAAGCAGATGGAGTATTTATGGAAACCATGCAAGTAGAAGGATCTGCAATTCCAAGTTGAAGGCAAGCATTGTTAAAACCCAGAAAGAAAAAAAGGAAAAGCTAAGTAGAACACGCAGAATAGGAAAAGAATGCAGCATATGAGGCTCTTGTTCGTGATCCAATCTTTATAATGCCTTTGCGAGGATAACCACACGGTAAGAGAGAATTAGAGGAAAAAAGTTCTCAATAATTTTTTTATTGTTGGTGTTGGCCCAATAGATGCTATACAGGATGGGATAACCCCTACCCATCTAATAAAATAAAAAAAAACCCCAAATTCCTGATGCAAATGGTTTTGGCATAAATATTATATATGAGTAAATGAGCTATTTGAAAATAAATCGAGATTGTGGCGGAGGCCTGAAAGAAATGCAAAGCCAACGTTTTTATATGTGTAGATATAGGTGAAGAGGCTCCCTTTTTAAAAATATAAGGTTCAAACCTAGAGTATCCAAACAAGAATTTCCTAATCCAATTCTCAGGGCAGCACCCAAGTGACAAGTTCATAAGGACCATATTGTCATGAGCACATGCCATGGCAAATAGCATCTAAAAGTAAAAGATAAGATCAAAACTCATCATACATGTTAAAAATTCAAAACGAAGTATACCTCCAACAAGAAGCCGAATACTTCCATCATTCATTCTTATCAACACATAAGGATCAGCAATAGAAACAGATGACACTATGGAACTCTCAGAAACAGGGCCAGACTCAGAGTTTGAAGCTCCGAAGCTTAGATCTTGAGTCCTAAAAGTACCATCGAGAATCCTAGCACCATGTTCAAAGACCTGGACAACTCGACGCCTGAGAAAAGAAGGGGAAAATGTATGAAGCAGAACACATAGAATGTTTTTTTACGTTTGCTTCTATGCAGAAAACAATGCATAACCCACAGGAAAATAGAATATCATAAATGCAAACTTTACATTAATTAGATAGAGAGAATTTTCACATATAAACAAATATTTAATTTCTTGAGTTAAATTCCAACCCATTAAAAAAAAGGTCCATTTAGAACAAAATTGGTACTTAAAGAAAATGTATTTTAAACAGATTGAATTAACAGTCAAGACATGTCAACAAATTACAAACCAAATGAAAGAATAAAATGCCACAAAAAGGAAAGGCTCCATGAACGAATAAATTCAAACAACTGAAAACTGGGTACAGTCTAACCTTCCAAACAAATTGCCTGCAGCAATTGTCTGTCCTTGTACAAAGTAGTCCACGCTTTCAGTAACTTCCGTCAAAAGATCAGCAGTTTCAAGAACCTGTTCATCATGAGAAAATAGAAAGCCATTGCAAGAGTGGATTACATGATGCCAAGCATAGACTGTACAACTAAAGAACATTTCCATTTGCAAGACTAAAACCAACTTGGATGAATTGGACCACAAAATATAAGAACTGTTTAGAATTACTCGAAGATATTGGACTTTATCATAAGGTGAAAAGTTCTGGGGTTAAATGTGAAAAAGCAACCTTTTAGATGTTGCATGCTGTTTTGCAGTTTTATTTACCAAAACAAGAAATAGTTCTTTGTTTCAATAAACTCTATCGAATGTGCTTAAACTGTCTAACTCACACCAGTGACATACAAATAATAGTGGCATAAAAAAAAATAAAAGGAAAGGAGACCAAATACATCCAATCACAAAACAGTAAAAAAATTTTGAAACTGGAAAGCCTCTTATATGACTATAACGATCTTATTCAAGGACCTACTTCCGAGTTTATTCTATTTTCAGAGCAAATTAAAGAGACAACATAATTACCAAAATGTACACAAAAAATATAATTATGTTTCTACAATCTACATGCCTTACAGACGACTATCTCACATAAAAAATAGAAAGAAAAGAAAAGAAAACAAGAATAGCTGTGAAGGAACTAATCCACAAATTTTGTGCATAACTTCTAGTTTTTGTTAATAAGAGTGAGAGAATACCATAGTCCGAGCCTCCATACTTATGATCAAATATGCATGATATTCATCATCAACTTCAGCTATTTTAGATGAATCAATATTATGACCACGTGAATTTTTATGGTAAACAGTCCAAATTCCTTTACAACCAGGAAGGTCAACCTGCATATTGAAGCACACATATAAGATGCACTTTGATTAACAATATATAAATAAATAATTATACAGATAATAATTTCATTTACTAAACAGTCATGCGTGAAGATGATATAAACATGAGAACTGATCGTGCATCTGTCATAGAAGAAATAACACGTGACCAAAAGATTACTGGAAAAAGAAATTTCAACAAACAAGGTACCATCTTGATGAGAGATCTGTTTGGTAATTGATGAAGGAAGATTGAAGAAAAACTGAAAATAGCATTACTAAAATTTAGAGGACCAAATTGCATGTATTTCATCAATCTTCACGGGAAAGCAATGATGTTTAGTCCATAAGAATATGCCATTGATAACCAACCATAAAGACATGGTAAAAATGGTCATGAACCCGTGTCATAAATATAAAAAATGGTACATGTAGCATAACCTAAACAGCCCTTGCGACAAGATTAATTGTCATTTACACATATCAACCTAAGGTACATAAGGGTTGAAAGATACTAAGTAATGCAGTTCTATGAATTCATTTTGATTTTTACAAAAGAGAAAGAAGAGCTAGAGTCATGCCAGCCACTACTGCGTGGCAAATAGTGTGGAATTAAGTATTCAGAATATAATTCATGATGATGAACGGATGACACAATATGCACAAATTTAAAACCCATGGCTTGCTATTAACATGCAAAAGAAAAGAAAAAGGTCAATGGAAGGTTAAGATTAAGGCCAAACCTCTGTAATCATTTCTGGACGAATTGATTGCCGAAGGACAGAAAGAGTGCCATTTTTACCATGACCAGAACAGCACACCTGAATGAAGTAGCCAAAAAGAATGAGAAATACCATATTAAAAAATAGATTTGCTAGCGTCTGAACAATTTAACTAAATAAAAATTCATATCTCAGATGTTAAATCCTGAATAAATAATATGAGCATGTAGCACCCAGACTAGCAATGGGAGGCCAGAAAAACAAGTTAGAGTCCAAGCATAAGGCAATTTGTTACCATTATTTTCACTTTCCTTTATCTGAAGACCTTTTCGGGATTATCATGTAGAACTAAACAAAATGGCAACAAACATGTCTAACTAACCAGTTCATAGTTGCTTTGTTTGGCAATTCCAGTTGCATTTGCATCAGCATTAATCCTTACACCATATGAAAAGTCTTTCACAGGACCAATATTTATTAATGAATCCCTCACTGCAAATGAGAAAGTTTTCTGCATCCATGAAGACAAAGAAAAAAGGGAGAGATAATAGGTAATTGTTATCAGAAAACACTCAAAATATGAATCCAATAAACAAAGAAAAATTGTCATTAGACAAGATAAAAAATATCTATGCCATAGAAGCCATGGCAGCTTTTTTTTTTTTATGACATAATCTCGACAATATTCAAATGCACATTTATGATCTTGCAAATGCAGGGAATTGAAGAATGATTGTGTTAAAAAGAGGATCAAAGGGAATATTTCAAGTACCAAAAGAAATTAAAATATCTATAGCCTATGGGAGTGGCAATCAACAAAATATACAACAACAAAAGCATTCTTTACAAAAAGGTTCTCTATATCAAAGATGAATGATTCTAAACCATCAGTAAATTCAAATATAGGTTCTTCCTCTCTCTCAAAGGCCCTTGCCTCAAGACTAACCAAAACGTGGTAAGAAGAATCAAAAGAAGCTATTTTAATCATACAACTACATATGTTCCTTCAGCCCATAACTCTACTGAAGCCATCTCTATTGAACTAACTACACCCCATAACAATGGTCCTATTGTCAAAGTAATTTCGTCTAGATCCTACCCATCTAAACTATCTTTTCCATTTATATTCATCCTCATCTAATAGAAAAGGGTAAAAAGGTCAAGGATCTCTGTCTCCCAATCATGAGCATTCCTCTCAAAAGGCACATTGCTAATAATTCTAGCCAATTATGATTGATAACTTCTCTTTTTTTCCTTCTTTGGAAGAAGAACAAACCATACACATTGCCAAGTAAAACAAATGTAGATTGGCCAAATCTAAATCAAAATATATTGTCAGACAAAGTTGTTATAGTCATGGATATTTTGCTTCATATTTGCTGGGCTTTACAGACCCTCTTCGAGTAGAAATAGTTCTTATTCATCCTTTTACCAATTCCAAGAGATCCTAAAAGGACTAAAAATAGAAAAGGAAATGATCTTAAAAAACCTGTGTTGATTCTGTATTGTTGGCCGTTGAACCATACAAAGAGAGCTCCTCCCCACTAACCATATCTTGCAAACCATCAGAAGGTGACCTTTTCAATCGCTTTGCTAAGGGAGCATCACCTTCAATATCTCCAACCTGAAGCAATACATTTACCCAGAACTTAAAGAGGAAGGACCCAAAAGATTTTTTGACACAATTATTCTGAAATTCATAATTCTGAAAACGACTCAAAAACAAGAATGAAGAGGAATTTCTTTCAAAGTTTATCAGCATGTAACTTTCCTAAGCAATCTCAGAATAATAAAATTAATGTCAATATTAATCACATGATCCAGAAGATGTACTTGGAGTTTAAAAGCTGAAAATGCAGTATAATCTTATACTTAAAACTTCAGAGAAGTGGATGGCTTCCAAGCAATACCTCTTCTTTCAAACCAGATGATGCCATTGAAGATCCCAATCCATAAGTAAACTGCACAAGCAAACTGTCCCCCAAACGACTGCCCAGAAAAAATAATGAACTCCCTATTGTTGTAATATCCTAAGGAAGTTCAGCAAATTGTCCCAGCAGCATATGATTAAAGCTTTATGGCAGTGAAACCAAAAGAATGAATAACAGAGCAAAAAGTAATACAATAAGACATCTGAAATACCAACTAACCGAAGTAAGTACTGAAGCTTTAGATTTGGAAAGATCAAGCCTCTGTACAACCCTTCAAGGGAGAGGAGAATAACAGTCAATACACGAGGTATCGGCAATTAAAATCACCTGATTATATGACTACACAGAGAACATGCTATTTATGATATCACAAATTCAAATGATGAATGCTACCATTTTAAAATGGAGGGAAGACCTGTTTTCTACCGTATTTAACCCTTTTCCTTTCCTTTTAGATGAAGATTCAGCTGTTTAGATGAATTCTCCAAGTAAAACACTCGCATCTTTTTAAACTGGACTGTTATGGTACTAAAATTAAAAATTTGGACAAACATATTTTGCCAAGGGCTTGTTGGTCCTTAGACTTCCTTCTTTCAATGGAAGAGTGAAAAGAATAATAGGTTGCAATTTCACAAAAATAGTAAAAACCTTGTCAAGCAAAGAGTAACAATGACTTCTAACATCAGTAACAACTCACTACCTCTCATCTTTCGGCTTAAAACATAGAAAGAATCCTTAGAAGTTAAATCAAAAGATGGGAAACCTACCTTCCATCATAGACAAGGGTCAATAACAAGAGTTCCCCATTTTTTGTTGACAGCAAGGCTACATCATTTGATAACCAAGTTGCCTTCGCAGCGTCAAGTTCCACAGTGAAACTCGCTCTTGGTAGATCTTGACTGGAAATAAAAGAACACAAGCGAAAAATACAAAACAGCAACCTTATTATAAAACATAAGTCAAGTGAAAGTCAAACCCACACATGAGGAACTCGGTAGATGATAAAGTATATGCATATTTTCATTGCTCCATGCGGTGGGAGAGGGAGGGAAGGGGGTTGTGTGCACGAGAGAAAGAGAGAGAGAGAGATGGACCTGCTATCAGCAGAAACTGCATAGCTGTTAAGGGCCAATGCACAATTGGCTGACTGCACAAACAAGATATTAACATATTATTAAGCAACAAATAATCCATCAACAACCAGAAACTAATGTCATAAATTAAGGTGCCAAATGCAATAATGAAGCATACCTCACTGTGATAATGGATAGTATTAGCACCAATCACAAGAACACCACCAATTGGTGATGGCACTGCAAGCAGCTTATAAGAATCATGTGGAAGATTCTGACAAGAAAAAGAAACACAAACTGGACATAAGAAGAACTTTTTGCAAAGACGGCAAAATTTACAAGATGACCATTATCAGCCTATGCTAGATGGTTTATTACTTTGTACAATGTCAAGTACAATAAGAAAGTATAGGTTTTAGGCATTTTTACCAATTACCTCATAGCTGATAGCTAAGATGCTTTTACCAAATATCAGAAGGATTCATGACAACTGCAATCAAATTTGATGCTTTGATATTTAGCATTATCTAATTGCAACATGCTATCTAATAGTAATTAATTTGCCCTAACTTCACTGAAAAATTATAGGTTTAAAATCCTGTCAAAAGCTAAAGACATTTCTCAAAATGTTGCAGTATTCTTCTGAGAGGTTCCTTTTAGTTAACAACATACCACAACTGACCATATGAGAGTAGGCTGCTTCAAAGTAGTACTGATACTAAGAGCAGAAATCATGCAAGTGTGATGCTTCCACGAGACGCGCCCAGCCCAAGTAAGCTCCCGTTCATGAAGAATAACCACCACAGGTTCAATATAATCTATATGTCACAACAGTTTAGACTAATGTAATCAAGATCAAAGAAGCAAGCCAAAGGAAACGCTAAAAACTAGAAAAGCATTCATCCAAATTCCACTTGTTTCAGTCAGCAAGTACCTCTTCAGCATCAAATTTCATTACAGATATAAAATACTCGGGCAAACAAAAGAAATCACCAGAAAAAGTAAAGGGATGAAACTTTCATCTTTTAGTGCTACCACTTTTGGCTTTTCCAATTCTTTTAATTAGACTTGAGTTAATGATCTATCCCTACCACATCCCAATTCCTTACCACCTCATCCAGCTTCCAAGGGCTAGAAGCAAAATTGTGATCCCCATCTTTTACCAGCATTTCACATTGTTGTTAAAGGTCATTGCATATCACATAATTTTGGCCACGTCAAATTTGAGTTCTAAAGAGAATTCGGATTAATAGTTTTATCCTCTAGCAGTTTTGCACTCTTCACTCTGGTAGTGACAGGAAAAAAATTTCTACCACCACGAACTGTTACAGCCCCTAACAATCATATCCTATATCTAAAACTATGTAAACATTCAAAATCCAGAATACAATCACTCATAACTATATACCTTTCAAACTCTTATTTATAATCAAAAACTCATACATTTATCAACTTACCATGTGCAAATATAAAATCTTTGACATGCTTCATGTCCAAGTCTCGAAGATTGATGATATAGGATGATTGGATACGGGACGAGACGGAACCTCCAGAACCAAGAGTGTCATCATCTCCAACCAAACCAGAGACCGCCTAAAACCAAAATTTCATGTGAAAAACTTTCATGAGAGAAAAGGGGAAAAGAACAATTTGAGAAAAGAAACATTCAAATTTCTTAGATAAGCGATACCAAGAAAGCCCATGATTATCTATTTTCTAGCAGAAGAAGAGAAGCTTTCTACTAACACACCTCCCTTTACTGCTGTTTTGGCAAAAGGTTTGATCATGCATTATTAGATTTACAGGAAGTGTCTTCGATTAATACTCTTTTTAGGAAAAATATCCATCTAGGGATTAATATTTGATTAAATAAAAGGCAAAAATCGACCTGAGCAGCCTTAAGTATTATCATCTGCAGATCATAAACAAGAACACCGCCACATCTGCCTTGAGGGTCAACCTTTACCAATGGGCCTCTTGCAAAAGATTCTCTGCCTCTTTTCAAATGAAGCCATTCTGGTCCTTCAAAACAATGCATAGAGCTGGAAAAGCAAACGTCTAAAAATAAATATATAATTTCAAAAATATCAGAAGAAATACACTATCCATGCATTCCAAACGTGACAAAAACATACTCATTCGTATCAAACAATTTAGCATAGGCATAAACCATTAAATTGGGAACCACAAACTTGACCTTGTTCGAAGCCCATGTATGGAATCATCAAACTCCAGAACCGACATCTTTGAATCTTTAAATGACAGTATAATGGAATCTCTTCTTCGAGACCCGTCACCACCTTCTATAGGCAGTACCGCCATTGACTCGATGTTACCATGCAACCTACGAAAAAAGTTCCGATCAATCAAGGAACTGATCGTTCAACTTTATCCAAATGGATATAGACATCTAAATGTAATATAAATGGAACGGACCTGTAGTGACAAACGAGCTCCAGCGAAGCGCCGGAGACGCCATCCATGACCCCTCCCCGCTTCGATTCACGGGAATTTCGGGACTCTCTTGAGCCCTCTTCTTGAACTCTGACCACATACACTTCGAGAACGTTCCCAGCGGTAACAATGAGGTTAGGAACTGGACCAATTCCACGCTTCGCTGGCCATTCAGATTCGACCTCGTCAGTTTGCACAGAAGGAATTTGGGGGACAAAGTCTGCGCGGCAATGCGTGAGGAAGCCGGAGGCGCAGTTTTCGATACCAGTGGACCAGTGCATCATCTTGTAGGCCGCATAGCTCATTGTGGCAGTGGTATGGAATTCTAGGGTTTGGAAATGACGAGAGACGAAGAGGAGGGAGTTGAAGAGAACTAGGAGATGGTTAGAGTGAAGGAAAGAAAAAACGTAAGGGACTAGAAATGGAGGCCTACCCTGAATTTGTGTTTGGCGGGAGGGAGAGAAGTAAGCAGTGAAGTGAAAGTAGATGGTCTGTTAATATCACTTACGCCAGTTTCGTTCTTCGGGAGTTTGAATCAGGAACAAAAATGAGGCGGGTCAAGTTTTCTCTGTGGAACAGTGGAAGAGTGAGAGCCTCATTTTTGATTTTTTTTTTTTTTTTCCACTTTCAGTTTACTTATTTTTTATATGATTTACGACATCAAAAAATATATTTTGTAGTTATTCTTATAATTTTCAAAATTCATTAAATTACTTTTTTTTTTTCCGAACTTTCATGTGAAAAACAGAGAAGGGGGAAAAAAGTTAATACAGTAGAGTGTGGATCAATTGCAAAAATGGATGGTGAATTTTACCGTTTAAGTCTCTCTCCTTCAAGGTTCAATGCGTATCTAGCAAAAGGACCAAAAGCACTCTCTGCTCCGGCCCATCGGAACCACCAAACTTGAGTAGGCGTGTGCATCTACAATCGTAACAAAACCAATTTAATTTTGAAACATTGATTTGCTTTTAAATTAAAAATAAAAATACTAGGTTTACATTTTGCTTTGATTGGATTTATACTTTTTTAAAATTCTAAATCCAGTATATATATTACTAATATCTAAAAATTTTAATTTACTATATATGCAACTTTCAGAAAAAAAAAAAAAAAAGAAAAAGAAAAGATAGAAACCAAAAGGTAACTGAAGGCAATTACATGACCTTTCATTACTTCTTTGATCCAAAAAAAAAAAAAAAAAAAAAAAAAAAAGAATCCATGTTAAAAAAAAAAAAAAAAAAAAAAGAATCCATGTTATATTTTAGAAAGTCATTTTCTGCCAAGAAGCATACACATATTATTCAAATACATTCTTTAAGTCCAGAAGGACGTGCATTGTAATGCAATTACAGATGTATTGCTCAGTATGATACAGAGCAACTCAAAAATTTCAAGAGCTTTTGGTTTTGATTGCCAAGGAAGGAAATTTAGCTTGTCAATTTTTCCTACCACTAACGGGGAAATAAACGAAGATTTAATTAAAACAAAAGCAACAACTTAAAGATTGAATCAGCAAGAAGATAAATCCCTGCAGATAGAGCCAGAGAATCGGATTCCTCAAAATTCCTCGTACAGAAAAATGCAAATTTCAACATATCCAGCTGAGAAAGCATTTGACATAAGAATTGTAAACAAATGCCAAAAATGGAACAAGCTCCTTAACGACAAACTGGCTTAACCAGGAGGGACTATCTAGACTCTGGAAGCTGTGCAGGAGATGGTATTATGATTAACACTTGACAAGCCAGACACGTTCCAGAAAAGCTATTGGCCTCCCTATTTTGAGCTCAAGACAACATCTTCATTCATCTGCATGCAGAAGAGATCACATAAGTAGAAATGCTGTAAAGGCTATCTCTAAACATTATAAGTATTCAAACTTACTGATTTAGCAATCTCTTTGGCTTTTTCATCATTGAAACCTAGAGTGGCCAAAATTTTGTGACCTGCAGACTCTTTTTCTGACCAAATCCCCAGAAGTATATGACTAGGGGTTATTTCTCCCTCATCACCTGTAATTACCACAACAATCAAGTAAGAGACCACAGACGCAAAAAATAAGAAACAAGTGCGCGGTTGTAACATCATCATATGATCATATACATTAACTTTAATGACAATAATGCACCGCATGAAGCTATTGTATTTGTTTCATCATGAGGAAACCCTTATTGACTCTTTAAAGTAGAAAAACTGAAGAGGGAAAACAGATGCAAAACTGAACACATTGATAAGGTTATTTCCAAGAACATACCACAAGGCCACAACACAGACATTGGACAATTGGATAATAAAACACCCAGTAAAAGCTTTTGTAGATAAAAACACTGTGGAACACCTGTTGGATACTAAATCAAAAGGAAATTCCAAGCTTGACTCTTCACATGCAAGCAGAAATTAAATTCAGTTATTTAAGCCGTGGAATTCTACAAAGGAAGCACACAAGTTAAAGGAAACTCCATCTCTATCATAATAACTTCACAATGAAATTTGCATTTACATCCAACATGAGTCTCTCAAGGTTGACAATATGTGATACAACTGAACAATGGTTTGTATGAGGTGAAACAAAATTATGTTCCTAAAAACTCAAAACTTTTTATTGAAATATATTCATCTTGCATCAAGAAGATAACAAAGACAACCTCCTTAAGATCTAATTATATGTATTGCCATTCAAGTGCATGAGGTGAAATAATGTTTTGTTCCTAAAAACTCAAACTTTTCATTAAAATATATCAATCTTGCATCCAAGAAGATACATGTTTTTCTGGTTTAGATTGTGAAAACCATGACCCAAATATTGCAACTAACTTCAGGCATAAGCATATTCCTTTCATCAAGTTAACTTCTCAGTTCTTATTTATGCTCAACAGAATAACACATGGCGGAGGCAAACGGTGAAGACATTAGAAAGCACCTGACTTTAGTTTCTCGTCAACAGCCCAATCAAGGGCTCTTTGAGCCTGTTCAGTCAATGGGGGATGCTCAGGGCTGAAATAATACAAGTCAGATTTTCCAAGCAAGTCAACGGTTTCTTCTCGAACCTTGAAAAAGGTGATCCCATTAGCCCTTAGGAACTTCGCTGCTGCACTTGTTCCTGTAAATCAGCATTAAAGGGTCGATAAAAATCTTTAAGTCACAGTCGTAGCATATCTAGTTAACCTTGACGGTTGATGCATCTAGAAACTTAAGAGATCTCAGTCCTCCAACATGTTTCTAAAGGCAGTATAACCACCATAGCAATGGTCTTTTAGAGTATTATAGGCATCATATCATCAGTCCTCAGAGTATAGCGCCCTTCTCTCAACATGCTACATGTCTACAACAACCCTTTGAGAGTAGGAGCAGTACTTCTTGGTTCAAAATGGGTTGTGTAAAGTCAAGACAATATTGCCATTGAAAATGTCATGATGAAGAACAGATAAACATAAATGAGAGTCATGCTTTCCCACACATAGTTCAAAACCATGACCCTTCAATAAGTATTACTAATAGATATTAGACAAGTTTAACATAACCAAAAATGGATTACTAATTGTTTTCACTAAACTTATTACTAAAACAAAATGAGTTTACAATATTGTTACCCAAGCAAACAGTAATAAGGTGATGAATTCTAGTTCGGAGAACAATTTAGCTATACTCTATGCTTACCGAAAGTAACAGCTCTAGAAATGATTATTGATGACTAACCTTCAATCAAAATCCCCATTAGAAGCGCTTCAGTTCCAGTATTTGGATACTTGAGCTTCCTCGCCTCCAATTCTCCCAAACCAAATGACCTTATCGCCCTCGCGGACCATCTAATCACTCAAAAAGATTTCTTTAATCAACAAACTAGTCAAAATATCAACAACACACTTATAATCAACTCAATCACTAATATGTAACTGATAACGGACTTTGGGATCTTCTCCGAAGAGTGTTTCCTGCAAAAACCAGCCAAATTAAACTATTAGAAGCGAATCATCAAATTCAATCGAAATATACACGCAACAGAATCAAGACTTGCTTGGTTGGGAGACTTGACAGCACTGTTGCAACCGTGGAGCCATGGCACTTAAGAACGAAATTGCTCAAATTGGATTGTCTAATCAACAGCTTGTTACCATAAAATGAACTCAGCGGAAATAGCAACGGGCATTGTTGGGGTTTTTCTATGCAAATTTGGGATTTGGCAAGTGAAATTGGGAGAAATGAGGAAGTGTGAGTGGCCATTAACAAGCAGGTTGAGGTGAGGTGTACAACGGTTGGTTTAAAAGAAAGTGACTTAGGTTTTTTATGAGAATGGCTTTAAGAGTGAGTTTGGTTGATAGGTGCCTGCTTGCATAGACGCTAATAATCCTCCTTGCGCTTGCTATGAATCTCAAGGCCTCAAGCTACACTGCGACAGCAACTTTCGCAGGCGAGGATAAAAGTGGCGTTGGAGGAAGCCACAGTATGTTCATATTTTTTATATTGCTACTTTTCCCGTTTAATTTTACTTTGGCCATATGCATCAATTTGTCGTTTAAAAATAATTACAGCATTCGTGAATTTATTATACACTTAAAATTATAAAATTTTTTTCATAGATATTTAAAATAGTGTTACCTTTTTAAATTTTAAAATTTTATATATAAAATACTAATTTAATAGTTAATATAATTTTTATAATAATCTTTTACATATTACCATAATTCGTTCAGCATTTAATTAATTTAATTTTAAAAATCAAAATAATTGATAAAATAATTTATAAATTAAAATTCAATTTGACTAGATACTAAGCATAAGTAAGCGAAAAAGTTCAAAAAGGCTAAAGTTTAAAATTTTTTTTTTTTAAAGTATAGGGCGAATCTATACTTATCTCTATTTTTTATTTTATTTTATTTTTATTGAATTTATTGGAAAAAAAAATTTTGTATATTTATATTTTTAGAAAATAATTTTTTTTAAGGAAGAACGTATTTGCACTTAACGGTCTCGATTGCGCAAAAGTGCCTAGCTAACAGGCCCATGGAAACAGTTTGGGCCAATCGGTTCATGTGGTAAACCCAGACTCCTAGTACACGTGCGCTTATCCGCTTAGTCATGCGCTGTCACGTGGGTCTAGACTCTTGTTTCCACGCCGCGTACTTCCAGAGGAGCAAGTAAAAGTTGCACGGTTCACGAGGTTGATGAAGGATGTTTTTTACAATTTCAAATTTTATTACATTCTTACCACAGTAATTTGGAATATGCATTTCAGGTAACTTATTTCTATTTCACTTGAAATTTTCTCGCAGTCTTCAATGGCGAAGAAGAGTGGGGAAAAAAAAAAAAAAAAAAAAAAAAAGTCTTTAATGGCGAAGAAGAGTGGGAAAAAAAAAAAAAAAAAAAAAAAAAAAAAAAAAAAAAAAAAAGAAGAAGAAGAAAAGAAGGCAAGACCGAAGAATGGTCACTTTTGTCGGCCTGACTAACATAAATAGAAATTAATGAAAGAAAGAAAACAAAATACTAAATACACGTAAAATACCAGCAGAAAAAGAAAATTCTCTTATGTAGAAGGAAAATAAATGTTCTTGAAATATATCTAATATTTTTTTGAATTTTCAATTATGATGAAGACTTGTTGATTAAAGATGGAATTCTTGATTATCTAATATAATGAAGAATTATACTTTATAATTTTCTAAATTAAATATCTTGATCACTTTTAAATCCAATAATTTATGTTTTCTACATCAAACAATTTATTAAGATGATAAACATTTCATCAATTTTACATAGAATTAAAATAAATATTTGTAAATTATAGAAAATTAAAATAAAGTGAAAGACATTAGAATGCATTGTAATTTTGTAAACCTAGCTATCACCCTTCTATGATTGCACACTTTTATGACGACGAAGTAATTAAAACCCCTATTTCAAGATTAACTTTCTCATCCTTATCTTTATTTTAATTAAGTAATTTTATTAAAATTATTTAATTAACTATTAAATTTAAAATAGACTCTATCAATATTTCATCAACCCAAATTAAATAAAAAAATAATATAATTGAAAATTAACTTTAAATATTATACACTTTTTTTGCCATCCGTTGCTGCATAAAAAATGAATATTATATCAATCTCAAAACTCATTAAAGAGAGTACAATTCATTATAATAATTACAAAATTCATTAAGGGTAATAAAGCCTATAAGGGGTCGTAAATAATATGTTCACCATAGTTTACAAAATTTAATAATAAAAAAACAACAAAAATAATAAATTCATAATAGGAAAATAACCGGGTAAAAAACATAAAAGGAAAATAATCGCATATAGTCCGATAAAAATTAAAATGAAAACTGATATCTTATTATGTAAAGAATTGCTAACGGTCATTATATCATTTCAGAACTCTATTAACAGTTACTTACTTACTATTTATAAAAGATGAACATAATCTCTTAGTGGGAGTAGTTGGGGATTTCATTATATATGTTCTTTAATTTCCATTTTGGTCGATGGAGACAAGCAGAGCGGCGGTGCAGTGAAACACGTAGGAAAGACAAAAGGTAGAAAAGCCAAATCTAGGGCAGTTCAGTAATTGACCTGCATTCACTTTTCGTGTTTCTCTCTCTTAACTGGAAAATGAAAAGAAGAGAGGGTTTTATCTCCGAAAGAATAAGAACCAGATTGTAACGGGGTAGAATGCCGCATTCCCCGCAAAATCCTTCTCAAAATTCCCAAGTTCAATTATTAAAAATCCTTTGTTCTCCTGATCCAAGGTCATCCCTCCTCCACTGCTCTCTTTCTTCATCTATACTCAAACGCTCGCGGGAATATTACCTACATTGCTGTGCACAGACCAAAACGTCTTCGTTTTCGCTTGCACCAAATCCGGGAAATTTATGACTCACAGTCACAGGTCCATTCGGATTTCAGTTTCCGTTTCCTTTTATACTTTTTCCTCACGAATCCAAATCCATCTGCTCGGATTTCAAACATTATCGAGCTTTATTTATACATTAAGCCGCACCAGCTCTGCTTTTTTTTTTTTTTTTTTTTTTTTTTTTAAGTCCTGAACCAGCTCTGTTTTTTTTTTTTTTTTTTTTTTTTTTTTTTTTTTCTTTTTCTAGGAAAAAATTAAAAAATAAAAATTGGGCAATTGATGATATTGCGATATTGGACTGCTATTGATTGTTTGTCCCATGATAATTTTAACTTGATTTTGGGGAAGAATTTAGAACCGGAGTATGAAGAATTTGCTTTGTTTGCGCGTAATTATTGAATCCTTATTTGCATTAAATTATGTGATGCATGTCATCTGATTCTATTTTATTACCGATGCTGCTGATTTCTTTCCTTTTATAAAGATGTATAGGAATTTTCTTTTTATTTTGAATTGTTAAATGCAGTATTCTCTTATCGTTCATTAATTTTTTTTTTTTTTTTTTTTTTTGTTGTTTCCAGGCTACTGAATGCGATTAGTTTTTGGATCGACGAAATGAGGAATTGAAGCTGGGACGAGTTTAGTGATATCGGCAGCAGTTACCTGTTAGTCTAAATTTTGAAGCTGGATTCGATTTTAGCGGTGTTGTTTTGTGGTTTATTGTTATTAATTTTTTTTTTTTTTTTTTGTTGTTTTTCCAGGCTACTGAATGCGATAGTTTTTGATCGACGAATTGAGGAATTGAAGCTGGGACGAGTTGATATCGGTAGCAGTTACCTGTTAGTCTAAATTTTGAAGCTGGATTCGATTTAGCGGGTGTTTGTGGTTTATTGTTATTTTCGGAAGTGTGTTTTGACTTTCAACGACGGAAATTCATTTGGGTTGGAAATTTTAGTTAACTTCATACAGATTTTCAAATTCCATGTTTCGCAATTCCTCGTAGAACATACCTGATTTGGAAAGCCATGACTTTGGATTCACCAAAGGTTCCTGGATTGGCCGCATTACCGCGGTCGCTTTCTTCCATGGCAGTCTCAGTGGGAGGCCTTGCCGTTTTCTTGGTTCTTGCTTCTTTGCTCCTGGTGTCTTACCCCATAGGTTCCACCGTCCATGAGTATTTTTATGGCATTAATAACTCAAAATTGGTTTCCCCTGTCATTTCTGGTAACGAAACCAACAGTGATCATAGACTGGATAGTAATGCAGATTTGATTAATAGGACTTCCCAATCTGGATCTAGTTTAGAAGAACCCATTAGTTCTAGTGGTGTTAATGATACTGTAGATGTCATTGATGAGAAGTCTTTGCAACCGGATCCTAATCAACAAGTTACAACTGCTGATGCGAGACAAGAAGAAGGAACCCAGGAAAAGGGCAGTTCAGTTTCTGTGTCTGATAATGCCGGTAGGGCAATAGAGGATACGGGCCCTGCTACTTCTGTTCCAGATTCCAACTCAGAGCCTCAGTCAGTTACATCTGCTGCCAGCAATGCAACCCAGATCCATTCAGCTGATTCAGGTTCCCTATGTTAATTTATATAAATTGATCGAGTATCTTCTCCTTTTATTTTATTTTATTTTATTATTTTTAATAATAGAAATTTTGTAAGAGATTAATGTTTTTGCATGCATTATGGAATAGGACATGATAATAAGTGCCGTACATGATTTATTTGCCGATATGATTCATTTCTCTTAAGTGCCATATATTGACTTCCAGCTACTATTTTATTCACATCCAATTATTAACTGGTTGTCCAATTAGATTGTTAAAATGGTTTGTTATCATTATTAAATATGTTTCCTTTTAGTCTCAGTATTTGTTTTTGATCAGGGTTGGGGATTTGATTTTCTTCTACCTCTTGCATATGATAATAATCTGTGGTCAATTTTTAACATCTTTTATTCAAGTGCGAGAACCTAGTTTTTCCTGCCAATTTTTAAGTTGTGTGTAGGTACACAGATATTTGTTAAGTCCTGGTTTCTAAACCAGGTAAGGTGTGGGGACCAGAGATAGCCTTGAAAGAGGAGGAAAGTTGTCATGTATCCTCAATCATAGATTCATAAAGCAGTCAACCTCTCTTTTAAGTGATAGAAAGAAGGCTTGCTTTGCTTTCTATGTACTAATTTGGTGGACCATGTGCATTTTTATCTGATATGTGCCTTTCTTCTGTGATCTGCTAAAATTTTGACTGCAAATTATAGCTGTTTTATGAAATAGCAGGCGTTAATTGTCTAATCCATGAGATGGTGATGCCTGAATGACAAAATAAAGAAAATGTGCTTGTTTTACATTATGAATGACCAGCTTGAACCATGCTCATCGTAAGGAAACATTAGGGTTGGGAAAGCGAGTAGGAAAAACATTTGGCTTCACTTTTTCTCTATACATGTTCAGATGAAAGAGTTCTTCTTCTGGAATATGTTTGTGTAATACTTAATTTTTTACTGAGTTCTTTTCTTTTTTCCTTCCTGTTTCTTAATGTTTTGATATTTTAGTCTGTTCCTCCTTTTGTTAAACCATAGGTTGTGACCTGTATCATGGAAGTTGGTTCTTTGATTCGGTGGGGCCACTATATACAAACAACACATGTCCTGTCCTGACACAGATGCAGAACTGCCAGGGGAATGGAAGACCTGACAAGGAGTACGAAAATTGGCGTTGGAAACCCACTCAGTGTGAACTTCCGCGATTTGAGGCAAAGAAATTTTTGGAATTGATGAGAGGGAAGACCTTAGCTTTCATTGGCGACTCTGTTGCTCGAAACCAGATGGAATCAATGCTGTGCCTTCTGTGGCAGGCAAGTATTTGCTTCCTGTGATGTTACTCCTTTAGCAATATTTTGCTCAATATTGGGTGTGTGCACAACTTGATTTACAGATGTTTTATTTATGTGAGTGAATTATATCTATTGATATAATAATGCTTGTAGCAAATTGGTGGCAGTGGAACAACTTGCTCCAGTATACTTTGGAGATTTGTAGCTTCATATAGTCTCCTGTTAATCTTGGTGCTCTTGTTGCTAGATAAACTTGATTAGTGGCCATTCATAAGAACAAAATGTTTTCTCATGTGTTGTGACACGTGAAATGTTGTGTTCACAGAGTTCGCATGGTTGTTCAATCTTATTGTTTTGGCATATGTTACTCATAAAAATATTTCTGATGAATATTCAGGTAGAAGTTCCAAAAAACCGGGGGAACAGAAGAATGCAACGATATTTTTTCAGGTCAACCTCAACTATGATTGTCCGTATATGGTCCTCTTGGCTTGTTCACAAAACATCAGAAGCTTTTGATTTTGCTCCAGAAGGTATAGTCAAGCTCCACCTGGATGCTCCTGATGAGGATTTCATGGAATACATCCCAGGTTTTGATGTGATTGTTCTTTCTTCTGGCCATTGGTTTGCCAAGCAATCTGTCTATGTCTTGAAAAATGAGATTGTGGGAGGGCAGCTGTGGTGGCCAGACAAGTCTCGTCCAATGAAGATCAATAATATTGAAGCATTTGGGATATCTACAGAGACAATTCTCAGCTCCATTGTTACCCATCCAAATTTCACTGGGTTAGCCATTGTGCGTTCCTATTCACCTGATCATTATGAAGGTGGGGCCTGGAACACTGGGGGATCATGCACTGGAAAGGTAAAACCTCTTGCACCAGGAGAATTGGTGGAAAATGGATTTACAGAAATAATGCACAAAAAACAGGTAACAGGTTTTGAATGTGCAATTAAGAAGATGACAAATAAATCAAAGTTGAGGTTGATGGATATCACTGAAGCCTTTGGTTATCGCCATGATGGGCATCCTGGTCCATACAGAAGCCCTGACCCAAATAAAATTACAAAACGTGGACCAGATGGAAGTCCCCCACCACAGGATTGCTTACACTGGTGCATGCCAGGTCCTGTCGATACCTGGAATGAACTTGTGCTTGAGCTAATAAGGAGAGAGTATGAGGGCAACCAAAGCACTTTGTCATGAGATTGTTGCTTTTCTGTTGCCAGACAGGCTGTATACTTGTGGTTCTGTAACTGGTAAGGTAACTTGTGCAGTGAGATTCAATTCATTATAGTGTAAGGGACAAGCTTAGTCGTTTATATGTTTTCAAATTCTTTTAGAATGAGAGATCACTTGTACCGGATTGGAGATTCATCAGAATATGGTGTATTAGAAATTTATAGGGCACCCATTTTGAATTTGGGATGAAAATAGATATTTACTTGTAGAGAAAATTGAGAGCTATTTGTTCAATAGTGCTGTTACACGGTGCAGAATAACTAAAAGCTTTCTTGAGTTCTGAGTTTTCCCTATTTGCTGTTCAATATCCTTTCATCTACTTGGACAATGTTTCATTGTTGAATCATCAGTTGTAATAGCTCTACATTACCCGTCAGCGGATGATTTGATCATAACTACTCTCATCTCATGTTTAGAAATAGAATACCTCTCAAAGTCGTGTTGCTTCCTCACTAATATCATGAAAAAGCCATCATCTCATGAGTAACTTGAAGTCTAATTGGCATCTATATGAACATGAGAAACTGGACAGATCTAATCAATTATTTCGTACAACAGTATAATGGTTATCTTAAATTTAAATTTGAACCATAATTTTTAAATTTTTTCCTTATTTTATACTTTATGGTGAACCAAACAAGACCTTAGTATTTCTTGGATTTGGTATGGAATTTTTTTTTTCCATTAACATAATGGTAAATGTTTACTGAAATTATTGTCAGATGACCTGCCAACTTTTTGGGAACGTTAGTTAGGACATAAGATAAATATTTGGACTAGTGATTTAAATTACTCTCAACTCTGTGTGTTATTGCAGCAATTAGTTAGTTGCAGCTTTAGACCATATGAAGAGTTCATATGAACTTTGTATGTTGGTTTTACTTTGGTTTACCGTGGCATTAACAGTAGATTCTCCAAAATGAGGGGGCAAATAGTTTAGATTTTGTATAGTCAAACTTTAATTGAACTGAAAAGACAAAGAAGATGTCAGTAGTTGGAAAATTGGCATGGCTCCAACCTTAGCTTTACAGCTTTATTACTATTATTTTTTTAAGCTTCAAATAATTAAAGGGAAAATTTTAAAATATGAAATTAAGCCTTTTTCTTTACACAAATTGTATTACTTTTTTTTTAATATATATTAAAAAAATTACTAGCTCTGCCATTAATTATTATTATCACCTCTTATTAAATTTCCAAGACGGACTTGAACCATTTTCTTAACCAAAATTTATACTTTGAATATTGCAATTAAAATATTGATCATTAATTAAATTCACAATATTATATCATATATACCTTTTTATTTTATATTTTAATTTTTCATAATTTCCTACTTTATTTATTTCTCCTCCTTTTCCTGCAAAACCCTAAATTCATTTCCTTGAAGAAATTCTACAATCACTCTTTTTTTTTTTTTCATCTTCTTCTGTAATTTTTTTGTAAGTTAATGAAAATTTTTGGTTTCAAATTAAATTATCTATTGAAGCTCTGTGCATTCTCTGCAATGGCGGAGATTTAATGCACAGAACTTACGCAACTGTTGTACTCCGTACTGTTTTGTTTCTGATCTTTGAAGTTGTGAAGCAAAGTCTTGGTTTTTCTATTTTTGGGAACTGAACTATCTGGTTTCAGCTCATGTTCAGCATAAACCTTTGATTTTTAGACAATTTTACGTTTGGGTGTTGTAATTCAAGCACTTGACCTCAAAGAATTTTTGGTCTTTGATGTTTGTTATGTTCTAGTGTTTTTAGGGTTTTAGGGGTTTTAAGTGATCTATGAGTAATGGAGGCAAAGGGGGAAATAAGTTCGGGGGTGACGGTGAAGGGAGATGAAGCTCCAGAGAGTTACAGAGTGGCCCCCAGAACTGAAAATTCTATCCCTAACGCAAACCCTAACCCCAATCCTATTTCTAATCCTAATCTTAATCCTAATCCTAATTCTAATTCTAATTCTAATCCTAATCCTAATCCGAACGCTAATGCTAGCCTTAACCCTAACCCTAGCCAGTTTGGTGGGCCCGCAGTGACGGCCTCACCGGTGACCGCAGGGACGGAGGTAAAGAAGAAAAGAGGAAGGCCAAGGAAATACGGACCCGACGGCAACTTAGCAACGGCATTGTCTCCGATGCCAATATCTTCGTCTATTCCACTCACTGGAGAATTCTCTTCATGGAAGCGGGGTAGAGGGCGGCCTTTAGAATCGGTCAAGAAGCAATATAAATATGAGTATGAGAGCACTGGTAAATACTTTATGATTTATGAATTTTGAATTTTTGAAATTATTTACTATTAGTCATGTTTTTCATGTTTTACTGTTCTATTTGGGATCGTGAGTTGCTCATCTGTTGCTACATCAATGAGCTGGTTATGGCTGATTATATTTTAAAATTTGTTAAAAACTTTTACATGGTAGGTTATGTTAAAAGCTGAAGTGGGTCTATATTGATCTTTTGGGTTTGATTTGGATTTTCGTTGTAGATATGGTGTATATTTGTTGGGTTTGATGTGAGAGTGAGAGTGGGACCATTAGCTCAGATTTTTCTGTTCCCCATATCTGGAGTTAATGGTAGAGGTGAATAGGATGAATATTTGATGATGACACTGATCAGAAGGAATCTTTTTGTTCTAGACGGAACACTGTACTTTCGTGCCTTTTGCGAGGGGAAAATAGCACAGTTCTGCAAGAAAATCAGAGAATATTTTTGAAGTTGCCACTTTGTTTTGACAGGCAAAATATACTATTAGCTGTGATGAGTGGATCTAGATCTGTCTTAAGCTAGTAATTTTATATTAAATGCCTGCTAAACCTTGCTGGTCAAAGATTAATGAACAACTGCAATTGACATCATGTCTGAAATGAAAACGAGAAAACAAATTAGAGAATGAATATTGCTCATAAATTTAGAATAATTTCTAATGTGGCAGTAAAAAGTACAGAAAAAGGAGCCAACTGAAGATCTCTAGGTAGGGTGGGAATCATAGTGGATTGCGAGAATTTTCCTGCTGAAAGAGCTTGAAGGCATTTTTTTTTATGTCATTGTCGTTGTGAAAAAAAGTTTAAACACTTTGATTGACCTGTGCAACATATAATTCTTTGATAATTTTTGTTTTTTTCAGTCAATGGTAATTTTTTTGATTGTATGATTAATATCTTCTATTCTATAATTATTCATCACCAAGTTTGTACATCATGTAAGAATGCAAAACTGTTCATGTCCCACCAAAGGGATGTGTAGAGGCCAATAATGCCTTTGACCTGGGGAGGCGGGTTGGTGAAATATTATATATGCCCGATGATGCAGATAACTGATTATTTTTCTTGATTTATTATAGAGTTTTCTGGTCATGTTATTAGCCTAGTAGGTTTGAGACATTATTTGTATGTATATTGAAACTTTTGAGCTAAATATAGCTGAATCAAGATAAATAATCCTTGTCACAACTCAGCTACTGCACTTACTTGAGTGGAGTCCAGTTATTTGTATGCTTCTTGGGTATGATTATGCAACTGCAAAGCTGTGAAGTTCCATAACGTTCATGTACTAATTTCTTGAAATATTTGTTGTAGGGGAGAGAATTGCATACTTTGTTGGTGCGAACTTCACACCCCATGTGATCACAGTTAATGCTGGTGAGGTATGCTTAGAAATGACATTGGGTGACTGGCATCTCTGTAATTTGTTGACTAAAAAATTTTCATGTTTAGTTTGAAGTTTTGTTGTCTATTTAACTAAAAATTTTTAGCCAAGCACACTTGAGGTCTAGGTTAGGTACAAATAAATGGTTTATGTTTAATTAATCATGTGAGTTACTTTCACTTGTTCATGTTACAATTAAAAAATGCATTGATCAATAGAACCATCTATGAACAACAATGAGGCATGGATCAAATTTTCCATGCCTCAATCATTTATTTTATAATTGAAGTTCTGCCTTGATCCCCATTGATTTTTGGTTAAAGAAGGACGATTCCATGCAACATCTCAATAGTTTCTGAATTTTCTTTCTGGCCATCTTTGTTTCTTACGTCCTTTTTTTATAGGATGTTACAATGAAGGTCATGTCCTTTTCTCAGCAAGGAGCTCGTGCTATCTGCATTCTTTCTGCAAATGGTACAATCTCAAATGTTACACTTCGCCAACCTACTTCTTCTGGGGGTACTCTGACTTATGAGGTATGGCCCCGAATTCTTTTCAGTGTAAGTTTATATAATTGAGTTGCAAGAGAAATGAGTATGCTTGAAGAGCAAATCCAAAAAATACACTTCTTTTATGCACTATGGTTGGTCTTTGCAACCAGGGCAGCGCTTTACGCATCCCTCCCCCATCTTTCCACCCCCGCTCTTTTGTTTTTCTATTCTGCTTTCCAAAAGACAGGATTCATGGATGCATGTGCGCACACAGAGGGAGCCATGAAATATAGTGGCAAAACATTTTAGGAACTCCTAAGTGGTATAGTGGCATACTTGGTACTTAGAACATTAAAATGAGAGACCACTACATGATTTGTGAGGATGAATATCTTGGGATCTCTTTCCACCCCTGCTCTTTTGTTTTTCTATTCTGCCTTCCAAAAGACAGGATTCATGGATGCATGTGCGCACACAGAGGGGGCCATGAAAATATAGTGGCAAAACATTTTATGAACTCCTAAGTGGTATAATGGCATACTTGTTACTTGGAACCTTAAAATGGGAGACCACTACATGGTTTGTGAGGATGAATATCTTGGGATCTCTTGTTGTGCTTTATACTTGTTTCTTGGTTTGGGGTCAGTATTTTGAATTTTATCTTGTTACATGCTTAAATGGACTGTATTTGATAGGGGTTAGTGAAGAAAGACTAGCACTGTCCTGCTATGCATTTTCTGCATCTTCTGACATATTGTTAAGCATTTTTTTTTTTTTTATTTCTCTTCCACCATCCTCTTTGCATGTCATGCCATCTGATGTTGAATTCCTTTAAACTACAGACACCAAAATTCTTTGTGAATCTTTTGTTGTTTATGTGGTAAGTCTAACTTCCAAAGTATTATCATTTAGATTGTTGATATCAGTGTTTCCACCTTTCCAGGGTCGTTTTGAGATACTTTCCTTATCCGGTTCATTTATGCCTACTGATAGTGGAGGAACAAAGAGCAGATCTGGTGGGATGAGTGTCTCTTTGGCTGGTCCAGATGGTCGTGTTGTGGGTGGTGGACTTGCTGGTCTGTTGGTAGCTGCCGGGCCTGTACAGGTATACCATTTTTTTACTACATGAAGGAAACAAAGGAAAGTGAAAAAGGGATTTAAGGTACTTTGGTGGTAGCCCATTGTGATCAAATATTTCCACATTCTCAAGCTGTATTCTTGAATAAAAATTTCAGCCTTTCCCTTTTCACTTTAATGTAAAAATGATAAAAGCAAAAATAATGATTTCTGAGCAAAGGGGCAACATGCAATTATTTCATGCAATTATTTTTAGGCATTTGTTTCTGAGTGTCAAATGTTAAATGCCTTATCAATTGTTTTTGGGGACCAGGTGGTTGTGGGCAGCTTTCTACCTGGTCATCAGCAGGAGCAGAAACATAAGAAGCAGAGAACTGAAATAGCACCAGCTGTGGCTCCAGTCAATGTTCCCTCTGTAGAAGAGATGAAAGGAGCATATGGTGGAGTGAAGCCGGTTCACGTACAATCTTCACCTTTCCATGGAGACAATTCGGCTTCTGTTAACCCTATGACGACCTATAGGAATTCCACTTCTGACAATAGAAGTTCTTCTCCTGAAGATGATTCAAAAGGTCCCGACCTATCCAACTGCGAGGTTTCTAGCTGATGACATTCTTACATATGTTGGTTGTATCTCAATTGTTTTACTGCAGACTCAACAGCATTTAGGCATATTTCTACCTTGTTAGAGACAAATATAGGTGGACCGGCGATTATTAAAAAACAGGTTAGGGTTTAACATCATCTGGATTTTAACCCGAAATGTACCCTTTGTTTGTTAGGTTTAGATAGGGATTCATAGTTAGGACCATTCTGTGGCTGTTGTCATCATGTACTTTGTAGTGTGTGTTATTTGTTGTAGTACATGTATGAAATCCGGAGTGTCAATTTTCTGATCAACTACTTTTGTATCTGAACGAATTTTAAATATGATGGACATTTTGGTTTTAAGTCGCTTGGTTGGGACTTCTTACAATTTATGTTACACTGCATTTTTCATTTTGGTTCGTTGCAGATTCATCCTCTTTCTTCCACATACCTTGTGCTTAATTAGGGTTTGAAAGGTTTAAAATTGTGAATTTAAATCCTGTATTTACTTTGTTTTAATTAAAAAAATTATATTATCGATAATTAAAGCTAATTATAAAAATGTATCCGTCCATAAACCATATTAAATTAATCGAGGCTTTCGTTGCATTAATCACGCCAGTGGCCTGCTTATTACATTATTGCCGCCCAAGATGACATCTAATCGCACACTTCAGTATATAATTATAAAGTTTGAAAAATAATCGAAAAGCAAAAGGAGTTTTTTTTTTTTTTTTTTTTTTGCTAATTATAAAAAATGTATCCGTCCATTTAAACCATATTTAAATTAATTTCGAGGCGGGGCGGCCGCGGGCGGGGCGGGGGGGGCGGGCGGCGGCGGGGGGGGCGCGAGGGCGGGCCGGGGGGAGGGCGGGCGGGGCGACCTTTTTTCATTTCGTTTTTTTTTTATTTTTTCGTTTTCGTTTTCGTTTTTTTTATCCTTTCGGTTTTTCTTTTATTTTTATATTTCGGTTCTCTTTTTTCCTGTTCGTTTATATTTTTTTCGAATTTTTCTTTCGTGTTTTTCTTTCTTCTCTTTATCTACATTTCGTATTTTTCCTTTTTCTCTTTTTTTCGTTGCACTTAATCACCCAGTGGCCTGCTTATTACATTATTGCGGCCCAAGATGACATCTAATCGCACACTTCAGTAATTATTAAAGTTACTTTGAAAAAATAATCGAAAGCAAAATGGAGTTTTTTTTTTTTTTTTTTTTTTTAACAATACTTCGAATTCCATTTTTTTAAGCGTACTGAAATTAAATTTTTTTTTTTTTTTTTTTTTTACAATAACTACGAATCATTTTTTAAGCGTACTGAATTAAAATAAATATTTGACTGATTTTTGGGATAAAATAAATAACCGAAAACTAGAGGGTAAATCCAAGAAAATAATGGATTTTTGTAAAAATATTTTCAAAAACTTTAACATATTTAAAACAATTTATTTTCTACCGTTACAAAATGCAGTATTAAAAATAAGCTACAAATTTAAATCTTATAATTTGTAAAAACGATAAAAATATTTAAAATTAAAAAGGAAAAGAAAAAGACAAAACTGAATTTTTGTGTGCGAAAAATACACCAGAAACAAAATCTTATTAAATTCATTTTTCCACAATCGTCGCCCACATCACAACCAAATAGTCCCTCACTTTGCCACTATCGACGGCTGCTATTTGTCTACCCTTGTCTCGTGAGCACTCTACTATACTACTATATATATATATCCCGCAGAAAAACCCTAAGAAAGTGTAGTTAAATTCACTGGCTCAAGAAAAACTGAAAAGAAAATCTCAGTCCGATCGAAGAAACTTGAATGGCTACTATTAAGGTTGTCAAGGCCCGTCAAATTTTCGACAGCCGTGGAAATCCCACTGTCGAAGTGAGTTCCATTCCATTTTCAGCCGTTTGATCTATATTATTTTAGATTGATATGTTTTATTTTTATCATTTGATTTAATAAGCAACAGAGAGTTTTCTCGAATTTTTTTTTCGCAATTCTAGAATCAATCTAAATAGATATGTTTTTTTTTTCTTTCTATGATATGTATGATTTCCCGATGAACGTTGATTGAATAATAGGTTGATGTCAAACTATCTGATGGAACCGTAGCTAGAGCTGCTGTGCCAAGCGGTGCTTCAACTGGTAAATACCCTTCTATTGCTTTAGGTTTTTTTTTTTTTTTTCAGATCTATTGATAGTTAGATTATCGTTTATGTAATCATATGATGGTGCTACGAAACTTTTCTCATCCGCGTTTAGCTGCAAATTTTCGCAATCATCACTCAGTGGCATAGTAATTCATGTCTGATTTTCCGTGGAAAAGGTATATATGAAGCTCTAGAGTTGAGAGATGGGGGATCGGACTATCTCGGGAAAGGTGTCCTTAAGGTATGTTTTGATTCTTTTCTAAGGTTATACCAGCTTTTGTTTGTTAATTATTGGAGTTATTTTTTGCTTATTTTTATCCAAGTAAGCCGGTAATCTGTTTTATTGTTCCGGGGAAAAAGTTTAGCAAGAATGTCTAGGATGCATTTTCAATTTCTAATGATCTTAACCTTGGTGACATATAGGCCGTTGAGAATGTGAATTCCATTATTGGACCAGCACTGATTGGCAAGGTAATATATGGAACTTGGTGAATTTAATTTGTATATGCCCTGGATTTCAAGGGCTATTGAGTCTTATTGCAGGCGCTCAATGTTAGTGACTTTTACATTTTACAGGACCCAACAGAGCAAACCCAAATTGATAATTTTATGGTGCAACAACTTGATGGAACAGTTAATGAATGGGGTTGGTGCAAACAGAAGGTATCTTGCATTTGGTGAATCAGCTTCAAATAAAAGCTGTTGGCAGAACATTTTGAACAGTTAATGCCTTGTATTTCTCTTGTGCTAATTGGGATTTTTACCATCTTGATTATTCCAGCTTGGAGCAAATGCAATATTGGCAGTGTCCCTTGCTGTTTGCAAAGCGGGTGCTACTGTCAAGAACATCCCACTATACCAGGTATGTGTTGTAAAGGTATAGTTATAATGTGCTGTTTTGCACTTCAGCTGTTTTGTTGCAGTTCTGACACTTGCATTGATGGCTCATCTCATTTAACAGCACATAGCAAATCTTGCTGGAAACAAATCCTTGGTTTTGCCAGTACCTGCTTTCAATGTCATCAATGGAGGTTCCCATGCAGGCAACAAACTGGCGATGCAGGTAATATTATGGAAAAACCCACTTAAGTGATGGTTGTGTGGTTCAACTGCTTATCTCTGTCAATCATTGGTTGTTCTTAACACTTATCTTTTCTACAGGAATTCATGATTCTCCCTGTTGGCGCATCGTCTTTCAAGGAAGCTATGAAGATGGGTGTGGAAGTGTATCATCACCTGAAGGTGTTTTTTCTTGTTTTTTCCCTCTCCCTCAATTCGTTTTTGTATATTGGGTGACGAGTACCATATGTTTTATCTGTGATTTATTGCATGTATTTTCAGGCTGTGATAAAGAAGAAGTATGGACAGGATGCCACTAATGTGGGAGATGAAGGTGGCTTTGCACCAAATATTCAGGTCTGCAGTTGCTCATAACTATGTTCATGTGGCAGTTCTTATGTTGAAAAAGGATTGTAATTCTTTTAGATCTTTTTTAAGTTCTAATGCCAGTAATTCTGCATGTGAAAACTGAGCAAACGATAAGTAGTGTTCCAATTGCGCATTGGTCAGTGATGAGTCCTTGCAGATCTTCAACCATAATGTTCGATTTGCAGGAAAACAAAGAGGGTCTTGAATTGCTGAAGACTGCCATAGCTAAAGCTGGATATACAGGAAAGGTATGACTAATAGCCTGATGTCTAAACATTTCTATAATCCTCCCATAGTCTTATTAGTTTCCTGGAACTTCTTGTTAGGTTGTGATTGGGATGGATGTTGCTGCTTCAGAATTCTATGACAACAAAGACAAGACATACGATTTGAATTTTAAGGAAGAGGTAATATGGAAGCTCGAATTTATAATGTGATTCTGACAGTGTCATCTTCACTTTTGTCTGCTTAAGTGACTGGGTCATGTTAAAAGCTTAAGGCTCTAAGCCCCTGAATTTCTTCATCTTGCAGAACAATGATGGATCGCAGAAGATTTCAGGCGATAGTCTGAAGAATGTGTACAAGTCATTTGTTACTGACTATCCAATTGTATCCATTGAGGATCCCTTCGATCAGGATGATTGGGAGCACTACTCAAAGTTGACGGCTGAAATTGGTGAGCAGGTGCAGATTGTTGGTGATGATCTGCTTGTTACAAATCCCAAGGTGAAAAGATGACCTGAAGTTTAAGTTGATTAATTCTTTCAGTTAAAATATTCTGTATAATGTGTGAATTGTGATGATGCCTATTAGAATAGGATTTAAAATGATTAGGCTAGTGGTGTTAACTGTTTTGCTCTTATGACAGCGGGTGGAGAAGGCCATCAAAGAGAAGACCTGCAATGCTCTTTTGTTGAAGGTATTAATCACCAACTGTTCTCCCTTGCAAGGGGTTTTGTTTTGATGCTTTGGCTGGTCTTGGATCTCTGCCTTTCAATTGCATTTTCAAATGAGAGGTGAATATATTTAATTAGATCTAAAAAGTTAAAATGTTTAGCTTGTTATTTCATAATCTGTCAGGTGAATCAAATTGGTTCAGTTACTGAAAGTATTGAAGCTGTGAAAATGTCCAAACGTGCTGGATGGGGTGTAATGGCTAGCCACAGGAGGTGCATTTTTTTTTGGCGTTGTAATTAATTTTCCTGTATTCGGAATGTCATTTTGCTTACATGGTTCTCCTTGTCCACTGCAGTGGTGAAACTGAAGATACTTTCATAGCAGATTTGTCTGTTGGATTGGCCACGGTAGCTAACATCCTTTGCAATTTTTTTTTGGTTTCCTATGTCAGCAGTTTGTTTTACTGTATGTCACACTTATGTATTGGTTCTAGTGCTGTTGCCTCGGGCTCATCTTCCAGTCTTTGTTCTTTGCTCTAAAACAGGGACAGATCAAGACCGGAGCTCCTTGCAGATCAGAGCGTCTTGCTAAATACAACCAGGTAAAAAGAGAAATGCCTTGCTAGAAGATAGTTTCTCAGCTCCCTTTCTTGCTCTGTGGATAGTTGATTGACCACATCTTTATTTTTCCTACCTCAGCTTCTCAGGATAGAAGAAGAGCTAGGATCTGCTGCAGTCTATGCTGGAGCAAATTTCAGAGCACCGGTTGAACCTTATTAGGGCACTACCAGGCTGCCTGTTTTTATCGGGCGCTATCTTGTTATTTAGTCTTGAGGCAGTATTTTAATAAGCACATCGAATCTGTACGCAGGAACATGGTTTTTGCATTGCAGATTACGGTTCTTACCAGCAGAGAAGTTGAAAACCTGATTCTGTAAAATTGTTTTTACATACCCCGAGTTAGTTTTTATGTGGGAATGATACCTTGAGTTTGATTTTGTTTGTTAATGCGATGCTTGAGTTCCGTCTCTACGAAGGAAATCCTTCAGCACTCATAGCCTTTGAGCTGATATAGTCTATTAAATAATCAATTTTATAATATTTTACAGTGACCTGGAACCCAATCACAGATCGTTTCCTGTCAGATAGTAGTTCAAATTCAACTAATCAATAACAGGTAAAGCAAAAACTCAATTAAGCGCGAGCGATTGCGCATGTATGGAATTTCTCTAATATTTCTCAACTAATCAACACCACCACCTGTCCCAAGCCTTTAATATAAGGTTTTGAAAAGCAATTGGAAAAAAGTAAAAGAGTTGTTACAACAACTACAAATAATTTTTTAGGTGTTCGGGAAATCATTGCACAGCAGTGTTCGCGATGATCTTATGCTAAGCTTGATTCCGTCTTCCATCCTCTGTTGACTTTATCGATGAATTCTTCAACTCTTCTTCTAAATTCATCGTTATCATTGTGGTTTCCATTTCCATTCTCGTTGACGGCAACAGGTGCTTCCCGGAAAAATTTTGATCCTTGGTTAAAATTTATTAACATATTGTTTCCACCAACCGAATGCTTAGCCACAAGTAGTTCTTGTTTTCTGTTTGCGTTAAGGTTGTTGACTTTCAAAAGAGGAACTTGAGTTTTTTTATGGGGATTGGGACCAGGTTTTGATCCTACGAGGATCAACACTACAATCAAATTGCAGAAGCAGAATACGATAAGAGAGTTGGAAGCAGCTCGAGCGATCAATTCCAGTGTAAAGTCGAACATGTTTGTACAAGAAAGAAAATAACGTCAATAAAAAGAAGCTAGAAATGGATGTTGTAGTGGCAGAAGGAATATATAAGTGGGAATTTCTTCAAAAGTGTTTTGAAGATAAAGAAAAGATTGAAGAGGAAGCTTTTGTAGCAGAAGTTATAAAGGAGTGGAGACTGTGAGGTGTAGTTAGAAAGTTAATGGGAACAGGCATATGTTATGCCTTTTTGATTAATGATTAATGTATTTAATGTATTTTTGGGGAAGCTTCTAGCCAACTTCGAGGTCAGACTTCTCTTTCATTAATCACTGATTAATTAAAAAAAAAGGTCAATTGTATCGAACAAGCACCTCACATGGGACCATATAACTTTTGCATCATCTCTTTACCTGTGTCGCCACATCAACATCACCGGCCCTCTGTGATTTGGGCTTTTCTTCTCTTTACTTTTGTTACAGAAAGTCAAAAACGGCTACTTTCCTCTTTTGTTTTCTTGTTTTAATTTTTTTGAGATAAAATGGAAGAAACTTGCAGGGCCAATCCTTATGAGAGAAAGAAAACTAGCAAAATATGCAACAAAATGCAATGCGGAAATGGCATGCCTTGCACACAACAACAATACTACATAGATGATGATGAACTGGTTTCCTCTTCCTTGTCCATTGTGTGGACTTTTTATACCTATGATAATCTTGTTCATAGATTAAAAATCAGATGGTCATAATAACCATTTGAACAGCCTCCTTAACAGATAAATCGTAGATGTACATTTCAAATAAGCTACGGTTGCTGAGAGCGACTTCAAACAACTTATGCTAGTTGCACTCATAATTAAGTTGGTTTACTTTTAATTGGATGGTTAATGAAATGGCAAACTGAAATAAAAGGAAAAGGAAATCATTACTTCAATCTTCTATTGTCTTATTTCTTGGCACATCGCCTTTGTTTCTCTACTCAGCCAAAAGCCAACTCTTCACTTTCTCCATGCGAGCATCTGATTTCAGCATCTCAGAATATGACAATCAGGAGGCATGAGAAAAGGGCGTCCAGTCCAGTGACTCGAGCTTGCCTTACTCTGTCGTTCGAAAATTTGCTTCTTTGATTGTCGTTTTCAACGTACCCTAATAAACGAATATTCATATGGGCATTTTAAAAATTTCAGCGCTAACAAGGAGAAGTGCTGGTAAAATGAATGGAGCGTTCGCGTTCAAGCTCGTGAAATAGAGAATAAAACGGCAGTGTTTTCGAAAGGCGTTTTGGGTGATGGATGTGATGATGGAGTTTATGGTTAGACTAAAATACACACACACAGAAAGAGCAAAGGGCGGCCGTTATAGTTTCCCTTGGTTGTTTTGAATGGTTTTGCAAATTAGACCCACAAGCCATGTTTTAGATGATAAAGAAAATGAGATTGTTCCCACCTGAACTTTTATATAAAAGTATGCATTTCGCTTACAAGGGAACAATTACTGTTTGTGCCCTATTTTTCTAGGGGATAACTATATATAGGTTAAATAAAAATAAAATAGATCAGATTTAGTTCACTCTCCAAAAGCTAATCGAACGGAAAAATTGTTCAAATATTATATTTTGAATTAACATTTAACTCTAATCAATGAGAGATAGAAATAAACATTACATAATATTCATTTTCAAAAATAGTTTGAATATTTCAGAATTAGTTAACAGAAAAAATAGTGGTTAAACCTCGTTGTATAACGGAATTATAATGCATAAATTAAATAGTGTAATTTGAAAAATTGAGGTTTTTACTAGAGATTTGAACAAAACTTATGGGCCATATGGCAATTACCCATTTTCCAATGCTCAAAAACAATTAGCTATCTCACATGAATTGGCCGTCGTTCGTTAATTAAAACCCGTGGGCGCACGTGCAGGAAAATTGCTGCTTTAAACGCATTCCTCAGTATTAATCATTCACTTTTACGGTTTTACCTTTTACAGTTATCGTTTAGCTTTCTTGCTTTCTTGGTCAAAAAACCTGCCCGCACCCTGTTTCGCATATTCCATTTGATGCGCAGGCAAGAAAAAGTAAAATCACTAACTACCCTTGCTTTTTGGCTACCCGTCGTTTAGACCTTCTGGTGACCCCATTGGTATATCTATAAATATCCAGCAAAAACACACCAATAGCAAAGTGTAATTGTTATTTTCTCAGAAAAAAAAAAAAAACTGAAAAAGAAAATACCTCAGCTCAGCCCGATCGAGGAAAGAAACTATAATGGCTACTATTAAGGTTGTCAAGGCCCGTCAAATTTTCGACAGCCGTGGAAACCCCACTGTTGAAGTGAGTTCTATTCCATGTTCAGCCGTTTGATCTCTGATTGTTTCAGACATTTGTTCTGGATTTTCTATTACACATTTACACTCCTTATGATCTATATTTTATTTTTATCATTTCATTTAATGAGAAGATTAGAGTTTTCTTTAATAGGTTATTGTGTCTCAGTTGTTTTTGCAATTTTAGAGTCAATCTAAATAGATTTTTTTTTCCCTTGCTCTGTGATTTGTGTCATTTACTGATGAATGTTGATTAATAATAGGTTGACGTCAAACTAACCGATGGAAAAGTAGCTAGAGCTGCTGTGCCAAGCGGTGCTTCAACTGGTAAATACCCTTTTTTTCCATGATCTATTGATGGTTAGACTTACCGTTTATATATCGTATTGATGGTGTTATGAACTTTTCTGATCCGCATTTAGCCGCATATTTTTGCGATCTTTATTAACTCGTGTGGTTGTCACTAATTCATGTCTGATTTTTCTTGTGAAAGGTATCTATGAAGCTCTAGAGTTGAGAGATGGGGGATCAGACTATCTTGGGAAAGGTGTCCTTAAGGTATGTTTTGATTCTTTTCTAAGATTATGCCAGCTTTTGTTTGTTAATTATTGGAGTTATTTTTTGCTTATTTTTATCCCAGTAAGCCAGTAATCTGTTTTATTGTACTGGGGAAAAAGTTTAGCAAGAATGTCTAGGATGCATTTTCAATTTTAAGTGATCTTTTTCCTCGATGATATCTAGGCTGTGGAGAATGTGAATTCCATTATTGGACCAGCCCTGATTGGCAAGGTAATATGTGGATTTGGTGCGTTTAATTTGTATATTTCCTGAATTTCAACTGCAATACTCAATGTCAGTGACTTTTGAAATTTTACAGGACCCAACAGAGCAAACCCAACTTGATAATTTTATGGTACAACAACTCGATGGAACAGTTAATGAATGGGGTTGGTGCAAACAGAAGGTAATCTCCCACTTTGTGAATCAGCTTTAGATTAAAGCTGTTGGCAGGACATTGATTTGAACAGTTAATGACTTTTTTTCTCTTATGCTAATTGTGATTTCATACCCTCTTTGATTATTCCAGCTTGGAGCAAATGCTATATTAGCAGTTTCCCTTGCTGTTTGCAAAGCAGGTGCTCTTGTCAAGGAGATCCCCCTTTACCAGGCATGTATTGTAATGGTATATTGTGCTGTTTAGCACATCAGCTGTTTCATTGCAGTTGTTATAGTTTAATAGTTGTCTTGTCTCATTTAACAGCATATAGCAAATCTTGCTGGAAACAAGTCCTTGGTTCTGCCAGTTCCTGCTTTCAATGTCATCAATGGAGGTTCCCATGCTGGCAATAAACTGGCAATGCAGGTAATAATGAGGGAAGAAACCCACTTAAACCGTAGTTGAGTGTTTCTTTTGCCTCTCTGTGTGAACTATTGATTGTTCTTAACGTTTTTCATTTCTACAGGAATTCATGATTCTTCCTGTCGGTGCATCATCTTTCAAAGAAGCTATGAAGATGGGCGTCGAAGTATATCACCACCTGAAGGTGTTTATTCTCATCTTTTATCTCAGTTTGATTTTGTATATTGGGTAACATGTACTGCATAGTTTATCTGTGATTTTATTGCTATTTTCAGGCTGTGATAAAGAAGAAGTATGGACAGGATGCCACCAATGTGGGAGATGAAGGTGGCTTTGCACCAAATATTCAGGTTTGCAGTTGCTCATAACTATATACATGTGGCAGTTCTTACGTTGAAAAAGAATTGTAATTCTGTTTAAATCTTTTAAGTTCTAATAATGCCAGTTATTTGCATATTTGAAGTATGAACTGAATAATTGATTAAGTGGTGGTACAATTGTGCATTTGTTGGTGTTTCTTTTGTTATAACTAGATGATTTCATGCGGATCTTCAACCATAAAGTTTGATATGCAGGAAAACAAGGAGGGACTTGAATTGCTGAAGACAGCCATAGAGAAAGCTGGATACACCGGAAAGGTATGGCGAATAGCCTGATGTCTAAACATTTCTATTGTCGTCCTATAATCTTATTAGTTTCCTGGAACTCCTGATAGGTTGTAATTGGGATGGATGTTGCTGCTTCGGAATTCTATGACAACAAAGATAAGACCTATGACTTGAATTTTAAGGAAGAGGTAATAGAGAAGCTTGAATTGATTATATGAGTTTAACAATGTCATATCCACTTTTGTCTACTGAGAATGACTGGGTTATCTTAAATGCTCAAGTGTCTGAGCCTGTGAATTTCTTCCTCTTGCAGAAAAATGACGGATCACAGAAGATTTCAGGCCAAAGCTTGAAGAATGTGTACAAGTCATTTGTGACTGATTATCCAATTGTATCCATTGAGGATCCCTTTGATCAGGATGATTGGGAGCACTACTCGAAGATGACAGCTGAAATTGGTGAGAAGGTGCAGATTGTTGGCGATGATCTCCTTGTCACAAATCCCAAGGTGAAGAGATTACCTGGAGTTTAAGTTAATTAATTCTTAAGATTAATATATTCCGCATAATGTGTGATGATGTGGGAATAGAATTTAAAATGGAATGCCTAGTGACATTAAATGTTTTGCTCTTATGACAGCGAGTGGAGAAGGCCATCAAAGAGAAGACCTGCAATGCTCTTTTGTTGAAGGTACTAAATGTTCTCCCTTTAAAGCGAATTTGTTTTAACATTTTAAATGAAAGGGGAATTTCCATGGTAATTAAATTGAACAAACCTAAAAAGTATTAACTTGCTATTTTATAATCTGTCAGGTGAATCAAATTGGTTCTGTAACTGAAAGTATTGAAGCTGTGAAAATGTCCAAAAAAGCTGGCTGGGGTGTAATGGCTAGCCACAGGAGGTGCCTCCTTTATTTTTTTGTAGTTCGGCTTTATAATTATTTTTCTAATATCTGGAATGTCATGTTGCTTACATGGTTCTCCTTGTTCACTGCAGTGGTGAAACTGAAGATACTTTCATAGCAGATCTCTCTGTTGGATTGGCCACGGTATCTAACCTCATCACAATTTTTTTTTTTTTATTTTTTTTGTTGCCCATTTCTGCTGTGTTTTACCTCGTCACGCTTCTAGTGTTGTCGCCTTGAGCTCATCTTCCGTTGTTTGTTCTTTACTGTAAAACAGGGTCAGATCAAGACTGGAGCTCCTTGCAGATCAGAGCGTCTAGCTAAATACAACCAGGTAATAGAGAAATGCATTGCAACCAAGAAAATAGCTTAAACAGCACTCTCCTGCTTTTTTGGGATATTAACTTCATTTTATCTTCCCACGGCAGCTTCTTAGGATAGAAGAAGAGCTTGGATCTGCTGCAGTCTATGCCGGAGCAAAATTCAGAGCACCAGTGCAACCATATTAATTCACTACTGTTTTACTAATTAGTTTTCCTAGGCAGTGTCTCAATAAGCGTCACGTCTGTACTCAGAAACATGGTTTTTGCTTTGTGTTTAGGGCTTTTGCCAGCGGGGAAGTTGAAAGTAGATGAAACAATCCTTTGTGGTTTAATTTAAAAACTGCCACCGGATGTGGTTTAATAAAGCAGGGTGATTATCTTGAGTTCGATTTTGTTTGTTAGTGTGATCTTAAGTTTATTTCTATAAAGAAAATAACTGTATCAGCATGATTTCTAGAGCTGCAATTAGATTATTATCGAAAAGTTCATCCCTTAAGTATACACACGCCAAATGGCAAACTGGCCTGTCCAATGATCCAGCCATCTATTGAATTTATATTCCACTAAATTATTAGCAATCATAGCCTTAAAACTATTTCTTGTAGTAAGACAGAATACAGGTGCCTTATTCTCTATAACTACTTTAAAGCCGAAAGACTGGGAACTGCCCGATCCTGATACTTAGTTGGCTACAGGGCCATTTCTACTGGCATTGAAAAAACGACAAATGAGCAACAAGGTTTCTCAATTACCAAAACCCTCGAAAAGAAAAATATTTAAAATAAAATCCTAACTCGTTCTTCAGTTTCCAGCCGCGGTAAATTAAATGCGCTCCCCAAAATCTGGCATTCCAAAACCGTCTAGTGTGGTTCCAGTATTGTACTATGCAGAATCAGCATATTGTTCGTTGAGAAAAGAGGATGAGGACGGAAAAATCTAAGCGATTAATTTAGCTAAAAACGAATAACAGTGTTTATTTGAATGTTTGGAGAATGCTTTTTACATATGAGAATTTTGAAATTTCGCTAGGACGAAAGTTGGTTGTAACTGAGATATCAATACCTGAAATGACAATGAATAACAGTGTCCCCTCCCATTAGGTGCTATTATGCAATATAAATGTTCAAGTTGCTGAATTGCTAGCATGGGTTTGCAATATAAACTATCTGAACTTAAGCAGTGAGACACGATCCCCATATTATATTTAAAACGAAGCAACAGAAAGATTCTTCTCTCTTAAAACCGAACTGTTCAATCGGTATATAGATATTGGACACGATAAAGCCAAGCTGTTCAAAGGAGAACAATAATGAACAACATACTGTGTCGGTCTATAAGATGATTGATATTTTCATTCAAGCTTTCAAGTTTTCATTCATTTCTTTCCTTCCCCAAAAATTTCAGCTCTCATCCATCTAACAAATCTGATTTCAGATGCGTTATTAGACAGTAACAAGAACTAGTGTAAACAACCTTGTCATTTAGACAACAAGTTTCAAAGCTTCATTTAAGTCTGCGATAAGAAATGGATTTCAAAACTGAAAAAGGTGCAGGCGGCGGATCACCGAACATTCACCAGCTCAACATCAAACACAAGCCACGAATTTGGCGGTATAGCCTTGCCAGCTCCCCTATCTCCATAACTGCATGCACAATAAAAGTTCACTTCAGCAGGGAAACTGGGTGTAGAGGATAACAAATAGATATCAACTGATCTGGAGATCCCCATTTATATGTGAGTCCTTACAGTTACTATGTATAAGTAGAAGAAAATGAATTCATAACATCCTAAAGAAAAGATGCAATAGCAGCCCCCAAAATTAACCTATGCTGATTTATAGTTATTGCTTACCCCATTGATGGTGGAATCGTGAGTCTTCTTTTGTCCCCAATTCTCATGCCTGAGGAGTAACCAATTAACCATACATACATGTAAATATAATGCCGAAGGGCAGAGGAGAAATAACAAGTATTTAAATCTTAATAAACAAGATAGTTACCTGTAACTCCTACATCCCATCCTTTTATAACTTGTCCTACACCTGAAGGACCAAAAAAGAAAATAATTATCATCATCAAAGAACCAAGTTTCTATTATCAGTTATCCAAATGTTCTAGTACCTAGGCGGAACTTGAAGGGTGCCCTTCCCACATTAGAATCAAATATTTTGCCATTCTTCTTTAGCTTTCCAATGTAGTGCACACTGACCTGAAACCCAATAACAGATCCTTTCCAGTCAGATAATAGTTCAAATTAACCAATGTTACGTACCAAAAAAAAAAAAAAAAAAAATTAATCCAATTGTTACGTACCAAAAAAAAAAAAAAAAAAAAAATCCATCAAAAATAAAAAAAAAAAAAAAAAAAAAAATCCAGCAAAAATTAAGTTGTGGTTTTAAGCATTTAAACCTTATAATGCCTAAAATGCATGCACTTCAACCTCAAAATCTACTCCATCGAAATAATCTATGCATCTTTTGGTTATAGAAACCAAATGACCATGAAAAAAGCCAGTAAGTATCAGGTAATCAATCAACTCCAAAACATGCAAATACTCGTGCAACTTCAAGATATTTCTCTAGTTTACATAGTTATTTCAGCAAGCTCGTCTGTCAGTTGTCCATTTGACATCATAGGAAGAAGGAGATATATGAAATTGAAATAAACAACCTTAAAAAAGCATTGGGAAGCTTGTCATGTGCAAAACACCCAATGGCCAAAGAGTTACCTGACATCCAGGAGAAGCTTTTTTACCATCTGGCTTGCCCATTGCTATCTCCTCAATAACCAAACCATTGGGAAAGGTTCTAACTTGTGAAGGCTTGACTGAAGATTGCTTATCCTGGAACTCCAGAGTGGATTTGGCCTCACCTCCTGCTACTGAAATAGTTTGATCCTTACTCACGTCTTCCCCAGTATCCTTGTTCTTCTTGTTCTTCTTCTTTTTCTTCTTTTTCTTGTCAGAGTTATTTTCACCAGGCACATTGTCTGCATCAGTGTCAACACCCCTGCAATCCATCCAGCAACATGTTTATGTAAATCTAAAAGAATCATATTAGTGTAAGCCTAATAGCCTGTGACATAACCATACATCGGATGAGTGTGCACATTCAACTGTATATTTACATACAGCACGCATGTGTGAGCATGTAAGATAAAATAGATTGAACATTGTAAGAACCCTTAACTGTTGTCAGGTTTTATGTTTATATTACCTCTTTGCTAGGTAGGAATAAAGGAGGGAATAGGGATAGATTGAATTATAGATGTAGAAACTCAAAACTTAAAAGCATTGTGATGAGGCATCATGGAGGAGAATAAATCTTCAGTATTTGTTGCATTCACCCGTGCAAGCAATTTCCCTAAATATCATGCAGGCATAAAATGAAATTGAAGTTCTCACCTCTGGTCATGCTTATTTTCAACAGGAGAATCCTGCTTCTTCACCTTTTCATGCTTGATACCATCTTTGGACATATCATCTTTGTGATTGTCATGTAATGAATTTTCATCAGTGTTTACCCCTTGACCCTTTTTTTTCTGCTTATCCTTCTTTTTCCTGACATCAAATATAGCATATAGTTCAATAGATACCACTGATGAAACAATAAATAGCAGGCTGCCTGATTGTGAGAAGCATAACCTAATAACACAACTGAAAGGTCTCCTAAGTTTGCTAAAATCAAGCCAACAAACAAAATTAAAAAATAAAAATAAAAAAAGAAAAAACAACTATTTTTGAAGAAATAATTTTAACTGGTGGGATTACCAACCTGACTGGTTGTACATCCTGGTCAGCACTTTCAACTTTCCTCTTTTTTCCAGTAGCATCCCCACTGCCATCTCTTGGCTTCCTCTTGGTTTCCTCGGCTAACTTATCTTTCTCTCCATCTAGTTCCTGAGCATCTTTGCCTTTTTGTGAAGCATCAATTGGAAAGCCATCTTCATCTTCACTTTCTAGAACTGAAGTATCAGCAGCCTTCCTAGTAACAATTTGCTGTTGGGAGTTATTTCGGTCCTCACGGTCACTTGATTGATTACTCCTCTTCTTTGATTGTTTAGACCGACCGTCTCCATTTGTAGGTTTGTCCTCGTCCACTATCTCCTCAATTACAACTAGAATCAAGGAAAATTTTAATAATAGTTCAGTCCGCTGCCGCAACTCACTCACAAAAATTTACCTACCTTTCGATAAAAAAATCATGTACTTTTATACATTGATAACAAGAAAATGCAGCAAAAACGAGGCATAATATATATATATATATATATATATCTGAGGCATAATTAATATTATATATAATATATACACACACACTACACACACACACCAACATGCACACACAAAAAAAAAATATTGAGCAAACTACAAAAAAAAAAATATTGAGCAAACTTTTCCCATGGGCGTATCCGATCCATATTACATTTCAAGGGGGAAATTTTGTCAAATTTTAAAATTCTGTTTAACCAATGTTTTAAATAATGTCTATATACAACTTCAAGAACATGCCACATTAGCTAAATGCCAGTGACTTCGTTTTGCCCAAAACTTACTATATACCAATACATTCCTCTTGTATAAAGTTCAGAATTGTGACCGTGTTGGAACTAGATAAAAATTCAATTAAACATGTAAACCATGTTGGATGGAACCCACTAAAAAAGTCATAAAATAAATCATGTAACATAAATGATAAAGTACCAGCAACAAAAAAAAATGAATCTTGTGTGCAAGCATGCACATTTACGCAAACATACTTTACCTCCACTATTGGGAACAGTTGAAGATGGCAGCATGTCAAAGTCACCATCATCAATGAAGTCATCATCATATTCATCCTCATCTTCATCGTCATAATCAACACTTGAATCTTCTGTGTCTGTCTCCTCAATGTCCTCTCCAGAATCACTATGATTGTAGTAAGAAATGAACAACCGAACAACAGAATCATTTAATCAAACAATGTCATTTTTAGACATTGAAGGAGCACAAGGAGAGATAGAATATAAAGCCACCAAAAATTCAAATTAAATCCCCAAAGACAAAAGACAAAAGGATACAATTCATATTCATCTCGGAGATGATCTCCTTCACTGGACAGAAAGTAGCCTGATAGATGAATGCTTCGTGAACCAAGCACTGAGAAGGCTACTAATTCATCCTTGAATTCAAGATTCAAGGAGCAAGATTCAATTCTATCTGGTAACAAGGAACACAAGAAAATCGGACTTTTATGCCCAACAGAACACTGGAGTATACTTCTCTCTTCTGAGGAACCGAGGCCTAATGTTGCCTGAATCATGACAACAAAAATATTAGCAACCAAAAATAAATAAGGAGTGTCATGAAACCAACAGAACAATATCAATAGCAAATCTATAAAGATATTCAACACCTCAATTAATTGTGGGCCCAACTAAAACTCAAAGTTCATAACAATGAAACATTTAAAAAAAAAAAAAAAAGAAAGAAAGAAAGAAATCATAATCACAGAAAAGCTCAAGCTGTCAAAAGAATTAGCACAAATAAAAAGGCAAATATGATTGACATGACAGTGAAGTGACTTCCCATTTTCTCTCAATAAGGCAATAACGATCATTCAATTCTTTCAATTTATCCCACATTATAGTATAAGTTCATAATGTTAAGTCAGAAAAATTCTCAAAAAATCTGAAGCAAATGGCAAGAATCTGAGCCTATATTTTGTCCCTTCACATAATAAAGGATATCTTGCAAAAAGCTGGAAAGGAAAGGGTGCGTGAGAACATGTGGCAGTTGTTGCTAATACATGGAAAATCAATCATCCAATCAAACAAAATGTGATTACTATCATAACGTTACCAGACCCCTCCTCCCATGAAATACACACAGTATAGCACAAAAGCAACCAGAAAAATATCTAACAGGTATAAAGGATAGTAGAAAATTTTCAACAATGTAGCAGAAAAATTTTCCGTAGCACTGTAACATATAACCAAATTAGACATAAATGATAACAGAACGTTCAAAAGAATATTAACAGAAAGGAATGAACTCCATTAAGATCCACAAAAGCCAATAATATTTCATAATAGCTTGAAAAGTTAATCTATCTAATTACTGATTCTAAAACGTACAAAGCTCAAAGAAAATCGCAAGCAATTTTAAAGTCCATGCTCTAGTTAAATCTCAAAGATTTTGAGAGAATAAGGGATTGGAACCTGAGTTACGTAAAGTCTTCCTTCCACATTATCAGAGTGGTAAGGGTGCGGTTTGCCTGGTTTGACTTCAATTCCTGATCAAAACGAGCATATAGGTCAAATAAAACATTTAAAATTCAAAATCTCAGGAAATCCAATAACAGACTTATCCGACTGCTGATTCCAATTTTTCCCACGATTTCTCGGTGATCAACACATAAAAGAAATGGAAACCCAGAAAATAGGAGAATCGTAAATTCACGATACCAGAAATGGGAATACAAAGGAAAATGATGGCAACACTTACCCCAGAAACTCATTGCTTCCTCCTCTGCTACAAAATAGTTCAAATGCTCTAAGCTGAGTTCTCTAAAACCCTAACTATTTTCTCTCTCTTTCTTTTTAAACCCTACCACTGTCTCAGGTTTGGGTTAGCGCCAGCGCGTTACGGGAAGATCGTGAACCCTAACAAGGGAAGGACACGTGTCTTTAACGGTCGTATGTATAAACAAAGACAAAGACAAAGATTTGGGCTGTCGCCAACTTCCTTATTCACTGTATGAGGCCCAAGGTGACCCAAACATAGAGGCCCATTAACATTTTTAATTGGGTTGTTTCTGTTAATTTTTCTCCAAGGCCTTAATTAAAATATCGAGTCCTTAATATTGCATGAAATATTAATAAATTTCATCTTTTAATGAGTCAAAAATTTAGTTTAATAAATTTAGCACGAATTAAGAAATAATTTCGATTTTGAAAATACAAATTTATAATTCACATCGCATGACACAAGGACACACACCTCCTTTACACTTAGACATAAACATTTCTTATCTTAAGAGGCAACATACCAATCATAAAACTTATTAAAATAAATGAAAAAGTAAAATTTTATTTTGCTTATTTGAATTCCTATTCTATGACCTTTCTCATTCTATGCCAGATGTAGGGGAGTGGTTTTTGATTCCTCCTCCTGTTATTGTTCATGCTTTGATACTGCAGCAATGAAACAATCTATAATTCCATCAAAAAAAAAAAAAAAAAAAAAAATCCTGTTATTGTTCATCGCTTTGATTACTGCACAATGAAACATCTATAATTCCATCAAAAAAAAAAAAAAAAAAAAAAAAAAAAAAAAAAACTCTCTCTTTTTATTACTATTTCTTTTTTTCAATTGTATTTTTTGTATATCGATTATTATTATTAAATTTATTTCCTACCATCGGGTTAAAATTCGTTGTCGTGGGGACTTTGGGAAAATATATATTATACAATTAAATTTGAATTAGTTGTAAGGTCCAAATATAAAAATAAAGTAGGGATTTTGTTATGTGATGGGTGTGTTTCCAAAAGTTGGGAGTTGGATTCCACCATACCCACCACATTAAAGATATGTATATATAATATAATTAATTATACAAAGTCTAACAATTGAAACACATGCACCAATACGTAAATATATAATCATTAATTTTTGTCTCAAATAATTATTAATAATGATGCATTTCCTCCAACCCATTTTAGGAACAGAAACAAACAATTGGTGATTTATTACAGTTTCGTTTTCTCTTTGGCAGTTCACAACCTGCCATTGCAATTGATATCTTAGCTTCTTTAACCCATGCAAAATAGCCATTTTAGTCTTATATTTTGATTTTCTTTTTTTATTTCAAGAAAATTGTGAGAATTTAAATTTTTGTCTATACCAAAATATTAATAAAGGGTATTTGTGTTATGCATAGAGTAAACTTTTTTGTCTTATTGTTGGATGTACATAAATTTCCAAATAATGGAAAATGTCCTCAACTACCCGTCCACCGCAGATCACCAGGATATAAAGAACAATGTTGACACAGTAACTTCTAACCCTTCGGAGCCAAGCAATGGAATTTTTATTGCAGATGGAAACGTCAAGGACGTTTCGAAGAAATTCACAATTTGAATGTGATGTTTCAGATTTTTTTAAAAAAAATTTAAATTCAATTCAAACAATCATTAACGTGGAATTAGATAGACAAGTTTATTAATGACATTAGATTAAATCGCGCTTAAAAGTAAAAAAAAGTTAATTAACACGGACAAAAAGTATAAAGCAACTTGATCATTTTCAATTGCATGAGATTTTACTCAATATCATATATATTTTTATATATGTAATTATTTCTTAATATTAACTGCTGTTAGACAACAAATAAAATTAATTGTATTTAAAATCTCTCGTGTCTCAAATAAATATTGAACAAAGATTATTTATTAATTAGATTCTGCAATGAATCTAATCAAATAATTAGTCGATGGTTTAGTCTTTTCCCAAATTAACAAACCATGATAATCAACTCATACAGTATGGAATATTTAACAACTAAATTTAAAGAAGAAAGTGAGATTTGGGATGACATAATGCATCTTTTGCTACTAAATTAAGCATCATCCTTGTTACCATATTCTGAAGTTTAGACCTCATTTTCCAAAAAAAAAAAAAAAAAAAAAAAAAAAAAAAAAAAAAAAAAAAAAAAAAAAAAAAAAAAAAAAAAAAGCAACCATCTAATCAATACATCAAAGGCCCTTAATTAAATGGACAAAGAACTTACTTTGCTTTGAAAAAAAAAAAAAAAAAAAAGAAGAAAAGAAAAGAAAAAAGAGCTAATGAAATAGGGTAGGCCCTTATAATTAAATATGTATATAAATATAAAAAAAAACTTCTAGTCTTTTAGACTTGGACATGACCATTTTGCTTTTGGTTGAGATGTCACCTCCTCATGTCTAAACAAAGGATACTTTTTGACTTTTTATGTATCCACATACCTGCCATTTTTATGTAATCCTGACGTTTACGTGTGAAGTTCATGGATTTTTTTTTTTTTTACCATTTGGGCAAATTAACTCTAATTGGACTAGTTAAATTGCAAATTAACCTTTTTTTTTATTATTATTTTTTAGGAGGGAACTAAATCATTAACTTGTAATTATCAAATATGGAGGATCCAAGAAATCCTTTTTGAGGATATGGGTGATATATGAGTTTTTTGTTTGGGGGAATTCAAAGATAGTGACTGGCCATTCTACTAGAAAATCACCTGCATGTGAATGTGTGTTTCCTTTTTTAAGTTGATGCAATTTGAATTGGCTTTAAACCTTTTTTACCCTATTATTAAAAAACACATAATACACATACCAAAAAAAAAAAAAAAAAAAAAAAAAAAAAAAATCACAACCACACAATGATGCATGCGATTTGAAAAAAAAAAAAAAAAAAAAAAAAAAAATCACACACACAATGATGATGGATTTGAAAAATAGTATAATTCTTCTGATCTTTGGTATTACTAAGTTAATTTAACTTATGATTGAAATCATCTACAAAACTTAAAAGAATTAATTTGAATTCCATTTTTAACGTATTACAATTAAAAAAAAAGATATAAAGCATAATAATAAACCTACAATAACTATAAATATTTGATGTGTAACGGAAGCATGTGATTTAATTGATCTTTTTATTTATACACAAAAACGAGAAACTTCTCGAATTTTATCAATTGAGTAAGTAAAGTATAATATTATTTTTATTATATATTTCATAATATTTTTTTGTCCCTTGGACCACTCCGTCGATGAAAAAAAAAAATAACTGAGCTATGATTTAGCTGTATCGTTTTGACCAATGAGCCCCAAACACCCATGATGTTCATTTTCTAGCGATAAAGAGCACACACAATAAACAATTATTTACATTCGATCTGTGGGTTGGGACTTGTGAGTTAACAGTACGTAGTCGTTTTCTTATTTGTTTATTTTATTTTTTGTTTTCCTTTCCACTTAATTCTTGAAAAGTACTCAACAGAATTTTACAAGATCTTATTTCTTAGAATAATTTTACAACAGAATTTTTCTTTCTTTTAGTACTCAATATATAAATAGACACAGTGATATACAAGAAAATTTTAGTGGCCATTTCAACTTTTTCGTCGGTCCATTGAATTTCTCTATTATTTAAATTATATTTATGCTACACTTTAATTTATAAAAGTATATATATTAAATATAAATATTTAATAGATGTGATACTTTTGCATCTTTTTACATATCAGAGTACAAATTTTTTATTTTTTAATCATTTGCAATTATTTAATGAATATAATTTTTATGATGATGTGTTCAATAAATATAATTTTTATAAATTAAGGTGTTTAATAAATATAATTTTATAAGATTAAAGAATGTAATATGCTAATGTGAATAGTTGATTATGAAATTATTTTTTATATATTTAATCATGCTTATGTCATGTCATAGTATAAGCAAATATGATTGATTTTATAACTATATTATATTAATGAGATTTAAAAAATCCGTATTTTTTATAAAAAAGAGAGAATAAAAAACATATTTAACAATTGAACGAGAGAATTTTTTTTAATTTGGAATAATAATGTTTAAAGCCCTTACAAAACTATTAACTCCACCATTTAATCATGTATATTTAAATTTTCTTGAGACTAAATATGAAACTATTTCAGGAGCCTTCTTTTTTTCCTCTTTAGTATTTACAATGAAAGAAAAAAAAGAAGCATATTAATATTTTTTCATATAATTCATTACTTTGCAACATGTGATGATATATAAATTTGGGTAAGAGGTCCATTGAACCATGATATACTCATGATTTGATGTGAATGCTTTTTTTTAAAATTTACATACAAAAAAAATATTAAATGAAATGAAATAATATTTTAGGTCATACAACCTTTTTATAATTCTAACCTTATTAATATCTAGGACATAACCTTTGGAAATCATAAAAGCAAGACTCATATTCGGTTGGAGAAAATTCACAATCAATAACTTTTTTTTTTCTTTAAAAAAAAAAACCTTCATTTAAATTTTAACTATGTATAAATGGCTTTTGACATGAAAGCGCTAAATTGTTTTCAAAATTTGATAAAATTATAGAAAATAATTATAAAAAAATTTAACAAATAAACATTTATTAGTTGAGATTTATTTACTTATTCAATATAACATGATATTACATCACATATTAAATTTATTTCCTTTGGTTTGGAATACACAATATAATTGATGCTTAAGATTAGAAAATTTAACAAAAATAAAAAAAAAATCTTTGTAATAGTTGCATAATTATTAAGAATAATAGTTAAAAAAAAGGAATAACTAATCAAACCTATAAGTAATTTAAGGAGCCAATTTTAAATAAATTTATATCAAACCTATGTGACTTTATTTTTTCTTTTTAAAATTTCATTAAATAATGCTTATTGAGTTTAGAATGGGTAAAAATAATGCGAGTGTAATTGAAAATATATTTGGATAACTTAAATTTACAAGAAAAGTAATTTTCCGTAATACCAATTGATTGTCTTTTTTAAGTACAAACATTTATATGGAACAATTTATTATTATCTCTCTTTTATAATACATTTTACATTTGAAAAAATAATTTATTTTAAAATATTTGTCACATTTGTAGTTTCAAAGAATAATAAATATTTTTTTATGTTTATCATTTGTACATGACTAATAATTATTATTTTAAAATATTTGTCACATTTGTAGTTTCAAAGAATAATAAATATTTTTTTATGTTTATCATTTGTACATGACTAATAATTATTACTTCAATTTAATAATTTTTTTAGAGAATTAGTATTGAAATAAAAACAATATAGTCAATTTACTTAATAATTTATTGTAACTTAGATAAATTTAATAATTTTATTAAAAAATGTGAAATTTTAAATATAATAAATATTATAAAACAGAGGTAGTATTAAAATTTTAACATTTCTATAGAAAATTGTTTTCTTAGAAAAGTACTAATTTTTGAAAATAATTCATTTTCTTAGAAAAGTACTAATTTTTGAAATATTGAATTATTATTTTTCAAATTATTTTTTCGTGCAATGCTGACAACGAAATGCGACTCTAAGATACAGAAATTTCTCCAATGCAGACAAACATAAAAAAAAATATATTTAAAAAAATATAATCGCTTTCCTCCGTAAATCAAAAAAGATATCCTGCAATGCAATACAACCAAATTATTATTTTCTTGGAAAGAAACGCAGCCTTAAAATGACGTGGACCGACGACTATTATATGTCCGTCTCAATAGCCGTCCATAACTAAAACTAGCCGACATCGATTCTTATTATAACAAAGATTGAAACGGGAATTTGTTTAGGTGAGAAGAGAGAGCGAGAGTGATGAGAGAGATACACCAACAGTCAAACGAAACAAGCAAACCGCAAATGTCCTCTCTCTGCAACTGCAACCCCATCATGTAGATTGTAGAAGGTCGCCATTTCTGATTTCTGATTTTTGGATCACTCTCTCTTTCGCATATTCTTCTTCATAGTAGCATTTTCACAAATATATATATGTCATGTCAATGTAGTGTTGTTTTCTTGTCCCTTCTCGCACTTTTTTCCTCTTCAAACATCAACTTCACCTGCACAATCCCGCAAAAACCTCGCTATCTAACTGCCACTCGTCCGCCATAAAATTCCGGCTAACTTCATGGATTATAGGAAGAGCTTAAGGTGCATGAACTGAAAATTGCCGGCAAAGATAGCCTCAGCGGTCTTCACTTGTTTTAATGGCTTCAACTAGTTCAACGCCTACTGACCCTTCTTCTTCTATACCAGAGGACACCGCAACCAAAGTCGTGAACAAGAGATACGACGGGTTGGTTGCGATTAGAACTAAAGCTATAAAAGGTAAAGGAGCATGGTATTGGGCACATTTAGAGCCGATTTTAATTCGAAACCCGGACACGGGTCTTCCTAAAGCAGTCAAGCTTAAGTGTTCCTTATGTGATGCCGTTTTTTCTGCTTCAAACCCATCGAGAACTGCCTCTGAGCATCTTAAACGAGGGACTTGCCCCAATTTCAACTCTGTTATGAGACCCAATTCTGCTGTTTCTCCTTTGCCTATATCGTCTTTGCCGTCTCCTCCGCATAATCATCGCAAGCGAAGCTCTCACATGGTCACTCCTTTAAGTTCACTCGCTTTAGTTGAGTCAACTCGTTTTTGTAACGAACTCGGTTATTCTAACTCCGCGTTAAGTCAACAGCAGCATTTGGTGTTATCTGGTGGAAAAGAGGATTTGGGTGCATTAGCAATGTTGGAAGATAGCATTAAGAAGCTTAAGAGTCCAAAAGCTTCGCCTGGTCCTTCATTAAGCAAGGACCAGGTTGATTCAGCTCTTGAATTATTTGCTGATTGGTTCTACGAGGCTTGTGGGTCAATCTCTTTTTCGAGTCTCGAGCACCCTAAGTTTCGAGCTTTTCTTCATCAAGTAGGCTTGCCTTCTTTGTCAAGAAGGGAATTGTCTGGTGCAAGGCTCGAGAACAGATTTCACGTGGCAAAGACTGAAGTGGAAGCTAGAATTAGAGACGCTATGTTCTTTCAAGTTGCTTGTAATGGCTGGAAGAACAAAAGTTGTTGTAGTGGAGAAGAGAATTTGGTTAAGTTTAGTATTAATCTTCCAAATGGAACTAGTTTGTATCAAAAGGCAGTGTTAACTGGAGGATCAGTTTCTTCAAAGTATGCAGAGGAGATTATGTGGGAGGCGGTGGTGAGCATATGTGGAAATGCTGTGCACAGATGTGTAGGGATAGTTGCAGACAAGTATAAGGCCAAAGCGTTGAGGAATTTGGAGATTGAGTATCAATGGATGGTGAACCTCTCATGTCAGGTTCAGGGGTTACATAGTTTGATCAAAGATTTCTGTAAGGAGCTTCAACTTTTCAAGACCGTTACTGAAAATTGCTTCAAGCTTGCTAATTTTATAAATAATAAATCTCAAGTTAGGAGCAGCTTCCAAAAGTACAGGATGCAAGAGCTCGAGTATGCTGGGTTGCTTCGAGTTCCTTCCACTAAATGTGAATGCACGAAGGACTTTATGCCCATGTATGTGATGCTGGAGGATATATTGAGCTGTGCCCGTGTGCTTCAAATGGTTGTCTTGGATGAGCCATTTAAGGTGATGAGTGTGGATGATTCTGTTGCTGCGGAAGTTGCTGGTATGATTCAGAATGAAGGATTTTGGAATGAATTGGAAGCAGTTTATTCATTAACGAAGCTAATTAGAGGGGTGGCTCATGAGATTGAGGTGGAGCGGCCATTGATAGGGCAATGCCTTCCTCTCTGGGAGGACTTAAAAGCAAAAGTGAAGGATTGGTCTGCAAGATTCAACATTGTTGATGGACATGTTGAGAAAGTAGTTGAAAAGAGATTCAGAAAGAACTACCACCCAGCATGGTCCGCCGCATTTATACTTGACCCTCTTTACTTGATGAGAGACACAAGTGGAAAATACCTTCCTCCATTCAAGTGCTTGACACAGGAGCAAGAGAAGGATGTGGACAAGCTTATAACTCGACTGGTTTCCAGGGAAGAAGCTCATGTTGCCTTAATGGAGCTTATGAAATGGAGATCAGAAGGGCTAGATCCACTTTATGCTCAAGCTGTTCAGGTTAAACAAAGGGACCCCTTGACTGGAAAGATGAAAATTGCAAATCCGCAGGGCAGCAGATTAGTGTGGGAAACTTGCCTGAGTGACTATAAAACATTAGGCAAGGCTGCAATCAGGCTTATCTTCCTCCATGCAACTTCATGTGGGTTCAAATGCAATTGGTCTTCTTTGAAATGGGTTTGTATGCACAGGCAATCAAGAGTGGCCCTTGAAAGGGCTCAAAAGATGATATTCATTGCAGCTCATGCTAAGCTTGAAAGACGGGATTTCTCAAATGAAGAGGACAAAGACGGAGAGCTGTTCCATGTGACTGGCTGTGAGGATGACATGCTCAACGAGGTCTTTTCTGATGCACCATCAGTGTAATGTTTTCCTTTTTAACTCCTGTAGAATTTTGAATCGTAGGATTTATTGAATTCTTTTGCTCTCGTTCATTTTTACTTCTAGTTGAAGATGTGAGAGGAATGATTAGGACAGAACGTGTTTGGAGGGACTTAAACAATGTATCACTACACTGCATAGCTGCATGATTTGAATGAATCACTTATCTCTTCTCGGGCATGTTTTTGGATTTTTTTTGCTTGTAAATTCTTGAAAGTTGAAACATTTTCCAGTTTTCCTGTTTATAAACATATATAAAAATAGTCTGAAATGTAGTTTTGTTATAGTAAGTTGTTTGGTTTTTATACTACATTAAAAACATTGCTTTATCAGGCTTCAGCATCTAGGTAATTATAACTAGACTGCCACAAAATTGGTTACTGATTCGTTTTGTTCGCTGGCAAGAATTATTTTTCTTTCTTCCTAGTTTCATTTTTTTTTTTTTTGGGACTTTTTTTGTATAAAATCCTAACTAGGAAGCCATTTTTTGTATGAATTTTCTCTATCTACGGGAAATATAAATGGATTATTATCTAAAAGATATCACTTTGTATTCTGCTTTATTTCACCTACTGGAGTAGGATTGTTGTGCCTATAGACAATATAAATGAGTTGTTTATTCAGCAAAAGATTAATTCTTTCTGTATTTTGAATTCGCACCTTGTGAATTCTCTGCAAATCACTTTGTAACTATTATATGGAATTTGGACTACTAAGTACTTTTCTTCCATCTCTAAGCAACTATCTTACCTAGCTGACATTTAAATTAGTATCATCCAAACAAGTTTAATTGAAGCATAGATTTTCCTTGTCCAATAAGGACTGTCGCATGAAAAACTCAACTAGGTAAACCTTTTTTCATAGATGATTATATGTTTAAAAAGATGAGGTCAACAGTGTTGTTCTTCACCAGACAAGTTTCTATATATTATTTTCAGCATGGGAATCCTTGTATAGCAATTTATTCTGATGCCATCATGCATTACATCAGTGATTTAACCCTTCAAATAGTGATTACTCTAATATCCTTTTATATATTTACTAATATATAAAATCAGAAATAGCATAAAATCAGTGAGGAAAAGGAATCATAACAGCAACTCGCTATTGACTGATTCAAGCGTGATAGTATTTCCCTCTAAACTGTTGTCTGCTGAAAGAAAGCATCAGTTCCAGTTTTTCTAATGCTATTGTAACTATCTATCTTATTTCTACATTATGTCATAACCATCTTTGGAATATAGTCATATGCCAGAGCGATGCTTCCTAACTTTGTAATTTATGGGCTATAATTATTGCTCCTCTTAACGTTAGTTGTAACCTGACTTTCAATTAAATTCCTTAATAGATGTGATAAATCATCAGAGGTTGTCAATTCTTAGTTTCCCAAATCTGAATCAACTGGCAATGAATCGTGAACTGCCTTGCCACCTGAAGTGTCCACTAAATTTGTCTTCACTTTCTTCATGTTCTAAGAAATTAAATTTGTCCTTCCCTGGTCCAGTTTTTCACTCATATCTAGGTTCCACTTTACATATTGAAGAGATGACAAAAGAAATAGGTCTGACTTTTTGTCTGAACTGCTATCATATAGCTCCCGTAAGCTCCTCAATTTTAAATTTTTGTCAAGGAGGCAATTTTGCTGTTCAACCAATTCTGTGTTACATAAAACCTTCATGCATGAAATGCTCATTGAACACAAAATGATAAGCATCTGGTACATTTTACGAATGATGCTCTGTCATATGTGGTCATGGTAAATTAGTATCAGCGCAGGATGCTATATTACATGAAATCAAAATGGACCAGTATGCATGTGGAGTCCAGAATTATGTTGGGGATCAGAGAATTTTGACTTTTTTGGCAATGGAGCCATGTCTTGACATCCTGAATTTTGAGGATTAGCCAGGATTGCTTACATGGAAGTATCATTGATACAGTGAACTTTTAAGTTCATGTATAATACTCTTTTTTGGGGCAAAATATGTCTGAAATTATTGAATAAACTTGTCTGGCCTCTTCTGTCTCCATCTCCATTTCAGCAGCAAAAATGATCAGGCTAAGAATTTTAGCTAAATCTTGGTCTTCTTGCGCTATTATTGAATTTCTCAAAGTTTTTTAGTTGATTTATGTTCATTTTCTATCAAATTTATTTAGAAGAGCATTTTAGTTAACCTTGAAGGATCAGAATCCTGACAAAAAATAGCATACCCATAAGTATCAAGCATTAATTTGTTTTGACCAAACATTAGGCAGCATCTTTGAACCTCAGGCCTTTTACTGAAAATAAAATAACAGCAAAGAAACGTGCTGAAATATCTCATGGTGCACAGTTGCCTGCCTGTTCTGTGATCAAAACTAGTGAGTAGTTGGTATATAGATAGTAGTGGCCAGTGCTTATATGCTCATTGAGTTGTAGAGTTAAGCATCCTTCAAAAAATAATATTTCTTACCAAACAAAAAATTTTTGGCTTGAAATTTTGATTAGCATCGTTCTGCTGCAGGTAGGTTTCAGTTGAGCCGGTTCGATTGGGTAGATAGAGAGCCAGCTTTAGCCCTTGGATGATCTCTGAAGTCAAGCTTGGAAGAACTCAAGAGTGAATCTTTGTTCCCAAAGCAGCATAACTCATTGATGCAACTCTGCCGTATCACCTGGATTGTCTGTTTACGAAAATGTAGAGCCCCACCATGAGGAGTGGATGTCTTTCTCAGGCTTTGGTTGTTACGGTCAAAGAAAAGTGAGGACTAATGGGCCTTCACTCCTTTGTTTCTCTGTCCCTCTGCCCCCTTGTTTATCTATTTTCTTTTTATTATTTGTTCCTTAGGCTTATGTTTATCTCACCATCTTTGTTAACTTGTCTTTTAAACATTCCAATTCTCGTGAAACTCTTACTTTCAGGCTGGACGCTTTTCTAAACTTTTGATGTCAAGGTTGAAATTTTGAAGTTTTGTAGGGCTATCAGTTAGGGTCAGTATGATTGGTAAAAGTCTTGAGCAATGAAGGAGCAAGGAGGGCTGTCGGCATGGGAAGGCACAGGATGGCTGAAAGGGATATTGTAACTACCCTGAACTAATTTTGTAGGTACTATATTTTGGCAAATATTATTGACTACAACTCACCAAGTAGTTGGTGCTAGTATTTTTCAATATTCTTACTAGGCCACCTTTATGACACTAAATCTTAATTTACTCTGATGCAGTACTGTATATAAGTGCAGACCTATGACCTTTTCACCTGTCTACTGTATAACAGGTATAAGATCCAATTATAAGAAGTCTACGATTATGTTAACCGAAGGCTCTCAACTTGGCTTATGAAACAATATATGGAAGATAGTAACTTATGACACACAAGCAAGGTTGTGCTTTGCATGCATTCAAAGAAATGCTGTCACGGGTGGGTAAATCTTTGAAACCGTGATTTATATGAAAATAGTTCAAGTGACCAAGTGAGAGAGACGGAAAATACACAGTGCAGGCTGTGGCTTATGGAGACTTTCAATGGCTGTTGTATAATCTCTATAAGTGGAAAAACAATTCACTAGTTTTGGAATACTATCATTGCCTTTTGTTACGTCTTTAGATAGCAATCTCAGCAGCCTTCAAAACTGTGCCATAATTCCCTTTGATTACATGCAGCAGTAGAAACCAGATAGAATTTTGGACCACCTATTTCTCTCTCACACACACAAGCACGTATGCATGAGCTTAGATAGTTAAATTTACCCTTCACATTCATGGCAGTGAAAAGGAGAAATACCGAAGGGGGGTTTGTGCGCGCGCATAAAATGTGAAAGTCAATTATGCTTATCCCTTTTTCCTATTTGAGCAAAATCAGTAATAGATTATTAGATTGAATGTATCTACTAATATTTACCTATGGTTTTTGTCTTTTGCTAGTAAATTTGGTGGAGAGAAACAGGATGCTGTCGGTAAAGCTGACTGCTTACCAACTAGAAAAGGAAGCTTTTCTTACTGGTATGGTATGGATTTATTGTTTGCTCCACTTATGTTCTCCTGTTAAAGGGAAGAAAGTATAATGATTAATACAGAACAGGACTTTTCTTTCTACAAGAATCTTCACACTTTCAATGCTACCCCATCATTAACCTTCTTTTTTTTATGTATCTTTTTTTCCTTTCCACTTATACAAGTTTTGATTGTTTTTGAATTCGAAGCCCATCATCTCTGCTTAGATGAGATGATGTTGAAATGGATTGGTATTATTATTCATTGTGTGTGGCCCTTCTGTTTTTTCCCTTTTCTTCCCCTTTTTTTGAGAGTAATTTCCAGGCACTTGCTATTATTATGATATATGTCACATTCTAACCATCATGTACTCAAGAGATTACCATATCCAAGATGAATAATAACAAGAAGTGAAAACGATTAATAATCTAATCTTAATATTTCATTGAATTTATCATTGATTTTTAGTGCGGTAATTAATTTCAATTTAACATAAAAATTATTGCGTAAGAGGGTATTTTTTTTTTATTTAGAAGTTTAAAATTATAGACAGTAACGCTCGATCAATTTTTAATAATTTTTTTATTACTTATAATTAGAGAAGTGAATGATTAATTTTCTTCGTCCAGCGTAGATTAATATTAGAGTGCATTCTTGTGTAATGGTCTGGTGTGGTATGTGATTGGGTTGCTCATTATGTTGCCTCTTGTCCGTAGCCAGCCATCGATTGACAGATTTATATATATATATATATATATTCTTGCTTTTGCAATGATGATTCTGCTCAAGTCTAGCGGTGAATGATGCTAATTGCTATGTGATTGTGGCCTTAATGTTGCTCATTATTTTAATTTAAATTGAAATATCAACTTTAATGAGAAAAATTATACATTCTAATAAACAATTGTAATGAAACAAGAAATCCCTTATGCTGAATTTGACATCATTAAATTTCATGGGGTTCACTGCAAATCTCATAAATAATCATGATATAAATTTTACCAGGCAATCATGTATTACTATCAAAGTATATAATTCCCTTCTTTAATTACTCTCATTCCTTTTGAAATGATATCTGAGTTCTTTTTTTTTTTTTTTTTTTTTTTTTTTGGCCTTTGTCCGATAGCAGCCATGATTTTGACAGATTTAATTACTCTCTACGAATTTTGCTGCTATATATATATATACATATTTCTTGCTTTTGCCAATCGATGATTCTGCTCAAGTCTAGCGGTGAATGCATGCTAATTGCTATGTGATTGATGGCGCTTAATGTGCTCATTATTTTATTTTTAAATTGAAATAGTCAACTTTAATGGAACAAATTATACATTCTAATAAACAATATAGTAAATGAAAACAAGAAAATCCCTTATGCTGAATTTGACATCGATTAAATTTGCATGGGGCGCCAGCTGAAAAATGCTTATCATAATAATCATTGATATAAATTTACCAGGCAATCATTAGTATACTATCAAAGTATATAATTCCCTTCTATTAACTTACCTTCTCATTCTCTTTTGAAAATGATATCTGCCTTCTTTTTTTTTTTTTTTTTTTTTTATTTGAGGAAAAAAATTGAAAGACATGAGTTTACTTCTTGATAATCCTTCTCCCTCGAGTCGGACATAGGGATAGATATTAATCTAAGATATAAATTGAAATTTCTTATTTATTCTACTTAAAATTATCAAAGTAGGAAACTTCCTTTTTTCGTCCATAACTTTTTGCACAGTTAAAACATAGCCTTAGGTCACCACCTAAGAAAACATAAATTAACATAAAAGTACAAAGATATAAGGTTAAGAGTTAGGACTCCATCACTCTTCAATTATTCCTCTAAGAATCATGATTTATTACTCATTTAACAAAAACACTAATTAATCTTAATAAATCTCTTAACGTTTCTTTTTTTTTTTTTTTTTTTTTTTTTGAGAAAAAAATGAAAAATGAGTTAAATCTTTATCCTTCCCTCATGGATAGGATAGTATTAATTAAGATTTGAATTCTTTTATTCTACATAATATAAAGTAGAAACTTCCTTTTTCTTTTCATAACTTTTGAAGTTAAAACATAGCTCTCACCACCAAGAAAAATAAATAAATAAAAAAGAATTAGTAAGTAGGTCCATCAACTCTTCAATTATCTCCTCTAAGAATCATGATTTATACTCATTACAAAACCTAATTATTATAATCTCTAACGTTCTTCTAATTCCATCATTAGATCTACATTTTCTACGGCTCAAAACATATCCACCTAAACATCTTATTTCATTGCTCACTCAGACATTTTTTTTCTAATTTGCTTGTGAACAACAGTCCAAGAAAATCACTTATCTATATGTATATTGACTTATGTGGATTGGTGGGTCAATTTGTATCATGAGGATTAATTTTGTAGGCTTTAATTTACCAATGTAGCTTTCTGTTTTCACCGCAAGCAACCAGTAGAGATGATTATTAATTCTCTAACAAAAAAAAAATAATAATAATTTATATAGTTGTTAGAAAATGTACAATTTTCTAATCTTTTTCAAAAGTATTAGTTAAAATATTCTGAGTGTGGTTATTTCAAAAAGTACGTGTCATCGTTTGGATGGTAAGCAATGTAGATGTAACTAAATCTAATTTTTCGTTTTAAAAAATATATATATATATATATATTCATCTAAGAGAAAAGAATTTGAATGTAATGAATTAGCTACATGCATGGCTATCATGAGTTGTCTCCATCTGCATAATTATAAAGTGATCCCAAAAGAAAAGAAACACACACACAAATGTATATGTCTACAATCCTCCAAAATGAAAATATATATTTTGTTTTGAGTATCCAAATTAGAACACACATTAACCTTAAATATTACGAATCTATTCTTGTTTTCTTTTAAGGAGGTTGAAAAATTTATTGACAATTGGCTTAATTAGGAAAAAGCTCTACCTATAAATCAGGACATTAAAACCTGTGAAAAGATTTTATCTAAATACTATTTGTAGCCTGAGCGTGAAGGCAGGTGTGTAAAACAAAAAGGTTGAAAATTTTAAGGTTGGCTGGATATAATAGTAGGTCAGATTGTAAGCAATGGACACCCAATTTTACGTCAAATCCAATTATACAGAGTTTCGACTTAATTGTGAGTTGCATCTTATGGGCCAGCTTAGCTGCATTTTATGTCCAATTGACGTTTGACTTTTGGCCCAATAGACATCTATAGAACTTCTTCTATAAGTGTGTATACATATATTTACTGTATAGGTTATATATTACAATGCTACAATATAATAAATTATAGAAATAATTATTTAATTACAAAGGATTGAAAAGAGATGGAATTTGAGACCTTTTGGTCCCAAGACACGACAACTATGAGAGAAGGTGCCTCGCTTAAGGTTACACCCCGCCAAAGTTTCATTTTCAATATCGTGCTTCAGTGCTCTCTTATCTCAGATCATCACATGACGTGGCATAAAATTAATGGTACATATTATACAATTATAGCAATCAATACTATTAGTTGGGACTGGTAGCATTAATAATCCCCTGTATAAAATTAATGTCAGCATAAATTGTTTTATTAAACAATATCTCTTATTCCTGTAAAAAATGTCCATTGCTTTTGCTCCGCCACTCTCATTGTGAGCGTGATATGTTCAAGTATTAAGCACAATCCTGCGATATAAATAGAGCTTTCCATGCGACGCTGCATTTATAACCATTACACCATACAGTAAAATGAGTTATTTACATTCAGTGTTAATTTCTAATGATCTACTTGAACTCTACAGGCAAGCATAACCATCCTGTTACATAATATCCACCTATCCAAGCAATGCGTAAATAGTAGTTTCACAAAAAAATGTAGAACATCGCAACATACTAATAATAAAGGAAAATTCCAGCAAAGTACCCCACCAAATGGCAAATTTATTCAACATTCACCTGACAACTGGCTGCCTCCATCAGACCATTGCGTATTTGATCACTGATATCCCTAACATGACCAGGGCCATGGGGAATAAAGACAGTAGTGTTCTTAGATGAGTTGCCAAGGTCTTTGATTGTGTCGAAGTATTGAGTTATCATGATAAGATCCATCACCTCCTTAGCAGTGGTTCCCTCCACCTTGTGAGAAAAGTTCAAGATGTTCTCTCTCAAGCCATCTGTGATTGCCTGCCTCTGCCTGGCCACCCCAACCCCCCCAAGGTACTTGGCTTCAGCATCAGCTTCTGCCTTCTTAACTTGGAGCACCTTCTCTGCTTCCCCTTTGTATACACTAGCAAGCCGGAGCCTTTCAGCTGCAGTGTATAACCAAATATTAAGTGCTTACAGTAAAACTAAAGCAAGGGATTAAACTGAACTACCATCAACGGAAACTACACCATTGGCCAGTGTGAATTCCTTGTTAGTTCAAAAATAATCAAATTTGCAGACAAAATAACACTTATTTCAAGTGAGTTAAAGTTTTCTGATAATATAATCAAAATCATAATTTGTTATCAGCAAAAACATCATTTTGGTTTGGTGCGTGATCCATGCATAGAGATAGGTAGATTTTTAAACTGAAACTAACACAAGAGGAACTTTAAGTTAGTAGCAAGAGCATATGAATAATAGAAGAGTATCTGTAATGTACAAAAACAGTAATGGCCAGCAAACATAACAGAGCTATAATTCATGTCATCTGATTTCTTCATAGCAGAATCATATAAATTCTAAAACGTGTATGCGCTGAAATAAATGTGACACATCCTTCAAATAGCATCACCATGATGAATTTTCTGCTTGCATAGCAGGTATAAATTTATTCTAGTTGCTTATCCCATTCACTGCTTAGTAGGGTACGACAGTCTGCCCACTGCCAGCCCACAAAAATAAGAGGCTAACACACCATTCTCAAGAGACGAGAATCTCCATCTCCTTCCCAGAACTAATCATATCACCATTTTAATATTGAGCATTACATTCCAAAAACTGAGATGAGAAGACGGGTTTGGTGGATTAAATAGAGAAGAATCCAGAAAAGATGCAATACCTGCATTAATCTCATTCATTGCCTTGCGCACAGCAGCATCAGGTACAATGTCAACCATCAAAATGTGCTCTATGCTATATCCATAAGCTCCCATCACCTGATCCATGATTCAACATAAGATATCGGGGGCAAAAAAACAGAAAACAGACACAAGTTTCCAATAATATGAAAGGCCTTATAAACAATTAGAAGAAGCATATAACAGCCCAATCAAAATAGAAAAACAAAGCAATCGAAAAAACAACTGCGACAAGCTTAAGATAGTATAGAAAGAAACAAAAGTAAAGATGTCACAAGTACTATTGATGTAGCAGTTCAAATAAGATAACCTATGCCATGGTAAAGTTTCAGTTTCAAATTCACATGGTGTCTTTACTATCCACGATTCAACCAATATATCCTTGGAACAATTTTCAGTATTTATGTCAAATTGTCAATGTGGAATTAAACACCGCAGGCAAAACTGCATTCAAAAAATTATAATCACCACAATAATGCAATATAACATGTAAGAATTCTCATTAATCATAGCTGATACCAAACAGAATAATCTAACTACCTTCTCAAGTTCCTCCAAAACAGCTTTAGCAACTTCACCTTTCTGCTCAAAGAGTTCATCCAAAGTCATTCTTGGAACATGAGCTCGAACAACTGAAAAAAGACAAAACAGATGCATTAGAAACAAACAAGTGAAACTCCAAGAAAATATAAAAATAATAATAAAGGGAATAACTATAAAGATTTACCATCAAAAACATAAGCCTGAATCTGCTCTTTGGGGTTTGCCAACTCATAAAACGCATCATCAGCATTTTGCTTGACCACTCGGTACTGAATTGAGCAGAGTAACTGCACAAAGACATTGTCCTGCACAACAGTAAAACTATAAACCTTTTTTCCTCTCTTTCTTAGAGCAAAAACTGCTCGTCCCATCATATAATCATAAATAGAAAACAAAGTGCCTATTCCTTCTATTGAATATCGATATTTTTAATATAAACCAAATCTTCTTGTATTTCATGGAATAATAATATTCTTGAAACATCGATAATTTATATTGCATAATTTGTAAGGAAAACTAAATTTAGTACTCGTATCAATTCAAATAGAGTAATTGAGAAATGAAATCCGGAAAATAAGAAAACCTTGGTCTTCGTTTCGATGCGGACATCAAGGGAGTTGATTCTAGTGGAGAGGATGCCGGCAAGACACTGACCGGCGAAGGGGTTAAAGAAATGGAAGCCAGGCTGAGCCAATCGCTCGAAGCGGCCCCATCTCTCGATGATGCCTACGCTGGCTTGATCAACGCATCCACAGAAGATAAAGAACGCATTACCCATATCGATTGACTTATATTTGATCCGACTCTATCTTTCTCTCCAGCTTCCCTGCGAAGAAAATAAGAAGCTAATTCAAGAGAGTAAGAATAACGCGGCATCGTAGTGGCAGGCCACGGCAAAACACTTCACATCACTGCGTGGGCCTCTTTCGGTCCTTTTTCCCAGTAATAAAAGACCGTCAACAACTCTGCTGGGGTAATTCTTGCCTCTCTTTTCTTTTTCTCAGTGCATAAGGCTTGTAGTAGATTTCTTATTGGGCCTGTAATCCAATTAATGTATAACAATTTCATATTTTTAAAAAGAACAACAAGGCCCACAACTACAGGCTACAGGCTTAAGCCCACAATTTTCCTCACGTTGACTGCTAATGCTAATTTCATTTTCATCCAAATTGTCAATTAAACTCATATTTGCTTTCATCAATAAGCATATCAGCAAGTACAGATACATCAGTACATAAACGATTATAAACACATGCAAATACGACAAAAACAGCTTTAAACATTAATCCTAACGTTTAGAAAGATTATTAGGAATCAGCTCTGATACCACTTGTTGGGCATCAGCTCTGATATCACTCGTTGGGCCCTTTCAACCGATTAAGAGAAAATTAACGCAGCGGAAAAAGTACATAAACGATTTATAACAGCCATGCAAATACGACAACAGCTTTAAACAATTAATCCTACTAACGTTTTTAGAAAGATTATTAGGAATCAGCTCTGATACCACTTGTTTGGGCAACAAGCTCTGTCTGATATCACTCGTTGGGCCCTTTCAACCGATTAAGAGAAAATTAACGCAGCGGAATAATAAATTTGTGACACACAGATATTTACGTGGTTCACCCTCGACTGTTTAGGGCTACGTCCACGGGACAAAATCCGAATCATTCTTCCACTATTAAAATAGTAGATACACAACGAGAGTAATACAAAAATAGTGACACTCAAAGTGTTTCCCAAAAACACTCCATAATAATTTCCTCACTATTTTTCCCTCCCCTAAGTTTAGGAAACCCATCCTAAAATTAGAAAACTCTCTTGCTACATTTTCTCTCTTCTTTCTTCTGTGTGTTGTGTGTTCTGCCTCTGCCTCTATTTATAGGCAGGTTAACGCGTAGAAATGCCATGTACAAGCGTAAGAAATGCCAATGTACAACTCCTGCCTGTGTACAACTCCATTGGCCCTTCCATTTTTTGACTACACGTAGGGATGCCGTTACAACTGGTAAGTATTGTCCGCTTTGGGCCCTTCCGTATGAGGTCACCCTCACGGTTTTGTCCCCTTGGGTGCTGACTTCCTCAGCTCCCCAAAAGGCGCCTACCATGTTCTAAGACCACCGCACTTATGTACATCACTTCCCCCTCGCACTTAACCGATGTGGGATTCGCCTAAGGTGAGTGCACTGCGCACACAGCCCACAGCCACCGCTCACCCCCCCTTTAGGGACTCAGCGTCCTCGCTGAGGTTTGCCCCACCACCGGCCAGAGGAACGAGGCTTTGGCTCTGATACCAATTGTCATGGCCCAGCCCATGGTAAGTATTGTCCGCTTTAGGCCCTTCCGTACGAGGTCACCCTCACGGTGTACGCCATCACGGTTTTGTTTTCAGGCAGGCTTGCAACCGCCCAAAAGGCCTCAACCATGTTTCTGGAAACCACCCCTCTATGTACAGGACCCCACACCCTCGTAACTTAACCGATGTGGGATTTGCCTAAGGTGTGCTGGCCTTGCCACATACACCCCCCCTTGGGGACTCAGCCGGTCCTTCGCTGAGGTTTGGCCCCCAACCGGCCAAGAGGAACGGGGTTTCGGCTCTGATACCAAATTGTCATAGCCCAGCCCATGGTCCAATATTGTCCCGCTTTTGGGGCTTCGCAGCCCGTACGAGTACCCCTCTCAACGGTTTTGTTTTCCAAGGCAGGCATTTGCAACCCGCCCAAAGGCCTCAACCATGTTCTGGAACGCAACCGCCCTCTTATGTACAGGAACCACCTCCTCCGTACTTAACCGATGTGGGATTTGCCTAAGGTGTGCTGGCCTTGCCACATAATTGTGTCATGGCCCAGCCCATGGTCCAATATTGTCCGCTTTGGGGCTCGCCCGTACGAGTACCCGCCTCCACGGTTTTTGTTTTCAGGCAGCTTTTTGCAACCCGCCCAAAAGGCCTCAACCATGTTCTGGAACCAACCCCTCTTTTATGTAAAGGACCACCCCTCGTACTTAAACCGATGTGGGATTTGCCTAAGGTGTGCTGGCCTTGCCACATAAATAATTGTCACGCTTTGGGGCTCCAGCCCGTACGAGTACCCCCTCGGTTTTGTTTTCAGGCAGGCTTTGCAACCCGCCCAAAAGGCCTCAACCATGTTCTAAAACCACCCCTCTTATGTACAGGACCACCCCCTCGTACTTAAGCGATGTGGGATTTGCCTAAGGTGTGCTGGCCATGACAGTGGGTGAAGAAGAAACTGGAATCTCAATTGGCTGCTGATCCAGGAATGAGCTATGCTTTAATGCAAGCTGAGTTAAAGGCAAAATGGGGCATTGAGACTGAATATTGGCAGCTTCATAGGGCAAGGATAGCTGCTAGAGAGCAACTTGCAGGTTCACACGTTGAGAGCTACAATAAGTTGCATGAATACATTGCACAAGTTCAAATGTCAAACCCTGGAACTTTAATCAAATTTGAATCAATGCCAAGGAACAATGTGGATGAGCCACTTGTCTTTAGCTCCATTTTCATATGTTTTGAAGCAATGAAAGTGGGATTTTTGGAAGCGTCCTCGCTGAGGTTTGCCCCACCACCGGTCAGAGGAACAAGGGTCGGCTCTGATACCAAATTGTAACAGCCCAGCCCATGGTAAATATTGTCCGCTTTGGGGCGTTACGTCTCGTCGTCCCCCTCACGGATTTGTTTTCAGGCAGGCTTTGCAACCCACCCAAAACGCGTCTACCATGTTCAAGGCCGCCACCCTTTATGTACAGGACCACCCCCTCGTACTTAACCGATGTGGGATTTGCCTAAGGTGTGCTGGCCTTGCCTAAGGTTGTGCTGGCCTTGCCAACATAATTTTGTCATGGCCCAGCCCATGGTCAATATTGTCCGCTTTGGGGTCCAGCTCCGTACGAGTACCCCCTCACGGTTTTTTGTTTTCAGGCAAGGCTTTGCCAACCCGCCCAAAAGGCTCAACCCATGTTTCTGGAACCAACCCCTCTTATGTACAGGAACCACCCCCTCGTAACTTAACCGATGTGGGATTTGCCTAAGGTGTGCTGGCCTTGCACATAAATATTGTCCGCTTTGGGCTCCAGCCCGTACGAGTACCCCCTCACAGGGTTTTGTTTTTTCAGGCAGGCTTTGCACCCGCCCAAAAAGGCCTTCAACCATTGTTCTGGAACCACCCCTCTTTATGTCAGGACCACCCCTCGTCTTAACCGATGTGGGATTTTGCCTTAAGGTGTGCTGGCATTGCCACATACACCCGCCTTGGGGACTCGCGTTCGCTCGCTGAGGTTTTTGCCCACCACCGGCCAAGAGGAACGAGGGTCGCTCTGATACCAAAATTTGTCCCATGGCCCAGCCCATGGGTCACTAATTGTGCCGCTTTTGGGGCTCCAGCCCGTAACGAGTAACCCCTCACGGTTTGTTTTCAAGGCGGCTTTGGCCAACCCGTCCCAAAAGGCCTCAACCAATGTTCGGAACCAACCCCCTCCTTATGTACAAGGACACGCACCCTCGTAACTTAACCGATGTGGGATTTGGCCTAAGGTGTGCTGGCCTTGGCCACAATAATATGTGGCGGGTTGCAAAGCCTGCCTGAAAACAAAACCGTGAGGGGGTAACTGTACGGGCTGGAGCCCAAAGCGGACAAATATTGACCATGGGCTGGGCTATGACAATTGGTATCAGAGCCGACCCTCGTTCCTTCTGGGCCGGTGTGGGGCAAACCTCAGCGAGGGGACGCTTGAGTCCCCAAGGGGGGGTGTAATGTGGCAAGCCAGCACACACTTAGGCCAAATCCCACATCGGTTAACGTACGAGGGGGTGGTCCCTGTACATAAGAGGGGTGGTTTCCAGAACATGGCTTGAGGGCCTTTACCTTTGCAAACACTGCCCACTCTGCTCTGAGTCGCTGGCAACTGTGTTATGTCTGTTGTCCACCTTTGCAAAAACTAGCCCACTCTGCTCTAAGTCGCTGGCCACTGTGGACTTTCTGAGATATCATTCACCTCTGCAAACACTAGCCCACTCAACTCTGAGTCGCTGGCCACTGGACTTTTTGAGATATCATCCACCTCAGCGAACACTAGCCCACTCTACTCTTAGTCGCTGGCCACTGCACTTTTTGAGATATCGTCCACATCTGCAAACATTGGCCCACTCTGCTCTGAGTTGCTGGCCACCATGTTATGTCTGTCATCTCCACCTCTGCAAACACTTGCCCACTCTACTCTGAGTCGCTGGTCAACTGTGTTATGTCTGTCATCAACCTTTGCAAACTGCGCCACTCTGCTCTGAGTCGCTGGCAACTGTGTTATGTCTGTCGTCCACCTTTGCAAACCTTTGCAAAAATTGGCCCACTCTGCTCTAAGTCGCTGGCCACTGTGGACTTTCTGAGATGTCGTCCACCTCTGCAAACACTTGCCCACTCTACTCTAAGTCGCTGGCAACTGGGTTATGTCTCTTGTTCACTTTGACTTGTGCAGAATATCTTCACCAACATAAACCGTATACGTGAATAATGATCATGAATAGTAACAGTATACTCGAATAGTAACTGTATGCATGAATAGTAACTGTACATGTGAATAGTACTATGCATGAATAGTGCTGGGATTAACAGTGACGGGCTCAGCAACAGTAACGCCAATAGTAACTATTCACCATCGAGTTACTATTCTACTATTCATCACTAAGTCGATTTTGCAACGTCTTTCCGACCGAAAACCTTCCGCTCTGATACCACTTATTAGGGATCAGCTCTGATACACTTGTTAGGAATTCAGCCTCTGATACCAACTTGTTGGGGCATCAGCTCTGAATACCACTCGTTGGGCCCTTTCAACCGAAATTAAGAGAAGAATAGCAAGCGGAAAAAAGTAACTTGTGACAACACAGATATATGTGGTTTCACCCTCAACTGTTTAGGAGCCTACGTCCAACGGGACAAAATCCGAATCATTCTTCCACTATTTAAAATAGTAGGTCACAACGAGAGGTAATACAAAAATAGTGACACTCAAAGTGTTTTCCCAAAAACTCCATAATAATTTCCTCACTATTTTTCTCTCCCCTAGTTTAGGAACCCATCCTAAAATTCAGAAAACTCTCTCGCTACATTTTTTCTCTCTCTTTCTTCTGTGTGTTGTGTGTTTCTGCCTCTGCCTCTATTATAGGCAGGTTAAACGCGTAGAAATGCCATGGTACAACCTCCCTGTCGTGTACAACTCCATTTGCCTTCCATTTTACTTCCTTTTATTTTCCTAAGAAGATACCATGTGAAAAACATCTCAAGCCCAAAAGCACAGACACATGTTCTGCCTCTGCCTCTATTTATAGGCAGGTTAACGCGTAGAAATGCCATGTACAACTCCTGTCGTGTACAACTCCATTGCCTTCCATTTTTTACTTCCTTTATTTTCCTAAGAAGATACACATGTGAAAAACATCTCAAGCCAACGCACAGACACATCTCTACACGTGCGCACAAGCACACGTACACTTACGCAGAGAAATCTTCTAAAATTTTCGAGTAAATACGAGTATAAAATAGAATTAAGGAGTGTTGACCCATGCAGACATGTCTCCTGCAAGGATGCATTGCAATTGAAGCAGAATCTTTCAACCCACAACTCCATTATATTTAACTCTATTTATTCCCATGCTGTTTATTTTCTTATTGCTGATTGTTAATTTCATGGAATCAGAATGCAGCTAGGAGAGAGAGATTATTGTGTAAATAATAATTGGCAAGAATAAGATCATGTTGGGAACACCATTACAAGAAAACATAATTTAATTACAACCACGAATGAATCATCTCTCCCTGGCAAGAATCAGACAAATGGGACCTCTTACAATGCAGAGAGACCAGAAGACACAAAATGTTATTGATGGGGTTGGATTTGTTAGCTTTGTGTTTGGGAGGGAAGCAGCTTGATGTGGATCTAGATCTTCTGTTAGGCTTCTTAGCAGGCATAACTTAGAGCCAGCCAATTTTTATTATCAATCTTGAATATTTCTCATCTGTCTTCATTCTTAAACGTTTGAATTCAATATATAATTTTCCTTCTTTATTATTTCAAAAACAGATAAAAACGGCTCTTCTAAATTAATCCATTTTGTTTTATTAATTTGGCTAACTGGGATTTGAACTTAAAATATCTCATCCCTGGAAAATTTTTCTTGTGCTATTGATAACATCGATATCGCATGAATAATTATTGACATACAGATAAAAAAAAATAGTCGAATGTATATATCAGTATCCATCAAAGTTTAAATAAAAGAAAATGAAAACACAGTTTCTTCGTGATTGCTCTGAAATGATTGATGGTAGGGATGGAAAATTTTCATATCATTGGAGGAAATTCATTATTGTTTCTCCTGCGTGTATTTTTGTGTGTTTGTTTTCCAATAGTCTTGTTTCTGGTCGACAAATATATCAAGTTCTGATGGACCTAGCAAAGAAAGGGATATCTTAACAAATACCTTTCAAAAACAGCTTATTAAGAACTTTCTTGAGCCATTCAATATATATAAGCAGGATATTATAAACTATTTTACTTAATTTGATATAATCTTATTCATTGAGTACTTAAACAGCAACTTGGATTTTATTTTATTGTATAAGTAGAAGTATTTGATGATTTTGGCTCTTTGACAAGACTAATTAACATGGGGTCTTGCTTCATTTGTCTCCCAAAATGATCAAATAGGCCTAACACATTGCCGCAGATTTCTGTTGTCTCTCTGTTAATGGACATTGCAGCTAAAAAATGGATTAATCATTGGAGATTGGAGTAATTCTGATTAAATATGTGTTTACTGCATGTTAAGATGTATTAAATATTATTTAAGGTGCTGTCCTGGAAGCACACTAAAGATTTGTTTTTGGGGTTAATTCATGAAATTGGCAACTTGGTCCTGCAAAATAAAAATGTCCATTATTTTTGTGACTCAAACTTATTGGAGCAGCCCTATACTAGTTGATAATGCTATATCATTTTTTAACTTAGCCAGTTGGATTGACAGACTCCTTGACCAACCTCCCTTGGTTCGCTCTATATATATACAAGTCCACCACACTAGACCAAAGCATTCATCATTTCAGCAAAATTCTATCCAAAAGAAAATTTTTGAGCAAATACATAATAACAAATAAAAGATGGGTTGCTGGTCTGCTGAGAATGCTACAAATGCCTACCTCAAAACCTTGAGAATGGTGAGTATAAAAACATATAGATACCAAATACATTTATAAGTTTCAGCAATTGTAATCAAGTTCAAGTTACTATATGGCAATTTTTCCTAATTAGGTCTTTGTCATGTATTTGCAGGGTCAAAAGGCAAAAGAGCCAGATGTAGCTGAGTTCATTTCAGCATTAGCAGCAGGCAACAATGCACAACTAATGGTTGTGGCCTGTGCGAGTTTTTCCACCTCTACAGTGCTAGCCCTAGTGGCTGCAGCTCATCAGACCGGCGGTCGTGTTGTTTGCGTTCTTAGCAGTAGCAAGGAGTTGCAAATATCTAGACAAATCCTAGGCTTCGATACCTGTCATGTTGAGTTTGTTGTTGGAGAAGCAAAAAATCTTATATTAACCCAATATAGTGAAGCAGATTTTGTGCTTATTGATTGTAACCTAAATAACCATGAATCCATTCTTGGAGCGGTTCAAGCAAGCAGGAAACAAAATGGTGCTGTTGTTGTAGGATATAATGCATTGAATAAAGGATCGTGGTGGTCAACTGGGTCAAAAACCCAGTTGTTGCCTATTGGAGGAGGATTGCTAGTAACTAGAATAGCAGCAGGCTGTGCCAAGATTGGAAATTTAAAGAAGAGTAGCCATTGGGTTGTCAAGGTAGATAAATGCACTGGTGAAGAACATGTTTTCAGAGTCAGACACCCACAAAGAAAGCAAGTTGAAGCTTAAAATTTGTTTCAATACTAGCTTTATTGGCTGCATATGGGAGTAGAAGTGAATTTTGTTTTTAATTTCATTTTTCTCCATTTTCAAGCATGCTTGCTGGCCATAGGAATTAAATAAGCACACTAGGTTATAGTTTAATTGGAGTAATTACAAGAGTTTTTTCATGAGTCCAAAAATGTAAAATGTAAATGATCTTTTTATATACCTATATGTAGTATTCTTAATTAATGTATATGAAGTGGCCAAATGTTTTATACTAATTTTGTATTTCATAGATGCTACCCCGCACATGTTGATTATTAGATCTGCGTTTGCACATGGATACAAAGGCAATGGATTAACGTATTTAATTATTTAAACTGAAATCTTATATATATGGTTTCTCTTTGTTGTTTTGTTTATAGCCATAGTTAATCCAAGTTATAATATTTTTAGATGACTGCTTGCTGGTGATTGTCCAATTTATGGTTTTCTGCTTAAATTCTTTTCCCTCTCATTCAAAGGTCATGGAAAAGTTGTCCCGTCGTTTAGCAGATGACAAGGAATCTTTTCCTCGTCGTCTATTGAGAACAGCATACAGTTTTCTTTAATGGAAAATTTCCAAAAATAAAAAACTACTGGCTGTGTATTGACTGGTTTGTGTGGGCATGGAGAAGAGCTATGGCCTCTGGGTTTGAAAAATCTGTAGGCCTCACTACCAACCACCTTAGCGGTACCTTAGGGTCCCGCTAAGGTGGTTGGATATGAACGTAGAATCCTGGGTGCGACAAGAATAACATCATATTACATTAGGGAGTATCTAAAATAGATTTGTTTTGACATGAAAAGGAGTTCGAATGCAACAAACTCAGTTGTCCATTCCCACTAACATGTTACAGGATCAATGGAGCCTGAACAATCACTCATGAACGATCTAGAGGCATCGATTTGGCCAACTACCAGAACAGACGAGTTACAGCTTATATGTTGTTAATGAAGGATAATCCACCTCTTTAAACATCAAATATTCCATAAATTAAGCTGATTACAAGTGAATCACTGTTCAAGAACAGTCACAATAAAGTTCAATTAATCCTCAGCAAGAGGACACAAGTTAACAACACCACGAAACAGCTACGAGTCCTAAGAATTCAGTTAGTGTCGATCCATTCCCAGCTCACCATCACCCATTTGAAAATTGACTAGGCAGCGGCTGAAGAAAATTTTCATGGAAACTACAGACAGCTGCTGCAGTTACCTAGCTCCTGAACAACAGCTTCCATAGTTGGTCTTTCAACAGGAGACTCGTTAGTGCAAAGCCAAGCAATTCTCGCAAGCTTAGATGCTTCATATTCGAAGAACCTCCCATGAAGATTTGGGTCAATATAATCTTGAAATCTGCAGGCCTCGGCTCCTAGTCGTACCAAACTGGTAACTTTTCTTTTCCCTGAGAGGACTTGGAAAACAATCACCCCGAATGCATATACATCACTTTTCTCAGTGAATCGGCCAGTTGTTGTATACTCAGGAGCTAGGTAACCCATGGCAGCACTGGCCTTCAGGGCTGAGAATACAATGTCATTTGTAAGAAGGTTTTGTAAGCCAGAATCTGCAAGCAACGGATTGCATCGCTGGTCAACAAGAACCTTTTCAGCTTTGATGTTTTGGTGAATCAGAGCAGGTTTTTTCACTTTGTGCCCATGCAAAAAAGATATACCTGTTCAGGAAATGAACAAATCTTGGTAAAAAAGATCAACCAATAACACATTCCAAATTACCCACCAAATCATCAAATAATCATACACACAAGAAACTGTGAGAAAGAGAGAACAATGGCTCCAATTTCAAGAGAAAAAAAGAAAAAAGAAGTTTACATTTTCATTTTAGTCCTTAATTTTCCTCATCCGGCAAATACAATTTGTGACGATATTCTTTTAACACATTGATCATTGATAAAAAAATTCTCAAGCCTTCAAAACCAAGCACAAAGATGTGGATATCTAGAGTAATAATAACGATAAGGTAATTAAAACTGACCTTTGGCAATGCCCTTGACTATAGAAACTCTAGTGGACCATTCAAGCACATGGCCATCACCATCCTTCACATCAAGATACTGCAGCAAACTACCGTTAGGAACAAAATCATAAATGAGGAAGCACTCCCCTCTGCCCCTTGAACAACAAAACCCTCTCAATCTCACCAAATTCTCATGTCTCAGAGAGGTTAAAATATTTAATCCCTTCAAGAATTCAGTTTCTTCTGACTTGCAGCTACTTTTGCTAATGCTTTTGATTGCCACCACAGAACCGTCTCTTAGAATTCCTTTGTACGTTGCAGAAAAGTTACTCTTACCCAACAAATTCACCTCTGAGAAGTACTGAGTAGCAGTCTCCACCTCATCCAAGTTGAACCTGAAGTTCTGGAAGACATCTTGCTCGTATCCAATGAAATTCCTACCATCAGCTAAAGGATCCCATCCATTAGGGTACTCAAGACTGATTAGAGGAGAGCCATTCTTCCTATAAACCCCCTTGGCTTGATCAGTACTGAGACGACTATCAGAAATTTCAAATGAGCTGCCAAGTTTCTGTTTTCGGCGACGATACTGAGTAAATGACAGAATTCCCATAGCCAACAACGCAACAGTTACGACAACTGTGCCAACAACAACTGAAGCTTGGTGGGACTTCGACGAATTTGAGCAGCGGGTTTGGTTGCAGTGCAACTGCAAATTTGCTGTTTCAGGGATCTCTCTTGATGGCATACCAGAAGAACCAGGCCCAAAGGGTTCAGGTCTGCTTGGATTAAGATGGTCTGAATCATTGCAAGCTTGTAAATACATAAACCCAGCTCCACATAGTCCTAGGTTGTTGCCATATAAGAATCCATCATTCAGTCTCTTGAGAGCTACATCAACAGATGAAAGGAGGAAATCAAATTAGACTTGGACATTTCCTAAAAAATAAAAAAGAGGACATTAACAAAAAGAACAAATCATTGAAAATATGACACTTATTGGTCATAGCATCATTACCCAGTGGTACATTGCCGGAAAGAGAGTTGTTCCGGACATCTAGAGCTTCAAGCAACGGAGCATCAGCTAGTTTGGTGGGAATTGAGCCAAAGAAGTGATTGAAGCTTAAGTCTAGTCTCATTAGCACACCCAAATTTCCCAAACTTGCAGGGATCGCACCAGTAAATTTATTGGATTGGAGCGCAAGAACATTAAGCTTCTTCAATGTCCCGAGCTGGGTAGGTATACTTCCGGTGAACTGGTTGTAACAAAGCTGCAAAACTGCAAAGCAAGCAAAAATAAAACTATGTGATATGAACAACCCATTAGCACAAAAATGATTACCCCATGAAGGAGAGAATAACAATGTTGAGCAAGTATTTGAGCTTCTAGTTATAGATGAAAACCTAAATGATGATTGCAAAATCCTAACGGGGTGTTTGATAGCTAGAACCTCACGGGAAAGTGGATTGGGAAAGTAGGATTCCCATATTTGTTTTTCATTTATTTTGGTAAAACCCCGCAGAAATCGCACAAGCATGAAAGAAATATAGCAAAGATTCAAGCTTTTTCATGAGGATACAGACCAGAAGTAACCAAGCCGGTAAATCATGAACAGATGAAGTTTTGCATCGAATCAGTTCCGTACCGAACCAAAGAACTAAAGACAACAAGAGAAAAGAGGGGGTCAAAATTGATCCCTTTTTTTTTTGAGAAAAAAAATTAATCTTTTTATTTGTTGGCAAAAAATTGAATCCTTTACTTGATATTTCTTTTTGACTTCCCAAAATAAATTCAAACAGCATAGCAGTATTAAGCAAATTCAACTGCGTTAATTATATACATAGAATAGCAAAAAGTAAATATTCTTTTCCATTTATTGAAACAGAGAAGCAAACTTGTGAACTTCACATGTCCAGCCTAAGGGAAAGAAAATCCATATCTAAGAAAGAGACAGAATCAAGCATCACACATGTAAACAAAGGCATTTAACGATAAATATACTTAATATAACAAAGCTCAAGTTTTGTTTCCTCTAAAAGAAAGAAAGAAAGAAGGGGAAAAAAAGCTAGGAAGCAAGCAACTTACCTTGCAAATTCCCCATGTTCCCGATCTCGGGAGGTATCTCGCCGGAGAAATTATTCACATTCAAATACAAGTCACTCAGCTCTGTCAAGTTAGCTATTTCCCTTGGTATCTCCCCGTACAGAGAGTTATAATGTAAGTACAGACCTGTCAAGTTCTTTAACCCAGCAACACTAGAAGATAGCTTCCCATGGAGCCCCTTTCCCTGCAAGGAAATATTAGCAACTTGACCCTTCTCATTGCAGGCTACACCCTCAAATGAACCACCACAAGGGTCTCCATTAATAGTCCATGAAGAGATGTATTTGTCCTCTGGGTCCAAGGCTGCTTTCATGTCCATGAGTGCTATTAGCTCAGAGTTTGCACGGACCCCAGTTTCCTTTGAAATGAAAACAAAGAAAGTGAAGAGAATAACAGCAAGAGTCATTTCCGATTTCAGCTCCAAATAATAGAGGATGAGCTCTCTTTTTTGCAAACAAGCAGCCCTGGTTTTAGCTCCTCTCTCCCTCTCTCCAGATTTTCCTGTTGTCACAGGTTTTCTTCTTTATTTGGACCGTTTGTCCTCTACTCCTCTGTCCGGGTCTTACCTCTCTCTCTCTAGTCTCACTACTAACAAGTAAGTACTCTGTCTCCGTCTAATGTGCAAAGAGAAGAAGATAACAGAGAAGAGACAAGTTTGGCAGTGGCATCCATACTCAATTTAGTGGAAAAGATGCACGAAATGGGAAAACTAAAAGAAAAATGAAAAGCAAAAGATACGATTTTTTTTTTATTTTTAGTGCCAACTAAAAGAAAAATGAAAAAGTAAAAGATAACATGAATATTTTTATTTTGAGCCGTGCGATTAGTTGACTTTGGTTGGATGAGTATGGGGTGTTGAAGAGTCTCGGTTACATGGTTATGTTTCTGCTCAGTTGGTAGAGGAAGTAGAAACTTCGATTTGACTGCTTATTGATGAGGTTAGGTCTTCCTTTCTTACTGTTAGAATAGAAAACTAGGATTATACTTTACTAAACCGACTATACAATCTCCAATCAATGAAAATAAAAATTCTTCAAAAATTATTTTTATTTTATTTTTTTCAATTTTTTTTTTCAATTGGATGCTATATAAAACGATTGCATTATCTCCGACAGTTGCAACTGTTCAGAACCCATAAGCATGCAAATTGAAATTAATTGTTACAATGTCAATAATTAAACTTAGGTATCTCTACCGTTACAGCAAGGGATCATTTGCAAAATAAAAAAAATAAATAAAAGTACTCTAATTTGAATAAAAAATTAGTTTTTTATTAATATATTTCATAAGAAAAATATTATTTTTTATTTTTTTCTTCAAGGAAGGAAAATGATTATTAATGCTATTCTTTTCTCTCATTTTCAAGTTATTATAATTATAATTATAGTTTATTTATTTACTTTTAGTATGATAGGTTTAAGTTTGAATGATGCTACTTATCAATTGCGAAGTTACAATGATTATTAATAAAAATGATTATCAGGCGTGGGAAAAGAAATTAAGAGTATATTAAAAAATATGGATCAAGAGAAAGATAGTATAGAAAAAAAATATTTTGTTTATATATTTGCAAAATTTATAAAAATAGCTCAGGTTTCTGTTGTTAAGAATAGTTCGATTTCTAGTAAATTTAAGTAATCAATTAAAAATTTTAATAAGGCGCCAACCTTTTTCATATCAGAAAATTTTTTTAAAATAAGGTAGATTTTATATTGTTTAAATCTATTGCCTTTCATATCAAAATGAACTTTTTTTTTTTTTTTTTTGTAAAGAATAAGTTCGATTTCTAGTTAAATTTAAGTAAATCAATTAAAAACTTTATAATAAGGCGCAAACCTGTTATTCATATCAGAAAATTTTTTTAAAATAAAGGCAGATTTTATACTTGTTTAAATCTATTGCCTTTTCATATCAAAATGAACTTTGTTTTTTATGTTTTTGAACACTTTGCATGGAAACAAATCAAGACACTTTGAACAAAAAAAAATTAGTGTCTTTTTTTTTTTTTTTTTGAACACTTTGCATGGAAACAATCAAGACATTGAACAAAAAAATTCAGTTGTCTGCCTTTCTCCTTCTCCCATTTTAATTCACCTTTTACACAATTCTTTTCAATTTTCTGGTTGTCTTTTTTTTCCCCCTTTTTTTCACCAACTATAAGATTTATGTCATACAAATGGACTGCTTCGGTACAAGTGTTTTTTTAATTTTTACACACTAATTAAGAAAAGATTGAAAAATCTCAATTTTATTGTAATTAATTTTCTATCAATTATCTAAATAATTAATTTGTATTTAGTGGATATACTAAAAGATAATAATAAATCAAAAAATAATTAATACTTAATTGATATTTTAAAATGAGACTTGCAGCAAAATAAAAGAATTAGCCTTGAAAATTATTCGCAGTGGAACCGGAAAAAGTAAACTTTATTTATATTTTAGTTTGCTTATTTATAAAAATATTATTCAAATTCATGGATTTAATATTTATACTAGTAATACAGAAAATTATACAAATACATATAATCAGAAAACCACGATTCATACGTTCTGACAAATTGCATAATTATCAAATTCATCAATCCATAAGTTCGTAAAAAAAATAATAAAGTCCCAATAATTACTTACTATTTTTTCTCTTGGATTCTATTAATCCAGTTGTGCTGGCATGTGGGCTCAGAATAACCCGAAAACTTTTGACCTGAGTTGAAATGGAAAAATCTACGGTTCAGGTTCATCTGTCATATAAGTAAGTAAGGCCTAAAGTGATAACAGTAACTACGCCACGTGGTAACTCATAGGTGGCAAGACACAGTGCTAATGAGGCACATCGCACTAGCATTCTATTGCAGACAAGTTCAAATTCAAAAAAAGGAAGAATCATGTGTGCTTAAACTCACCGTAAGCTCTAGAAAAAAAAACCGTATTAAATAATTAATTCCTTTAAATAGAAAGCATTTTAAACGTGACCAATGGATGCTCCAGGTGTACGCATCTTCAATGGACAATAGCGCATGTGATCAAAACTCATAAGAAATTCAAACCACCTGGGTTGCTCTTTATGAGCTGTTAATGGCAAAATATCGGTTCTGTTGTGTTCCGTGCATCTCACCTTGTGGTATGTCAGAGTTCTGACACCGCTTCGTCCCATGCTGCTGTCCCTGTCCTCGAAGCCCCAGCCCCTCTACTTTCTGGTTCCCAGCTACATATTTATCGTTTTTACTTTCATATATAAATAAATATTTTGAATTTATTATGTAAAAATTTAACATATGCTACCGTCAACCCTACGCAAAAATTTAAATTTAGAGGAACAGAAAATATACTTTATAATATTTTGTAATTGCAGAGGCTAAGTAAATGGGCCCATAAATCACATCTAATGTTCTAGTAATTAAATTTTTAAATTTTAGAGGGGCAGTGACCATTAATGACTCTACTGTTCATTCATGATTGCAGTATTATGTTATAATTTTAAAAATATCCAAAAACAAAATAAAAAGAAACGGTTTCTTTTGCTATTATTGAACGGCTTGTTATTACGGGCAAAGTTAGGATTATAAAGGAAAAGAACAAATTACTTTAAAAATTTATTAAGAAAATATTATAAAAAAAAAATAGAAAGGAGCATAATGATTGAACGTATCTAAAAATTTGTTCAGCTAAGGTTCGAACCTCAGTGTCCTCTAACGCTTAGCCTCTTCTCTAATTGGTATTAAGGTTCTTAAATTTATTTATTAAGCACAAAAATCAGTCACATAAAATAGAAGGCGAGTTTTTCTATTTCATGTTTTCAATATAGGAGGAATGAGAAAATTATTATAATTTTTTTTAATTTAGAAAGAAAAGTTTAGAAGAAAAATAATAATTATTTTTTCACTCTTTATATATTTGTCTTCTTCTTTTTACATAAGGAAAATTATCATTGTTTTAGGCATCATTTATTTCCGTAAAATAACTTGCAGGAAAATAATTTGCTGAAAAATATTTTCCTTCAAAAATATTTTTCAAATAACTTATTTTCGTTGTTTAGTTGTAATAATGAAAAAATTAGTTTAAAGTATTATTGTTTAATGTGAAAAGAATGCAAAAAAAAATATATATATATATAAATTATGAAGCCGTCGGTGGACAGGAGTGGTAGCCACCAATGGCCGGTGGTAAATGGTGACTGGTGTAATAATTATGATGATTAATAAATTAAAAATATGGATTTATAAAGTTTGACAATATCCGAAAAATATTTTACTCTCTCGAAAATGGAAAGTTATTTTCCTTAAAAAATGACTTAATTTTCCTTTGATTAGAAAAATATTTTCTGTTGACTTATGCCTTCAAAAAAATGACTTAATTTTCCTTTTGATTAGAAAAATATATTTTACTCTCTCGAAAATGGAAAGTTATTTTCCTTAAAAAATGACTTAATTTTCCTTTGATTAGAAAAATATTTTCTGTTGACTTATTTTTCTGATCGTTCAAAGTAATAAAAAATTATAAAAAATATTTTTTTCAAATTATTTTACGGAAATAAGCGGAATTTTATTATTTTTTAATTATTTTATTTTCTCCACTGTTCCCTATTGAAACGTAGCTGTAATATCATCACCAATGATAAAAAACATATTGGAAAATCGAATGAAAGAAACTACCAGTGTTATTTAGCTTCATATTTATAAAATATATGAGGTATCATTACTGTGTATCGCAATCATTAACATTATTGTCATCATATTTACTATTGTTAGTCTAACTAACTAACTACGGTCAATTAACGGTTATTTGCCTCCATCGTTAATTGATGGGCATGTAACACTTTATTTGATTAATATTTTATTAAAATTTAGCTAAATATTAATAGTTTAATAGTTTAACTACGAAAAATTTTCAGCATAATTTTCAAAAAATAAATTTACAATTTAAAGAAATAAAACTAAAAATTAAAAACAAAAATAATACCAAAACACTCCTTAATGAAAATCAATGTGAACGGAGAAAAAATGAACGCGGGACTGATCATGTTAAAAGGACAAAATAGGAAAACAAAAAGGAATAGAATTGATTCCACGCTTTCCACAACAAAGAATAAAAGAAACCCATTGGCAGTTTTGATATTATTACCCTGTGAAAAGCCACGTACCATATCAGATTACAAAAAAGCCTGTTGACAAAATCACTTTTCTTCTGCTTTTAAAAACTAAAAATAAAAACGAAGAAAAAAAAAAAAGTCTTTCCCAATGAAAGTTGGACCATGCACCTCACCAAGTTGGGTTTGGAAAATAACCAAGCAAGGGAATAAATTCATATTGGCACCAACCAAAGGTTACAATAGCAATGGTTTATCGGTACTTCCAGGAAAAAGCGCTTGGTGGTCGCTGGCTTTACCTGTTTTGTTTGAGACTACCCGTAGCCCTGATAGTATTTAACTTGTCCCTTGTTTGTAATTTTTTGACAGCTACAGTACTATGCAAATGTGATATTTGGATTTTGGACCACTCTCACCTTTTTTTTATCATCTTCTTCAGAATAGCAATTCTTACTAATTTTTTTGTTGGAAAAAAAAAAAAGATAGTAGATGTTATTATTGTCACGTGAAACTTAATTCAATGCATTTCATGCTATAATTTTATAAACCAATGAATTCAATTTGGCTAAGAAGCTTGTCCTTTTGTAATTTTATATGGTTATATTTCCTTCCTGATGGATTTCTCTATTCAGATAACGCCCTTCTTCTTGATAAAGTTTTTTTTTTTTCAAATTACCATCAGCATCTTCATACTATTTAAATATGAGAGTATTTTCGCTTTTGAGTTGGTAATAATGTCTTCTCAAATGGTTTTTTTTTTTTTTTTTTTAGTAAGTAATGTAATCTTCTCAAACTGGTTTTTTTTTTTTCTTTTTTTTTTAAGGAATTCCAAAAACATTAACCAAATGGTTTTTTTTTTTTTTTTTTTAAGGAATCCAACATTAACATTGCATAAATTAAGGGTAATTACTATGTAGCTAGATTTTAATCAAATATAATAATAAGAATTTCTGTTTTCAAAATTATACTACGTAGTCCTAATATTATGATTCCATTATATCATCTAATAACTAGTTTTTTTGCTAAATCACTGTGAAATGCAAAAATACTCGATGTGAACTATGCAATTGTTATTGATCAGTGAAATGCATTAAAGAGGACCTCAATTTTTATAATTTTATACTATTTAATTCCTATATAATAATTATTCTTAAGATTAGACCGATTTATCGAACCGTTATAAGCGAATTCTCTTTAGGGTATCGCCAATAATGAGTGGTTGTCTTTACGATCACTTCAACTCTAACAATGGACTATGAACTCAACAAGAACAAAGAATACCGAAATATTTTTGATATATCACAATCATTTAATGGAAAGTCTAACTGTTAGACTTTATAATATATCATGATTTATAATATAGAAATTAAATAATGTAATTTTAAAAACAAAAGTCTTTATTACTGAAAATAAGAATCCAACTATAACTTGGGTATATCTGATCAGTTTAAGTGACTGTTGATGGGTTGGGTAAGTTTTGAGTTTTCTAGCATTCTATGTGCTAGAATATCTAGGGCGGCACAGTGCAGCTTTTTTTTTTTTTTTTTTTTTTTTTTTTCTTTTTCTTTTTAATTTGTTCGACTTGATTAACTAATCAAATTATCACATTAACCCACAAAAAGGTTTTATTTATTCATATAATATTAAAATTTGTTGCTTTTTAGGCGCGATCGAGTAAATCCATGTTCCTATGTATTTGTATTTGTGTTATACCAACAGTTTTAGAAGTGGCATTGTGTTTGAGGCTGTCTCTTCTTATTATTTAGAAAACGCCAAAAGTGATTTTCAGCTTCATTTTGTGCATAGTGTCTACATATATAGCCATAACGTGTCTAAAGGCTCCCTTTGGTTTTTCCTCCAAAAAAAAAAAAAAAAAAAAAAAAAAAGTATTTTAACTTAAATACATATTTTGTCTTTAGTTATTATTTTATAAATATGTTTTTAACTTAAATTTCAAATATATTTGAATTTTAAAAAATTATTTTAAAAAAAAAAAAAAAAAAGTATTTTAACTTAAATACATTATTTTGTCTTTAGTTATTATTTATAAAATATGTTTTTAACTTAAATTCAAATATATTGAATTTTAAAAAATGTATTTTATTACATGAATCAAGTTCTCACAAAATAATCACTGTTGACATCATTTCATCTCTTTTTACTAAATTATTTTCACTTCAAACAATTGGCTAAATTTTGCAAAATTTGTGTTCTCAAACGGGGACTACGTAATTTTCAACAACAGTTCAGGTTTGCCTTGTACAAGAATACAATAAGGTCAGTCTGTTCATAGCTGAACTTCTTATCTTTGTCGGTGACAAATCAACATAAAAATTTCAAAATAGAATAATTCAACAAATCTCGTGGTCAGAGTGTATCTTTGTGAACAAGACATTATAATGTCATAAACCCAGACGACACTGTGACAAATGAGAAGGGGTCCATATATACCATAATTCAAACCAGTATTATATTTTCTATTTTTATTTTTCATTCGTTATTAATTTAACATGAAGGGAAACCGAGCAGAATAAATTTCGTCTTGATTCACGAAACATTGGAGACGTCTCATTTTTCATAGAAATGAGCAAATTACACCTGATTGGCTATTGTATTTTCTATGTTTTTAATTGAAAAATTGTTCACATCAAAATTATTATGTCTATGCCTAACCGAAATCTTAATTTGAAAAAAATTTTCAGACCAAAATCACTATGTTGGTGTCAACTCGTAAGACGGAATTATGATATCCTATCCATGTCGGTCGGAGCTTTTTTTCACACTTGTGCTATCGCTTTGAGGGCACAGTGCGTCAACATGGAATGAAGGTGGCTGAAAAGTGGGAAAAAAAAAAATTCCAATGAGAGATTGGAAAAGCAAATTGGAGTTGGAGAAGCATAAAGTTAGGATGGATCGTTAAGGTCCAGCCATGCACAAAAATTGGATTGAGCCCACTCCTTTGCAGATTGCCCCACTCATATTATCATAAAAGAGGACTGCTTGCAGTTAACTCATGTTTATAGCAAGGAATTTTTTATTCCTTCCCTGTAAAGTTTTTAACAGCGACATTTATATTTTATTATGCTTGTTGAACCTTGTAATTGAACAATTGCCTTTTAAAAAGCACTTTGAACATTTTTGTATCTGCGAAGTGGAAAAGGCGCATCTTCAACACACCCACGCATATATAAAGACTTTGTTACTATTAAATTACAGTAGGTTTCACAGTTCATCACTCATTTTGACTGTGGGACCATTACTAATAGAATGATGCAAATCAATGTCACACAGCTCATGCGTACCCCTCACAATTATTAATACTAGTTAAAAATTTTCTTAAATTACTAAATTAGCAAATCTGCAGTGCAAACCAAAGCATCAATAAATGGTAGAACATCTTTGCTTTCTGAAAAGGGTCCAAACAGTTAGCTAGCTTAGCTGGTTGGCTAATAAATGCTGAACGATGACGAACCCGGCAAGGAAAAGATGAAGGAGAGCAACTTTGCCATGCCATCAATGTGCAAATGTTACAACGGCCCATATTTTTTAGATTCGTTTCAAGTCCTTTAGACAGCATTTGAAGAATGACTTTTCCCTTATGAATGTCGCAGCATAGGATAAGATTTGCGTTCACTTGATTTCGGAGACTATCTATACATCAAATCAATTAAAAAATTATTATTATTTTATTTTTTTCCTAATGAATAATTAAATACCAATCCATAAGGATAAGAGATTAGAATTACAAATTAAAATGTTGGAGAGGGAGATTGGCAAAACATATTAATGTATAAAAATTACATTCAAACAATTAGTGTAAAAACATGGTGGGCTTGGACCTTAATTGTAATTTCCGTTTTATCGGTTTGGGCTCGCATGGATGGGTTGCCTACAATATAGGAAACCGAACGAAAATTCGGCCACCATTGAAGCCCATGCTTAACCTTAATATTGTTTCGACCAGGCCCGTTTTGGCATTTGGCATGTATATTAAACCCTGGAAATGCCCCCGATAGGAAATCTAGGGTTTGCGGCTCGTTGCAGAGGAAGCTGAGTTAGAGGGACTGCTCAACCTTCATCGCCGTCAACATGGGTCGTATGCACAGTCGCGGGTACCTACACTTTCTGTCTTTCTCGTTTTTCCTCCTTGTGTGTATATGCACATTTAATCTGTATTTTGCATTGCCTGTAGTAAGGGTATTTCTGCTTCGGCTCTGCCTTACAAGAGGACTCCCCCAAGCTGGCTCAAGATCTCTGCTCAGGATGTGAGTTCTACAACTCTTTAAACTTTCACTCTCGTTGGATCAGTTACTCTCTTATGTGCTTAGCATGATAGAATTAATGGAAGGAAATATGGTCTGGATATTTGATTTTAATTCGATATTAGCATTGAAATGATGAAATTATTACCATGTTCGGGCACGTTATAGTTTTATTTTAGGTCATGCTGGACGACATTTTTTCAAATACATTTTGTACTTTAGGATTTCAAACTAGATTGCGAAGAAGGAATAATCTGAACTGTTTTCAGGTTGAGGATAACATTTGCAAATTTGCGAAGAAGGGGCTTACTCCTTCTCAGATTGGTGTCATTCTTCGTGATTCTCATGGTATTGCTCAGGTGAGGAGTGTCACTGGAAACAAGATTTTGCGCATCCTTAAGGCTCATGGTAAGATTCTTTTCGTTACTCTTTTTGTTTATATAATCCATTTGCCTAAATAAATATACTTCTGTTTTGCCTGGAAAATGTAGTAGGAATTTAGTTGATATTATTCTCCATGTTTGTGTGTTTAGGGCACATGCATGAACTTTTTAGTAGTAAGTGTTTAATTGCTGGCGAGGATAACTAAACTATGTGCTAGACAATGAATTTCTTATATAAATTGAAGTCTTTGGCATGAATAAACTGAATTCAATGTATAACAAGTCTCTTATTCTGTTTATTTCTGACTTTTATTATTTTTAATTCTCTCATTCGGGCTATAGCAAAATGCTCAGAGTTTTGCTTCGCTTCGACAATTTCATATTCTTTTGTTGATTTTATCGCTGGTATTTGTTTGGTTAGGTCTTGCCCCTGAAATTCCTGAGGATTTGTATCATCTCATCAAGAAGGCTGTTGCAATTAGGAAGCATTTGGAGAGGAACAGAAAAGATAAGGATTCCAAGTTCAGGTTGATCCTTGTAGAGAGCCGGATTCACAGGCTTGCTCGATACTACAAGAAAACGAAGAAGCTACCTCCTGTTTGGAAATAGTAAGTCTGTCTGCTTTTTTTGTGACTTGTAACTCTTTTTGAAAAAGATATTCCAGGCTTTTGTTTCATTTTAGTTAATGTCAAATGATCTTGATCTCTATGTTTCATTATGAAAATTGTTAATATCTGTCTGCCTTTATGAATTTGGTTTACAAAGCTCCTTTGATACTCATTTTGATACCTGAATTTAATTTATGGCTTGTATATGATTCAGCATCTATTCTGAAAAAGCTTGGCATAATTATGAATTTGAAACTCTTGCTTCAGTTCATAAGTTTAAGCAAAATCACTTGTGTTGTGTTCAAAATTGCTAAGTCCTACTTCGGCAACTTGTACATTACTTGGGACTTCTTGTAACATGAACAAAAGTTTTCTTAGGAATTTTTTTTTCTGCTGCTTGCTGGGATGACTAGAGTAACAAATTTTTGTGCTTTCCTAGTTTGGTAGAGTTGATAGATTGACATTTTTCTTGTTCTTGAAGATCTTTCAATTTGTTTCTACCTTCCAATCTTTCACTATTCTTCATTGAGCCATCCACCTTCATCAGCCTGGCATTTACTCGTGTCATAATACTTGCTTACTGGCATTTTGCATTTTAACTGAATCTTTTCTTTTTTAACTAACTGAAAACATGTTTTCTTGCAGCGAGTCAACCACTGCTAGCACACTTGTGGCCTAGGCTAGGAGTACTTTGTGCAGCAAAGTTTTGGGATATCCAGAGTAGATGTTGTACTCTTTTGAGATCTTATCATGGTTGATAAGTTTTAGAATATTTTATTATGTTAATTTGAGAGTGGAGCCAAGTACTTATTTGTCAACTAAATGTTTTGCCTTGTTTTGATATTTTCTGTATTTTCTTTAACTTTGCTCTATAAGGTTTGCAATTAGTTTTCATTTGATCTTCTGAAATGGGCTGTGAAAACATCCCTATTACGGTAGGCTTGGAATACGCATTTAACTACGGTTCATATATGGTTAGGATGCCTCAAACTAATTTGCAGTTTTACTCTAAATGTAAAACCTGATATTATCATCTGGCTTCAGCCCTTGGAAAATGTAATACCTTAACCGTCGTTAAAATTTGCAACTTTTGGTTGAAACAAACGATATTATAAATGCTTCGCAATTCGATGTTCTATGACGCAAGGTTAAGTTTTGAAGAAGTTACTTTTATGCCTCGCAATTTCTATGTAGAGGGACACTTCATTTTTTTCGATATTAAACGATGAGATTCTCTGCCTTGTCTAACAATATGTTTGTCTTGCCATGAATACAACCATCAAAATTTGGTGCATTTCTCTATTTCTTGCAAATATTTGTAGCGTTATAATCTTTCTCGTGTCTGCTTTTTTGAATTTCCAACTTCGAAAATGCATATAACTTGTTAAAACAATATCGCCCAAATCTCTTAGTATACTCATCAGGAAACACATTAGTACATAAAAATGGTGTTGCCACATCAAAGTAACCAATTTTTGGTTTTTCCAGATAAAAAAAAAAGGGATAAGTACATAAATTTTTAGTCTTGATGGGCTTCCCCCAGTTGATCTCTCTATTTCCAGTAATATTGTGTCCTATGAATGAAATTATGATGTAATCTGTAATCTGTAATGAAATTGTAATTCAAGTCACTGTTTAGTGCAAAATTATATATTAGCACATTACTGATGACAAAGGAAAAAAGAAAAGAAAATAAAAAAAATTCCAAAACTAGCCCTAAAACAAAAGCTCCAACCCAAAACCCCCTAAAAAACCCTAGAAATACCAAAAGCTCTTCAACACGGAAGAAATTAAGAACAGTGGCAAATTGCAGACGAATATGGTACTTGGGCTCAGACAATTCACCGACAGAAGAGGAGACGGTGCTGGAGAACCCGTTCTCGATACCGACAATGGCGAGGAGCTGATGCACGTCCAGCCTGGGGTTGCCATCGTCATAGGCAATCGTTCGCCGGAGTCTCATGGCACTCTCTATATCTCCACCAAGTAAACTTATATTTATTTATTTATTTATTTTAGCTTTATGATTATCAATTTTCCTCTCTCTTGTTTTATAAATGTTATGTTGGTGATTATCTTCAGGAAAGTGGTATGGTTGAGTGATGTGGATAGGGCAAAAGGATATTCTGTTGATTTCTTGAATCTGTCGCTGCACGCAGTTTCAAGGGATCCTGAGGCTTACTCGTCTCCTTGCATTTATACTCAGGTTTTTCTTCGATTCTTTTCATTTGATTGTTTTCAGAGTCTTTAGAAGATGTATTATAGACTGTGTTGTAATTCTCCAATCAACCTTCTGTTTGCATGTATATCGGGTGTTTGTTCTCAAATGCTATCGAGAATTTTGGTTTGCGTTCCTTAGATTCTGTACAGAAGGTTCATAATGAAGACAGTTAGACTTGCCTTTCACTTTTCTGTTTCAGTAAAATACTTGTGCCCGAGTAATTCTTTTGTTCAAAAGTTCTATGGTTTTTTTGTTATTTTCTTCCTCTTTTGCATGTTGTGGTTCTGATTAACATTCTTTTGGTTGAAGATTGAGACAGAAGATGGTGAAAATGAGTCGGATGGTTCAGATTCAGAAAGCAGTGAGATCTTGGACCTATCAAAAATCACAGAGATGCGGCTTGTTCCATCAGATCCCAGCCAGTGTATGTATGCGTTCTTCTCTTAGTGGCAGGCTGCTCGTTTTATTCTTCTCATGTCCTATTTTGCACTTTCTTGATATTTAACTCTTTTTTCCATCTCTTTGGGTCACAGTGGATACTCTGTTTCAGATATTCTGTGAATGTGCCGAGTTAAATCCTGAACCAGTTGATGGTGGGTGCAATAGATTTTGTGGATTATTTCTGGTCCAATATTTTGTATTGATTGTTTGCTCTTTAATTGATACTATCTTATTTCTGTCTACTAGAGGCTGAAGAAGAGGGGCACAATTGGGTTTTTAGTGCTGATCAGATGGTAGATGACACTGCAGGTATGAGTTGGACCTATTAACTTATGGCAACCCTATAAAACATGTGCATTATATTTCACATATTATGAGTTTATTTTACAACACACCGGTATTTCAGAGTTGGAAGATTCAGAATGTTATTTCTCTCAAAATCCAACAAGCTCAATTGGTCATTCAAATGGGGATCATGATGTAGCTCGTAGAGTGCTTGAGGTATGGCCGATGATGATGGTCCATTTCTATTCTTCATGTACCTATCATATTTTTTTTTATGTCTTATGCTGATGGAATGGGACACGTTATGTGGTTGTGTCATGCTGTGTTGCATTTTCTCTGCTTCCTCTTTTCTTCCCCCTTCAGCATTTAAAATTTTATAGAAATAGAAATTGTTGAGTTCCCAGTCAAATATCAAATATGTCTAATTACTATTCCTGTTGTGTGTGCTTGTGTAAAATACATGTGGCATTTTAGGGATGATATTGTGCTTGTGTGCTTACTCATTTATCCACAAAATCATACTTGAAATTAACTCGAGTGTATACTTTTTATTTTCCTGAAACCGAGATGTATTTGCCTTAGAATGGCTTAATAGCATCATTGGTATTTGCAGCTTCAAATCAATGATCAACGGTTTGAAGATCCAGAAGAGATGGAGCATGGAAGTGACGGTGGCCATCAGTGAACTTGCATTGCTGGGGTTTCTAATAATTCTTCAACTGCTAGACATTTCTTACTGTGTAAAATTTTGTTCTGTCTCTAAATATCGGATAGGTTTCAGAACTGCAATGTTGTTTTGTAGTGTCTTCTAACAATTTGTGCGTGTCTTGTTGAGACTCTTAATGCAGAAGTAAACATGTACTGGTTAATCAGATTTAATTATTATCAACATTGATAAAAAATTTGACGTGCATCTTTCTGTTCAATTATTTGTGGGTACTGCATGAAATTGGTAGCATTGGTAATGTTACTATTAAACGAATTATTGATATAAATCCTTGACCAACCGCCATTAATTTTTTTAATTGATTGCTTGCATTTTATACTACGCATGCACAGTGCACAATAGGCCTGACCTGTGTAAGTATAAGCTCACTTCTTTAGCCAAACGGCTGTTCAAGGATCAAAGATGCAATCTTTGTTAACCGTGATCCACCCATGGCTGCACTAGCTTCCACATACGGTGGCCTGGACACAGCCAGGAGGCGTAATTACAAAGAATGCTGCGCTAGGTTCTTGTTCGCGAAATGATGAGCAACATAAGGTCTCGAAGCTTGCTACAGTTTTCGGAGACAAAGTTCGCGAAGTGGTGAAGGAAAGTGTCTGGAAAGGTTTTGCCCATATTAAATGTTGCTGCCAGAAAAGGCGATTATCAGGGAAATGATTTCAATTATCTTCATTTGGGTCTGGAAGGAGGATCTGCCGCTGGAATTCCTTTGGCAGAAAAGATTATTATACATGATGGCATTAGCTTCCCTCTTGCATTCTTTTGAGTGGAAATTGCAGGAGGGGACCAAGCTTGATTTCAATGACAAGTTTGGTCTTGTTAAAATGGAACCCGCTTGTGTGCGTCCCAACCGCGAGATTGTCTACTGTTGAGCAATAGTGCTAATTATCTTGTTTATACGGCAAAAATATTTTCCACCGTTGAATCGTTTTGCCTTCGTAATAACGTGATTCTACTGTTTCTTGTATCTTTTAAATATGCTTATAGTTGTTTGCATGTTAAATACCAATAAAATTATATTTTTAAACGAAATTTATTTTACACAACTTATTCTTTATAAATTAAACAAATAAGAAAAATTAAAATAATTAATAACTACATGAGATATTTATCATGCACCTTTAAGGTAAGATGCAAAACAATATAATACATTAAGAATAAGATCATTCTTACACAATTACTAGCAAATTGAAATTTCTCTTTGCTATCAACATGACTCGTGAAACAAACTAAAATCTTTTTAAAAACCTCAAGCGTATCTTTTTATTATAATAAAATTTTAAAATGTCAATACGAACCTAGACTTATCTTGACGAGTCAAAAAAAATAAAAACAAGCCGTGAATCCGCGACCACAAGCGGACCCAAATGGGTTGATCAGCATTGTATAACACTTGAAAGCCGTTCACTAAAACTGTCATAATACAAGTAGATCAACAGGCCATGCACAGTTTAAATCTCAAATATAAGAGCAATCAAATAAACAAAATTTCTTAACCATCAGCCTCCTATCATAAAACAGGCATAAAACAATATCAACTGAGAATTTATAGGGATATAACAAGGAACAATTTTCAACCAAACATCAACTCGGTCCATCAACTGGAGAAAATTAACGTTTTCTAAAGCACTAGTAAAACATCTAAAGCCAAAAATGAAGCACAAACATAGAAAATCTATGAATCTGCAATTGTAACTTCCACCTCAACACCAGGTTCAATTGTAATGGAAGTGATTTGTTTGACCACCTCAGGTGAACTGAACAGGTCAATAACACGCTTGTGGACACGGAGCTCAAATCTGTCCCATGTGTTGGTTCCTGCAAACAAAACAAAACATTCATAGATATTTATGCAGGAGCAAACTAATCTTTAGAATTACATCACAGCCAGTAAAATTCATGTGAAAGATTAACAAAGTAAAACCCAAATAACCAGACAGATAACCAATGGTTTAATGATAAGCAAGGGACTACTATGAAACAATGGGACAAATGATGATGCAAATTCCAGTTATCCAACGTGTAAGATTCCTATGATGCAGCACAAGAGGGAAATCCAGTGATCAAATCAACAAAATAATCAATTGAACAAGTCAAAAAAAATTACTGAATATATCAAGATCAAGCACAATTCTAAAAGCAAGAAATACATCATATAGTGACAAGGAGCCGATGTAGGAGACTGCAGCAAGGCAAGCATTCTTGAGCACATTGACTTCAAATTCCATCCCAATAGCAAATGAACATAAGAATTCAATGTCCTTTCAATACTCATGCAACCATCACAGTAGCACATCGAAAGAAATCCAAAAAAAATGTATGTGATATTCCGTAACATTAAATACTAGAAGAATACCCAATAACAGGAACACCGCAGTATTTCTAGCCTCTTCTGATTTTTTCATATCCCAGTCAAAGACATTTTCTTTATCTAGTGCAACAAGTCATAGAAGCACTAAGAATATAGATGCTAGTAGAAATGAACACAAAGCCAACAAAAATTATTGAAACTTGTAGAATATACAACGGTTAATTGAAATCCAAACACTAGTAATTAGTTGATTAGGTATATACCTTCGCCACATGGGGATTTTCTGGTAGTGATGTGAAGAACCTTGGTAGGCATTCTAACAGGTCCCTTCACCCTCAATCGCTTGTCTTTGGCACCACGAACCAAATCCGCACAGACTATAAAACAAAGCAGAGGTAATACAATTAATAAGCCAGCTATTTAAGATTAAGAGAGTGAAAAAATAACTATATAATCACAACGCTTACAGCGATATTCAGAACAAATTAGGCAAAAACTAAATTCATAGAGGCAACTAAAATGAGTTTCATGTATAGCTATAGCTCAAAGTATAACAATAGTTGAATGATAAAACAGTTAGAAAAGAATAAACCTTTTTCGAGGTTTTTGACATTCTTTGAGGACAGAGTGATTCTGATCTTGTGAATCTGCTCCTGGGGTTCCTCCAACCCAGCCTTGGCCGGCTTCATTGCTCCATACGCTGCTGCCATTTTCTCTTTCGCTTTCCTTTTGAATGAAAATTATCATCAATACCAGTAAAAATAGCCAGAAGAAGACAACAACTCAATGAACAGAACATGATCGACTGATGTTAAGAAGCGAGAAAAGAAAAAGACCACAACAAAGATCTAGTTAGAATCATTCCCTCAAAGCAAAAAGAAAAGAGAGATTCATAGAGCAGAAAATAAGCAAGCAGCAAAAAGCGTAACATTCACAGCCATTATATGAATTACAAAAGAAAAAATCAATCAACTGAGGATCATCAATTAATGAAAAAGGCGGGAATTAATACACGAAAGAGGAGATGAGATAAACCTGAGAGAGATGAGAGAGGGGAGTCGAGCTGTGCTTGATGTGGCTGCTTCCTGCTACCTCTCTTCTCAAATCTGTAAGTTCCGATATAGTGTTAAGAGATATTATATATGTGAGCAAATATTAGGGTTAGGGTTCTTGTGAGATTTTCAGTAGTGGACCGAGCCAGATTGATTTTTCATGGGCTTTTGTTTTTGTTAAGAAATAATGGGCCACCAATTTGTATTGGATGCTAACATTCAGCCCAAAATAACTTCTGGTTTTTCTTGCTCTTTTTCTTTTGACCTTTGTTTTGTAGGATTGAAACTTAAAACCCTAGTTATTAAAATCGGTCTCACCTGACAAGTCAATTTGGAGAATAGATGAACTGGCCTTAAATTCAAGTGGGTTTTGCATTAAAACAATTTAAGGAATAATAAAATCAAATTGAACCGTTTAATCCATAGTTGAACCGGTTAATTTTTTATATCGCTTAAAACAACATATGAATAATCCATGATGGATTATAGTCCCATTCCATGGTATCATTTTAAAATATAATTATTTAATTAATATAAATCATCAAATATTTTTATGAGCCATTAATTAGCTCTTGAATCCAGTTTAGTCCAACCTGAATATTATGACTGCTATCAACCACATTACTAAAGTAAGGGATATATTGGACTCCATCCATGGCCAATTTTTACCTCTTCGCACACATAAGTATAAGATGACAAATTTAACATGTCATTCATAATTAATAAATAACAGACACACGTAATTATAAATAAACAACGTGGCTAGATTTTCATTTCAACAAGCTAAGCAACAGCATAAATTCTCACTTTAAAGAGAAAATTGATCAAAATTAAACTTATAGCAGATACCAGGAGTAGATGGACCAAAGTCTTCCTTGGTGTAGCAACCATAAATGATTGACCTATTCCCATATCACAACTATAAGAAACAAGATACATTTGACATTCAGCATTTGAACTGCAAATACCTAGCAAATCAAAGTCCTTGCATATGAAAAAGAATATGTTGGTGGGTTAAAGAAGGAAATAATACAAATTCAATTTTTTAAAACCAAAATCATAGAACATTAATATTAAAAGAAATGTAGCTAAATCTAAGGGCATAGATCGCAGGGAGCATATAAAAGGTGTTTAGATGTCCTTTTGGTGGGTGAAAAACTAGAAATAAGAAACAGAATTTGGTTTCTAAAATGACTGCTAACAGTGCATCCAACCTTCATCACCCATTAAGGAAAACTTCAAAAAGTACTCAAAAGTGGTCAAGCTAAGATACATATGTAGTATCATTTTCTATTATAGAGATAAGATATAATACAAAGAGCACTAGCAGGAAAATCACATGCAAGCAATCAAACGGAAAAATGTGACCAAGTTTCACATAATTACACTATGGTTTATTGGCTGGGAATGTATTTTTCATGCCTTATGTTGAGATTTTTTGAAGCTCGCTTTTCTAATGAGCAACTTGCACCAAATGCAGGGCACTCTGTTCCCATAACTCGTTCGTGTATAATCTTCATAGTGGACATATACACTTCACTTCTTTCCTTAAAACTTTTCCAACTTCCTCTCATGCTATAGGATGAGATGCAATGATTCTAAAGAAATGGAGCAGAAGTCACGGAAAAAAACTCATATACAGGATATCAGGACTCTTAAAACCACTGCAGAATCATGTTTTGAGGGATAAAACTTGAATTGCAAAAGTTTAGCCTATAAGATTTATCTAACCATCATGAAATGGCTCTCTAAAATATTTGCAACATTCAGACAACACAAAGGCACCCACAACTGATTAAAGGTCTCAAAAATTTATTTTTTCTATTCCTCAGTAATCTTTAATACTATGATATCCTGTAGAAATCTGCCATTTGATCTCTCAGAATGTTCCCCAAAATAATAATTATGACACTACTATATCACTGGACCAAACAATTGAAATGAATTCTCCCACTTCCAACACAGATGTTGACCACATTTGTGAATCCCATATGTGTCTTCAACAAGATTAAACTGCTAATAATAGTTCAATTGGGTAGCAATGAAATCTATAGCATACTTTCATCTGACGACATTTTCTACATTTGATACTACAATTCCCGCACAAAACATTAATTGTTTGATTGTATATAACAAAAGAGATGAAAGACCATTGCAAGTGTTCTTCAAACAAACGATGAAGTTAATTGTGAATGGACAGGAAAGTAGAACAATATGTGTCATGAAGGGAAAAAGCTAAAAAATATAACCAATTATTAAACAACTATAAGAATATCTCGTGACATTTGATAATCGATGTTCATAGTATAAGCACAGTAAGAGAAAAAAAAAGGACTTTTATGCTCGATTGAACATGACGCTAACTAACATTCAATCTTTAAATTGCCTCCTCCAATAACTTATTTTACCATTTGGCGAACCACGGCACTCATAGTTCTTTCAACATAAGACAGGCAACTAAGAAAACAATTCACAAAACGTGAAAAATCAAAACATATACCATCAAAGATCAATGCAGAGGTGAGAAAGTACCAGAAAAATCATCTATACACACCCTGTTAGTATACAATGATAATGAAACACTGTTACGGACAAATAATGAAACCCAAAAATAAGAAGTTCACTTATAATCCTGAAGGAGCACAATAACAATTGAGTTCATCGTAGTGAATGCCTAAACTATGACATTCTAATGAAAATAGAAGAGATGAACAACGAGTGAAACCAAGTAGAAGCTTATGGTTTGAGAAGGATTCTCCAAAAGCATGCATATCAACCACCAAATTCCTTTATAGTGGTTCAATAATTAACCCTATCATCATATCAGTATATAGCTAAATAGCTAAGTGAAAAATGAAAATTAAAGTAAGATATCATAAGAATCAAATCAAATATAGATTTATATGAACCTAGAACAGATCCATAAACGAAAAAAAAAAGCAGCTGCATTTACACATCACTTTTCTTCCCTGTTCGCGTGTAGTAATCAAGATACCACCGCACAAATTTCTTCAACCCCGTTTGCAAATCTGTTGTAGGCTTATACCCAAGCTCCTTCTGTGCCAAGCTAATATTCGCATGGGTAAACAACACATCACCGTTTGCAGGCATCGGCAGCACAACTTTCTTGGCCTTGACCTTCAAAAGCTTCTCCAATATATTCACAAGCTTACTAACCGGAACAGGCGAAGTATTCCCAAGGTTAAACACTCTCAATTGTGCAGGTCCCTTCTTAACCCCACCACTTCCTGTACTCTTCTTTGCAGTATCTAACGCACCCAAACAACCCTTCACTATATCATCAATATAAGTAAAATCTCTTGCCACCGAGAATCGATCGGGCCCTTCAAAAATCGTAATTGGCTTCCTTTTCAATATATCCTTCGTAAAAAAGAAATAAGCCATATCCGGTCGGCCCCAAGGACCATAAACAGTGAAAAACCGCAAACCAGTGATCGATAAACCATAGATATGATTATAAGTGTGTGCAATTTCCTCACCAGCCTTCTTGGTAGCAGCATATAGACTGGATGGCCGATCCGTTCGATCTTTTTCTGAGAAGGGTACTTTAGTATTGAGTCCATAGACGGAACTGGAAGACGCCCAAACAATTGCAGGCTGGGGATTTGCTGACTTGCAGACCTCGAGTAAACTTACAAACCCAGCGATATTGCTGTGAACGTATGATGCTGGGTTTTTCATTGCGTAACGGACCCCAGCCTGTGCTGCAAGGTGCATTACATGAGTGAATTGAACCAATTCAAAGAGCTTTTTCAACAAAGTCGGGTTATTGATGTCTCCTTGCACAATAAATACATCAGCGCGTTCCAAGAGAGAACGCCGAGCTTGTTTCAATGATGGGTCGTAATAGGCATTGAAATTGTCAAGGCCAACTACGCCATCACCCCGGCGACGCAATGCCGCGCAGACATGGGTACCGACAAATCCAGCCGCTCCTGTGACAAGAACTCTCAGGCCGCCTGCACGAGACCTGGGCTTTCCCGATTTGATTACCCGATTCGCCCAATCAGGATCACTGAGAAACCGGCGGTGGCCAGAATCGGAGGGGGAAGGAGAATGAGAAGAGTGGAGAAAGAAGAGGAGGATAAGTCCGAGGAAAATGCAGGTCCAAAAAACAAGTTTGGTAATTGAAAAATGGTAACGAAAGCGGTTAATGTATAACGGTTTGTCCATTGGGAAAAAGAAAATGAAAAAAAAAAAAAAAGAGTTAAAGTCTTTGTAAGTGATTTAGATGTAAATGTGGAAGAATGAATATGGGTATTGCATATGAGGGGAAAAGAAGATGAAAGAAAGGAAGAAGTATATTGTTCTTATCCTTTATATGGGTGTTGTTATTTTGGGTTTTGTTTGCTTTTGGGTTGATCTTTTTTTGGTTGCTTGCAGTTGGTGTTGTGCCCTTTTTGATGCCTATCTGATTGTAGAAAGAAAATACACAGATAGCTACATAAAGAGATAAAAGGAAGCCTCTGGCTGTGCAAAGCCAATGTTGCAGAGAATGAGAGAGAAGAGAAAGGTGAGAGGGTAGATTCAATGGAAAATTGATATCAAGCAGATAACTAGCTGGCTTTTTCGAATATATATATTATTGTTTTTTTAGAAATTCTGTTTTTTAATACAGAAACAAACTTTAATTTTTAAGATTAAATAATCTTTTAAATAATTCAGCTATTATTTTGTTTAAATACTTGAATTTTCAGTGGATATATGCTAATATACATATTGTTCAACAATTATGGACATGTTATATGTTCATGTTTATTTATTTATTTTTTGGAAATACTGTGTTTTTTCTTTTTGGAATCAAAAACTAATTTTTTTTAGATTAAGTAATTTTTAAATAATTCTGCTATTGTTTTCTTCAAATAATTTGATCACATATTTGAATTTCCAGTAAATATCTTCTAATTTATATTAATAATTTTTTCAAAAAAATTATGCACTAATAACAATTGTGTTTTTTTTTTTTTTTTCAAAGCAATTTTTCTATTTATATCTTCAGGAAATTTTTAAGTGTAACGGAAAAGAAAAAAAAAATTATTCAAATGGTGAAAAAAGTCTAAATACAAAGACTCAAGTGAAATGTAAGAACGTGTGGACTATGGACCATAGTCTTATAAGTTGAGGAGTAATTAATTTTTTGATACAGAAAAGCGTGTGGACCATCGTCCTATAATTATCTGCCTCTTTGATTATCGTTTTTTACTGCGCAATCTCAGCGAGGGATTTCGGGGTTTTATTTGATTTTAAAAATTGCAAATTAGTAACAAAATACCAAAATACTTTACAACGCACCATTTTGTTTCTTTAAATACTTTACAACGCATCATTAGTAAATCATATTTTATCTTTTTTTTAAGAAAAAAAATTGAAAGTTGTTAACTTTTTTTTTTTTTTTATATTCAAGGGTTAAAAATTAAGAAAACACTAATTTTATTTCAGCTTTATCTTTATTTCAACTAAATGAATATTAATTATTTTTTTAAAAAAAATTAAATTACCATTAACTACTCTTAAAGTAAAAATTTGTTAAATTTTATGGACTCAAATTTTTAAATTTTATGTAATCACTTTCGGACTAGGTATAAAGATTTTCTTTTTTATTTTTCCCAACACTTGCACTAATTTTATGTAATTCTCTTTAGATTGATAAAATGTTAGTTGAGGTTGTAAGCGACCTCAACTTTTAGTGGTGTGAAAATACAATTTTGATTTTCAAGAAGCGCACCTCGCTCGACAAAATAAAATTTTTTTTAAAGAAAAAAAAAGGTTTAAGCTTAATCTTATTGATAACAATTTCTTATCACATTTGTACTAGTTTCTTATTGATAATCTTAAGCTTAATTTTGCAAGCTTACAATAATCTAAATTGTGAATTTAGAATTTAAATTTCAACATTAAAACATGTTCTTATTCTCTCTCTAATATATATATATATATATATACAAAATACCACGGTAAAAGAAAGGCAAACAAGAAAAAACCAGCATCATCAGCATGTGAAAGTTGCACCAAACTTTAAGAACAAAACAGATCTGAATATCTGATATAGCCAGCCAGCTATTCATATACTAATTACAATTTATTATCAGGTACAAAAATATGCCATAAATCCTAGTTATAAAATGTCCTTGTTATTATTGCACATAAACCATAATTACAAACAGAGGCCGAGGCACCGTCCTCTCTGTTCAATGTTCATGTGACGTGGCCTAGTGGGCTTTTTTTTTTATTATTATTATTTTCAGCACCAAGCAAATTTATTTATTTATTTATTTTTTGCCATTTACTAAATTTTTTTTCCAAGGAGCATATAAGATATTGCCTTTTAAAATCAATACCAAATCATTTACTATCTTTTATTGTTTTTGTAATTGGTATTAGGTCAAACAGTGAATTAGTATTGCATGGCTGGCTGAAGCTAAAATTGGCAAACCCAATTTGCAAGAAGAATGAAGAATCCATTTGCAGTTTGCCCCATATGCGTGGGCCGAAAAGAAAAGGAGTATAGGACCGCTTTTCTTGTCGAGTAATTTATAGTAGATGTCCTCTGCCTCTCAACTTCAGGATAGTAGCCTTGAAAAGATGCTTGCCTCTATCCATCACCTAGGTTTCTAGATTCTTTTCGAAGAATTACGTCACTGAAAATTTCTTGTATTGTCCCAAGTCTTAATAGAGTATGAACAATCTTTTAAAACAGGTTTAAGAATAACAATGGTGTTGTGTGTTTCATCATCTACTCCCACAAATAGGCATCTTCTGTTTGCAGGCTCCCTGGAAAGGAGAAAAATCGAAAGATAAACTAAAAACAAACATAAAAGTGCAATAAGGGTGGTTGGTGACTTTTCTTGGCTAGCCCAGTAGGAATTAAACGCACGGCTGAAGCCCAATCCAATATTTCTCGGCCCAAATTGGGTAGAGTGTAGGCGTTTGAGTAGTTACAAAGTCTGGGCCGAGAAGGTCGTAATCGCTAAGCCCCAACGAATGAATTAGTGCTGGCGAGCTAGCGGATAATATGATTATTAAATTAGTGCTCGAGGTAATAAATTAATTAATAAACTAATAAGCAGAGATAATGATTATCATATATATGCGATGCTCAAGTACATGGAATAGAATCATTGGCCTTTTTAAATCTCCACACAATATATTTTTATTCTTTATTCCATGACCTATTATACTCTATGATAACTATTAATTATTACATATTTCATTCACAATTTTGTTTATTCATAACTATTCTTTTTTCTTTTTATGTAGATGCCTCTATTTTTGGTTCAAAGTGATATTTAGATAAATTCCTTTCGGCAGTAGTAATTTTAAATTTTAAATTCTTGACTTTACACGTGAAATTGATTAAAATAATGAGAAATTATTTGTAAAATAAATACTACAACTAACAGTCAACAGAAATGGAATAAAGAGAATCCAGAATAAGATGTCACATGTAAAGAAGATGTAATGGAATTCTCCACACGAGGAAGATGTGTAACATATAGGTTTTAGTACTGTGGAATATGTTGTTAGAAAAATTTAGAATTCGTTTAAATATCCAAGTCTTTAACTTGAAGATTCCACCATATCACGGGTGGGCACATTATTTTCCATTTAGTCAGCTTCTTTCCTTAAGTGATGGTGAATGCATTTAATAAATGAATTGCAGGATGTAGCAATCTTCATCTATTCCAAGCAGCCCTTTTCCATTTAACTTAACAGTCAGGTAATACAATAGTTGGGTACAGAGCATAATGAGAGCCTGACACTGTTGAAAAGAGCTCATCAGAGTTCAGTCTTCACAAAATCCACCAATTTAAGTCATATATTAACCCTAGTTTGTCCCTCCTAAAACCACTACCTGTCCCACCCCAGGCATCAAAGTCCAGCTTCAATTTCTTAATCCGACCCTCCCCTTGACTTTATTCGTCCTCGTGATCTCCTTTTTTTTTTTCAATTTAGCACAGGATGGAGGTGGTTAATACTTAATATCAGTAGTCTCCGCTCTTACAGCCTCGACCGGAGCTTTAAAATCATTCATGTTAGGGCAAAATTGTTTTGACCTTACTTTTGTTGTTATCCTTACATATTTAATGATGATTTTGTTGGTTTCTTTCGGTTCTTTTTGTTTAGTCTCTTCAATCAGTTCGTGTCATCAACCATAATTGGTGGTTAAACCTTATCAGCACCATTGTTATATGCTTTATTTCAACGTGTTTTCCGATGAAGAAACTGTCCTTCAACTAAATAATTGTCGAAGGAATAGTGGGAAATTTTGTTTTATAGGTACCTAACTGCTAAATCTCGTGTTTGAAACTTGCTTAAGAGCTGATAAAGAATATTAGTGGGGCATTTTACTGTTAAATGCAGTGCCTAAAACTCCACATTATAGAACCTTTCATCTTTAATTCGATTGGGTTGTCACTAAATTTTGATCGACAGTTGCCCTAAAAGTTAGCTTTTGAATAGGCCTTATTATTATATCTTTATTAAAGAGATGTTTAACTTGTTTAAAGAGAGATGGTATTGCTTGATTATTTGTTTTCTTGCATGGCCTTCTCCATTAAGAAGCCAGTTGATTAACTTGTTTGGTTTCTGTTGAACCAAATACTACAAATGTTTCTCTATCTCTTTTTTTCATTTTTAGGGTAGGAGATAACTAAAACTTTCAATTGCGAAACTGAAGCAGAGAATGGAATTTAATTTATGACCATATACGAAATATCCAAAATTCTCATTCCACATGAAATTATGTATGTGAAAAAAAAATAAAAAAAATAGTGCATGTCAATATTTATGTTATAATATTTAACAACTAAAAATAATAACTTATTATTATCAAAAGAAATAAAAAAAATAACTGCTTGCCAACCGAACGTGGTCTGATCGGTCTTTTTACTAATAATAGAAATAAAATATTATGAGTTTGAGTTTTCTCGAGTACAAGAATTAGTCATTAAACTTTGATTTTTACTTTAGCATAATGTCATATTCATTGGAATTCAATGACCCGAGTCATAACATGATGATAAAAAGTAAATATTATATGTTTCACAAATAAAAAAAAAAAGTTTATAAACAAGTATAAGAGATAAGAGAGGAAAAAGAAGGTTATAAATGGTAGAGTGAATGTTTTTCCTTTTTCTTTTAAAAAAATTATTTAATGTAGGTGACATTATTTATTAACTAGATTAATGGGTTAGTCTATTAAGAGAAAATAATACTCCTTAAAAAAATATTTTATTTTTAGTATTATGCTAATATTTTCTATAATTAGATTCTGATAGGTCACCTCCAGTTAAAAAGAATTTAGTAATTAAAAAATTAAAAATTAAAATTTACATAACTTTAATAACATTAAGTACAAAATTTTGTAAAATTAGTCTTACATTAATAAGTACATATTAATTTAAAATTTATACAGTCTTATTATAATAACTTTGGAAAATAGTTAAATAAATAATTGCAACAAAATAATATGCCTTACTTTCTTTTAATTACAAAAATAAACACCGGCTTTAATTATTTACATCCTAAAAATTGAAAAAAAATCCGTAAAAAGGAAATAATCAGGGCGTGTGCTAGATTTTTATTTTCCGTACAATAGTGCGCATTAGATTTTTGCAAGAGACATCATATTTTAAATCACAAACATTTTGTTTCTAATTAAACTAAAATCCTATGTTTGCTCAACAATACCCCGATGTAACCTTGAATCGTAGAAATCACGCGCCGAACGGAAAGACAAGAGTCCAAAGCTTTACAGTTTATAACTTCACATATTGTAACTCTGAAAGTATGTAACCCAGTGACCCCGCAACGACACCAAAGTTTCCGCAATATTGTCGTACTGTGCAGTTGATGCGCGCGTGACAAATGACAGTGCCATGCACGCTTCTGTATGTTACAGTTGATTCTTGTGTGTAACCGAAGCAAAAGTGATCTCACATTCAACATCGGGACCCACAAATAGCTGCTCATAAAAATGACAGTAAAAAAAACAATCGAAAAAAAATCGAAATTGAGGACGTGATAATTTTAATAAATCATCTGATTTCTATAATTATTTATAAATATAATTCTCACATAATTTGTAAAATGAGTCATGCATTTTAGCTATTATAATAATTAGATATAATAATAATAGTATAGAGAGTAAAGAATTAACTGGAAGATTTTATTATAACAAATCCCATTTAAAGATCAAAAGTTACCTGACATAAGTAAAATTAAACAATTGGATAATTTAGAGAATGGATAAATAAAGATATAATGTATTTTACTAACTGCGTCGCTACAAGAGTATTAGATTAAGTATTTATAAGAGAATAATGTAATTTTTATATGATTACAAGCGAGTATTTTGGATCATTAAATAAAAATTTTGACAAAACTTTATATATTTTAAACAATATATGTAATGCTTGGTATAAATTATTTAATATATTTATAAACATACCCTTAGTATTTTTATTAGTCTATTTACAAAAAAAAAAAATTAATGCAAAATAATTTTGATTTCCAAGCGTATTTTACTAAAAAATTTGTAATAAAATCTCAAATATGAATTATTAGTTAGTGAAAAAAAAAATAATAAGTTATTATTTTTTCTCACCAACATTATTTTTATTTTCATCGTCTTGCTTCTATTTCATTTTGCAGACCGACCCCGTCACTGGTAAAGGATGGGCCCCAGGAGGCGGTGTCTGTTTCGAAATGGATTTCAGGATTTGCGATGTGCAGCGCAGCGCCTCTATCTTTCTTTGGCTGTGTATCATTGCGAGCCGCGCAAATTACTCCGTGATTGCCATTTGCCATAGAACACCTCCTTTTTTCCTCCATCCATCCACTTGTCTTGTGAGAGTATGATATACTTGTATAATTAATAATTCTACCGGAATTTATTTGTATATTCTTCCAATTCCTTTCGTTCTCAACATTCAATGCCCACAAGTTTTCATTTCCAGCTAATATCGACAATGTACGCATCAATCTTAAATTGGTACCAAGTATCTTCAATTTTAAGTATGTTTTCATTTGTTGTTTAGTTCAATCGTGAGTAATACAATTTTTATTTTATTTTCATTTGTTCTTTTTTTTTTTAAATATATTATTATAATTTGGATGTGATAGCGTTTAGATAATTTATTGTAAGACGTTCTAATAAAATTATAACCCGTACGGTTTAATATTTTTAAATTAATAATAGCATTCTGATTTATATGGATTAACAACCAATTATGGGATTTAAGACTGATCGCAATAGTTCCAATGTAATGATTGAATGAAATCCCTTGCGTTTTGGGATTTTACAACAATGATGAAATACATATCTGCAATCTCCAACTGAAATGATTATAACGGCCCTTTTGTAAACAAGATATATTTTTACTTTTTCATTTTCTTTCATCGAATTGAATATCATCCAAAAAACTCTAATAGATTGATGGGTATTGAAGAGCTAGTCTGGCTTTTTTTAGCCGGACACGGTTTTATGGAACCAATGTTTAATGATATTGCTTGTGCCATCATAGAGTTTCTTTTTTTTTTTTTTTTTTTTTTTTTTTTGTTTCCAATGTAATGATTGAATGAAATCCCTTGCGTTTTGGGATTTTACAAAATGATGAAATACATATCTGCAAATCTCCAACTGAAATGATTATAAACGCCTTTTGTAACAAGATATACTTTTTAACTTTTTCATTTTCTTTCATCGAATTGAATTCATCCAAAAAACTCTAATAGATTTGTGGGGTATTGCAAGAGGCTAGTCTGGCTTTTTTTAGCGGACACGGTTTTATGGAACCAATGTTTTAATGATATTGCTTGTGCCATCAATAGATTTTTTTTTTTTTTTTTTTTTTTTTTTTTTGAATCAAACGTTGGGTTCTTATGGAAAATACCCTATTTACAATATTTTTTAAAAGATTAATACCAGAAATTACAAGGTAAAAGGTGAAGATGCTAAAAATTCAAGATTGTTTTTTTAGGGCATCAACTTAGTCATCTTGACTAGATATTGCTTGCAATATTATTCAAAATAGTTACTTAGAAGATAATAAATTATATGACAGGCGGTGGTTTACTTGGTCTTTTCATTTATGTAAAGAGTGAAGATCTCGAGTTTGAATCCGCTGGACCATAATTGTTTTCACTAATTTGATAAATCAATAGGATGACAAATTATTAATATGTTATAATTGCCCTGTTTTAAACAAAGGTGTGTATTAAAAATAGTTTCATCTATTTTGAATTTCACATATTGCAATTTAACTCTAGTGTATACTTCAGATTTTTTTTTTTTTTTTTTTTTTTTTTTTTTTTTGACCCTTTGGGCTAAAAGGTGTTGCTATTGATTTTTCTTATAGTGCCTCCAACATTGGTCACCCACCTTTTTGTCTCAACTTCCATTGAAATTCATATATTGATATATTAGATTAATAACCCAATTATTTTAGTCTACTTTATAATGAAAAGACGAGGAAATAACGTAATGATTTGTCAATTTAAAAAAAAAAAAAATTTTGAATGCGGATAAAGAAATATTCACCTTGTTATTTTTTTATTATTTTTTTAGCAAAAGATATTTTTATTTTATTATCTCAAATATTTAATCCTTCTAACCTCCAATAATACAATTCCCTTAATCAAATGGGGTAAAAAATTAAAAAAGGTAAAAGAAAGAGAAGTATGATGAAATCTATGATGAGTGGCCAAAAGATGTGCGACTTGATTTCCTTCACGATATATGTGATGAATGGAAGAAGAGTGAAGATGCAACAAGTCAGTAACACGCAGCAAAACCGAAGGACCTGCTCTAATCCACTGTGCCCGATTAACATGAGCAACTAGTTCCATACAATCTATTTCCACCTGGAGGGGATAACAACTTTTATCAATACTCCAAGAAAGCCCCCAAATCAAAGCCTCAAGTTCTGCATCATAAACTGTCCCGCCAGCAATTGGAAAACAAGCGGCAGCAATAAAATTACTATGGCTGTTTCGGATATTCACCTTGTTATTTTTAAGAAGTTAAAAATTAAATGTTAAAAAGTTGAAGGGTAAAAAAGTACTTTCATTTAGATTAGGAGAGTGATAAAGATGCTCTAGTTGTAAAAATAGGAATCCTCTTATTTCTTTAAGTGTTGGCTTTTGTTATAATGTAGTGGATTTAAATTCATTGGAGGGCACAACGGTGATTGAATTCCCTTTTCCTTTATTTCTCCAGCAATCCAATGGATTGGATGTTAAAAGAATCTAGATGATAGAAACAAATTAATCAAATTCAATCAATTTCAATCAATAATTTATGAATCTACGTGAAAAAATTTTTTATATGAATCGTATTCGAATAGACCTATATTGAACTGTTATATGCTTATTAAGTGGCCTAATTACCACTTGAGTAGATATTATATTTTATCTAAATACCAAAACTTATCATTGCTCCACGCAACTCAATCAATGTGTAAGCCAAATTTTTAAACTAATGTGAATATAAAAAATGCCACATTAAAGTTGGATTTGAGTATAAAGGAATATTTACCAACTATCAAACTTAGATTTTCCAAATTATTATTTAAACATGGCATTGACTTTTTAGGTAGGTATTAGTTAGCTTTTGGATTATAATCTATCGCGACACGTGATTTAAACAAATAGATGATTTAAAATATTTAGAGGATCATTATGTTTATAACAAATTAAGGTAAGTTTACAATATAATGTTTTAAGGCAGTTTATTTCCTAATGCTTTAAGCTCATTTCTTTTCTTTCATCTAAAAAAAAAAAAAAAAAAGAAAAGGAAAAAAAAAAAAAAAGTAAAAGGAGGTTTCCTACTTCCTAAAAAAAAAAAAAAAAAAAGAAAAGGAGGTTCCTACTTCCTACTTTTTGAGTAGAATAAAACATAAGAAAAGGTAAAAATAATTTTGGATTGTGAAAAGTACAAAAATGCCCTCGTTTTAAGGGAAATAGAAAACAACACGTGGGTCCCAATGCGGTCACTATCTGTGCTGTACAAAGGCTATTTTGGTAAATGAAGAAAGCCAGCCGGAATAGTTTGGACCGATTAAGATTTGATTTGAGAGGTCTCGTCAATCTTTTTTTGAAGAAGCGATCCCAATTCCCAAGCGATTGGTCGCGTTTTGCCCTTGCGATTACGGTAAAAATTTAAATTTTCTATTATTTTTTAAATTAAACATTATTTCAACTAAAAATTTCATCCGGTTATATGTTATTTTATATTTTTGTTATTAATATTGAAGGTTGTATTTTAATTTTTCATCAAAAAAAGATTTATTCAATTTATATATATATGAAGAGAAATGGTATAAATAATTTATTTTTTTTAAAGAAAAAGTAAGAAAAATTCTGAACCAACAAAATTCCAGCGCGTTATTAACTTGAGGTGGGTCGGATAACAGATCAGAAATGAATATTTTTGGTTGGAAAAAAATCGAATGCAGGTTTTGAAAAATTCGACTTTACCCATCCCTAGAGTTGGTGTCATGTTATGGGTCGTTAATAAACAAAATAAATCAATAAAGCAGATATTTGAGTTATTCCTTTTCAACCTAACTTCATATAACTCAATCCACATTTTGGTACAAATATTAATTACAAACAAAAGTATATGAACATATTTCTTCGCACTAGTGATAATTATTTACGTGTAATTTTTATTTTTAAATTTAAAATATTGATTTGATATTTTGATATGTGATTACATTTTACAAATTGAATGTTAACAGGTGAGATTTTATAAATTGAATTATTTAATGAATTAAATTAAAAATTAAAGATGCCACGGAAATTTTTATATAAAGTAAAATTATGCATTTTGCTATTAATCAATTTAAAAAATTGGTGCAACAATAAAGTAATAGTCAATATGAAAATGATAACAAAAATAAAATGAATATTAACAATATATGAAGTCAAGAATGTAATAAAATGTTATATAATATAATTAAAGATATTTTTAATATAAAATTTATATTAAATCATATCCCATCACTATTTACCAAAAGTTAATTCGATTCCGGCAGTCCAACACTTATGTCCCAATTAAAAAAAAAGAAGGATCCGAAGTTTTAAAATTGACCTAATATATATGCGAGTGGGTGAAAAACGCACAACCAAATTATTATGTGTAGCCCATTTCGTATGCTTTCTGATTTCACTGACAAGTCAGAAAATAAATTCATAATAACCCATTGCAAAATTACCTCCAGCAACTGCCACTCATTACTCCCATATTTCCTTAATCATCTTATTTATCTTCACCGTAAAAATTCTAAAATTAACCTCTAGTTTTGTGGTCCCTCTTAAAGACATAAGGGAAGAAGAAAACGACGTAATTCCCATATTGCCCCTGCTTAACATTTTCCCGCGCAATTGGAAACAGAAAGTGTAAGCTAAAATCAGGCGAGGGTCAGATGAGTTGAAGAGGACCAGCAACATGATGGTTATGATGCCCCTGCCCTTTACCCTCTGACTTGTAGGCCCCACTTTTCCCTTATCCCTCTCCTCTGCCTCTCCCTTCACTTTTATAAAATCTACCTGTCTTCCATTACCCGCAAATCAATGCCCCTTTCAAAATTTCAAATTTCTCTCTCTCTCTCTCTCTCTTTTCTTTTTTTTTTTTTTTTTTTTTCTTCCTTCCTCTTCTCTTTTCTTTTTTTTTTTTTTTTTTTTTTAAAAAAATTTTATGTTTTCCTCAGATTTTTTTTTTTTTTTTTTTTTTAAAAAAAAATTTTATGTTTTCCTCAGAGTCTTGTCTTCTTCTACCAATTTCTTTTTCTATCTATATATAAATAATGCTCTTTTGAAGAGCTCAACACTTGGTCCTTATTTGCTTTCAGCTTCACTACCATGAACCCAGCACCTCACATTCCGGTGCTACTCGTCTTCACCGTATTTTCCCTGCTCTGCGCCGTCCCATCCGTTTTCGGGTGGCGTCCATGGCCCCACCTTAAACCAAACTCCTCTGATCTTCTCTACGATGGCTCCAAAAAATATGAGGGCTCATCAGAGTTCGTTCACTTGCGTTACCATATGGGTCCTGTGCTCACCGCTAACATAACCGTACACACAATCTGGTACGGCAGGTGGGAGAAATCTCAAAAGAAGATCATTCGCGAGTTCATTAATTCGATCTCAGCTGAACGTTCTAGCCACCCCTCCGTCGCCGGTTGGTGGAAGACCGTACAACTTTACACTGATCAAACCGGTCATAACATCTCGCGTACGGTTGTTTTAGGAGAGGAGAAAAATGACCGGTTTTATTCCCACGGGAAATCGCTCACGAGGTTATCGATACAGTCCGTGATAAAAAGTGCGGTCACAGCCAGATCAAAGCCGTTACCTATAAATCCAAAAAGTGGGCTATATCTTCTGCTCACGGCCGATGATGTGTACGTTCAGGATTTCTGTGGGAACGTATGCGGGTTCCACTATTTCACATTCCCTTCGATTGTTGGTTATACGCTGCCGTACGCTTGGGTGGGTAATAGTGCGAAGTTCTGTCCAGGTGTGTGTGCTTATCCATTCGCTGTGCCGGAATATATGCCAGGACTAAAGCCGAGAAAGTCACCGAACGGCGACGTAGGAGTAGACGGAATGATAAGTGTAATCGGTCACGAGATGGCTGAGCTGGCATCGAATCCGCTTGTGAACGCCTGGTACGCCGGTGGGGACCCGACTGCCCCGGTGGAGATAGCAGATTTGTGCGAGGGTATATATGGAACAGGGGGCGGTGGGTCCTACACAGGACAGTTATTGGAGGGTCATGATGGTGCCACGTATAATATGAATGGAATCAGACGGAGGTTCTTGGTACAGTGGTTGTGGAATCATGTGGTCAGTTACTGTACTGGCCCTAACGCACTTGATCAGTAAAATGTAATTTTGGTATTTTGTTATCTGGGGGTTTTATAATATGTTCATGGGTTGTATTTTTGATGGGTTTTTTTGAGAATGTAGGTTTTGTGGGGTTTGTCAAATATTGCTTATTTGGCTTTAAGGTAGTTAAGGTTGTTAAAAATGTGTAATAATATTTTACGTATACTGTTTTTGTATACAAAAATATATATTTATTTTTATTTTTATTTTCCCGCCTTATTTAAAAATTAGTAGATGACGCCAGTAAAGATATTTTCAGAAAATATCTTGTTCAACTGTTTGGAGATGGTAGTACAATGTACATCCAACAGTTTAACCACAGGAAAGGAAGGTGCTTGCTTAACTGTGGCTTTTATGTCCTGCGCGAAGACAGTTCTAGATGTCCAATAACTTTCCTCTCTCATCTTTATCAATGGGAGGTGTCAAAATTTGGATCAAACTGAATAATGCTTGGCAATTTTGTAGGTACGCAATAATGATTCTATAAACGTGCAACTGGATACGGGGCTCCGGACAGTGCTTCTACAGATTTATTGCCTCAACCACCATCAAAGATCCAGAACTTGTACCAGCAGATTTTTTGCAACTTCATATTTTTATACGTACACTTTTCACATTCGTTTAACATAATTTATTAGTAAATGCATAAAAAATTTGGCCTAATATATAAATTTAATTCTGAATTTTAGTCTATTCTCTTTGTGGCCTGCAAATTTTATAGGGCTCAAGAGTGATTTTACACTTTGACATTTTAATAATAACTGTCTCTAATTAAATTAAATAACTGATTCAATTATTTTAGCGAATAACATATTTATTATTGAAATGTTAAAGTGAAAAATCATGATTCAATCTTGACAGGTTCGATTCCTCCCACTTTTGATTTGCGAAGACTATTTTGTTTGGCAGTTTAGCAATCCTATTTTCAAGAATTATTGAATCGGAAGCATCTCAGGAGCAAAAGTTCAGAGACCATAAAGAAAAATTAATCAAAATTGAAGATTAAACTTATGAATTGTGACCGTATAATCTGAGCATGAAATATGATATGAATCCCTTTTTCTCCATTGGTCAAAAGTATATATTTATACGCATTCACTTTTCCTTTCCTTTTATCACATTTCGAAATTCATAATTCTTACATAAAATTTTCTCTCGGAAAGGTACCGATTAAGACTATAGAATGGATTTAATTATATAGTAAGAATTTTAAATTTTTTTTTTTGGGGGGGGTTGAATTCTGTACAACAAATTTGAATGGTGCAATTTTGCTTCAATGATTGTATTGTACAATGACAGTATAAAGAGACAAAAGTTTTAATTGGGCTGCAAAGAGGTTTGCAAAATTGATGTTGACACTGGAGCTTATCTCAAGATTTCCATGATTATATTACCAGGCCAAGCTTCCTATCCTAAGCATGGTGTAGAGGAATAGGAGTCATTTTCAAACGAGCTGTGGGTTTTAGTTGTATCTAAGGGACCCATTCACATTTACTTTGTTTCCCAAATTTTTAATATTTAACTTTGTTGGGATTTGAGCCACGAGCCTTTGATTTAGCCTCTTTCTTCTTTGAAATAACAATTTTTTGTATGCTTTTCGGTGTTCTTTTCTTCAGAGCGGCACACTTTGTCATGTACTCCAAAATAAAGGAATCTATCGTAACCCAGAATAAGTGAACGACCCCATCACTTCTTCACCATCCTTGGGTTAAAATAAAAGGACACAGTAATGGTAAACTTATGTAAGACCAATGTATTAAAACTTCAGATTCAACCCTTTTTCTCATTTCTATATAATTCGTAAATTTCTATCCTCCATAATTTTCTTTTTCTATCCTGATATCTCATGAAAAGAGAGAAAATAGCTAAATAAAGACATGGTCTGATACTATACTACCGTACAAAGTCATGCACCAACTTATTATATTAAAAAAAAAAGTGTCCTTATGTTTATACATGTACATGAAAATGTGAAAATGCACAACAAAGAAAGACCCTCGATATGATAAAAGACGCACAGTGTCCAGGGAAGACAGTAAGACACTGTTTTAGAGGAGAATATATGAAAGCATTGAAAATGTCAAGACATGGAGAAAACCGCCAACATCAAGTGCGTAAAGCTCAATACTTAATCAACTTGGACACGGTTAAGTCTTTTTCAGGATTGAAACCTGAAGTCCTAAAACAGAGCAGAGAGAATGGAGATGTCGAGATAATGTTTATAACAGCACAAGATGTGAAGATAAGCTGCCGCTAGAACCTTTTTTTTTTTTCCCTACCTTTCTTCCTTTTTCAATATTAATTTAAGGAGAGGAGAGTCTGCCCTGAAAAATAAAGACACCCAATTTAGTACATTAGGAGATGGTGACACTGCTAATTTCATTTTTTATTCAGATTTTAATCTCATAATGTCATCATAACACAACATAAGGAATCACTCATTTCATTGTCCAATTCAAACATACTAAATTAATGCAAGCAAATTTGGGAACCAGCTGGCTGGCTGGCTCTCCCTAGTTTCAAGTGGCATCATCAATATTTTTGTAACAGAAAAAAGAAGTTAGACAAACACGAAATGCCTTGGTTTGACTCCTGTTCCTGTACGAATTTGGAGCCACTCTCTTCTATAGAGTAGGTAAGGAATATAAAATATTAAAGCAGTAGCCAATAAAGAAAACCATAATATCAATTTCTAAAAGACCTAGTAATATAGAAACACTCAATTGGAATTCAGAAACGGTGGAAAAGTGGTAGCGGCGCCTGAACAATCTTTTTGACCCGAAACCCCTTATCATGCATTAAAAATTTCTCACTTGTACTTAACTTATTATTCAAATAAGTAAATAACAAGGAGAAAAGGACTAATTAGTCTATTTGCAGGCATGAAGTGCATAAAGTAATATTTCTGGTTGCAGGTGATTAAGATATGATGCATCCACGCATTGGCGCTATGCTATCGGTATGGCCTTATAAGGTCTGCCACACAAAAGCTTCAAACATAATTTAAGACGGAAGTAATAGCTGTTTATAGGCTGTAGCTAGCTAGTTGCAACTTCTTATTAACTCTATCTCTCTTTCTTTCTCCGTAGACAACCAAATTAACTAGAAAAAGAACAAGGTGTCATCATCAAACGCAGGGTAAAGAAATAAATGATGATCAAGAAAGGAAAAGAAAAAGAGCAAAAAAAGTAGAGAATTCTCTGCCCTGCCCACATCATGGAACTAATTGTCTAATTGATAGCAACGGAATAAAATTAAAATAAACCACCAGAGAGAAAAAGAAAGGGGAAAAAGATATATATATAATAGCAACAGGAAATAAATTAACAATAAACACCAAGAGAGAAAAGAAAAGGGGAAAAAAGATATAATATATATATATATTATATATTATATATATATAAAGGAGGATAAGCAATAATTAGAAGAGGGGACCTTTTCTATGGCTCGTGTCATCTAATTTTCACACAACTTTGATGAATTGACACAAAAGAGTGCTTGCATTCAATTGATAAATTTGAAACCAGTTCGTACGCGTTAAAACTAACTGATTCGGTGGTCCATGAAAACAATCCCTGGTATCTCCTAGAGTGACGCCAGATACTTGAACTTCAGATACATACAACAGGAAGAAAAAACGAAAATAGAGTAAAACCTTAGGTTAAAGTGGCCAAACCGATAATAAGAGTTTTGAGGATAGACAATGTAACAAACTGAACTCAGTACAATAATATAGTACTAGAATGTGAAAACAACAGTTTCATCCTGTCATATTAGAGGTGACTATGCATGGTACATGTCAAATGCCTATGCTTACAATCGTGCATATCAATGAAGGCCTTCATGCTTAACACTACCTAGCAGGGTACGTTAGATATGCAAAATCAAACCGAATAAACTCTCATCACCCTTTTGGAGCCTACAATTCCGCTTTTATCTTCCCTGGATTCTGTCAAACTGGTATACTCTCAGTTATTATTGCTAATGAACAAAGCTATCATTTCACACTTTCTTCATTTATCTTCTCACCTGTTATTGACTCTTGACTCAATATAATGAACATCAAAAAGGTAAGAGATATACATGTAGGACAAATTGGGAAGCGCAACGTTGACACCCAATGGCAAATACCTCAAGTGTACTCGTAAAGTGAATTTTTTTACTACAACTTTTTTTTTGTTTGCATGTGCACTCATGAATGTTTGATTTAATGTGGAAATTGACGCCAAAAGTTCCTAGAATTCTTGAGGACAAGATTATTTGTTACAATAGCTAGTATTGCAACATAACCATTTATGGAAAGACATCTCCATTGTTTTCAAGAAATAATACATTAATACTGAAGTGAGAAATAGCAATAACTAAACAACCGTCTAGACATTATCTATTAAATGATTACTTTTCTTGAAATCTGACCCTAGTAATTTGCAGTCAATATGAAGAAGAATGAACCGCTTCATTTAATGTTTCAATGTACGGCACCACTGCATTCAACATGACCTTATTATGAGACAGAAGTTCATACCTGGATACTGTCAAAATATTAGAAAGGAAAAGGCCACACCTGCCACAAAAGTATTAAGGTTCCATGAGATCAGCTTCAGTAGAGGATCAAATTAACCTTTCACAACTTCTCAGTCTGCAAACAGATGATGTTTTAATTGCAAGATGGACTTAAAACATATCAGCCTTTCGTTATTAATGGTAAAACTTCAACCAAGGAATTAACTAAATCTGAACTTAAGTACTTGTGGAGATGAATGGTATAAAAGCAAGAGTATTATGGCGTTCAGAAACTATAGCAAACTTGTTAACTGCCAACACTGCTATATCCACCCAATCCACAATTGTCTCTGCCCACGCGTTGCCACTATAGGCAAAAAATAAAAATATAAGAAGAAGAAGAAGAATAAGTAAGAAAACAATGCATATAATGTGAAAAAGGACCCTAACCATTAAATTTGCCCAATATAGAAACAAACAGTTAAACAGAAATAATATGCATGCGAATAGATCACTTGAGAAGTTCCAGCAAGTCAAGATTACTTTCATATTTTTGCCAAAAGTTGAAAAGAACATATCAATTTCATCTCAACAATAAAGCAGCACAATAATTCTGGCGAAAAATGAAATTAGACAAAAAAAAAAAACAAAAATCTTCAATTGCTCAAACACAAGCTTTCGTGCTTTTCGTGCTATCTTTCTTTCTTTTTTATTTTTTTCCCAACACTTCTGTCTCACAGTAATTTAAAGCATATCTTCAAAAGTTAAATTGAGTTCCAATTTTTTCTACTTTTCTGGTCACCAGGTCAGATACATTTAGGTGCTGAGAGTCTGAGACTCCTATGTCAGAAGCACACATTCTTGTCAAATTTACCCCCTTATTCTTTTTAAAAAGTTGTAAACAAGTGAATTGCAATGGCACTAACATCCAGGACTTCAAATGCTCAGGTACTGCCATTCAAAAGAACAACGAAAAGTATAAACTGTTTGGGAGCAAACTAGTCAATAATTGTGAACTGTTTGTGTGCAAACTAGTCAATACTTCAGATATATCAGTTTCTACCACAGATGTGAACAAATAAGGGATAATGTAAATGGCCAGGTAAATATACAAGATAAATCATGCACCTGCTCTAATAGGCAGTTAGAACATTTTCAGCAAATTGAAAAAATCACCAGCAGATGGCTCCTTTTGAAGAAATAAAGTACTAAGAATTTCTCATACGATACAACTTTGTTAACAATAATGTCAAAATAAAGCCTAAGAAACAACTTTGAGCAACAACTAATCTACATAAAAGAATTGCTCATACAACAGAAATATTAGTAAATTTACAAACCATCAATTTTGGTCTTTAAGTTTCTCATTCTGCAGATACTTCAACACCCCATATGCAACAGTCCCAGCAACAAACAAGAAGACTGTAGGGGTGAAAGATGGATACAAATACTTCACAAAAAATTTATCCCATTCTTCAGGTAGGAAGCCTGTGGGGAAAAAAAAATTGCTAAGAAGTTATTCTTGAAATTTGGAAACAATATTGTAACATAAAGATCTGAAGAGAAACTAATTAGTTATTTTCATTATGACACTAAACTACCTTTACAAATCATGCTATTACTTAAGGTAATGAAAAAATAAAAAAAAATTAAGCCTTACTCAAAATTTGTAAGGAAAAGGAAAATATAAGCACTCAATTGACCACTTTCTATGGGCTGAACAACCTGTAAATTGAAGCTGGATATAAGCCTTTTATCATTAATTATTGGCCTAAAAATGTAAAAGTGAAGAATTTAAACACACTCTTATTAAATAGCCTAGCAATTCTTGCATTCTTAGCTCCACTAAATCTCAATCCTCAATTAATTAGAGTGGGAAAAAAAGACTATTTATCTACGTTCAGTTAAAGAGCCTACTCATTCCTGTATTCTTAATTCAAGGCTATCCCAATTTAGTTTAATTTAGCACCATAGATCATTTATTATGTCTCTCTGAAAGACTGCATATTTTTTTGTGCTGAGGAAAAGAAGACAAAAACTAAGGAAAACTCATTAACTAGCCAATGAAACAACCTCCATGGTGCAAAAATTGTCGTCTATTAGAGTCTACCTGTCTCCTTAAACAAGGACATCATAATCATTGTGCTATGAATTAAATATGACCAAAGTCATTGTTCATCAACAAATTTATTAGGCACACAGAATATTATCTTGAATGTCTGTACCAAGTTCATGTGCCTAAAATTGGAATGATAGAATTCACCACTTTGAGAATTTATGAATCTTATAATGCACAGAATTATCAGGGAAAAAAAAATTGAGGGAGCCCCACAAACTCTTTATAGCACCTAGCACCTCTAAATTTCTCTGCTCTTCTTATTTTTTTAACCTGAAGCATCATTCCTATACTCTACCGTAGTACCATTACTCTTAAACACAATATCTTCCTAGCCTTTGCATTGTTAACACATCCAGAGAAGCCTTCCAAAACATTTGAATGTTTGGTGCCAGAAACATCCTGCAACTTGTTTGCCTCCAAAATTTCATCTTTTATCACAAATATTCATTACTTATCTCCACTATCAAAAATATGTGCACTCAGCTTGAATATAATTCGAAACCTACCTATAATGAGGCCTGGCATGACCTACCTATAGTGCAAACAGACAGATTATGCAAATCTGTCCTGATGCACTTTTGTGTATATGTGTGAGTGCACATGTTTGCCAGTGGACACAGCATACAACTATACATTTAAAAGAAAAAAAAAAATTCATATGATGATAAAAAATGGATTACACTAAACTCCAATAGAACAACAGAAAAATTAATTTGTTAAGTTTAATATGGAAAATAAGAAGTAATTCACCAGAAAAGGAGTGGATAAACATGTAAATCCAGGGCACAAAAAGTAAAAGTAAGAGTAAATATTATTCAAGGGCACAAAAAATATTCATGTTAATACATATATCAAAAACTAAAGAAAAGAGAAAGAGGGGAGGACGGAGGGAAGAGAGAGAGAGAGACTTTTATCCTTGTAATGGATAAACATGCATCGCATAAAATTAAAAAGGAAATTAGATAATCAACGTTTAAAGAAAATTGCAAGTCAAAAAAAACTTCTGAAAGGTTAGACAAATGATGACCCAAACAAGGAGGCATCCACATTACTTTAAAAAGTCTAACAAGAACTTGGATATCATTCATCATAATGTAATTAAACCACCACTGAAATTTCCAAGTCATGCAACACGATGATAAACTTCGTTCATCAAGTTTCTAAACTCTCAAAATTATGGCTGTCTCAAAGTTAATACTAGTTTGGACTTGTCTAAATTATTCAGTTCAATTTGACCGTCTTTGTCAATTATGTTTTTAGCCAATTTAACTAAATTATCCGATGGCGCAGATGAATTGAATCCATTCAACAATAGATTTAACAAATTTATAATTTCTAATAGAACCCAATAAACTCACCTGATGCAGCGAGCACAATACCCTCTACAAGAATGATCCCACCAAGCCCCAACCAAGCAAGAAGAAAGGCACTCTCATTCTTACTCTGCTCCTTCGCTTTAGTCTCATCCACTTGGCTTACAAATGATGGCTTCTCAACCGGTGTCCGCCTAATTATCGATGCCCTTTCTCTTTTACCCTTCTGTTTCTTCTTACTAGTCACATCACTAGCACTTGCCTTATTTGGGTTTTTGGTTGAAGCTGCAGGAGATGATGACCCAAACCCTAGCCCACGCGCGGTTGATTTCTTGAGTGTGGCTGAGTCCTTGGTGTTTTCGGTGTCGGTAGTGGGATTTTGGGATTGAATTCTGAGTTTGGGTTTGGTTTTGGAGAGGAGGACAGGAGCGTAGAGAAGATGCTGATAGGATTTTTTGGTGAGACAGGATGGAGAGTAGATTTGTAGCGCCATTTTGAGTTTACGCGGTTACCGAATGCCCGTTATTTGCCGTTTTAGTTGGCTTCGCATTCGCTTTTTGGTTTATTTCAGTCACCTCCCCAAAAATTTTTAGAATAGCATTAGAAGCCTGCCTCCCGTTTTTTGTTTTTGTATAAGTGTTTTTTTTTTTTTTTTTTTTTTTTTGTGTGGATATTATAACATAATAATCGCTAATACCTTGACATTATCGATCGTTTTATTGTGTTTTATTTCAGTCAAACTACTTCCCTCTCAATAAAGTGTATAGTAGAGAACTAAGCATTTTAGGAATCCTTCAGATCGACATCTCACTGTTTTTTTACTTGTTTTTTATTGTATATAAAGTGTTTTTTTTTTGCATTCCTTAATTTTAATATAAACTACCAATCGAGGAGTTGATACCTTACTACACCTTCACTAAAAGATTGATGATTAAAATAATAAACAAAAATAAAAATCCTTCCCGCGGAAATTCAGCAATCCCAAGACCATCAGAAATGAAATAAATGATGATAAAGTGAACCTATATATAAGCAATAAGACAATACCAATAAAATACACCCAATGATTTAAGCCACATCACAATTGTTGAGTTAAATACATAAAATCACATATCAAATATTCATAATATACATTAATATATTACAATCAATTTTATAACTTATAGTAATAAAAATGTAAAAAAAATCAATCGGGCTAGAAAAAATAATTGAGAACTAAATTAGGTACTGATATGAAAAAAGTAATGACATTTAATACATTACTCCATAACTATATTGGTAATAGATAAATAATGGAGTGGATTAACTAATTGTTAGCAAAATATGACGACTATAAATCAATATTCAAGTTAACTCGGAGCAAAGTTTTGCTAAAGAATGAAAATGTAAAGGCAGTAAAAATATATACCTATTACACCCTTCTAATTATTTGCACAATAACTAGCATCGTTAAATCGAAATCTAATTAATAATAATATGTGTTAATATTTATCCCACCCCGCAGATATAAACAGATCTTTATCCAATCTCTAAATGAGAAGATGTTATGAAGTGGATAAAGAATCCAGATATATTATATTCCCTCCTAAACTGTACTCCCAAAAAAAGCAAAATTACACCAAGATATATTTCCAAAACCAAAACTATACTTTCAAAAATTATATCGTGAATACAATAATATCGCGAATACATTATGATAAATCACGAGACACCACCCACTCAATTGATGTATAATTAGATAAACGGAAGGTCCCGCCCGATTACATGAAGTTCTATTATTCGGCGGCCTGATCCAGTAGAGAAATATCAGTGCTGATCTAAGGCCCATGTTGCCTTCACTCTAAAAAAAATATTGAATAAAAATAAGAATGCTTTAGATGTTATACCCACTTACTTCGTAGCGTCATCTCTACCCACTACTTACTCAAGTTTACCTAATCACAATTAAGCAAAAACCGTGCCTAAATCTTATAGTCTGTGCACTGTAAAATAGTGACATTAGAAGAATACCGAAACCTTTAACCCAAGAGATCTAAACTAACAAAAAATAACGTAGAACAAAAAAAAAAACAGACCCAACATAAAAGGAAAGCAGCAACTCGAGGGAAAAGTATGACAGTAGGTAATCATTTCTTCTTTTACAGGCATCTCTTCCTCAAACAAAAATATATTTTGTTCACAGTCATCTATATTTATATCTCTACAACACTTTACAACTAATAGGTCCAAGAAAAAACTCATGACAATGATATAACTATGCTACACCTCCTCATCTGATACTCTAATCGACACAAAGTCGGCGCAGCCTCCACAACCTCACGCTACCGCCGATATCCACTTCTCGGTCTCCTTTTTGGCGGGACATTCTATGCGAGGCGGTATATACGGATCGCCTTACTTTCTCTCCCAAAAATATAACCAATCCAATTTGGACCCCGGGCGTCACTATTCTCTCCCATATAACTCCAAATCCGGGCTACATCCTTCTGGTTGTCTCTGAACAAACTTAATTTGCGCGCGCGTCAGGAGAGGGTTCGTTCAGTTTTTTCTGGCTCTGTTACTTCTTTTCACGCAAAGGAAATTCGCTTGTGTCCCCAGGCTACAGAAGTATGTGGATTCCCTGCCTCTTTGGGGACCCGCCACCGTTCGGAATTAGTTCATTCTTCCTTTCCAGCTTTTAAAACGAGCCCGTATTTCAATTTTGGCAACTTTTATGGCGCGCAAACCCAACCAAAAATATTACCTTTATGTTTCTGCTTCTGCACCCTTCAAAGAAGTAGTAGGGAGTATGTAGATAGCGCCTCCTGTTGCTGATCTCTCTTGGTTTCACATATCTAGGATCTCAGGTGTCAGTGAATAAGAAATTACAACCGGCAGAACGCCTATGGAGTCTGGAAAAGCTTCTCAAGTTTAGGTCCTTCATACGGTTAAAATGATTCACTTCATCGTTATCGTCTTGCGATCCACCGGGATTCCTCCTATATTAATGCGATTAGTGATATGTCTTCGTATAATTACCTCTTAACCACTCTATGCTTAACTTTTATGTACTATATTTTATTATGGATCAATATTATTGTTATAACATTCTGTAATTATAAAAAACATATTAATAATAAACAAGTTTGAAATCTTATGTATGTTAAAATCACCGAGATGCCTTGTTCTTGGGTGACAGATCTAGGAATGTGAATATTCAACATTGTTATCCCAAGAAATGGAACTTGAAAACCATAAAAAGTAACTGAAATGACATCACGTCCTTCTTAAATATGAGAACTTCGTAAGTCCAAGTGTGATTAAAGTAATTATAGTTGTCAAATTTGTTTTGACATGTACGCAACAAAGTGCATTAAAAGGTTAGAATTAGTGTGAGTTAGATAATCACTGTCCCATTTTTGGATTTGTATAATTTGAACGTAAAAGATACACCAACTGCTTAACATATAGTCTGAGAAGTATGAGTGACGTAGGAAGCAGAGTAGAGCCATGTGTATATAATTAGTGTGAACCATTACAAATTTAGTTTATAATAAAATATTGTGTGGCTTGTAGAACAAATTCAAATTAATATGAAATTGTACGTTGGTACGGATTATTTGGCTGGTCCAAAAGCCCAATAATGATAACAAAGTAGTATGTAGGGTGTTACGTATGTTGGTAGAATATCTAAATATTAGATATTTCTATTCAAAAAATACTAAACTCATCAAAATTACATAAGTATTAGTAATCTATGTCCTACCACACTCATAACATTAAGACACAAATTCATTTTTTTTTAATTATAATTATCACCCCATTGAATTGCAATGCAATACATAGTTTCAATTCGAAATATTTTAATCACACTGATTGCTAGATCCGTCGATAGTCTATAGATTAATATAGCCCAATTACTATGTGTGGATACACGTGATATAGGAGCTCCTATATGTTAAAATTCCTTTTAATATGGATTATGTGCCACTATTGGAGAATTATTTGATTGGAAATGTAAATTAAAAGTGTATTCTATTGACTTTTTCGGTATCATTATCGTAGTTATACTGTGCTGAATGAACTAGTGCTCCAATCGAACAATCTTTGTTGGCGGTTTATTCATTGCTGACTGTGAAGATTTGAGGAAGTCATCGTACCAGAGGAACTAACAAGACAGGGATCCGAAAAAAATTGTGAGAATGATACAGGTTTTCTGGAAAATCCGTGCGCCCGATGAAACCCTTGTCTCCTAAAGTGTACTTAACTTTGTATTCTAAGAGAGTCTATCACTTCACACTTACTAATTCTTATATACCTAGAATAAATGCTCCATACCACAAGTTCTCAAGAAATTAGAGGCATGAGAGGAAGACCAATACTCTCATTAATGATATATACCTACTTCCAGATGTAGTCATTATTCATGTCTTACTAAGTTTTATCTACTCTCTCTTAGCCAATGGTGTATTGAATATGGAAGAAGGTCAACAGGTTTGTGTATATAGCATACCCTTATTCAACCTTAGTTATTAACATGTAAATTTTTTTTATACGCCGTCCATAGTAAAGGAGAATAATCAAGGGTAGGAAATTAAGTTCCCGGGCACACACTAACAGACGAAATCATGAAGTTTCAATAAGGTATATTTAGTTGAAGTAACAGTCTTCCTGGGTAACGATTGCCTTTTCCCGCGGATGGGCTGTATAATTCCCCACACCAAATTGTATGCCTGAGTAGTAGATTGGATGACAGTGTCATGACGTCACATGCTCATGGTTATGCAGGAGGTCATTTAAGGAGCTGGATACCAGGTCGGTGACCTCACTTTTCTTTCTCTAGGTGTGTTATATGACATATATGTGTATAGAAAATAAAACAAAAATAATGGTGTATCCTGCCCACCTCTCCTCATGCGCATCCGGGGTGATTAAATAGTAGATATGGTCTTAAAGGTGAGGAACTAGTCCTGCATTGGGCACATCATCGTGACTTCAAGGAGGATAAACCTTGCAGCACAGGTAGTTGGAATGTCGAGGACGCACAACTGTCCACTCCTCTTTTCTCCGTGCTCTCTCGCCCTGCACCCTTTACCGGTTGGTGCAGGCTATATTTAATTGGAACTTTGGTAGGCTGGCGGATTCTTCACATCTGCTCCATCACACATATATCGGGTGATAAAGTGTATCCAAATACAATCTATTGAACTTAACCTCCAGGTAATCTGCACTCAATCTATTCTATCGGAAGTCGCACTTTATTCTCTCGTTCCTCTATATATTGGTATTTATACAAAAATTACAAAATTAACTTACATCTTCTTTTAACCTTTAATTTCTTATATACCCCAAATCTTAATTAAGGGGCTGAAAAATTAATGAATTATTATATTGGAAATAAAGGTGTCTATTACGAAAAAGACAATTAAACCTTCTATGATTGATTGGATTAATTTATAATGAATGAACAATGGGATATCTTGCTAAAAAAATTAATGAAGAAAAATGATGAAATTGAATGAATATGCAAAACCGATGGGGTGAGTCAGATATTCTAGTTCCCCTGCCTATTGTCCAGCCAAAAATTTTCTATTTGGTATTGATGTTAAGAAAAATTTAAGAACCAAAAAATATACATTAACCGTTTATTTCCTCCGATTAATCTATATTCCTTTTAGATAATCAGGTTAGAACATAAATAAAGGTAAAATTAAATCTATAATCATCCCCCAACATATCAATAGAAATTATTTTTAGCGCCCAGAGAGTTGAGACGATGTTATAGGATAGCAACCGCCAGAATGATGAATCAAGACTGAAACTCTAGGTTGCGAGGGAGAGGCTGTCAAAAGTTTGAAGGAAACAAATTTGGTGTACATCCTTACAACATGGCATGGTAAAGTCAGGAGGCGCAAACTATGAAGAAGTGGAAAATACAATCTGTTTTTTCCCGTCACCACAATTAAGAAAACAACCAACCCCCTCCAATGTGGGACCCGCGAAGGGACGCAGGAGTAGCCCATAAACTAAAAATGCGAGAGAAAAAATTAGGACAAGGACAACAAATAAACTATTGAAATGAATATTGGTAGCGAAGTTAGAGTAACAACATAGAGCAGCTTCAGAAGATATGGGACCTAGCAAAGTAATGTACTGTGGAGAATGATTTTATCTATGTATTATATAGAGGATAATAACTTAAAATACTCTATTATAACTTTCTTTGACACCACAAGCGTACTTTATTTATTTTGTTGTATTTTATGAACAATTTCAGTATATGGGGCCATAATACTCTTATCATTAGACCATATGAAACCTATCAAATGTCCATCCTATGACGGGATCTAATTATCTGCTATCTTAAGTTATACTCAAGAAAAAACAATAATATCAGTTTATTTGCTTATCTTGTAGAAGATCACAATCATCCCACTAATTACACAATGCCCGCCGAGAGTCTATCAGCAACCATACCACATAGAACCTAGAAAGACAGACATGTCGTATATTCTGACATAACCTATCTATAGCACCTTTCTCCCTGCAATGTGGTAAATACATAGAGATTCATCCCTCAATTTATTAAGGTCCTTAATCAGTTACTAGACTACCACCTGGAAACTCCCTCCTAAGATTTACAATATAATTCAATCGACTTTACTTCAATTACTCACGACTTCTATATCCTCATCTCATGGTCAAAATCTATATATGCTTTAAATTAATGATTTTGTGGTCGCTAAAGCGAAATAATAACTCAAAGTGACGAAAAGAATGCATGACGTTTTGTGAAGATGTTTATCTTGGGCGCACCAGAAAGAAGATAACATATAATAGAACCAAAATTACTATTAATGAAAATAATGTTTTTGTATTATTTTAGTCATCGTGTGCTATCCGCATCTGTGCGATTTTTTATTCTGTTGGCATAAATATCATTTGACATGTGGTCAATTAATAATCCTTAAAATTAATTTAATACAGTTTGTAATATAACTGTGGCTTTACTTGGCTTCATTCTTCATCTCAGCTTGCAAGGAAACCCCAACGTGATTTCAAAAAGATAAACATCAAAAAAGGTATATGAACGTGAACAGAAAACATAAAGAAAAAGAGAACGGAGAGAATGAGCTCTTTATGGGAGTGGCTTGCCATTATCTCAAACACTCCTCTTGGTCCAATTATTCAGTTACCCACATCTATCTGGTCTCCTCGAGTAAAAACCGTGTCCGGCGTGATAAATATACATATCCAGAAAGGGACCCCCGAGAAGAACTTAGTGGATCCTTCATATTTCAATATTACCGCCAAATCCGAAATCACCTCATCAATTAAGATACGAGGATATGAGAACGAAAAATTTGCTGAGGGACTCGTAATCATTACCCTTATTGCGCTCCCATATCAATCTCCCGAATGAGCGATGTATATGGCAAAATGTGCAAAAAAAAGCCATTGCTGAATTAGGCAGTTAATGTATATGCTCCGGGATAAAATTGGATGTAGTTCAAATGTAAGTGTAGACCGTGATATGAATTTTCAGTTTTACCAACCTATGTGGCTGGATAGTAGATTCATATTGGATGTTTTGCGATTGATATGTGGAGGATAGTATTATTATGTACTCCTCTCTACTCTTCTCTCTCTTCGTTCTTTTGTCTTCTCTTTTCCAACTTTCATAATCGCCTATCAATAAAATCCAGGCATAGCAGAAATCATTTTGTTCCTTATTATTTCTGTCCTTGTTTAACACCTTATCTCTTTTTCTCGAAAGAAGTTCACTATATTTTGAAAAGGGCATATTTCTGGTGGAAGACTTTATGTTTTGGCGCCGGGAAAACTTCTTGTGGCTCCTAAATTAGTCGGTTCCTTGGCTGTACATGGCTAATCTGCTGATTTTAAGGGTGCATTAAAAATAAATCTATGATATTAGAGACAAGGTCAAGAGTAAATTTCTTCTTTAATTAAATGGTAAATTTAAAAAATAAACCCGTAACCGGGGATGGTCTGAATTAATTGTGTTAATAGACTGCGTCTCACGCGAATAAATTATTTAATACACCTGAGTAACCGGCCTTTTGTATGCAACCTAGTGCGCGCCCACAAAAAAATCCGGTGAATCAAAATAAATAATAATAAATATTAAGTACAAAAGAAGAACCAAGTATATGCAAAAATTAATTTAAATAAAACTTAACTAGTTACTTTCCTATGTTACCCTGTCCCGCTACTTACCCGGATTTCATTGGCATTCTATGAACCATAAAAACAACCTAAGCAATGGGTATATATATTCCCGAGTACCCGATAAAAAGGACATTAAGCTGGAACTAGGAGTACGTCATTTATACAAAATTCCTTCTAATGGTAATTATACTCCAATATATGAGTTAGTATCATGTGTTTACCATATGTTCTCTGGATCAGTAATATTTTAGCCTTTAGCGGGAGTATAGATGTAAATGGTAGACTTATTGGTTAAGGGGGTGCCCAGCTCTTTATGAATTCGGTTTCCTAGTTTGCATGGGCGTGTAGGCCCGAAATAGACGGAATTGTTTTAGAGGAATTATACAAGCAATATAAATATCTCCCGTGGACAAACATAATTGGGTAAATGTAATTCTTATGATGATAGTGATGGCAAGAATTACATTTGATTGTCATTTTGCTGTTTGCACAAATACCAAAAGTGGTTTGGGTTTTGGACTTAAGTGCAGAAAGTGAGGAGAAAGGAGGAAAACACAAAAATGGGGATTAGTGTTCTTATATAGGCGGGCAACTGAAATGCGCTCATATGTGAGTTACCTGGAGAGTTGCCTCAGAAGGGATTTAATTTGGTCAGTCGAGACTGAATGCTTGCATGTGATTACACAGCCAAAAGGAAAGGATAGAGGGCGCTGGCGTTGCTTGCTAGAAAACCGAATCTCTGGGCACTCTAACAGTTCAGGCGCACTGAAACTCTGTCGTCACTCGGAAACAGGACCACCGGCCTCCTGTGGGTGGCGCTCTATTGCTCCAACTAGTTACCCCCACAGCTTAGCGATGTACCCCAAGGTTCAAATGAAGTGTACCTCTCGAGTCCCATTGCCCCTTACTTACAATAGTGCAACATGTTTTTTTTTTTTTTTTTTTTTTTTAAACTACCAATCGAGAGTGCCTTCTCATTCCTGTTAGATTAAAAAATTAATTCCTTCGGAATCAAAAGACACAGAGAAATTATTGAGAAAGAGATTATTAAGCATAAGTATCCAAAAATTTGCAATTTGTTACAACAATATCTTATTTTTACAATTTCTTATGTTATAATGGCTGAAATTATTGAGAAATAGATTATAAAAGAACATAAAATTTAATTTTGGAGATGGAGGGAGTATATTGTTGCAATTACACTCAATTTCAACCACATTGCAAAATATGAACATAAATATCTATACATCTATTATTGCACAAAACGTAAATCAATCTTAATTAATAAAAATGTTAATTATTTCGCGAATTTATTTTTTCTAATAAGTTATAAGGTAAAAATTAATAATTCTCTCTTCTCAAAAAAAAAAAAAAAAACTCTCAATTTCGGAAATTATTCGAAAATAAAAATTTATAGTAGGAATCATTACATTGGCATTCCGGCCGGAAGTGGAGACAGGACAGGCCAGTGGCACTAATTGATAATAGAATGTAGTCCCCACCGAGATTCTCCCACCTCCAAGTTCCAACACAGCAACGCTATAGCTGCCTGTATGTGCGAGAGAAATAAACAAACGAACAAACAGACAAAGGAAAGCAAAGGAAAGTCGTGGTTCATTTCTCTCCACTCTCCTCAACAAATTTCCGTCACTATTTTTCTCCTCCACAATTCCAGAACCATGCCAAACGCTACCTCCTCTTAACTCTAAAAGTCCCCTCCACCTCACGCTCTTTTCTCTCTTTGCTGCTTCATGGACTATATACCCTACTCACAATTAACCTTCCATGGCCCTCCTATTCTTCCCGGGCTTTCTTTCTGTTGCATATGCGCCAAAGTTCAGTTTTGGCTCTGTTCCTCGGAGGAATCGATGCAGTTGTTCTCTCTCCGCTCAAACACCAGCAGTGACAAGCAATGGACGCCGCAGTGGTGGCTCGGCGATTCTCTGGTTCAAGCAGGATCTTCGTGTCGATGATCACCCCGGCCTTGTTGAAGCTTCTAAGTTTTCTTCCTTAGTTCCTCTTTATGTCTTCGATCACCGGATTCTTTTTGGTGAGTCTTCGTATTCCAATTTATGCTTTCTTTTATTTATTTATTTATTTTAATTTTGATTTAAACATTTATACAGTTTGAAATATGAATGCCATTTTTGGAAACTAATGAATTTCACTTGTATAGATGAATTTGACAAAAGTACGAAATGAATTCTATTCTATTGGAACTTCAAGTGTGAGTAAGTTCAATGTTTGATGTACGCCAAGGCTTAAAATTTTAGTGATCCGCATTTGGATTTTGGAGAGAAACTGTAAGAAGAAGTTGAGACAGAGAGAGTAAGAGGATTATAGTGAACTTAATTTAGTTATTAAAAATGTGAAATTATAAATGAATTTCTTATTAGGTTCCAAACATAACAAAGATGGATGGACTTGTGGAATTCAATTTGTTTTTCTTCAAAAAACTATAAAATTACATGATTATCATGTCCTACCACTACTTAAGCAATTCATTTTTTTTAATTATCACTTAATTGCAATGTACTATTTAAATTTAATCACATGATTGTACCGGAGCTGATTTTGCCAATACTATTGTGTGGAAATGATAGGCTTTTGTTAATTCCTAATATTCCCTTTGGAAATGAGTAATAGTGATTCTATTGACATTTTGTAGGTTATTCTGATGATGTGCTAGAACTTGTTCTTTTTGCACTGGAAGATTTGAGGAAGTCTCTACAGGACCAGGGATCCAATTTAATGATCAGGTTTGGAAGTGCGGAGAATGTCATAAGTGACCTTGTACAAGAGGTTATCACTCACTTATTCTGATGATATTTACAGTCCAGGCATGAGGAGAAACCTCAAGAACCTTCAGTTTATTATGCTAAGTTTATTGCCTGGGATTGTTGGCACAGGTGAAAGCTACCAATGTATTTGCCGAAGAGGAGGTAGAGTACCACCTAAAAATGACAATAGGAATTGTTGAAGAAAGCTTGGTAAGATTGCCTTTTTCGGATGGAAATCCAAAGATAGTAATTTGGCGGACTCCATTTTATGATATTAAGGTACCATCTTTACCTCATTTCTTCATTGTTTATATGACTTTATATGTTAAAAACATATATGATTTGTGCATCCGTGTTATGTAGAATCTAAAGAGCTTTCCTGCATCACATGATGACTTCAAGAAACTTCAATTAGCGCCAACTTCACCTCTTTTGCCCCCCAACTTACCTGGTGCAGCAATGGATTTGGACTGGGGTAATGTTCCAATCTATTGAAACTTAACCTAATGCTAATTCTATCAATCGATTTTTTTTTCTCTTTATTTTAAAATAAAAATAACTAACTAACTAAATAAATAATGGAAATAGGTTTCTATTTTCAAAACATCCTTTGATTTGCAATTTTGAACATTGGGGAGAATGATGAATTGATGATTGAACCATGGATCAGGTTCTCTGCCAACATTGGATGAGTTGAAAAAATTTATGAATCAAAATCCACATAAATTGAGAGAGAGTTGGACGTTAATCAAGGAGATGTCAACTGAAACTCTATTGCAGAAGAGGCTGTCAAAGTTGAAGGAAACAAATTTGAATTTCCAGCAAAGTCAGAGGAAGAGAGTGGATCAATCTGTTTTTGTCACACAAAACCAAAATGTTGTGGGAGGAGGGACAAATAGCATACTAAATGCATTGGCAGCATACTTGAGATATTTGGAAGGAACAGCTCGAGATGACTGGCAAGAGTACGTGGTGATTATTATTTTTTTTGGTTATACTTAAATTATACTTTCTTGCCAGTATTTATTTATTTGTTTTTTATGATTTTATATGGTAACCTTTCATGAACCACGATCAATCTGTTCTTAGTTTACTCAAAAATAATCTTTTTCTTATCTTGTAGAAGATCACAATCATCCCAATGAATTAAATGCAGCACAACATAGAACTAGAAACACTGAATTGACATACATATGACCTTCTCCCTGGTTTACATGTCATATATTTTTACCTTCAGTTTTTACTGATATGAAACTTCCTAAGAAATAACATCGCCAATCCAACATCTCTCTCTCAATTATGTAATTTTGTGGCTGGAAAATAAGAGAAATGCAGTTGGATTCTTGGCAGAGGTCTTTAGAAATTATATAAAATAGTTTTGTATTTTATGCATCGTGATTTTGCAAAATGACATTTTTGTGGATAACATTAACAGTATAATTTGCTTACTGGCTTCATCTCATGGCAGGGTACATCAGAGGTTACGTGACGCTGAAAGACGGGATGGGGCTTCATTTCTCACACTCTTTGGTCCTGCCCTTTGTCTTGGGGTCATATCCAGAAGGAGAGTGTATTATGAAACACTCAAATACGAGAAGGAACGAAATGCTGGCTTTCTATCACCCTTTGGATATTCAACAACAACTGTTGCTGCAGCAGCTGATGCCGTGTGCTCAATGGAGGTTATTGTTGTGTTTATTGTTAGCTGCTTTAGATCTATGATGTTTGGTTGTTGTGAAGTATATATTACTCTCTCTCTCTCTCTCTCTCTCTTTTTCTCTCTTTCCTACTTTCTAGTATATATTATTCAAAATCATTTTTTTCCTTTTATTTCTGTCCGTAACCTATCTCTTTTCTGAAAGCCTATTGAAGGATTCTTGTGAACTTTGTGGCAGTGGTATTGGCTTATGGCTCTGAAAGGTCAAATAAATGATGCAGGAAGATATTCTATAAGGATATGGCGATGGAATGGGTATTTAATACAGGTTTGTAGATGAAAACCGATCAAATTTGTCAGTATCAATTTCTTCTTTATCTTTCCTGTGTTCTGCTACTTATTTCACTTCTTGAACAAATTATGCATTTTATTTGGTTGAAATACTTAGCTGGAACTAGATTATACATTCCTCTAATATTTCTTTGATTATTGTTCATTTTTCAGTATACAGTTGTTGGTGATGAAGGTCCAGCTATTCTCCTAGTTCATGGTTTTGGTGCATTTTTGGAGCATTACCGTGACAACATATGTGGTGTATCTGAGGGTGGAAACTGTGTTTGGGCAATCACAATTTTGGGTTTTGGCAAGTCAGAAAAGCCAAATGTTATATACACTGAACTTATGTGGGCTGAATTGCTCAGAGATTTTATAATTGAAGTTGTTGGTGAACCATTGCATCTCGTAGGGAACTCTGTCGGTGGTATGTCAAAGTTCCAACCTACATGTCCAATTCAATAATTACCTTAAAGCCACTCTTCAATGCACAATATATGTTGTGGTGATGGTCTTTATTTCTCTGTTAAGGTTGTCTCTCGTATGCTTTTTGTTTACTTTGACAAACATAACTTGGTGTGTTATGTTGAATTTATATAGTAAGCAAATTCATCAACCAGTTGCTTCTTTCCAATTCTAAATAGTTGTTGGTCTCTATCTCCAGGCTATTTTGTATCTATTGTTGCATGTTTTTGGCCTTCTTTGGTAAAGTCTGTTGTTCTTATCAACAGTGCGGGGGATGTTATTCCAGGATATGGTTACCTACAATTCACCAAAGTAAGTCTGAATACCTTACTCATCACAAGTTGTCACATGCACCATTTTAATTTATTTGTTTCCTTTGCCTCTTAAAAACTGCCAATTTGATCCCTGTAGCAATTGCCGAGATACTGTTTTCTTAAATGCAACTTCACAAGTTATTTTCAATTTTGTGGCTGGTTGTGTGTTACAAGTGGAGTCTGGAGAACGCTACTGCTATAATCTCGAACTAAAATCTACCAACCCTACCTCCTGAGCGCTCCCCATGTGTCTAATTAATTCATTCAGGTTCAAAAGCTGACATCACAAAGAGTAGCATATTCAGGCATTTAATTGTCTCTTATTTTCAGGAAAGACAAACTTCTATGGTTGCACAGCTAGGTGCCCAACTTCTTCTGCTCTATTTGAGGTTGAACATCAGAACAATAGTGAATAACTGCTACCCAACTGTGAGTGGTCATATAATTCCACATTGATTTTCTTCAGTTGCATCAATATTCATGCATTTTTTATTTTGCATCCTCTTGCCTTGCAGAAAACTGAGAGAGCTGATGATTGGCTTATTAATGAAATGCTAAGAGCTGTATCCTCTTCCTTAGTAAAAACATATCATAGCCACTTAATTTGACTCTTCTGGGATTGGAAATTTCATAATGGAATCATAATCTTAACACACATGACAGTCCTTCGATCCTGGTGTATTAGTGGTCCTGGAAAGTATTTTCAGTTTCAACCTTTCACTTCCGCTTAATTATCTTTTGGAAGCTTTCAAGGAAAAGGTTCTAATCATACAGGTAATTTCTGCTTGCTAGGCAACTCGACAAACCCATGCATTTTTTTATCTATCTTTCCGTTTTTTTCTGTGATTAGATAATCTAACTGCAATATGTACTGCTGTTTTTCAATTTATTTTCTAATTAGGGAATGAAAGATCCCATCTCTAACTCCAAGTCCAAAGTGTCCATGTTCAAAGAGCACTGTCCTGGGTTCGCAATTCGGGAACTGGATGCTGGTAGTTCCATTGTTGTGTCATCAATAAGTTTTTATTCCCAATCTTTCTTGGAAAGTGCAGTTAACCATTGAATCTGGTCAAAATTTCAGGCCACTGCCCCCACGATGAGAAACCAGAAGAAGTGAATACAATCATTTGTGAATGGATAGTGACAGCAGAAAGCAAAATTCTGGCTCGGAGCGTCTCATAGCTTGTTGGTAAGCGGATGGCTGTCGTACAGAGAAGGTTATATTTCTAATTAACATGTAGAATAACGCTTCAATTCTTTTTTCAGCTTACATGATTGAAGATATTGATAATGTGGATAATCCACATTCTAGTTATTTTTTGAACCCTCAATAGAAGAATATGTTGCTCAGAATTTTGGATCCAAGTCTAGATAAAGATGAAGTATTCAAGTTCGAAGGTGATTCTGATGGGATCTTACTTTTATTGGCGTAAAGGGAAAGACTTATCTATATTGTATAGGTTCATTTATATGTCAAATTAATTACAAATAGTTTTTTTTGTTCAAATGATTATATTTCTAATCATATTTTGGAAAAAATAAAACAGTAGTAACATATTAGCTTGTATGAAACCATCCATTAAGTAGGTGTAAGTAAATCTTACCCTATTGTAAAAGCCGTATTTGAATTCCTTGTCCAACCCCGTGTAATGATCTCGTATCCAAGTTTGAGCAGGGTGATTCTAATAGGATTGTGCAATACTAGTAACTTGACGAGCGAAAGGAGAATGGAAACTTCAACATAAGCTACACAAGGGTTCGAAATGAAGAGTTTCTAGAAGAATTTCTTTTTTCTTTTTCAATTAGAAAGAAAATTTTTTTTTTATTCTAAATCAAAAAATACTAATTAAATCTCTTAATTAGAATATAATAATTATAATAAAAATCTTTGCATATTCGCAATATTCTTTTTGGACAGTTAGTTTACATAAAGATCGTGTAATCAAATGCAAGCAGTGTGATTTTGATGGGTTTTGCTCTCATCGATTCATAATTATAAATTATTTGTATCATATGAAAGTCTGCTGTTCTATAATTGATATAAATGACCTTCAAAAGAATCAAAATAAAAAAGGTTATGATGGATGTGATCAATAAAAAATAGTCGATCTCACTTCATCTTGCAATCATTTATCATCGCAAGAAAAACTCAAAGGACTCTTCAAATGAAACTCTCTCACTCCCACGTTGGCACAGTTCCTGAAGCGGCCATGGCATGCAACCATTCGCTGTGCCCATATTTGCTGGGTTGGGTCCTTTGTCCGATGATGGGAATTAAAACAGATGACACTTCTTCCCACATGCGCTGTTAGAATAAAATTGCATAAAATCATCAAACGATTGGTTGTCTGCTTCATACTTTGCCCCATGAGTGTATATCCTTTTCTCTAGGTTTATCCAATTATTGCTATTCTCCATCTTTTAATGTTGATCATCCACCAACCTCAACTCGTCCAAAAAGCTTGTCATGTCTGGAACTATCCCTCCATTGGAATGCCTTAAAATCCCTTCTCCTGCTATATCATTCAACATTTCTGAAGGATCTTTGGCTCCACCATGCTGCAATACTTTCATTCTAAGAGCAGTCCCTGTGGTTAATGAAAGTGGATCTTCATGACATAACTTTTTCCATATGGTTGCAGCGAAACATCTAGCATACAAGTAGCTATAGTAACCTGCACGTTGTACAAAGATCTCGTAAGTACATGTTAAGCAGTTCCAATGTTTGGACAAGAAGCATATCAGAATATTACTTCTTAACTATAGATAGAGTGAGAAATGAGAATCAAAATTAAAAACCATGCAAGCCCCATATCAACAACCCTTACACTACTCAAACCATAGCCAGGCTCATTATTTTCTGTACTCATTATAATTGTATTGATGCCCAGGTATCACTCACAGATGCGCGCACAAATACGAATTGCCAACTTTGTCCACTAATTGAAACAGCATATGATTCATGAATCCAGATATACCTGCTCCATAATTTACAAGATGACTGAATCTGATTTGCCAATGTGTACCCTCGACATGTTTCCAACTGGTGTGTTGTCTTTTAAGATCTGCAACAATAGAACTGGTATCCCTAGAAGAAGCTGGTTGTTCTCCAAAAAGTGTTTGGTCAACCAAAGCATAGAAAACCTAAAGAGTACCAGACAAGTAAACAAAATTTGGTTAAATATGTTTTTTGCTTCACACGACTACTTCGTGGCATCGAACAGTTAATTCATTCAAGGCCCAGAAAAATAAACCTGGCGTTGCAATTCAGTAGCTGCAAACATATCTCTAGCACCTTGCATTGACTTGACCAACTTCTCAGGTATTATTTCACCAGTTGAATAGTGCTTGGCAAACGTTCTCAGGACTTGATAATCCCAGGCATAGTACCTGCCCCCAGATCAATTTCAGGTCAATGATCAGTTGTGCTATGTAATTATTTTCAAATGCGAGAAACATGAATAAAACTTACAGTCGAACTTATCTAAGAAACAGATTACCTTCTCTGGGTTTACTCAGATGGCTAGAACCAAACCAACTAAAAATTCAATTGAGAGTTTACAGGTGATCCAACTGGACCATGTGGGATTTTCATCAACATATGAATTGCCAATTTCGTTGATTATTTTTATGATTTTTATCATACCAAACTGAACATAACTAAGCTTACCATTCTACCAAACATTGAAACAACACTGGGATGCTTCAGTACTTGGGACTATATTTTCAGGGTAATTACTGGCTCAAAGTTTTAACAAAGTCGCATATGTGACACGGAAACTATTTGACCTCTTAAATGATCCATGTATTTATCATGCTACTGCCTCCAAAAGTGTAATTAAGATATTTACTAATCATAACAGCAAGAAAAAAAGGATGAAAACATTGAAACTAACAATTTGCTACTTACTCAAACAGGTTTGAAGGAGTTTCGGCAAAGTCGAGAACTACCCTAGTACCTGAAAAATGTTGATAGTCCTACAAGAATAATGATGAGAATATAAATGGAAAAAAAAAGAAACCTAATTTCAATTATTTCACATCAGGGTTTGAACACAGAACTCAGTTATACCGTTCTCGAGAGTAAGGAATGAAGAGCATGTCCAAACTCATGAAATAGAGTTTCCACTTCCCAGTGGTTAAGCCTCACAGGTGAACTATATGATCCCGAAAAATTGCAAACAAGGGCCACAATCTGCAGTATACCAAAATTAAGCTAATGAAAGAACATAAAAGTAAAAACAACTTAAGCCAGGAAATAAATTCTGTTGGATTAGTACTGCAGGATATGAGCTTTACTTGATACATTTTCCTAGTAAAGAGCCACTGGAAATAAATGAGTTAATCAACCCTTTCCCTCCAGATGAATCGAAGTACTGAAAAGTTTGGTCTTCCATGATGATATCAATTTCATGATACATTCTTTAAATAAACCAACAAAACTACTCCAACTTAGTATATACTTAGGCAAGAACAGCCAATATTACGACTACAGATGAATGATCGTAGGCCTATCCTGATGGTTTTGGAACCAAAAGAGGTTGATCTGGATACAGCAAGCTCCCTCGAGGGAATCTTAGGATGTCTAAATAGGTTAGGATTTAAATATATTTTCACCTGGTCTATCTTAATATTTCAAACGCCATTCAACATTCTTATTTAAATGCTTCTGCAGTAGTTTCCAACTAAAACCAGCTCCCTCGAGGGATTCGTAGGATATGTCTCAATTGGTTAGAATTTAAATATTTTTTTTCCGCCTGGTCCATCTTAATATTTCAAACACCATTGAACATTCTTATTTAAATGATTCCGTAGTAGTTTCCAACTAAAACCAGTTGAACTCAAAGCACTGGAAACAATAACTATTGTATGCTACAATGTAAAATATTTGGAAAAACATGACATACAATGAAAAATTGACCAATGCTGACAAAACTATTAACTTACAGGCAGCTGGTATTCTGTTTCAGATATGCGGCGTCCTCCTTTAATTGCAAAATTAGCGCAACAGGGATATTTGTCCTTCCTGGAATATAAATCAAGGTACAGATATCCCAAATTACCCTGAAACAAAAGCATAATGCCCGAATCAGAGTAAACTATGTCAGAGCGCCTTGAACATGCACATAAATGAGAACTGCAGTTAACGAACAGAAAGTTAATGAAACCAACAACAAGTGCTGTAGATATGATTTAGAACCAGACAGAACAAAGGCAAATAAGGAAAATTGGAGGAGAACACTGAGAAGGGTAAATTGAAGAAAAATTGTACATGCGACCACTAATAATTTCTTCCCAAAATTTATGAAATAACTAATTTACACCTATGACAACATATTTAACTATAGAAAGGATACGCTCGTAATTTCTGCACAGTAAAACAACTTTTTGTCTCATTTTCAATGTCCCGTTTTTTTCCCATCCCAATAAATGAGAGACTGACTTTCATCTTCATTCTCCCCCCCTCTCACTCTATTTTCCTTCCTCCTTGATATGTTTCCAGTGGAGCTATGACAGAGTTAACATGATGTTACTTAATTCTGGAAAGGGGAAAGTAAGTTTGAAGTTACCAGGTGTACATTTGGAATTATGTGAAAGTAACCAAATTGATGCGTAATTCAAGCTATTGAATTCTACATCAATATATCACATGCATAGACAATTTCGTGGAGTATCTAAATACCTATAGGATATAAATATGTTGAGTTTTGTGATAAAAACAAACAATATTAAGGGCTTTACAACTTTACTCATTCATCTATCTATATACCTCTTCAGGATGATGAAGACACATTTTAAGCACTTCTGGGTGCCACGATTCACCTGGAGCCATTGGGACACTATGAAACGTTGCACCAAATAATGACTTCACCAGTACTTTCAAACCTTCAATACACTGTTGCAGAGGAAAATATGATGCTACTATCTGCACTAGAAGATGGGGAAAATTAAGGGAGAATTTTTTACAGAAAATTAATCCTTCTCATACTTGAAGGTTAAACAGCTTACTCTATATCCACAAGAAACTAGAAGAAATACACCCATAAAAATGAAATGAAGAACAAACAGAAACATACAACCCACCGAAGAGTCCAAATTCTGAACGGAAGACTTCATCATCCCTGTATAATATGCCTCGTCCCATGGCTCTAAATTAACACATCTTTGACCACATTTTTCTCTCTTAAAGTTTCGAATAGTCTCAAATTCCTATACGGAAATCAAGTGCTCATTAAAGCAAAAAATCAGTGACCACAGCCACAGTGAAAAAGTAGTAATAATTCATGCATCACAAGTATGTCCACTGAGATACCTTATCAGCTTTTGGTCTGATCATCTCACTCATCTCACAGAGAAAAGACGTCACAACTTCAGGTGATGAAGCCAAGTTCGGTTTCACCATGAATTCAGCATAAGATCTATACCCCATAATCTGCATTCTCACAAGGAACAATAAAATAAGGGAACCTTATAAACTATCATATAAAGCATGGAACCTTACAAGAAATTACACATGGAAATTGATTACCATTTAAGATCATTTGCTGTTCAACTCAAGATATTCGAAAAATCTAGACAGCTAATTCTATGTCTTTATAGCAGGAATGGCTGTTTGCAAGCATGTTTCATCAATGTTCCTTGTGCTTTGACGAAAGAACAAAGACCTCTACCATGGTTCAATAAATTGGATAGAGCCACACCATTTTGATTATGGATTAGAGATGGCTCTCTCATGGACATTATGCATGGGTCCATCAGTATATAAGGCTATCTTATGAGACACCAAAACATAATTATACCCATCAGGAGGGAGATCTCTATAATATCATCCAAGCTTGAGAGAGAACAGAGCAATTTCATTTTGGATCAAGTTAAGGCAATGTATGCTGACATTATACCAACAACGTTTATTCAGGGCATGTGGTTTTGAATCATGAGAGCTGCTTCATTGCACAATCCATAAAAGTATACAATCACATGTGAGATTGTTCCATAATAAATAACCATCAAAGTGTACAATCAAACTGCCTGACACATTATCCATGATTGCCAAACATTTTCTACAATGATAAATAACCTGAGCAAGCTCATGGCGAGCAGCAATAAGCTTATCAAGAACTTTGAGGTTTGCACATGGAACTGAGTTTCCTTCGATATATGCCATCTTTCTAACCTGAAACAGGGAAAAAAAAGTTTAGAATTCCGGATGACAGAAAGGGGAATGTTCACATGTGAGAGAGAAAGATATCTTCTCACTCACGTTCAAACTCTAACCAGTTTAACTGGGTAATTTAATTTAAAAATAAAGACTAGAACAGCCAGAGAAAAAAAAATGTTTCAGAAATTCTAGAACCTAGAGCTAGCATCCAGGAATCTCAGCTTTCTAAAAAGTCAGAGGCAAGGTTACCATCTATACTATCAACAAAATGAAAGCTACCTCATCATCTGATGCCCAATGCAGAACAGAAAGTAGAGTACGTGGCTCTGTTATTATCCTAAGTCCTTTTTCTTTTTGTGACCTTAACAATCCTCCAGAAGTTCCAGATGTGAAGCGGTGAACAGGAGTTAGGAGAGGTTGAATATTTTTTGGGATTCTCGATGCTGGAAATATATCCACTTGACCTGGATCAATACTAATATTTTCACCAAATCTGACCAATAAATAAAGAAAATATAAATCACGATGATAATCAATTCATTTAGAAGAAGTCATGGGGATGCCTAAGACAAAGCAGCAAGGAAAAACAAATCGTACTTACTGCCTAGAAAGCTGAAAAATGTCAATGTTTAGCTGATTTACTCTATCTAATTTCTCTGCAAAGGAAAAACAGCTTGCTTATTACCTACAAGAGAAGAGCTCTTTTATAAATGTAATTTGCATAAGTGGAAAATTGCATAGAGGAAGAATATAAAACCAATAGCAACAGGATGTGTACCAACAGATAGATGGATTCCACCCTTTTCAAAATCAATGCGTAAGTGGTGGGCAGCCCTATGAGCCTCCTTTGTTAGCAAATGCCCATCTTCTTCTGCTTTTTTAACCGCAGCATATAAAGTATGATTTGTATTGAGATACTGAAAACAAAGAAGAAAACGCACCAAAGCGATTATATGAAACATCTGATGAAACTAATCTCTTTGACCTAGAAAATAACAGACTCAATTATATGGGCAAGTACTTAAAAAGCAATAGACCAAACAGGCTACTGGTCACCTCACATGTAGATATTCATTGATTCTCATTGATGCCTTGTTAGCTTCTTCAACAAACTCCCTAAAAAAAATGACAGTGAATAACAAAAATCAAATAATATCACTCAAACACATGATGTCAAATACAAATTAATATTTGGTGGGGAAAAGAAGACCTGTCTGGATGAGTATGTCTACAAAGTTCTGCCGAGTCAACAACAGAGCACACCTGCAATATCAAACATCAAAAACACTCTAAAAATAAAATAAAAAAATTAAATTAATTACTAACACAACTGGTAAGCAAAAACATGCTAAGTGCAGAACATACTGTGTCTGAAATCTCATCCATGGCTCGGACAATTTCAGCTGATGAAGGCATTGTAGAAATATGATCGACTAGTTCCCCAGACCTAAAAGAAAATATAAATTTCACCAAAAAGTATACAAAGCAGCAATAAAAATAAAAATCATAAATGTATAAACCTTAATTGCTAGGAATTTATCAGAATAAATTGTTAAAATTCAATGCTCTTTTCTGGTTGCCAAATTAGCATGCATTAAACTGAAGACCACAATCAATGAGAAGGAGAATTCCAGACACGTAAAGATATTTTCAGCTGAAATTTAGGTTAATCGTCATAAATCATGAAAACAAATACCGCACCAGAAGTAATCTAGAACTATCGCCATTAAAACAAATACCACACCAGAAGTAATCTAGAACTATCGCATTTTGCAGGTGAACTCGTATGAACGCAAGAACAAAAAAGCCTAGAGTTCGAGGTTTTCAGTTACCTCACTGTCGCAACAAGAAATGGGAAAGGAAAAAATAATAGTAAATTTCACCTCATATTTTCGTTTGCTTTTAGCTTCTGGCGACGTATAGAATTAAACAAAAGAGTTACCTCTCGATGGCGTCATCAACGAAGCGCTGAAAGCCTTTGGGAGTCTTCAAGTGATCGAATCCATAGAGACCCACGCTGGCTCCATCTTGTCGACGTACTGCTTGAGTGCTCAAGTGTCGGGTCCTGGGAAGATACAAACTAGATAATTTGGGAACATATCTGTGACGGAGTTTCCAGGCGGCTCTCTGGATAACAGCGGACATTGTGACTGTGGCGGTTGGGGCACTGTGCTCGCTGCAGCTGCCGTTATGAGGTTCGCGATCCTGCAGCTGCCGTTATGAGGTTCGCGATCCTGCAGCTGCCGTTACGAGGTTCGCGATTTGAGAAGTGGCTTTCAGCTAGAGTTTAACAGCCGAACTGATGTTTTGGAGGAACTTCCCGAGTGCATTTGCTGCATTCCGAAAATCCATTGCCGTTTAATATCTTTTATATATTTTTTTTTTCTTTGTTTTAAAAAATATGTAACCCAAAAAATATATTTACGAGCAATTTTAACATTTTGTCCAAGTTGAGGGAATTTTCCTAAAAAAAACTACAGAGCATTTATTCATCGTGAAATTAAATATTGACTTTGAGAATTGAAATTCATTTCCATCCCATAATTTGGGTTGGTTTGACTTATATAAAAATAAAAAAATTTAGTTAATTTAATAAAATTATAATTTTTATTTTATTTTTTTCTTAATATACACTTATGTTAATATTTCATTAAAATTAAACGACATATATTAAATTGTCTTTAAAATTTTCAAACTATAATTAAATATTAGATTAAATAGAGTGTTGCTCGAAGATTAAAAATTTATATTGTAATTTTATTTATATCAAGATTTCATTAATAATATAATATTTAGCTGCATGTTTATTGTTAGAAGAAAAATATTAAATGGAGATAAAATAATAATTTTAAATATCATTCACTTTAAAAAAAACTAATATCATATATATAAAAGGAAAATAGGACAAAAGTTATAGCACGGAACCAACATTAAACTTTTAAGTACGATATGTGTCATTAATACTTATACTTTTATTCTTTTCACCTTTAAAAAAAATTCTATTATTTTCAAATTGTATCTCTATTTTTACCTTTTTAGTATTTTTACCTTTAAATGATACAAATTATAAAATAAATAAATAAATAAAAATAAAAAATATTTTTTATGCAAAAAATAAATAAATAAAAAACTAAAAACTTTAAGTAATAATTGTGAATAATGCTATTTATTATTGAGTATTAGAAAAAAGAAGAATCGAACTTAACTCTATTACCAAATTATGTATGCATTTATCGTTATGTTATGTTTCGCCATTCAATAATGTCAATTCGTTACTGTATGTTGTTTAAAACAAAATTATGGTGAAGCCAACAAATAAAAAATTAGAAATAATTCTATTTTGGGAAAAGTTTATTTAAAAAAAAAGATATAAAATTTAAATTTAAAAATTTTAAAGAAAATACAGATTTAAGTATTTCTTCATTAACCCGCTAAAACGGGGAAAAATTAACAAATTTATTGAATAATAAAAAAATTCGAAAATTTATTAAAAAAAAATATCATTGGAACGGTGAGCCGCCGAGCAGCAACGGAGTAGTCCTCACCCGCACACGAAGTATACGAACACAATACAAAACAATAACAACGCCAAACGCACTAGGTAACAAGCTGTTCGCAGGAAAGCACGTTTATTTTCAAAATAATAATAATAATGAAAAAAATTATAGAAAGAGAAGAGAAAGGAAGGATCCAGCAGAACTGAAAAATCTCCATCCATATTCTCAAAAATAAAAAAGAAAAAAAAAAAAGGAAAAAGAAAAAGAAAAAGAAAAATCTCCATCTCCCGTCGTGTCACCCTCAAACGTTCCATTTCCCGCGAAAACCTCCTTCTCTAATCTAAATCCTCTCTCCCTCTTTTCCTCCATACTTCTCGCTCTAACGAATCCTCTCTTCCTCAATCTTGTCTCTCTCACATAACCCGTATCCAGTAAGCACTCATAATGCAAATGCAATGAAGGACATTGTTAACGTCAACGAAACATCTTTTATCAATGTCTAACTCAAGGTTTTCGAGCAATTCCGACAATCACGATCCATCAGAATCGACGCCGTCTATCTCATCCACGCCAAGCAAATACAAGCTTCGAAAAATCCCTCCCATTCCGATTCGCCGGGCGCATTTTCCCGAAGACGATATTGAACACGAGGAGGATGGCGAGCTTTCCTGTTTGCAAAAGGAAGATGGTAATTCCTCGATCATTCTTGCGTCTTCTCTCGTCCTTAATCATATAAAGGCTGTCATGACCTTGGGAGTTGGAGAGCCTAAGTTCATATAAACTCCACATTGAAATTCCATATCCAAGACAAGTCCCATACCTTGTCTTGCAATTAGGATCCTAGCAAGGACACAGACTCTGTCTCCATTTTCTTTTAGGTTTTTGTTCTGCCGGTCATCCTTCTAATCTCGGCAATAATAATAGCAATATTATAAATAAGGAAGATAAAGAAAAAGGCTTAAATTGGCCCTTCGTCTTCATAAAGTATCTTCCATGGATCAAGGTCTTAATTAGGATTAACTGAGATTTTGATACGTACTTTTCTTTTTTTTTTTTTTTTTTTTTTTTTTTTTTTTTTTTTTTTTTGTTATCGGAATGAATTTATTAAGATTTCTCTGCAGTTTAAAAAGGTTGGATGGTTTTTTTTTTTTTTTTTTTTTTTTTTTTTTTGTTATGGATGATTTATTAAGATTTCCTCTGCAGTTAAAAAGGTTGGATGGCAACAATCGAAATCATTAAAATATCCATTATCAATCAATCCGGCATTGGAGGTAATGCAAAATTTTCTTTTTTTTAGTTTTGTCTGCATGTATAGGAGCTATTTATGTTTCAATTGCATGATTGTTGTTTTTGGTATCCTTGCAGAGTAATCATGCGGCTTTTGCCAAAGAATTGCAGTCTCCACGGTTCCAGGCAATACTCCGTGTTACTAGTGGTCGGAAGAAGAAGGCTCCAGATGTCAAGAGCTTCTCTCACGAGCTCAATTCCAAAGGAGTTCGGCCATTTCCTGTTTGGAAATCTCGGGCATTTGGCCATATGGAGGTATATTCATATTATGGTATTCTTACATTCTTTGCGTATATTGATCTGTTTTTCTGTTTCCTTATTATGTATCTGTTCTATTCTGTTGGATTATTCTATTTCAGGAGATTATGGTGGCAATCAGGGCAAAATTCGACAAGTTAAAGGAAGAAGTTGATACCGATTTAGGCATATTTGCTGGAGATTTAGTTAGCATACTTGAAAAGTCTATGGACTCTCATCCTGAATGGAAAGAAAGTTTGGAGGATTTGTTAGTTGTAGCTCGAAAATGTTCAAAAATGTCACCTAATGAATTCTGGGGCAAATGCGAGGCTATTGTCCAGAATCTAGATGATAAGCGGCAGGAGCTACCAATGGGGATCATCAAACAAGCGCATACCCGCCTTCTCTTTATCCTTACCCGATGTACTAGGCTTGTGCAGTTCCAGAAGGAAAGTCGTTGTGAAGATGATCATATTTTAGGTCTTCATCAACTTAGTGACCTTGGAGTTTATCCAGAACAAATTCTGGAAGTTGCAACACAGGATTTTCCTGCTGCATTGGCTGATGGGAAGGTGGTGAGTGAGAAACAGAGAAAGAAGTCCCACGCTCAAGGACAAGATGGTCTAATTATACAACAAGGTCAAGTAGATCAAAATGTGGAGGTTAATACTGCTAAAAGTGTTGATTCAACTACAAGCAGCTATAGGATGTCATCATGGAAGAAACTTCCATCTCCTGCTGAGAGAAATCGGAAGGGCACTGATGCTGTTGATACACCTACTAAGGATAAAACAGAACAGCAATATAATAAAGATGAAACAAGAACTGCTGGGGATGACAATTCTGAAAATCTTGGAACCCCAGAGCATTCTACATCATCAGGAATGAGAAGAGTTTCTTGGGGATTCTGGGGGGACCAACATAATGTCGCATTTGGTAATTTGATGATATGTCGTATTTGTGAGGTTGAAATACCGATAGTACATGTAGAGGAGCATTCTCTGATATGTACTATTGCTGATAGATGTGACTTGAAAGGCTTGACTGTAAATGAACGACTTGAAAGAGTTGCAGAAACTCTTGATAAGATATTGGAATCATGGACGCCAAAAAGTACACCAAAAAGCTCTGATGCACTTGAGGTTGAAAGAGTGACAGTGTCAGGTATACACGAGGACATATATGATTTATCACCAAAACGGAACAGTTTCCCTCACCATTGCACTGAAGACATAATAGATGTCATGCCACATGCTGATAACGCTGTTGTCATGGAAGATCTGAATTTTTTCACAGACATTTCATGTGAAGCACGTTGTGTTTCGACGCTTTATGTAGATACAAAAACTCCATCAGCAGGAAGCTTGACACCTCGATCACCATTATTAACGCCACGGACCAGTCAGATTGAATTGCTATTGAATGGACGGAGTACAATTACAGAGCATGAGAATAATAACCAGGTATATAACTGCTTTGAGTTATTATGTTGTACGATCTTTCTTAGTTTAGGATGAATTCGTCTTGAGAACCCTTCTAGATATCTACATTAGTTTGTATTTGTAGAAACTAGCAACTCATTTCAGTTATTGGTTCTCTCTATTTAGGTTTTTCCATCTTTTTGCATTTAAGTTTCACTCTGCATTATGCTAATGATTTTCTGCCTTTCTTTCTTACTTTCCATCTTTTGACAAATGCCATGTCCTTAAATTCAGAATCTATCGTGTACTCCTTTGCCCTATGAAGTAAGTAAAACCATTGATTAATGCTGAGACTTCATCTTTTTCAGCACTAAGAAAATCAAGTTACTTGAGATATTATTAGCTGTTCCAATTCAGATGGACCTTTAGATAATTTTGCAGTTTGGTTATTGGCTTATTGCACAGTTTCGTGATGCTTGATGAAAAAGAGGTGCTTCAATAAGAATCACAGGTATGCTGTGTGCGAAGATAGAAACCATTTTGAAATGGAAATTGCACTGGTAGCCTAGAGCATACGGGCCAACTGTGTCATGCTTTAAATTTCCCTTTTTAGCCTGTTGCCAATGATATTTGCCCTCTCACTAAATTTAATATTTGCCAAAGAGAAATTTTGCTGTAGTAAAGAAGAGATGGAGATCAGATCTATGCATTAGACTTGCATATTCCTTTTCTTTTGGGGTAGAGGCACCATTGAGCATACATGTAGATCCATTTGTATCATAAGCAATATTAAACTGATATTCCATGCAAGCTGAGATTCAACATACATTATGTTTACATCACGGTCAATTGGAAAGTTTAGAATTCATTCATAAAACTCATCTTTTATCTGTATTATCAATTCTGTTAATATATTACTTAATTCATCATGCCACGTTAGCAGGTGGGAGAATTCCCAACTATAATTAATTGACCAATTGTGTTAGCACTGGCTTCTTAACAGTACGATTGCATGACAGATAAGCAAGCTGCTGGATATTTCCCGTGCTGTTGCAAATGTGAACGAGAATGATTATAGTGCACTGGAATGTATGCTTGACCGTCTGGAAGACCTTAAATATGCCATCCAGGATAGGAAGGTGGATGGCCTCATTGTAGAGACTTTTGGACGGCGTATAGAGAAGTTATTATTGTAAGTAGCTTCTTTTTATTTTCCAATAATAAAAAATATATCATTATTATGAAGCTCTTTAGCAAGTTTTTGTAATTATTCAATTGTGACATTTAATTTAACTAGGAAGGGTAACTCTTAGATTTTGGTTGCCATGGTGTTTCTACGTGTTGTGCATATGTGTTTTAGGTATGTTTGATTTGGATTGTTTTCACTTTTTTGATGCTTGTTGAGAAATAATAGTTGATCGAAATAATAAATGGATTGTTGGAAAATTATCTCTGCAATGATATTTGTAATAAATATTTTATCCTTGTAGGTGGATTTTTTTTTTTTTTTTTAATTTTATCTCTGCATGATATTGTAATTAATATTTTAATCCTTGTTAGGTGATTTTTTTTTTTTTTTTTAAAATGTAATCATGTCCGCAATTTTTTTTTTTTTTTTTTTAAATGTAATCATGTCGCATTATATTAGATTAATTAGTTGATTTTCAGTTAAAGAGCCTTCTAAATCGTTTATTTATTTTGGTTAACTTAAACATTCATCTCAACATGAAACCTAGTTAAATATAGTAATGGAATCTGTAGAAGTAATCCAAATCAATTGTGAGGTTAGGCTCTTTGTTTTTTTTTACTGTTGAGAAACTATCTCTTATTTTATCTTTATTGTCTTTTTGGAATTTACGTACAGGGAAAAATATGTGCATCTCTGTGCGCAGATAGATGATGAAAAATTAGACTCATCAAATCATATGGCAGATGAAGAGAGTTCTGTGGAAGATGATACAGTTCGCAGCTTGCGTGCAAGCCCTGTTAATACATATTCAAAGGACAGAACTTCTATAGAAGATTTTGAAATAATAAAACCAATCAGCAAAGGGGCATTTGGACGGGTATTCCTTGCAAAGAAGAGAGCGACTGGTGATTTATTTGCTATAAAGGTCTGCATTCATGCCACTTATATTTAGCAGTCAGAAAGACTCCAATTGATATTATATGCTTTTATAATCTTTATGGTTATGCTGCTAGTCATGGAACCATGCATTGGCATTTGCAAATTGTTGTTCTCTACATGGGTCTTGGAAGTGCTCAAGCTAGCTCTTTTTTTTTTTTTTTTTTTTTTTTTTTGTTTTTTGTAAATTTCCAAAAATGTTGTTATTAGGGTTTTTTTTTTTTTTTTTTTTTTTTTTTGTAAATTTCAAAATGTTGTTATAGGTTTTGAAGAAGGCTGATATGATTCGTAAAAATGCGGTTGAAAGTATTTTGGCAGAGCGTAACATCCTTATATCAGTTCGCTATCCTTTTGTGGTGAGCAAAATTCATAATGTCTTAGCATTATTGGGTTTCACTGAATGTTAAAATGTTATTCTAATATGTATATGTTTAATGACAAACAGGTCAGATTTTTCTACTCCTTCACATGTAGGGAAAATCTGTATCTGGTCATGGAATATCTAAATGGTGGAGATCTTTACTCACTATTGAGAAACTTGGGCTGCTTGGATGAAGACATGGCCCGTATGTATATTGCAGAAGTTGTAAGAATTTTATGCTTGCTGTTTCCTGGATTCGTGTACCATCTATCAATCAATAAAATTTTCTTACCAAGGTACAAAAAGTTGGTTTTATTCTCCCCAGGTTCTTGCTTTGGAGTATTTGCATTCTCTAAGTGTCATTCATAGAGACTTGAAGCCGGACAACTTGTTGATTGGTCAAGATGGCCATCTTAAGGTTGATACTTTGAAATTTTAATCTTTGTCATTTCTTTGCCCCCACCACCAAAAGAATAAATTAATAAATACCACGTCTTTGAAAGGATTGGCATTCTTTTAGTGATATTTCATACATGTTTGCAATTTATTAGAGGTTCCATATCTTTTGAGATGAGTATTCATGGAATAGTGTACTGAAATTTGATTACTTTATGGTCTATTCTCTTTGTACTTCTGTACAGTGTACATATAATTGTTAGTTTGGATGTAGTCATTGCAAACATTTTCCTGAACTCCTGTAATTACTATGACATATTGTTATTCAACTCGACTTGTTAGCTCGCCATTATTGTTGTTTTTGTAGCTTCAACATACCCTCTCGAGAATGATAACTGTCATCCAATGTTTTATTCTGAAAGACACTTAAACTTGAATCTCTGTCATTTTTTGAAAAGATTAGTAGGTTGTTATGCGTATGAGAACTGCCTCCTGTTCTATATAAACTATAAGTGACACTGTCAAATGCTTCCTCTTGGTTTCCCACAATTTTTAGGCATTTTTGTTGAACTTGGCATTGCCATATTTCCAGATCACTTTTTGGAATCTATAATCTCTTTTTTACAGCTGACAGATTTTGGGCTTTCAAAGGTTGGTCTTATCAATAGCACAGATGACTTATCTGGTACATCATTCAGCAGTACTGATTTTTTTGATGACCACGAAACAAAAAGTCATAATTCATCGAAGAGAGACCAGCGCCAAAAGCATTCTGTAGTTGGGACTCCTGATTATTTGGCACCTGAGATACTTCTTGGCATGGGACATGGTTTTTAACTTATTTTTCTAGTTAAATAGTGAATTTATTGTTTCGGTTTTCAGTGGTCTCATCTGTCCTCATATTTTCCTTGTAGGTGCAACTGCTGATTGGTGGTCTGTGGGCATTATTCTTTTTGAGTTGCTTGTTGGCCTTCCACCATTCAATGCAGAAACTCCACAGGTAGGCCATCCACAGATGCCAGTATTAACTCTTCAATGGTTTTGGATAGCAGGGAAGAGCTTGATTCGTTCGTGATGCTGTTGTTTACTGTGCAAATCAATAAATTACTACCATTATTGAAGTTGCTTTCTTAACCTCATAGTCCAGCGTGACTGTTTATAAATGCCTTCCATATTGATATCCTTGAACTGGACATATGGCTCCTAAGGATTTAATCCTTCCTCCGGAGGACCTCTTTGAGGCTCCTTACTACATAGCACCAAGAAATGCACGCTAGCATAAGCTACCTTTTCCAATATTTTTATTCTGGCTTGCTAAGAAAAATGCATGGAATGCGTAACTTGATAAATATGGCACCAAAATCTACGTTTCTATTTTTTGCTCTGTTAATTCCTAGAGTCTATTAAGCTTCTAAGAGTGAGAGGTGTTCTTTAAATGTTAAAGCATTATATACTTGTGTGCAGCTTGATGCAGACTAATGGCTCCTATTTCTTGCAGCAAATATTTGACAATATAATGAATAGGGATATACCTTGGCCCAAGGTACCTGAGGAGATGAGCTTTGAAGCATGTGATTTGATAGACAAGTAAGATACGTGAATTTCTATAGTTTACTAGCTTTTAGTGCTACCTATGACTCATTTTTTTTGGTGTATTTTTAAATTCAAGGATGACCTTGATGTAGTACAGGTTTCATGTCTTAGCATTCATGTTTATTTGAAGACTAGAGGTGTAGAAATTATATGTGGACAATTAGGGTTTGCAAAGATGTAAGTTAGGGATCAAAATCAAGACAAGGCAAGGTATTGGGCTGTTTGGTTGCTAGCGTGCATTATGAGAAGTACATGTGATTAATAATTTAGGCTATTTGATGAGGAAGTAAATTAGGGTTTGTATGGAAGATTCTTGGGATTTGATGAGCAATTATCATATCTGAGTTTGCAATTCCTTAGGCATTGATATTATGGTCACCCCCATTGTCTTACATATTGACCAGTGGTTTGTGAGTCCTAACTGCTTTAGTACAAACATGATCATTTAACAATTTCAGGATTATCATTTTCAGATTGCTGACTGAAAATCCAGTTCAAAGGCTTGGAGCAACAGGAGCAAAAGAGGTACACTCCCAATAATCATTGATAAAGACATTATAAAAGTAGCGAGGATCTTAAAATTAAGCAGCTTGTCTTTCTTGCAGGTGAAGCAACACCCCTTCTTTAGGAACATAAATTGGGACACACTTGCAAGGCAAAAGGTTGTCTATCTACGAATGTACTCAATTTCAAAAATATTTATCTTGCTTGGAATGCTCACCAAGTTTCTCTTATTCGCTGCAGGCTACGTTCATACCAGTAGCTGATGCATACGACACAAGTTATTTTATGAGCCGGTATTTATGGAATCCAGAGGGTGAAATTTTTCAAGGAGGCAGTGACTTTGATGACTTGACCGACTCTTGCAGCACTGGATCATTAAGCAATACACATGATGAGGATGTACGTGGATATTTAGTTATATAATAATCTTTTTACCAATTGCTACGCACACTTGGTTCAGTTGATTGGACCATGGCTCTGATCTCATTGGTTTGCCAATGATTATTTTAGCAAGAATGATTTCGAAAATGGGATGACTTGACTAATCTAAAATCATTTTGAAATAATGGAAGCCAGCAATGGCTTAGCCTAGAAGCCTAATTTCTTATATGAGTTGGATGCAAATTGAGATTGCTAATTCAAATACAACCTTTGTACCACTTTTTTTTTTTTTTTTTTTTTAATATGAGTTGATGCCAATTGAGATTGCCCTAATTCAAATACAACCTTTGTACCACTTTTTTTTTTTTTTTTTTTTTTTTAAATTATTAGTTTTTGTGCCAGGGGGCCCCTTTTTTTTTTTTTTTTTTTTTTAAATTATTATGTTTTGTGCCAGGGGGACGAATGTGTTAGCTTGGCCGACTTTAATGCTCCCACTCTTGCTGTGAAGTACTCATTTAGTAATTTCTCATTTAAGGTACAGTTTGAGACACTAGAAATAAGTTAAAGGAAATTTCTGAATTGTTGACATGACTTCTCTGATAAACTTATCCTCGTATGATTCATCTATTAAGTCGTTTTAATTAGTATTGGTCATAATCATTTTTACTTCTTCTGCTCTCAGAACTTGTCCCAGCTGGCTTCTATCAATTATGATCTGGTGATTAAGAGTACCAGGGAAGCAGCAGCAGCTGCCTCCAAACCATCAGTTCCTTGACAACTCTTCAGGGTTCTAGGACAGTCAGTTTCGATCATGCTTCTCTGACAACGAGGAAAACTCAGCCTGAAAATTTCAAGAAGATACTTCCTTACAACAGCAGTAGATCTTTTTGACGAAAAGAATGTCAGTTGCTGCTGGAAAAGCTGTCCAGTTTTCCAAGAATGGAACAGTGAAAATTTCTTATTTTCATTTCGTATAAATTTTAATCCGGATTTTAGAATTGGGTTATCACAGCCAGAGTTCATCTCCATTTTTGCTATTTTGACCGCTCGCAGTTGTACATATATAGATTTCAGTGTGAATAGCTTCTCTTGTTTTTATTGAGGTCGCCTTTATGTACAGAAACTTTCAATTGGCAAGTTTTTTCGATATTTTGATGTAAATGTTTATCTCTGTAAGGTATCTCGTATTTATTGTTAGCTTTGTAAAACTCTATAAATTTTGTATTTAGATATGTAAGGTATCTTCTCTTGTATTGGTTGTCGAGCTTAGGTGTTTAAACTTTTTAAATTTATTTATAGAAAAATCATTTAGCCATAGCCATGCGAGGAACAAAGGAATGTTCTGTTCGACCTTCTAGTTTGCTTTATCATGCACCTGCGCCTCAATCAGGTGTTCAGGACAGGAGGGGTAAAAGTTTTGATTGAACTGGTAATTTTTAACTTTTTAAGTTTCAAACTGAAATGGCCTCTCGTTCTACTCTCTTCTCCCAAAATAAAATAAAATAAAAATTTCGAGACTGCATGTGCGCCGGACAGTAGATCTAAATTTCAACATTTTTTCTGATACTGAAAAAAGAAATTCAAAATACAAATAAACCTCTTCCTACTCCGCATTCCAAATTATTGCTGAAACTTAAAAAAGAATTTACAGGATAATTACAATGTCTTGTCCGCATATGTTGCTTAGTGGTAAATTGCTAATGGCGGTAGAAAAGAGCCAACAGGTTTCATTGCTTACACGACTTTTTAAATTTTGTTGGTAGAAAAAAAAGATTCATATCTAACATTTACTTTGTTGACAAAAATCATTGCACAATCAAATTTCAAACTCAAAAAAGGCATTCCACTTTGTCTCAGCTTTTCACACATCTGGGACTGGTGTTTAGCTAAGATTATGGTTTACGTTACCGTCATTAACATTTTTTTTTAAATAACTTGACATCAAATACTTGACGGCAACAAAACATATCCTTCCGATTTCCTTCTAACTTTGATGTTAACTTTGATGTTAGGATTCAAAAGTGATCTTATATTTTTATATTTCAGTAATAATTATATATATTTTTAAAATGAAATATTTTTTATAAGAATTCAATAATGAATTTACACTTTTACATATCTTTTGAAAAGGGATATAAACGCTATTGAAATGTGAGTCGTATAATGAATTTTTTCGCAAAATTCAGGAGGCTGTAAGAATAATCGCTGAAAATACAGGGTTAAATTTACCCATTAACCCAATACTTGATCAATAAGAATAATACATATAATAGTCTTGTTAATTGTTATCTGACGACGCAATTCAGTATAAGCTGACCTTCAGCACCACCAAAGATCACAGTAGCCCAAGAAGATCCTAAAATCAATATATTATTCTAGTATAATAAATGGAGAGGAGATAACAAATTAACATTTGTTATTTGCAAAGGTTGCACTATCCCTTTTCTTTTTTATTTATTTATCTTTGGGATAATATTTTAGCTTGGCAGATTTGTTGGCATTTATAAATAAGCAAATAAATAACTAAAGTGAGATGAAGTGTCTTATATTGTAAGGCTGGACCTCAACTTTAAGAAAGCCTTTTTGGAGCATATAATGATATTTGATAATTTATAATATATAAGCAAAAAGACTCCAATATGGTGAAGAATATAGAAACATGCATAAGTCTTTTAAAATAATGTAGAGGGTGTCTCCCTATCAGTGTTGGTGCCCACCATTCACCAAATCCCTTTTTGGATTGGGACATTGGAAAATGAATATGCCTTTCTCAAAGAACAAAAAAAAAAAAAAAAAAACTCAAGAACAAAAAAAAAAAAAAAAAAAAAAAAAAAAAAAAAAAAAAAAAATTTCATAAGTCTTTTAATATTGTAAGTAAATATTGGATAATGGAGGGTTGATCAATTAGTATACTTTATCAAAATTATAATATGTAAAATATATAAATTAAACAATAATTAATTTTTGCTCCATATATATATATTCTATTTAAAAACATACTTAAATTTATACTGCCTTGATCTTAATAGTTCATTGCTCATATGATCCATGCTTGTTCATAGTTTATTACTATCAAATAAGAGTTGAAATGTGAAAATATAAACAAATTTGAAAACTTTATAAAATGATTTAATTTGATAGTGGAAATTAAATATTAATTTTTTAATATTGAGATTGAATTTTTATTGATAATTAGTTAAATTTTTTACGTCATCTCTCTGTATGAATAAAATTTTTCAAAGATACTCCTTTTTTTTGGTACAACCAAATTTTTTTTTTAATAAACGGGAGTGGTTGGATTTTGACTTTATGACCTAAATTTTGAAGGCAGACAAATTTAATATATGATTGATGATAAATTGTTTGAACTTTTTTTTTTCTGAAAGGAATTATTTGAAGTTAATTAATAATTACTATTATAACAACTAGAAAATTATATACACAAAAGGAAAAGTATGTATAAATCTTTGGTCAAATAAAATTTCTAATTATCCAAATTGTTATTATCATTATAATACAAATAGATTTGCCTACTTCAACCACTCAACTCTTTTAATTAAGAGTGGGGTGACATTGATACCACACATCTCTTACCAATTACATATTCTAGCATTTGTAATTACATAACCAACCATTAGGAAAAAAAAAAAAAAAAACTTTAAAACTTTCCAATAGGGTATCTCCACCAAAAAAAAAAAAAAAAAACTTCAATAGGTATCTCCACAGTTTGAGCTACATTACGTTCTCAACAACCCATCCTAACCTTTTTTTCTTAAAAACATTTTGTTGCTTAATAATTATAATTACAAGATTTCAAGAGAGTAAATTAAACCAAAACACCCTTTTTCCTTTCCAAGGTTTTTGCATTATGGTTGGTGGGTATGTGAAGAAGAAATAAGTTAAGAAAAAAAGAAGAAGGTTGAAATTCAAGAAATGAATTAACTTAGAGTTGTTCTTTTTCTCCATTTAATTAATTAAGCTCCAGCCTCATTAGTGATTGTCATCCATGTCTAACACATTCAAGTAGTCCATTTCATTGAAACAGTCAAGTCGAAAATATTCATCATCTTCAAAATCCTTTGGTGAAGGTATTAATCCAAGTTCACAACATTGATTTTCTCGAGTGACTGGAAAATTCCAATTCGAATGATCTTCAAGAAATGTCTCCGATAATATATAATCCATCAACGGATCACTAAAGCTGTTTGTTTCAGATGATTCAGTTGTTGTATTAGAGTTATCGCCGGAGGAGTTGGAAGAGGAGGCATGAATATGGTCACTGTTTTTATTATTTGGTAATAATTCTTGCTTATGATTCTCTGCAGCACTAAAATTGGGTTGATCATTAGAAGTGGTGTTGTGAGAAGTTGGTTCTTGTATTTTATTGAGAGGCTTATGTGTAACTGGATCAATTCCCTTTTTAATAAGCTTTTTCTTGATGTGGGTATTCCAGTGATTCTTGATTTCATTATCTGTTCTCCCAGGTAATCTTGATGCGATCTTGGACCATCTAATAAATAAATAATAATAAAAAAAAAAAAGAAGGAAAGAAAAGGTTAAAACAAAATGAATATTACTAATATACTATATCAATTATCTTATTTTAGTTTAAGTAATAACGCATTTGTTTTGTATTATTCCCTCCGCCCTAAATTAACAGAGACAACTTATTAATCTGAGATATTTTAAATTTAACACTAATTTCCTTTTATTTTAGTTAAAATTAATAAGCCAAAAGATTATTTATTAATAATACTCTTTACTTGTAATTAATGTTTACTGATGATTCTTGGAAATTCAAAAATTGTAATTCACATTATAAATTACACTCAGATATAAATTGAAATTTCTGCCTCTATCAAGAACTAGACCAAAGAAAAGAAAGAAGAAAGTTCACTAAACATGGCTAATCAAGTGACATTGATTTATTTAAATAATAATAATAATAATAAAGAATTAATTAAAAGATTAATCACTCTACCTATTGCCTAGAAGCGCATGAAGTTCAATGACTAAATTTTCCTCAGCTTCATTGAGAAGGCCTCTCTTCAAGTCTGGGCGGAGGTAATTAGTCCAGCGGAGACGGCAACTTTTGCCGCAGCGGCGAAGTCCAGCGAGCTTAGGAACGGCGCGCCAACAACATTGGCCATGTGTGAAAATAAAATTGACTAACTTTTTGTCTTCCTCAGCAGTCCAAGGCCCCTTCTTTACCCCTAACTTGTCACAGCAAGGTTGCCTCCCCATCGCTACTTGCTATATCACTTCCGAGGAAACCAAAGCCCCATTCACCCACCTTTATATACTGCCTCATCTTCTCGTTGCTTGAGGGCAAATCAATCTGTTCATCTTGAGACCACATTTCTCACGCTTATCTTGTGCATGTGTGCTACACTTTTCAAATTATTTATATAAAACTTAAAATTAAAGGATCTATATTTATAATATTATTTTAAAATAGAAAAATCTTTTCTTGAAAGGTATTATATTCAAAAATACTTAGCTTATCAATAATTCCAAAACTAAGATATATTAAGTTGAAAGTATATTGAATTACTCGATTAAGTTATTTTTAAAAAAAATTAAACATTGCGTTATTTAATTAATAACATTTTTTAATCTACAAGGTCAAATTTTGTATCTTAACGGAAATTAAAAAAAAAAAAAAAAAAATTCCACAAAAAATTTCCAACACAAAAGGTTCCTTGCCAAATAACGGAAAAAAAAAAAAAAAAAAAAATTCCACACAAAAGGTCCTTGCCAAGAAATGATGCTAAATACAGTACGATCATTAGAAGAACTGAAGAACATGAGTTTGCCCCTGTTTTTACGTTTTACTTTTACCTTCGGTTTGCAAGAAGCGTGCGTGCCACGCGCATGATGAGTGTATGATATGAATTATAAGCTTTCCGAAAGATGCCGTGAAGATCGGACCCCACTACATGAGCTCGTGAAAGGAGCCCGGGACCTAAAAATTGATATTCTTCCGTAAGCTGCTAACACTGAGTTTGGCTCACTGGTCGTTGGGTCCATAAATGGGATGCTTGCCAATTCGTTAGATGAATGATGCGTTGACACGTCAGCATTACGGTTTTGCTTTCTTCCATTTTCTTACCGAGTCCAAACAGCTTGAGCCTTGATGCTTACTTTAGCCTTTCGTCATTGCTGCCGTCAGCATTAATACCCTGTGTTCACGAAATAAACTCAATTAAACGTTTTTTTTAAGTTGAGCCTGAGGGGCTAAATTGAGTTTTTTCTCCATCTTTTTTACATAAAACCTTTGAGTGTTATTTTGGCAAGTGGCTACACATTTTCCCCGTGCAATGGACAAACAGTTAATTTAATATATTAGCAGCCTCCCCCCGTGGGAAAAAAAAGCAACACGATGAAAGGATTTTATCCTGTCATAATAACTTATTAGTAATTGGAAAAAAGACTTAACAATGGCTATTTGATGCGATTGTGTATATATGGTGGATTTTTTTTTTTTTTTTAATTTTTGAGTGGGATTAGAGTTGTGATTGGATGTCAAAATAATTATATATTGCATAAATTCAATGTGCTATAATTGTGATAATGATGAGTAGTAAAGCACTTCGCACGTACATATGTTGTTTTTTTTGTTTATTTTTTATTTTTTTCCTCAGTTAAGTGGTAATTACACTGATTAGTATATGTATGGGATGATAATTTGTAAACATCATAATTAATATTCTAATTAAGTTTATTCATTTTTCCTTTTTTGTATGATAATTCCAGTGAATTCTTAGTTGTGAGGACTGCAATTTAAATTATTAGAACTTAATTGTTGAGTCAGCCCTACCCTACCTACCAAGTAGCTAAATTATGGGCTGTAAAAGGATTTTAGGACCAAAGCATTCTTTGTACATAAGGAGCCCAGCCCACTAAATCATTACAGATAAATCTTGATAGCGAGCTTATAACCTTTTTATTTGTGCAGAGACCAGAGAGTGGGATTTGTGATTAGCTTAGCTCTGAATTTTCCTTTTCTCTGTAACAGGGCCTGGGTAACCTTGGATGGGCTTATGACCCCTTTTTTCCTGTATGGGCTTTAGCCTCTTTTTATGGGATTAAATTACTGCTCCGAAGGAAAAAAAAAAAAAAAATCGGTGGGCTCTTATGACCCCTTTTTTCCATGTTATGCGGCATTCAGCCTCTTTTTACTTTGCTGGATTAAAATTACTGCTCCGTGAGGGAAAAAAAAAAAAAAAAAAGAAAAAATTAAATTAACCCACTGCCCACGATTAATTAATTAATCTATTAATAAAAAATAAAAAAAATTTATGTAAATAATAATCCAGTATCCTGTACCTAACAGTCATATTTATAGGCCACCATCCCCCACCATGTGACATGTCGCCAGGTCAGTCTGACACACTGCGCACGATTCGGGTCGTGACCCAACACAACAGCGCGTTTACCTTTGTTTCGCCGTAATACATCTCATCGTAGGCAAACATCAAAACTGCATGCGGCTCACTCTGATTCGGCTTCAACCATCTTCCATAGCTACCGCCTACAAGCTCAAACTACGAGCAAGGCGAACGGCAGCCAGGCCCAGCGCAACTATGTATGAAGCGCGTCGGCTTTCCACTCTTCTTCCATTGCATCTCCTGATTCGAAATCAAAGGTTTTGTTACTCCCATATTTTGTTTTACGAAAGGACCTATAAATTTCTGAAGGAAAAAAAAAAAAAAAAGAAAAATAAATTAACACTGCACGATTAATAATAATTATTAATAAAAAATAAAAAATTATTAATAATAATAGTATCTGTAAAGTATATTTATAGCCACATCCCACATGTGACATGTCCGCAGTCAGTCTAACACTGCACGATTTGGTCGTGACCCACAAACAGCGCGTTACTTGTTCGCCGTAATATCTCATTAGCAAAATTCAAAACTGCAGGGGTACTTGATTCGGCTCAACCATCTCCATAGCTACGCCTACAAGCTCAAAGCTAGAGAAGGAAGGCAGCAGGCAGAATATGTGGAAGCGCGTGGTTTCACTTTCTTCATTGATCTCCTATTCGAAATCAAAGGTTTTTGTTACTCCATATTTGTTTTACGAAAGACTATATTCTAATCGATTGCAATGATCATTTGATTATATCATTTTCTGGCGTTAATCTCAGGCAACATATGGAGTGAAGATCTGGAATTCACCTTCTACTCTGATATCCACTCCGGTATATTATGGAACTTTGTTCAAAGAGAAAAACCCATTGATAATTTTTGTCTTAGGTAATAATTGGGCATTTATAATAACTATGTTTCTTAAATAAAATTTTCTTCAGACTGAAGTGATATAACGATAGTTACCATGTCTAGAACCATTATGCAGTTTTATATGTCAGATCACATGGTTGTTGCATGCTAGTAAGTTGTAAAAATGAGATTGATGGTTATTTTGATATGTGTTGGTGGCAGAGGCACTGTTAATAATGTTCATATGTCAACTAAAGATAAAGAAATTGAGTTCCCTTAGCAAAAAAAATTGTAGAAGATGATCTTTCTGTTTTCAAGCTTTGGATAACTGTCTAGGTTGTGTAGTAGTTGAGGAACCGAGAAGCTCATATAAATATCATCAAACGTGCCAACTTTCAGAACTGAACTAAACATTGGGATTTCATTTTTCATTTTTATGGTTATGCATGATAATTACATCAGTTCTTTTTCAGGTGGTCCTGGTAGTGGAAAAGGTACACAATGTATAAAGATAGCTGAGACTTTTGGATTCACACATCTTAGTGCAGGGGAGTTGTTAAGAAAAGAAATCAACAGTGAAAATGGGTAAATGGCCCCATCCTTTAGTGAAAATATTTTAAAAGATCCTCTTTGAATTCTATGCTTGTCTTTTAATGATGTAACAAAAATTTCAGGCACATAATTTTGGACACAATTAGAGAGGGCCACATTGTTCCTTCAGAGTTGACAGTCAATCTGATTAAAAAGGCGATGGAATCAAGTGACAACTATAAATTTCTTATTGATGGTTTCCCTCGAAATGAGGAGAACCGTATAACATTTGAACGAATTGTGAGTTTATTTTTTTTAACATTACATTTCACATAACTTTTTCCCATTCTGATGTTTACACAGACTTCAGAAAGGATGTAGCTAGATACTTCCTGTCAATCTTGAGTATGACTTGAGGTTTTGTTATTATCACCAAGCCCTTCAAGTTAGTTGTCTTATTGATGTTTAGATGAATAGAAGAAGAATCAAAACAGCCTTAAGATGAATTTGTTGTTGTGAAGTGGTAATGAGATGAATATTTGATGTGAAGTTGTAATAAATTAGCAAGCTGAATGATTTATATGCTGCTTGTAGGGCCTATAACTTTTTCTTCTCTTTTTTTTTTTCCTCTCTTTGAAATGAAGCTTGGAGTAGAACCGAACGCTGTGCTTTTTTTTGATTGCCCGGAAGAAGAGATGGTAAAACGAGTCCTAAACCGTAAGGAGGTGATTATGTAATCATAGTGTTCCATACAAACGAACCATGTGAAACACCTTAATTTAATGCACGAAGTTACTTTTTTGCAGGGTCGAGTTGATGATAACATAAATACAGTCAAGACACGTCTTAAAGAATTTTCAGAATTAAATCCTCATGTTATTGACTACTACACCAAGAGAGGAAAACTGCATAAAGTATGTATATACTAAATGAGATCTCAAATCCCTAACAATCAGTTGCCTCTGAGGCTGTCTTTTGTATTCACTGGTGTATATACTATTACTTAATGAAGCCACTACGTGCAGATCAATGCAGTAGGAACAGTAGATGATATTTTTGATCAAGTTCGCCCTGTTTTTGCAGCATGTGAGGTATGCTGTCTTCTCTTTTGTATTCTCCTTTCTGGTGCTTACCATTATTTCATGTCTACTTTTCCATGTTGGTTATCATTAAGCAATTTCTTTGCCCTGTGTTGGCCTTCTTGATGTTGACAAAATCATTGGTTTGTCTTTATAACTGATAGCCTGATACATACACAAGGAAATAGCATACTCACTCCGTGTGCTACACTTATTAGTTATTAACGCTAAAATGAGAATATTATTTATCGATACGTATATGCTTCCAATATTACACTGGTTCTGCACAAATTGCAAAAATTCAATACGTCTAAAGCTATTTACCCATGCAAAATTTTCCTGTATCCCATAAGCTATTACATACTGTTTTTCAAGGGTAATGCCTAAGCTAATTTGTTCTGCCACAGGCAATGAAATGAAGGATAGTCCTGAAAAAGTATGATTATTGTAAAATTCATGGTATTCAGTTGAAGTTACTATAGCTTATCTGGCTAGGATCACTGCTTCAGTGGAGATGGTATGGAAGCCGTTACTTTCTCAATAGGGGTAAAATTTCCAAGTTAAAGGAGTCGAGGAATTTGAAGGTGACGAGCATTTGTCTACTGTGATAGTGAACCTTGGCTGTGCAATGACGCCCTTGCCACTTGTTATCTGTTAAATATTTATAATTCAAGAAAAGCCAAGTTCACAAAATATGTTTCAGAACTCATAAAAAAACAGGTCATAATTATATCAATTTAGTTGGGATGGCACATTCTACTATTTTGCAGCTTTTATGTTGCGTTGTTTCTGCATGTTATGCGAAGATAATTTCTTTGACGTTGCTTTTTATTCTCTGATAATGTAATGATACAGGATGAGCAGGTTTCCTCACCTTCTGTTGCCTTTGATGGGGTAGAGTCCCATTTTTTTCCTTTTCCTATAGTTTAGTAGTAGAATAAAATAAAATAAATGCATGCAGCATTAGCACAAGTTGCAACTAAAACTTTGCGTGCTAAGCTTTATGGGCGGATTATTTGATTTCTTATAAAGGTTCAATGGTGATGGATTCCTCGAATAGCTTCTGAATTCAAATTAGGAACGACAGTGAATCGGGTACGGGTCCCATTTTTTAATACCCCTACGAGATAAAACAGAATGTACCTGCCTCATCATCCGCCCGCAACCAGTAGGGAAAAGTTTTTCTCCAATGAAACTTTTCCGGAATCTGGAGAAATCTACCGGGCCAGATTATACAGAATCTCCACCACCGTCACGGTAATCCTTGATTATATCACCATTTCTCGACAAGTAAAAGACGATTGTCGACCGATATGTTAACAATGAAAATTCTTTCAGTATCCTCCATCGAATCCATTCTGCATAGAATTTTCCATACTAGTAATTTTTGATCGAACTTGAACTTGAAATCTGCGAATTAGTGCTTCAAATACCAGTTATTGTACATGATCGGTGGGACACAAAAAATGGACGGTGAATATCAATGGGTCCACAAATTTGCATTGATACGTACACCGTTGATCTGTCTCCAACATATGTATAAATAAATGCTCCGTTGTAGTTCTCTCCCTCTATTTTGTCTTTCCTCTTCATTCTTCAATACCCTTTGAGAAAATGGCCACCATTCTTCGACCACCAACTTTCCACACACCTCCAAGGACCCTCTGTTCTAATAGAAGCAAGAAAAGCAGGAAACGGAGACAATTAGAACGAAGACAGAGACAATTTTACCAAAACAGAAATGGCAGCACCCTCTCTTTCCCAAATTCATCCCCAACCCCACTCCTAATCAAACAAAAACCATACACTCTAACTAAGCTAGAAGCTTTAGAGAATGTCGTTAAAGACATTGAATCCTCTGTCGAAAAGGGCATAAAAATCGATACTCAAATCTTCTCTTCCCTCCTAGAAACCTGCTACCAGTTAGATGCTATTGGTCATGGTATCAGGATTCACCAGCTAATACCCACTAACCTTTTACGTAAAAACACGGGCATCTCATCGAAATTGCTGAGGTTGTATGCGTCATGTGGGCAAATGGATGAAGCTCACCAGTTGTTTGACCAAATGTGTAAGAGAGATGAGTCGGCTTTTGCGTGGAATTCGCTCATTGCTGGATATGCTGAATTGGGTCTATATGAAGACGCCATCGCGCTTTACTTTCAAATGGAAGAGGAAGGTGTTGAACCAGACCAGTTTACCTTTCCTCGCGTGTTGAAAGTTTGTGGGGGACTCGGTATGATTCAAGTTGGGGAGGCAGTACATAGGGATATAGTCCGATTGGGGTTGGCAAATGATGAGTTTGTTCTAAATGCGCTTGTTGATATGTACGCAAAATGTGGTGACATTGTTAAGGCTCGAAGGATATTTGACAAGATTTCTTGTAAGGTCTCTGTTTCGTGGAATTCCATGCTTACGGGTTACCTTCGTCATGGGCTCCTAGTAGAAGCATTGGCGATCTTTCGGAGCATGCTTCAAGCAGGAGTTGAGTTGGATTCAGTGGCAATTTCCTCGGTTCTTGCAAAAGTAACTTCTTTAAAGCTGGGAGTTCAAATCCATGGATGGATTCTTAGGAGAGGAATGGAATGGGATTTGTGCATTGCTAATTCTTTGATTGTTGTGTACTCAAGCAATGGGAAGTTGGATCAAGCTCGTTGGTTGTTTGATAATATGCTGGAGAGGGATGTTGTATCGTGGAATTCTATAATTTCTGCTCATCATAAGGACCCTGAGGTACTAACTTACTTTGAGAGGATGGAGAAAGATGGTGTTTTGCCAGACAATATCACATTTGTGTCGATACTATCTGCCTGTGCTCATTTAGGGCTAGTAACGGATGGCGAAAGGTTGTTTTCATTGATGAGCGAAAAGTATGGAATAAAACCAATCATGGAACACTATGCTTGTATGGTAAATCTCTATGGGAGAGCAGGATTAATCAAAGACGCTTATGCCATAATAGCAAATAAAATGGAATTTGATGCTGGTCCAACTGCGTGGGGAGCATTGTTATATGCTTGTTACCTCCATGGAAATGTAGATATTGGAGAGATCGCTGCTCAAAGTCTTTTTGAGCTGGAGCCAGACAATAAACACAATTTTGAGCTTTTGATGAAGATTTATAGTGATGCAGGCAGGTTGGAGGATGTTAAAAAAGTGAAAACTATGATGGTGGATCGAGGATTGTGATAATAAGAGCGTACAGAAATACTTTTGGCATGTTCAAACGCCCAGAAGAGGAAGGAATGTTTTGTGTAATTAGCCAAGCTGCTGCTATTTGCTTTTTTAACTGACTTGCATCTTCATCAGGTACTTTTTCCATAGATTTGAGTTAATACTATTTGTGAATGATACTTAGGAACACGCTGGGCAGAGTTTGAGAAGGAAGAATTTAATTAAGATAAACATGGATTATAGGAGGCGGCTAATATGGGTCACATGCCTATGCTACTTGCAGATGCTGAGGTAATGCCCATGGATACAAATAACTTGACAATGCAATAGATGCAGTGCGACTTCTTTGCACTGGAGGGCCCTTTCTGGCCAAGCCTATTTATTTTTCTTGAATTAGCGTTTAAGATGACGGCTGGCCGACATATTTTTTGGACGCCGCACCTCTAGGCCACCACCAAGAGGTTAAATATTAGATAATTTGTTTTGCATTTTTATATCAAGTTAATTGCTTTTGTTAAGAGAAGCATCTGTATCTCCCTCCATTCACGTTGTCAATTCTTGGGCTCCCCTTTTTGGACACACACTTTAGCTTCCTCCATGATTGTACTTTCTTGTGTTCAGATTTGAGGACTATGAACAGAATCTAATCATGTTGTTTGTCCCAAAATTATATGGCAAGCAACTAATTAAAGAGGAAAAAGAAATGTGGACGGTGTAATTTTAACAAATATTTACCTGTTCAGGACTTGGGATCCGTATCCAGATCCAGCAGCTGTATTGCAATTGGCCGTCGACCTAATGTCTGAAATTAGTCTAAATGCAGTTACTATTATCAAATATTAAATTCCATAAGCAAACAGTGGTGCAGAGTCAACATAAACGGTGAGTTTTCCTCACCATACGCGTCAGTATTATCAATGTAGATCAACAAAATAAAAATGGTTAATTTCTATAGTCAACCATTAGTTAATCCGATGATCACGGATAGGTTTTTTCTTGCTTGGCTTGCTATTATTAGGTTCCAGTAACAAAAAACATATTCTAATTTTAAATTTTTATTTTTATTTTATTTTGGTACGTACTGTTTAAGAATATAGTACTCTCTTATAATTTTTTTATCGGATTCCCGTGGGTAGGATAAGTCAAGAACTTCCCTGACCCAGAAATCCAATACAATCTGCCTCTATTTCGTCCCCAAAAAAAGGAGAGAGTAAATGACATTATATTAGCTAGCCGGTGCAAGGGCACTGCATTTATTTTTTTACTTAAATTTATTTATTTTTAATATTATATGCTCACTATAAGTGCACACGGCGCAAGTTAGCCAGTACCCACTGCACTAGTAAAACCCCTGTAAAGCCAACACAACCTCCTCTTCTATAAATTGAAGGCCTCTCAATGCTCATTCACTCATCAAAACCTCCTCTACCCAAAACCAAAACAACCATTTAGTAATCAACAATGGCAAAAGTTACTCTTCTTTCGCTACTTATCCCTATTCTCTACATTTTAGATACAGCAAGATCTGCAGCCACTGCAAGATCCACTGCCGCTTCCTCAAATTTCATTAAGGCCTCCTGTAGAACCACTACCTACCCTGTATTATGTGTAGAATCTCTCTCAGCATACGCTCCTTCAATTCAGCAGAACCCACGCCAATTGACCGAGGCTGCCTTGTCCGTGAGCGTAGCCAGGGCTCAGGCCACCAGGACATTCGTGTACAAGCTCACAAAGTTCAAGGGAGTTAAGCCCAGAGAAAGGGAAGCCATTAACGACTGTTTAGAGGAGATTGATGATACTGTTGATAGACTTAGCAAGTCTTTTAAAGAATTAAAGAGCGCTAAAGGTAAGGACTTTCAATGGCACATGAGCAATGTTGAAACTTGGGTTAGTGCTGCTTTGACTGATGAGAACACTTGCGTTGATGGCTTTGCCGGTAAGGCCTTGGATGGGAAGCTGAAGGCTTCTATTAAGGCAAGGATTGTTAATGTTGCTCAGGTCACTAGCAATGCCCTTTCTTTGATTAACAAGTTTGCCTCCAAGCATTAGTTAGATGGTTTGGGTAAGGAAAACTTTGATTATAAATATGTTAAACTTTGTTGAAGTAACTTCTCAACTCCATCTTCATGGGTCTAGTTTTGATCGTATGTATGTATGTATGTATGCAAGAGTTTTACTTTACTTTCTATAAAGGTTTTTGAGTGATATAGTATAATTTGAAAACAAATCTGCTTTCCCTTTCTTTTGCTTGTTTCTTTTCTTCCTGAATGCCTCTGTATGTAGATCTAGAAGCAATGATCTCTGGCTTTTGGAAATGCAATTGGGTTAGATATTCTGCTATTCCAGCAGCTCCTGCCATTATGATATTTTGTTTTTTAAGAAATAACCATATTAATCGAAATGAACTTTTTTTTTTCACCAAATAACTCCACATCTTTTTTTTTTTTTGTGGGGCTCCAACTCCATCTTCATGGGTCTTAGTTTTGATCCGTATGTATGTATTGTATGTATGAAGAGTTTTACTTACTTTCTAAAAGTTTTTGAGTGATATAGTATTAATTTGAAAACAAAATCTGGCTTTCCCTTTCTTTTCGCCTTGTTTCTTTTCTTCCTGAATGCCTCTGCTATGAGGCAATCTAGAAGCAATGATCTCTGGCTGTTGGAAATGCAATTGGCGTTAAGATACTTCTGCTATTCCAGCAGCTCCCCATCTATGATATTTTGTTTTAAGAAATAACCATATAATCGAAATGAAACTTTTTTTTTTCACCAAATAACCTCCACATCTTTTTTTTTTTGTGGGGAGCGGGGGCGGGGGGAGGAGAAAGTTTTGCAATTCGGGGGGGGGGGGGGGGAGGAGAAAGTTTGCAATTCTCTTTTTTTTAGAAAAAAAAAAGTTTTCTACAATTGAATTTCTGAATTTACAGAGAAAATACAGAGCTTTTTAGGATATTATCATGAAAAGAAAATAATTTTAGTATATAATCTCTTAGAAAATAGAATAGTATTAGTTATTTTATTTTAAATACTGTTGTCTAGATATTTTTATGAAATTTTTTCTCTTTTAATTTGTGAGAATGAAAATTTTCTCTTAAAAAGCGTCGAATTTATGAGATGAGATGAGGGTGACTGGGCGAGTAACAATTTTATTTAATTTTCAAAGCATTTATTGGAATTTGGAAATGCTTTTGAAAAGGAAAGAAAAGCTGAAAAAATTCCTTAATTGAAGGCGAAGTAGGTCCTCATTGAACATTTTAGAGTACAATTATGATGGGACTGATAGTTGAACAACTGATTATTAATTACAAATCACCACACCACCGGCTGCTAATGGCATGCATGTCTTTATTTTTCTTTTCCTAATAATAATTAACGAAATATAACACATTTTTGACTAACGATCTACATAATATTCAATAATCATATAGATTAGCAAAAGACAAAAATATATAACTATTTATATAACGACGAAACTAGAGAGCGAGAGTGAGAGAGAAGAGGCGTGATTTGTGAATCCTCAGTTCAAAAAAGCAATGGGAGCAGACAAGGTGGACTTTCTGTAAGGGCTCGCAAATTACTTTAACCACGTGACTGAGGTCTCTGGTCTTAGGTTTTAAATTTAATTATAAAAAAGAAAATGAAAAATAATTTATTATTTCCTTACAGAGGTTTAATGTATTTAATAAATTTATCTTTCCTTTTTCAAAGTCGTTAAATTAAAGGATCTACGTAACTTTACAATTACTGCGTAAATACCTCTTTTCAGAAAAAGACAATTACTTAAATACCCTAATTTATTTATTTATGAATAAGAAAAAGAAAATAAGTGAATCGACAGCAGGAATTGACGGAGAATTAAGGACGAAAATAACAGAAAAGAGAGAAGCAAATAATTACGCAAACGTCAATCAGGAAAACAAAGGACAGAAGTGATTTCGTGCAGTCACTGTGTTAGAGACCAAACAGAAAAGCTAGATTAATCCATAGGTGATGGATAGGACAAAGGCTTTTAGGCGCCTGAATGACTACCTGTGAGCTTCCCATGGCATCATTGTCCCTGTCGGTGAAAATGAGCCCTTTGTTTCCGGTCAATAGGTAAACACATTTATACGACCATAATTTGGTTTGTTGAGTCCGGTAGACGATGAATGATAATTTCAAAATATTGAAATAATTAAAGAATAAATTACCATTTAGTCCTTATAATTCAGTAAAATTAACTTCTTACTCCCTGCTTTTCGAAACATACATGAATACATACATGTAGTTTAAAATCATCTAACCATTTGATCTTTTCATCCAACAACTCTGAAACTATTCTCATCTTTTTTTCATTTTAGTTCAAAAAAAAAATTTTTTGATAATTATTCATATTTTAAAAGATTAATTTCTGCTTTTAATGTGAAAAGTGCAATATAAATAAAATAAAAAGTATTTTGATCTTTTTATAAAATTGACAGTAAAAAAATATAAATTTTGGACATAAAGCAAACCGCAAGAAAGTGTTATTATATTTTGGAAAAATAAACGAATGAAGTATTTAATTTCACTAAAAAGACTAAATAGTAATTTCCATCTATAAATAAGCTAGCTGAATAATATACGAGGATTAAATAATATTATTTATTTGTAATTGAAAGGACAGGCCACATGCAGGTGGACAGCAACAGCATAAATAGAGGATGTGGATGTCAGTATGTCACATGCATTTTATCTTTTAAAAATTGGCAAATGGGCCACAACCCACATGCTGTCGTCATGCCCCTCTTTCATTTTTATTTTATTTTATTTTTTAAAATCCCCTATTCGATGAATTTTGTTCCCAAATTTCAATTCTAGGCCTATTTTCTCTCGTTTTATTTTACTTATCATATTTATATTTTTATCGGTCAAATTTATAAAATTTATCTTTATACTTCACGTGAAAAATATTTATTTCGAAAATTTTTTAATCAATTTAACAATTTAATTTTTATAAAATTATATATATCAAATATTTTAATTATAAAAATATTTAATTAACTATTTTAATTTATAAAATTAAATTAATTGAATATTCGATAATTGAGAAAATATGAAAATTATTATTGTGAACGTTATTCTAATTATATATTGAATTTATATGTTATATATAAAAATTAAACATCCTAATAACTATTATTATTAACGTGGAGAGATATTTAATATTATTAAAATGGATAACTTTAGCAGCCTGTTTGAAGTGGAAGTGGAAGGATTTTACGAAGGAATGAAAATAAATACGGATGGAAAGTGAGAGAGGAAAGTGCTTTTTTTTTTATTTTTTTATTTTTTTGGGGGGGGGGAGGGGGGAACTGAGGAAAGTTGCAGAGGAATGAAAATATCCAACAAATTCCTCTGGGCCCACAAAAGAATTTATATTTTTAATTTTCCATTATTTTACCTCCTCATTTTCTTTCCTTCGGTATTTTCCTTCCTCCCTAATCCAAACACAGTGTAAATGTAAAAATTCTCGTGTACAGTATATGAATGTAGCTGGCCGTCGATTTTATTTTATTTTTTTTTATATATTTCTTTTTGAAGTTTATAATAACTCGAATCACTTGAATGGGCTGAAATGGCTCTGATTGAGCATCCGCTACAAAGTTATCCCCAATATGAATTTGAGCCATTGTCCATTGCCTGCGAGTTGGAAACTAATGTCATGCTTCCAAGTGATTTCATTCTATTATATTTTTTTTATTCGTGAATTAGTATCTAATTTTTATAGTTTAGCGGAATTTATAAGAGAAAATATTTATTTTTAAAAATCAATTAAATAGTCTCTATACTTTATTATTATTATTATTATTATTATTCAATTAAATAGTTCATCAGTTAAAATTTTCTGTTAAATTGTAATAATATGTAGAATCATATTCCAGAGCCTCTTCACTTATTATTATGGATTAATGCTTATGGTTTCTATTTCAGAGATTGCCTCTTTTCTTGCTCTTGTTACCCAAAAAAGCAAACTTCATTTAACAAAACACAGATCTTCATTTATAAATTTCATTGAATTATAAAAACTGAATAATGATTTTATCATTGTTTTTTTTTTTTTTTTATAGCGATGATTTGAGAATTACCTTGCCGTGTATGTATACTACGGTATGGGCATTCATAACTCATTATGGCGTTATTAAATCCATGTATGTCCACAATTTTTTTCTCTTCTTATTTCTCAATTGAGAGGAGTTTGGTATCCTTTGGGGTATAGAATTTTGAACGAGCTATATGCAAAAGGGGATTATTCTCTTTGCGTAGGGAATTACTTAATTAGCACATATCATATTCAATATTTAAATTTATCAATTTTTATATTATAAGACATACTTTTGATTATTAGACTATTAATTAAATTATGTTAAACTATGAATTTTTAAGGGGGAAAAAAAATTTAAAATAAGTGAATTAATATAATTATTGGAACAATAATTTGTACAATTTTTATTTGAAGAGCGATGGAACATGTATAACTAGCACCATTTTTAAAGATATACATACAAGGATATAACCAAGTGGATGAGATCCGGGAAGACCCGATAACCATATCCAGTAATGGGTCGCTCCAGTTTGGTTTCTTGCGAACTGCATGTCTTCACGTGTATTAATGTTGTATGTTCAAGTTTTGTTCCTACACTCTGTATCGCTAGTTTCTACTTTTAGATTTGAATATATAATGTATCATTTTTATAAACAAAACTAACTTTCTTCTTCTTATTTTCTTTTTGGGGAATAAAATGTAACTAATTCGAAATTCAAGAATTGGAGCAAAGTGAACAAATTTTTGGAACATGCTTTATCAATACCATGTATTCGCATGGAAGCTTGCATATTTACGAATTTGGATCAAATATTTTTATTATTATTTATAAATTACAGCCGTATACCAAAAGATAGAAAACATTCTTTAAAAAAAATTAAAAGGAAAAAAAGAAGAGAATTATAGGTAACTGATTTAGTATTCTAGTTTATTAATGAGTGCCAAAGCATTGCTAGTAAGACTAGCAAAATTGGTTACACTCTTCTTGATCTTGCTCTGCAAAGAAGCGCTTACCTTCATCCCTTCAAATCCATCCAGGCAAGTATAATCATTAGTTATGGCTGCACTAACATACGTTTTTATATCATCAATCACATATGCCGTACTATTAGAACTCTTTAGACTGGCCAATGCCTTTATTGCTTGCTTGAGCTCATCGATGCTGTCAGAGATTTCATCCTTGCAATCTTTTATCACTGCAGCTTCACTCTTACTCAATCCCTTCCTTTTCGACAGTTCTTTTATCAACCCAGAAGTGTTCTTGGCAACTTTTACGGTTATGGTCAAAGCGGTGTTACAAAGACTTAGGTCATTGGTTTTGATCGTGGAAGTGTAAGGAGAAAGGGAGTTGTAGCAGAGCTTCGGGTATGTGGTGGTATTACAAGCTGTTTTCAGGTAGTTTTTGTAGACCGTTTTAGAAGTTTTGGTGGTGGTAACGGGTGTTGCCGCTACAGAGCTTTGGATGTTTGATATTAATAGAAGACAAGAAAGAAGAAATGTGATGAGAAGGTTTATTGAACAAGGGCTAATAGTTTTAGTTTCCATGTCTCTCAATTTGTACAAGAATATCATAGATATGTATTGATGGGTGTGCATGTGTCTGTGTCCCAATATTTATAGAGCAAAAACTGTGAGGTAGATCCATATATATTACTTGTGGGTTAAATAACTTCTTATTAAAAAGAAAAAAATAGATTGAGAAAACGAAAACTATAGGTCTAAGTCATGAGCGTTTTATGGCACATGCATGATTGTACATTAGATCTCTTGTAATTAACATTCACATTGCTTACTTAAGAAATATTATACATGCATGAACATTTTGAATTGACATATATATTTCATGTTCTTTTCGTTTTTTTATTATTTTACATTTAAGAAATTTATAGTTTTAGTAATTACACATTCAATATTATTTTTAAAAGGGCGTAACTTTGATATAACGATAACGTTATCTCATTTTATAGGTTAATCTCAAACTTGATCTTTATAGTTTTCATGGAATTATATAGTTCAATTATGAATAGTTGAATTTTTTTTTTTCTTGCATCCCAATATTTATGGGAGTTGAAAGTGAATAAAAGGTTAATAGAAAATCAATTTTACATAAGTCAAAAATCAACTCAGCAAGAAAAGTTGGGTCTTCAAAAAGGAAAACAAATTTCAAATCAATAATTCTAATCGGAAGTAATGTCGTTACAGATAAGAAGCGTCAGCGACGGAGCCTTAGAACAGCAAATCGGTTGCTAAAGCCGTGAATTAAAAGTTAAAAACTGACATTGAAGGGATATCGAAAGTCAAGGCCTAAGAGATTATCCATGTGGCCACCTTCCACCCTATCAGATCTCAACTACAGTTACAATCTAGCCTTTGAAAAAGTCAAATTCTTCGATTATGGCGCCAACATATCACATGTGGCACGAACACTTTGGCGAGCCACCGTGAATTTCTGCTGGAGAGAAGCCGCTGCCCGTGGAGACGTCGGGGAAAATTATCTCCGCCGTTTCTTTAGCCATCCATTCCCCGCCACATCATCATAAATTAACTTTACTTTTAAATAAATAACCGTACATCCCCCTTCGATTTTAAAGTTTCAATTCTGTATTTTTTCAGAATTTTTTTTAATACGTAGCTATTAGAATTGACGTATTAATTAATTAATGATCAATTAGTGTATCAAAATATGATTTCGCACCCAAATTATGAGTTTAATTGATTTATGGAATATATACACATGATTAATTTTTTGAATAATCGAGAAACAAGAGAAGAATGACTAATTAATTAAATAAAACTTAATTGATTGAGTAATTCATTACTGAAATACTATTATTACATATATACAGAACAAATTGCATGTACTTAGCTAGCTAATTAATTAATTATTGGCTACCTTATTAATAAGAGCTAATGCATTACTAGTTAACTGAGAAACTCTTTCCACATACTGTCTTATTTTGAGCTTAACTTTCCCGTTCATGGCATTCCCTTGAAACCCGTCCATACAAGTATCCTCATCTGTCAAAGCAGCACTTACCCATGTTTGTATATTGCTCATCTTCATCTCAAAATCAGGGCCTTCAAGATCGCTCATTACCAACAGAGATTGCTTGATCTCATCAACTGAGTCTCTCATCGTCTCCACACAGTCTTTTATGGCTGCAGCTTCTTTAGGCATTAGATTATGCGCTTTCAGCATCTTTGAAACCATATTTGAAGTGGCTTCTGCACTTTTTAGTGTTACATTGAGAGCTGCATTGGCTAGTTGTGTAGGGTTATTGTCCTGAATACTAGTAGCATAAGCTGAGAGTGTTTGGTAACACAAATCAGGATACCTTGTAACCAAACATGAACTTTTAATAAAATCATCAGTGCCATTTTCTGCCCTAGAAATGAAGAAAGATAGGGAAAGAATAAAAAAACCTGTTAAAAATTCCATTTTTGAAGGGTTGTGAGCAAGGAGTCCTAACCGTAAATTCTATTTAAAGGGCAATGGAGGTGCAACGGGTGTCCTACACTTAAAGGGAAAAGGGAAAGGGAATTGTGGGGTATAATTTTGTTGAACTACTGATTGGAATTCGGAAGAAACCTAATCTTTTAGGAAAAGAAGAGATAGAGCAGGAGTGATTCACATGCACTGACATTATTCATTTGATGGTTCACGGATCATGAAAATGATCACGGGAAAGCTATAGGCTTGATGAGTTACATGTTAAGGTAGTGGTCCTTTTTGTTCAAAACAGACAACACTGGTTTGGTTACAACAGTCTGGCTGTCAAAAGAAAATTTGTCTCATCGATTGAGATCCTTCTTTTCTTTTATCATTTTCTGTTTCTAGATTGGATCCGTAGTTTCTCCTCTGTAAATAAATTTTTATTTAACATCCTGAGAATAAAAATTAAAACCAATTAGAGATGCATGAATTAATTACATATATTTCGTGGTTATAATTTTTCTTTGTCTGAACAGATTTCATATGTAGTATAATCATTGTCTTGATTCTCAAATTTGGAAACTTGAAATGTTAATTTGCACATAAGCATTGCTTAATATGTTGAACTGGTAACTAGGGAAATCTGTTTACGATAAATTTTATAAGAAGAACTCGGGAATATAAAGAAGGGAAATAGAAATAAGAACGTCACAGCTGCGGTTGTATTTTGGTGATTTGGGCCCGAAAGATATGGGCCGTATGCTGCGTTGGGCTTACAACTCCGCACGGTTGACTGTACGGTTATGACCTTCTTTTTTCTGTTTTTCCCCTTTGTTTTACTTTGGCTGTGTTAGAGAGTAATATAAAGGGATTTACCCAAAAACAAAAAAAAAAAGTGATGCGAAGCGTACTAGACCATGTCCCGGTGATCGTAGAATCCTGTCATGGAATTTAGATTCTGAAAAATGCTTTTAATATAATTACTTTTCAATCTGAATCGAATTATTTTTTTATCCAATCAATTAAATAGAAGGCGAGAGAATAATGTTTTTATCAAAAGAATGAAATAATGTATGATATATTTGCAATTCGAAAATTTATAAGACGAGACAGATTCTACTTTTTTTTGTTGACTAATCCCATTTATTTTCCACTTGATGAACTATGTTTTACCATTTTAACATGCTAAAATTAACTGGAGGTTTAACAATCTAATAGATAAGGACGGACGGACAATTGTGACGGCCTAACCGTGGACTTAACAAATTGGGGGGAATATGGTCCAAATGACAATTAGGCGATGTTAACATGAAGTCAGGTAAAGCCTAAAGGTGCGTAGCCAACTTGGTCTCTGCTGACTGCTGTTGCTTGTTGCTGATATCCATATCCATGCATTGAAGCAAAAATGTATTATTTCATTTGGAATTTAAATGTACAAAACGTGTTGGCAAATATCACTTCGGCTCCAGCTCACAAAACACTCCTCAGAAGCCAAAATATTTCGCTTTCTTTAAGGAATTAATCTAAATAATTTAATAGTTCAGATATTTTCTTTCTTTAGCACCCAAAAATATCTTGAGCAATTAATCTAAATGATTTGATGAAATGATTTTCTTTCTCCTTGCACCATATTGGCCAGTCCCACCCACATGATTCCAAATAATGGTAGGTCTACTTGAAGATGATGGCTCTATATAAATAAAAATTCAATATCTTACTGAATTTTTTTTTTTTTTAGCAGAAATTTCAACTGCATCTGTTCATAAATCGATTTTCTTCTACAGTACATACAACTTGTAAGATTAGAATAGCTACCTATGGTAGTAAACTTTTTGGATTCAAGTCTCTTTCTTTTGCATAACGTTAGGACCCAGTCCAGTTGCTTTTGCCCATTTGCCACCATAATTGTATTTTTTTTTTTTAAATTCCATTATTATCCTCACTAGTGATTATAAATAGAGAACCAACCTTAATTGCATTTTCATCATCATCATCATCATCTTCTTCATCTTTTCATTAGCTCTTGATTAAACAACATGGCAGCCTTTTCCTCTCAATATTCTTTAGCTGAATTCATTCTCATCATTTTTGTAACCTTTAATTTCCATGTAAACCCCAGCAAAGCTGTTAGACTCCTAGACCCAAAAACCAACACAGAATTTATAAGAACAAGTTGTAGTACTACTACTTATCCAAAACTTTGTTATACCTCTCTCTCAGTCCATGCAAATACAATCCAAACAAGCCCTAAGCTCTTAGCCAATGCAGCTCTTAACGTTACATTAGGGTCTGCAAAATCAACCTCAGCAATGATGTCGAAACTCTCTCAAAGCCATGGAATGAAGCCTATAGAAGTAGAAGCCATGCAAGACTGCGTTGAGGAGTTGAGCGACACAGTCGAGGGGCTTAGAAAATCAATCGGTGAAATGAAGACTTATAAAGAGTCAGATTTTAAGCTTATGATTAATGACGTACAGACATGGGTTAGTGCAGCTTTGACAGATGAGAATACTTGCAGTGACGGGTTTGCAGGAAAGACCATGAATGGGAATACCAAGACATTAGTTAGAGAAATGATTTTGAATATCGCACACTTGACTAGTAATGCCTTGGCCTTGATCAACAATTATGCCTCTCTTCATGGTTAAATTCATCATGTCAATTGTTCCCAATACATATATGTGTGCGTTTCGTCATGTCCCTATAACACTAAAAACTTCGGCTATTAGCGACGGAAAATTCCATCGCTAATAGCTTAAATACTGTCGGTGAACATAGTTATCGATGTAATTGGGAAGCATACATTCTTGTAAGAATGTTTAGGCCTTAATTAGGAGGATATTAAATGGTATAATGTATATAATTAAGTTGAATCATATATCAGTGAAGTTACGTTTTTTTTTTTTTTTTTTTTTTTTTACATAGTTATCGATGTAATTGGGAAGCATACATTCTTGTACAGAATGTTTTTAGGCCTTATATTAGGAGGATAATTAATGGTATAATGTATATAAACTTAAGTTGAATCAATATTATCAGTGAAGTTACGTTTTTTTTTTTTTTTTTTTTTTCTCTCTTTTTTAGATTTTTTTTTTTTTTTTTTTTTTTTCTCTCTTTTTTAGATTAAATATGTAGTTGCAGAATGTCATATATGTAAATGTGTATAGTGAAGTCTGTGTTGTGTAATGGATTAATTAATAAAAACTTGGCTTATTGTTTTAATTTCTATTGTTCATCCGTGAATATTGAATGCATTTTATTCAAATTTGGAGCATTCTTATCTCTTGATAATAATGATGAGAGAGAGAGGAGACAAGTTACAGCAACATGCATGTGTTCACATGCAAACAGATAAAGAAAGTAGGGACAAAATGTATTTGGATCCATTAGATAAACAAAACGACGAAATGAAGTGATATTAAGTCCGTCGTTTTTTGTGTGAGCTCAAATAAGAATACGAAACAAACGCTAATTTATAATAGTGACGGTTGGAAGAGCATCTTATTCCTTCGGAAGGGATTAACCCTTCAGTATTTGCGTAGGTACATACATGTAATGTACGGAGAAGGCAGGCGTAAATTCGCAAGGTTAAAAAAAAAAAAAAACTGTCGTCGTAAGTAATCTCACAGCTGTTCTTCAAATTATTACTAATTAGTAATTTCGGACATATAAGTGTTGTTTAAAGTAATTGTATAAGAATTAAAGACATTATTTTTCAACCTCAATTCTAACAAAATAAAAAATATTTAGATTGGAGTAAATATCCTTTTGTTATTGCTCTAAATATTTAAAATTACTTAGAAGATACATTAAAAAATAATGATAAAGTTAGAAAAAAAATAATTAATGCTTCTTTTATTTTTTAAAATTACATATGAGGTGGAAAAAATAAACACACTTAAACTATACCTACAGTGGAATAGAGGCAGTAATTCAAAAATGGAATCCAATTTTGAATTTATTAAAACTGAAGCTTGAGATTTAACAGATGACATGTCTCATATCCGCCACCCCAACTCATGAAATAATTAACTTTAATTAATGATGACTACCAGCTAATAAAGTGAATGTAATAATTAGCTTAATCATAGTGTAGAAAACCTTGTGAATGATCCTCGCAGAGCTCCTGGAGCTGATGCAAGACAGTTTCCCAGGAAAAATAATCAAAAAGAAAAAGAAAAGGACAGAAACCATCCTGCCTGTTCGGCTGCTCGTGAATGAAAAATACCAAACAAGAATTGGGTTTAAGAAACAAAAACAACTACCAATTCACCTGCTGATATATTTCAAAAATTTCAGAAAACAAAAACTTTGTGCAATTTTCTACTATCTTAGCCGAAATGTTGAAGGATCAGATATTTTTCATTTAATTTACATGAAAGGATTAGATTGAACTCACCAAAATATTATTTTCCAATTTCTAGTAATCTTCAAAGTAAAGATATGCAATTTAGTAGGTAACATATGATTCACAAGTGGGACAACTGCCATGAGTTACAAGCCCCACCTCATCACCACTGCAATAGGATTCCATACAGCAGTTTCCCCTTTCAATAGAAGCACAAAAGGAAAAAATCAACCTTCATTTTGACCAGTTAATAGTTTGTCTAGTCTGACATAAGACATCTAAAAACTCAAAATTTTCTGATCAATTAGGATTTTCATCCAACAATTTAGGAAATCAAACTTTCTACAAAATGTCAAATGCAGAAAAGTTATTGAAGTGATTTGAAACCATAAAGCAAGTCAAAAAAGTATTGCTGTATTATCCTCTAACTCTGGGAGTATTTTTGGTGTTACAGGGAATCGTTAAGAAGCTTTCTTGGGAGGAGACATATTACCAATTAAAGAAACTACAGTGCTAATAGTAAATATCTGCACAAATAAACCTGTGAAGACAAAGACAAGAAGACAGCACAAGAATAAGAATAAAATAATATTATAATGTCCAAGCATGCATATAGAGAAAAATAAAGGTATGTAACCTACCGAGCAGAAGCAGAAGAGAGTTGATAAGTTCGAACTTCTTTCTTTCTAAATCATTCAACTTCCAAATAACCTAGTAAATAAATTCAAATAATTATTCTGAGATTTTGATGGCAATAACTACTTAATTTCCAGGATTAAATACTAAAGTTCCAATGTTTTCATTGCTTATTTATTTGGTTTGCTAATAGAAGTGTGTGAATGATGATATGAGTATCTTTACATATTGCAGGAGATTCTGAACCAGTAAAACTTTTAAGAGTGATTTTGACAGAAGGCATTATATCACTCGAGCATAAAGACATCAACATGATGGGAACACTATTGCTTATCACCCGACAACTCCATCCAGTTTAGGTAATTATGCTACAGCATAGATCATCCAGAAATAAGAACCTGATATCAACATGATGAGGACACTATTTCATATCACCCGACAATTCCATCCAGTTTACGTAATTACGCTACAGCATAGATCATCCAGAAATAAGAAGGACACTATTTCATATCACCCGACAATTCCATCCAGTTTACGTAATTACGCTACAGCATAGATCATCCAGAAATAAGAACCTATCATGTAGCATTTTCATATAGTACCGCAGGAGACATACTACATTTGTGTGGCTCAATAATAACCTTTAGCATATTTTAGATCTATATAAAAACAGCTTTCAGGGGATAGAGATATGCCACTGAAAACTTCTTGTCAAGCAATCACGAATCAACTTACCTCTAACATTGAATTGCTGCTAACGGCACAAAACAGTGAGAGAAGGGTTGCAATAGTTGATGTAATGATGTAAACTCTCAAGAAACTTACCCTACTGCGTCTTCGGCCTACAAAATGTGAAAATCAATTACCAATAAAAGATGCATAAAACTTCAAACTATTCAAGAAAATTAGAGAAGAATAATTTAGTAAGCTACCGAATTCCCCAATTAGAAGAGAGATCAACCCAATGACAGAAGATGAAATCGCAAGTGTATCGGGACCTTTCTCTTTTGGTATTGATAAAACAGCATTTAGTAGTCCTATCAACTGAATGACGGCCTGCATTCAAACGCAAATCCTATCAAGAGAAAACACAAAGAAGTCCAATTGGTGGATCCAAAATCAACTCCATGAAGAAGATTGTGCTGATAATCTTTACTATGAAAAAATTCATAAATCATAAATCAGACACTAATACTAACATTCATTTGACTCTATCTGCAACTAGGATTCCAGGAATCTTCAGAACCTGTACCCGTTGAACTAACAAGAATGACCCTTGGAATAGGGATCTAATACCCAAAAATTGATAATAAAAGTCAAATTACTGACGGTATTTTACAATGCACAAATTCTCTTAATCACTGCAACAGCTCTAAAATTTGTAATTCAAAACCTCAAATAAGATTAAACAGTGATTATCAAATGAAACAATATTTGCACCTGAGTTGATATCAGCGCAGATAGACGAGACTTCCCTTTGGCTACCTTTGTATAGCCTATGAGAAATTAAGAAGAAAAGTACAAAAATTTCAAATGATTGAAGAAAATAAAAATGGGTAAAACTACATCATTAGAAAACCTTATTCAAAGAAATTAAAGAAGAAAGCTTACGGGAATCAACAACCATTCGATATGAGAAATCAGAGCCATCGGTTCCAGATGGCCTCCCTGATTTTCTCTGCTGCATCTTCCTTTTTTTCTTTCTCCTCCCCTTCCTCTTCTTTGCCTCCCCAGTTCGAGATTTTAGCAGGCATGAACTGAAAACGAAATAATTATGAGTTTCGTATTTTCAATTTTGACCCCATAAACTTTTTTATTTTTGCCCCCTTTATGAAGGCTACACGCTCTTAAGCTCATTTTGGTCCTTAAATTTTCATGTAATATTAAATTCAGTCGAGTGAAATTTTAAATTGGCGCTGCTGGTTTCAATTTTAATTTTAGGACCAAATGCATAGGTTATTTTATTTTATTTTTAGACTCTGTTTATTTGTGAAAAATAAATTGTATTTATTTTTTAAATGGATTTTTTGAAAATAATTCAATTTTTATTATTTAGTCGGAATAATGAAAGTATTTGAAAAATTATAATTATAGATATTTAAAATATAGATAGTTATCTTTTAAAAACTTATTATTAAATATGAAAAAAAGTATAAAAGTAATAAATTGCGTTAATTACCATTGGTGTTGATTAGTGAAAATCGATAATGATGACTATAGGTCGAAATTAATAAATACGTATAATATATGGAAAAGTTTTTTTTTTTTTTTAAAAAGCAGAGGGAGAGTAGTTTTCTTTTAAAATGAGAAAGTAATTTTTTTTTTAAATGACTTACTCTTTCCATTTGGTTATGAAAATATTTTTTGTTAAATACAATTTTTAGCACCTCAAATATTAGAAAGTTTAAAAAATATTTTTTAGATAAATTATTTTTTGAAAATCAACAAATTAGATTAATTGATTTTTTTGTTGAAATAAAAAGAAATATTTTTCATACTACAAAGGGATTTGGGAGAATTAGTACAACAACAACAATTTAATTAAATTAAAGAAAATAGTTTATTTTTAATAATTTCAATATTAAAAATATATTTCATATAAACCTTAATTATTTTACAAATACACTTCTTCTACAAATAAAAATGTACTTATTTCTTTGGGATAAATACTATTTATAACCCGTTTGGAACAAATGAATCATTGTCGTAGAATTTATTTCTAAATAAATTTCAAGTAGAATTCATTCGTAAATGAATTTATTATGTTTGATAGGAAAGCCGGTCTTTCCAATCGTTCAATTTGTCTGTGTAGTTTTATCTATTGGCTAAGGTAGCAGTCAAGTCGCTACAATCTAAAAATAAGGAATTCAATCGAATTCAACAAAGTTATATATGGAATAAATTTTTAAATGAAAATTCATTTGTCTTTATTTCTTATAACGTCTTTGATATAATAATTTTATAAAAATAAATAACAAACACCAATTATATTTATTTTGTACAATATAATAACTTGTCATTTTTTTTTTAAATATAAACAATAAATTTCATATAAATAAAACAATAAATTTCATATAAATAAAGTACATTAATATTAAACAATAAATTTCATATAAATAAGTACATTAATATTCCACGCTAATTAATTAATTATATAAGCAGTAACATTCATCATAATAATTATTTTTAATTGATGTAAAAAATTTTGTTGATTTAAGTAATTGATTTTGAAGCTAAAAAAAATTATTAAGAATGTTAGCGTGTTTTTAATTGCTTTTGAAAACAATTATTGTAGCTTAGTTTTTATAGTTTTATGGTAATAATAACTAACGTTATCACTAGACTTAAAAAAAAAAAAACTGCATTACTGGTTTGGAATTTTCCAAAAGAAAAACAAAAAGGAAAAAAAATAAAATATAAACTAACGTCATTATTGGATTAAAAAAAACATTGTTATAGTTTGGAATTTTCCAAAGAAAATAAATAAAAAGGAAAAAAAATTAAAAATAGTTGAGTTTATAGTGGAGGGTATTTTTGTTAATAAATATTTCAATGGTTAATTTTGTGGAATTCATTTACAAATTCCATCGATTTTATTAAAATTTTGAGTTAGGCATACCGAATTCCATAGAATTCAATTAGTAGAATTCAAATCTGTATTATTTTTCATTCAAAATGCAACATCTTGGATTTCCAAACGAATTCCACTAAATTTTATAAAATTTATTTATTCTAAACGGGCTCTTAATCTCTAAATTTGATTCTAAAACTTCACTTTTTTTAGTAAATATATTATTTTACCCGTGTGGTTTGCGCTTCGGTTAATTATTTAATCATTTTAGTTGTAAATGTCATTATTGTGTTAAATATATTATACTTTTCAAGCCAAATAATTAAACACTTTAATAAAACTAAATTTCATGGTGAAATAGCAATTAAGGTCAAATCTCAGGGAAGAAATAGTATTTACCCTATTTCTTAATACATCCTTGATCTTACTGGCTTAAAAAACCTGAAAATGAAAATTAACAAGTTCTACGGCTATGGATATGCTTTAAGGTAAGCCAAGATTCCAACGAGAGGAGCATTAATGTAAGTAGTAGGTTCGGATTGAGGAGCATTAGAACGATCATCAGCGAACTGATCAGAACTATCAGGTCCTCCAACAACGGCACCAACAAGCACATTTGGATTCGGATCTTTGCTCTCAAAATATGGGGTTCCTTCATGACACCCAATATGCGCAGGATGCTTCTCAATTGAAGGTAAACTCGAGCCACGGTGATGAATTTTTTGAGGATACTTTGTGCCATATCCCACCATGTAGGACATGCCTAATGGATTTTTACCCAGTATATAATCGACCTGCAACAACCACATATAATTCAAATTTCTTCGAAGAAAATGGTTCAGGTAAAAAACTAAATAGATTGTCAGAGTTTAATTTGTGGCTACCTGGCTTTTTACCAGGCTAGCAATCTTACTCGGAGTGACCACCACATTGCCGCAATGAACATCTCTACCAACTCGTTGTAAATAGGTGGAGTAAACAATTAAAAGGAATGACAAAGAGGTTGCATGTTGCAAGTTACTTCCTCCAGGTTTGAATAGCAACCCACCTGACAAACATCATTCTTGATTAATTAAAAATTAAATTTGAATTATAATGTGCATGTAATAGGATCAGATTAGAATTACCGAGGAGACAAGTATGTTAATGCCAGCATCTTTCATCATTCTTGATTAATTAAAAATTAAATTTGAATTATAATGTGCATGTAATAGGATCAGATTAGAATTACCGAGGAGACAAGTATGTTAATGCCAGCATCTTTCATCATTCTTGATTAATTAAAAATTAAATTTGAATTATAATGTGCATGTAATAGGATCAGATTAGAATTACCGAGGAGACAAGTATGTTAATGCCAGCATCTTTCATCATTCTTGATTAATTAAAAATTAAATTTGAATTATAATGTGCATGTAATAGGATCAGATTAGAATTACCGAGGAGACAAGTATGTTAATGCCAGCATCTTTCATCATTCTTGATTAATTAAAAATTAAATTTGAATTATAATGTGCATGTAATAGGATCAGATTAGAATTACCGAGGAGACAAGTATGTTAATGCCAGCATCTTTCATCATTCTTGATTAATTAAAAATTAAATTTGAATTATAATGTGCATGTAATAGGATCAGATTAGAATTACCGAGGAGACAAGTATGTTAATGCCAGCATCTTTAGAGTCCCATCCGAATTCAGCAAAGCGGTACCGGAGCGAATCAACACTATCTTTACGTGTTCTGAACATAAATTTTACATATTGCATGTGTTGTTGAATGATATTCCAATACTTGGAATTTTTAGTTGCTTTGTACAGCCAAGCCGCTCCCCAAATCAATTCATCCTACATAATTAATTAACTCTATTAGAGAAGAAACAAATATTTCATATTATTCCAAGCATATTAATTATTATTTACCTCGTAACCATTGGAATCGCAGTAAAATGGACAAACACCTTGCCCAACGCTGAGATTGTAAGATCCTTGGTACGTATTGGCAAAGTCAAATACCTAATTATCAATTATAATAAATGAACAAAACCAGATTAGGTTAGATTAGATTACTACATGCAGGACAAGGAATAACAACCGAAGATGAATCAATTGTACCGAGAAAGCTCTTTGGAGAAGGATGTTAGAATACGCGGAATCTCTAGTCTTGAATACCAAAGAAGAAGCTGCTAGTGCAGCGGCAGTTTCGGCAGAAACTTCAGAGCCAGGATGTGTTCGATTAACAACGTAAGTGGTTCTCAAAGTGTCCATATCTTCAGGTCTTTCCCAGCAATTATGGTCACTATAGGGTTGGCCAATTTGGGCAACCACAGAGGCAGGGACGCTGGTGGACTTGAGAAGGTAATCAGTTCCCCACCGAATGGCTTCTACTGCGTGTCCTAACTCTGGGCCCATTAGTGCCCCAAATTCTATCACGCTCCAAGCTAATAGCGTCGTTGTGAAAGCCATGGGAAAATTGAATTTAATGTTGTCTCCGGCATCGTAGTAACCTCCAGATAAATCCACCTGCAAAATTTTATTTCATTAGTTGAATTTGTTTGTCTGATTGAGTTTTAAAAATTTTAATTACAACCAAAATTTCAGTAACTTTTATAATATGATTTCAATAAATCAATGTTTAAAACTATTAACCTAAAATAAATAAATAAGTAAAACTAAAAGTATTGAATAAATGAGAAGATCCATTTCATACAAAAACGTGATAGAGAGAAGGCTAATATCAAAGCAAGAAGATGAATAGTAATAATAATTTGACCATTAAAGATATATATCCACAAAATATTATTTTTTTTATCAAATAAGGTGCAACATTAAAGATGAAAATGGTTATTATATATAACAAAAATAGAGTTTTACAGCAATATCAGAGCCATCACGAAGAGCAGAATCCTTTCTCCATGTGATCCTTTGTGTGGAGGGCAGCTTCCCTGACCTCTGACCTTCAAAAAACATTATGGATTTTGTCAATGCATCTCCATAATCTTGTGACTCCACTTTCAGAATTCCTAAAAACAACAATAACAGCACCATTACCATACTCCTACCACTACTGCTACTAGTTTTGCCTCCCATCTCTCAATTAATCCAAAAAAAAAAAAAAAAGCTTCATATAAATACAGAGGCGGCTATACAATTGTATGTATATATAATGTATGGGCTGATCCAATCATGGAAATTTCGTGTGAAAGATTAGCTAATTAAGTTAGCTAGCTTCCATATATATATATACAGCAATGTACGTCAGAAAAATGGATCAGTGCTTCAAGATACGCAATAGATGCATGGCCCGTGATTCCATTTTTGCTTAACTTTTCTGATTTTCAATTCTCATTTCTTAATTTGTAATAGGCTTATAATGGGTTTCTGTTGTCAGTTCAATGGGTTTGTAATTGTTAAGTCAACTTAATCGCGTAACCAGTGCATGTAGATTTGTCATCTATATCCAACTTGTATATATATAGTATCTTTTATGTATATATAGTATTAATGCACAGCATTCCTAATAAGATTATTAAACCTAAATAAGAACAATTAAAAGGAAATAAGTAAAATTATCCATCTATAATTTATAATATATCTACCTAATTCAATTTTTTTTTCTCATAAAATATTTCAAGTACAATTTTATTATTATTTACAAGAGGAAAGTAGAGAAAAAAAAAATATTACTGTTTATAAATATTACTATGTACAATATTCAAAAGAAATTTTCTATTGTAACTGTACGGTTAAGAGAAAAGGGTACCTATAAACTAATATAGTATAAATTTACAAAATAATAATAATCACACTATGGAGATGGATGTGATCTGAAATAAGCCAAGAGACCAACAAGAGGTGCATTAATATATGTAGTTGGCTCCGAATATATAAAATCGGGTCTCCAATCACTATAAGAATCATTAACACTTGGTCCTCCAACAACAGCACCTACTAACAGGTTTGGATTTGGATTGCGACTGTTAAAGAATTGACTTCCAATTTCACGGTCAATATGACTAGGATGATCCGCCATTGAAGGTAGAGATGAGCCTCGATGGTGTATCCGTTGAGGAAATTTGTTGCCATATCCCACCATGTACGACATGTTCAATGGATTGCTTCCCAGTATATAATCCACCTTATATAATTAAATTAATTATATTTAGAACAATGAATAAGGCTCAATTACATATAATATAATCCCGTATAAACTGTATATAAGTACCTGGCTTCTTGCGAATTTTACAAGCTTGTTGGTAGTGGCAATAACGTTACTACCGCAATGAACCTCTCTATTGGCCTCATTTAAATAGCGAGAATAAACTAGAAGAAGAAACGACAATGCCGTTGCATGTTGCAAGTTACTTCCTCCAGGTTTGAAAACAAGTCCTCCTATATATTATTAATAACCATTTCAAGAAAAATGAAAAAGTTATCAACGGTAACTAAATGGGATTCAGAAATTATCCAAATCGACGACGTTTAATTAATTAGAGAAAAGAGAAAACCTGGAGAGTACGAGACGGAGAGAGTAGGTGACTCAGGCAACAGAGTGCAAACAAACTTGTCGGCATTGGGGACAAATGGATCTAAATTAGAAGTACCACTTTGCTGTAGCAACTGTAATAGCATTTGGGTTCTGTAAGCAAAAATAAACATATATATTGAAGTATAACTTCAAAGTAAATTAATTAAAGACGGACCTTAGAAACAAGTACATTAATGCCAGCGTGCTTACTGTCCCATCCGAATTCAGTAAAGCTACCTCCACTGTAGCTCACACCATTTATATTCTTTACAACTATTTCCTGTAAGTTATTTCTGTTATTCAAAACGCAATTCATGTAATTTGGTGCTTTTGTCGCCTTATATAACCATGCAGCTCTCCATATCAATTCATCCTGTAGCATAATACTAATTAATCTAACTTTCTGTTTTGCTTAATTCAGAGTTAATTACTTACAAGGGACTACCTCATAGCCACTGTAGTCACAGTAAAATGGACACACCCAAGTTCCAAGACTGCTATTATAAGATCCTCTGTAAGTATCTGCAAAATCAAAAATCTTGTCCACGCATAAAGAGCAAATTAATTACTGCGTTTTTATTAATAGTTTTCTGTTGTTAAGTAAAGTTCACATACTTACCATTCTAGCCCTTTTGAGAAGCTTGGCAGAATACGCAAGGTTGATAGGCCTAAACACAATGGAGGCGGCTGCAAGAGCAGCGGCCATCTCAGCAGAAACTTCTGAGCCAGGGAAGTTTTTGGAGACAGCAAAAGGGGTTCTTGGAGTGTCCATGTCCTCAGGTCTCTCCCAGCAATTGTGGTCACCGTGTGGATCACCAACTTGAACAAATACAATGCCAGGAATGCTTGTGGCTTTGAGAAAGTAATCTGTAGCCCATTGAATAGCTTCAAGTGCATGTTGTTGGTCAAGACCCATGTAATTGCCAAACTCTATAACGCTCCAAGCTAACATTGTTGTTGAGAATGCCATTGGAAAGTTGAATTTAACATTGTCACCAGCATCATAATATCCACCCACCAAATCAACCTGATAAAGATGAATTATCGATTAATACTAGAATTAATGGGCTTAATTTGAGTAAACGAAACCAAAAACCTAATTAAAGATAATTTTGATAATTAAATCATAAAATTAGTTATTTTGGCTTGTAAATTGTTAAGAGTTACAGTTTCACATGGACTTGGTTGCTGGAGAACAGTGAAAGAAAAGAAAAGAAAGAAAGAAGAATCAAATAAAAACCAACACGTAATATAAAAAAGATAAAAGTAAAGACTATTTCAGTTACAAAAACAGAAAGCCAAAACGACAATCTGCATCCGTCGTCAATCTTGAACTCACATGAGCAAAACCGCTTTCACCATCACAATAAGCAATCAAATAGAGAAAGAAGGACTTACACCGATCTCAAAACCATCGCGAAGAGCAGAATCTTTTCGCCAAGTCATTCTTTGGGTAGGGGGTAGTTTCCCTGATCTTTGACCTTCGAAGAACAAAATGCTTTTAGTCAATGCATCTCCATAATCATGTGAACCAATCACTCTCACCACCACCATAATAACTACCGCCATCACCAATCTTGGTGATACTAACCTCATCCTCTTTCTATAATTAGCATATATTAACGGATATGGTGAATATAAGTATAGAGCCCACTTTAATTTTCTTTCACTGTTTATATATATAATAAGGGAACTATATAGATAATATTAAAAATTTAAAATAGAAAAAAGAAAGAAGATATTATATTCAGTCACTATGGGCGCCCGAACTATACTTTGCTTGAAATAAGAAGAAAATGGAATGCGGCAGCGCCACTACCGGAGGCTCTGCGTAAGGCGGAGAATGTTGGTAGTTACACTGAATAATTTGGGTTTATGGCTTTCTTCTTCTTCTTGTAGACGACTCCTCGATGGTCAGGTCATCATGGGGATGTTCACGTCCTTCCATTTACTTTTCATTCTTTGACTACCAAACACACGTTAGAGTAGTTCATATTATTAAGTAATAAACGAATAATAAATCATCATAATATCTATTCGAAAAGAAAAATCATCATTATACAGCTTATTGCCGTTACAAAAATCATCATAATTTGGATATCAAAACATGGTTAATTGGTGTCAATGAATATTAATATTATTAACTCACAAATTCATTAATTGGCGTTACTAATAAAAAATAATTCTAAAGCAGAGTTTTTTGAAAAAAAAAAAAATTATTGAGTACTTTAAATTGAGAATTTTTAATGTGAAAATGTTGATTATTAAAAAAAATTTAGGCTCAACTAATAAAAGTTATTCTTTCAGAATCTTCCTCCTAGAGATTTATCAATTGATGGAATATAGTGTAATTTGATTTGATATATTTGTTTCAAACTAAAATTTCATTCCAAAATTTGATTCGAACATAACGTTGAATATAAATTTTAAGATTGAATATATTTTTAAAACAAATAATAGGTAGAACATAAAATGAAATTCTAAAATAAATTTTATTTTCAAAAATTTTGTTTTTAATGTTCTAATTACAATTAATTTTGAGAAATATAATTCATTAAAAAATAAAATATTATAAGCACTTAATTAGATCAGACATAAAATTTAATATTATAATTAACAGAAAGTTCGCTTATTGTTTAACAAATTAAAAAAATTATCTGTATTCTTTTGAATAATAAAATCAAATTAAAAAAAATAATATTAGATTCTTCCATTTCAAAATGATCTTGACTGATATAAATTTTCATAGTAGCAACTGGTTCTTTAATTGATTTGGACGATAAAATAATTTTTCCGGATCTTTTATGCTTAAATTGTTTTTTTAAAAACTTGTTGCATAAGACGTACATGGATGAGTTCATGTTATTAAATGAACTAAATTTAAATTATACTAATAACAATTAAACTTGAATTTAAATATTTAAATGAGTAAACTTATATATATTTTTTTTTAGGAGATTAACAACTGCTTCCATCTTTCAAAACTAAATTATTTAAAAGGTATTGAGATATAATTACATTAATAAATACCCATTAAGTATTTACAAAAAAATAAAATAAAAAAACCCATTATGTCAAAAACAATTAACTAAATAAATTTAAATAAATAGAAGCTTAATTAGTCAATATTATAAATGTTTATTCACTTATAGGAATTGGAATCCTTTACTGATTCTGTTAGTTTTTATTGTAGAAAATGGAAAAGGACATTGCAAGAATCTCGTTCATATTTAAACTATGATTTAAATTGCATTTTCTGATATCGTTTTGGAAAAAAAAAATTGTAGTATTTATTTATTTTGATTTTAGAATTTTTGAAATTTAAAAATATTTTAGAATAGAATTAAAAAAAGATTCGTTTCATTCTATTCCAAATCAATTGCACCCTAGCCTAGCATTTCCTTCTTTAAAATCTGACCTACCATGGATTGCGATTTCATGACTTGTACGCATAGATTGCTTTCATTCCAAAAAACACGTATCTTAAAATTTTAAAAAATAAAACGATTTTATTCTCAAAAGGAAAATAATAAAACGATTTTCAAAAGTTAATTTCAACAGCTAAAAAGAAAAGTAAATGAACTTTGAAGTCAACTGATCTGGCCACATCGGCCCATGCAAAATACACTGGACAAAACTAATTATGTCTTTTTCAAATATATAATTAAATTAAATGTATTTTTGTTTTTCAAAATAATATATATTTCATTTTGTCTTTTAAAGTTATAGACATGCTATTTATTTTGAAATTTTAAAAAAATATATTTGACATTTTTTGATTTTTGATTTTCTTTATTTTTATATTTGTTGTTTCTTTCTTTATATGTTAAATATAAGATACCAATAATATCCCCATTCCAACATTACTAATGTTATTATATAATACTATCATTTACTAAATAAAACCTTAATTAATTAAAAAAAATGAAAAATTCCATTAAAGCCTTGGGATCAACTCAATCCGGCCAGTACAAAAGTTCCTGCAATTTCTCATTTTGTAATGGTTATTAGTTTTTTATACGTCAGGTTTTTTACTTGGCTATTCAATATAGGTGCGGGTGTAAAACCGGGCTGGTTGACTCGGATTACAATCGAATTAGCTAACTTAATTTCCTTGATTCACCATCAACAATGTTAAATCTTTTTGCTGATTAAGAAAAATATATGGTAAGGAGCAAAATTTGCTTAAAAAAAGTATTTTCCTGAAAGAGATTTTTTTTTTTTTTCTTTTCTGAAGTGATTAAACTTCATCTGAAAATCCAAAATGCCAAATAGTGTATCAACGACCCATGGAAATCGGAAAAGAAACATTTCCTTTTCTTTTCTTTTATTTTCTTGTTTGAATGAGAAAAGCAACAAATCTTCTTTTTAGCTTTTCAAGAAAAATGGGTGAATAGCAGATTTTTCTTCAAGAAAAATCATCATAAATGTTAAGACACATCCAGTCCGTGGAAAAACAGAGCATACTTGCCATACTAATCCCTTAAACTCCAAGTGTCGAACATCTTCCTATCTCTTTTCATTAATTTTCTGAAGTCAAACCCAGTTTCTGTACTTTCTCCTTTCTACAACTCTCAAACCATATATATAACTTTTCAAGGTTTTATTTGATTCTTTATTTTACAGAATAGAACTTTTACTAATGAAGTTTAAAATTCAAACTCAGCCTCATATTTCAAATTTGCGACATCATAAGAAAACTGTGACTCTGGGAAATTTATTTATCTGATCTTGAAATTGGACGAGTTTGAACCTTGAACCATAAAGAAGAGACGCCTCGCTCTCGCTTATCCTGCAAACTAAATATCACATGGGTCATTCCGACTATAATGCCCTGTTTGAAAACTCATGGTTTGAGTAAATAGCTGAATATGTATTGCTTCTTCCTTTTAAGTAACCCTTACTTCCAATCTACTTCACAAGCAATACATTTCTATTATTAATATTGCTATGAGAAATAAGCAAAGGAATTTTAATTTAAAATTATCATAGATGTTTTCCTTCGGTAAAATAAAGTTTTATTTTTGCTTACGACACATAATGTGTACGGATCAGCCCCACTCAACGGTTTGATTATCATTATCATAATTAGGACTAAGGCGTTGACAAGGAAATATATTACTTGCTAATAAAATTGCTTGCAATTTACAATCAAAGTCGAACAGAAATTGATATGTTAAGCTATCACATGTGGGTTCAGGTTCAGGGTTTGTTTTATTTATTTTTATTACTTTTACGTGACATGTTTTTCTCTTACAATAATAACCGACAGAAACTTCGTAGCAATTTAATTTTTTAATTGCTTAATTAGCCGGCTCATTAATGATTATAGTACACCGTTTGTTGATTACGCCATTAATTAATTAATTAGTAATTTAACAGAAAGGCGAGCATTTCTATGTTCTTAATTATGTCAAATTTACAAGAATGACTATTCTTTCTAATTACAACAATAATTTATTTCAACAAAGAACTTACGCAAATGCCAAATTGGTAGAGGCATGTTTCCTTTTGGACACCACAACAAGTAAAGACAACGTGTAATTTCTTAATATATTTTGTACCTTGTATTTTCATTCATTTACCCTAAAGAATTCTAAATTTCTCAAACAATGTTAATTTTTCTTCATTTCTATTATATAAGAAACCCCGTCCTAAGATACTAAGGCCCTTAAAATCCTAAACAGTGAAAACCCATATCCGATATCCAAAAACCTAACAACCATGGCAATAAAAGTAATGCCATTGACAATTTTTTTCTTCTTCTTCATTTTATCTTCAATTTTCTCCATTGCAGCTTCAAAAAGCTCTAAATCCAATCTAACCTGGTGGTGCAATAAGACACCATATCCTGAACCATGCAATTACTTCATGAACCGAAGGCAGCATCGACACTCTGCGTTAAAGCACAGATCAGAATTCCGCAAAATAATGGTCGAAATAGCCCTAGAAAGATCTCTCACCGCGCAGAGAAAAGTCTTCAAGTTAAGACCAAAATGCCAAAATCATCAACAGAGAGCCGTATGGGCCGATTGTTATAAACTCCATGCAGATACTATTCTTCAACTAAACCGAACTCTACAAGGGCTACAATCCAAGAAGAAAAAAAGCTGTACAAATTTCGATGCACAAACTTGGCTAAGCACTGCTCTAACCAACATTGGTACTTGTCGCACAGGATCTTTAGACCTTAACGTTTCAGATTTTATTATGCCAATTATGTCCCACAATTTATCTGAGCTCATTAGCAATAGTTTAGCTCTTACTGGAGTTTTGCTTGCTGTAGAAGATAACAATTATACGCAAGGATTTCCAAAATGGATTGCGATGAATGAAAGGAGACTATTGCAATCTTCATCAGTAGCAGCGAAGGCTAATCTGGTTGTAGCGCAAGATGGGTCCGGTAATTTTAGGAGTATTCAGGCAGCTATTAATGTTGCGGCGAAAAGGAGGTATAAGACAAGGTTTATTATACATGTGAAGAGGGGTGTTTATAGAGAGAATATTGAGGTTGGTGTTAATAATAATAATATTTGGCTTATTGGTGATGGCATGAGAAATACCATAATAACCAGTAGCAGAAGTGTTGGAGCTGGTTATACGACGTACAGTTCTGCAACTGCTGGTAAGAATTTTTTGTTTTATGGGTTATGGCCAGTTTTGTTCTTATAGGTGATTTATGAGCCTTTTTTTTCCAAAAAAATATATATATATAGGTTAAATATATAATTATAGATGTAGGCAATTTCTTTTAATGGTTAAACAGGAAATAATAATATATGTAGGTAATTAATTAGAATGGAAAGGGGAATCAATTTTTAGATTTGTTTCAAGAAATCGGAGATATATTTGCATTTAGTTGGACTTTTTAGCTATATATACGCTAAGAAACAGGGAAAGAAAAAGAAAAAGAAGAAAACAGGGGGTAAGAGAAAGTTTTCCTGAAGTTCGTAGACAAAAGGGAAAACTTTCTGTTGTGCCATATTTTACTTTGAATACAAATGGGTGGGTAATGGTTGTTTGCTTTCTTCTCGCAACGTAATGATTCCTAACTTTTGTTTCATATTATGACATAAGTAAGCAGTTCTTATTGTATGAGCCACAAAAAGCCTTCGAAATAGCCCTTATTGCACAAAGACAAGGGTTCAAATTGCCTCCAAAACTGTTTTCAGATCAGAATACTTACCAATGAGTGTCAGATGAGTATTTTGGTACCATTCTCCCTAAAATATGATTGAGAGTTAGATCCTCGTGGATAAGGTGTTGAGTGGTGGGCTGAGTATAGCTGTCTAGATAATGCTAAAAAAACAGGAGTCTTAATTCACAATTGATCCATATTCCAGTTTTATTTCAAATACAAATAATCAGTACTGGTTCTAAGTGCAAATCTTTAATTAATAAATACACTGTTATCATGTGAATTGTTATGATTTCATCCAAGAATCTTTTAATCCCACATGCCATATCAAACCAAAAATTGTTAATTTCCACTGATTATGCTAAATTCTTGTTTTATTATACCTAAAAACCAACTTGTTTGTACTGCTTGCAGGCATTGATGGCCTTCGCTTTGTCGCTCGCGGCATTACATTTAGCAACACGGCAGGTCCTTTAAAAGGCCAAGCAGTTGCACTCCGATCAGCCTCAGATCTCTCAGTATTTTACAGATGTTCCTTTCAAGGATACCAAGATACTCTCTTTGTCCACTCTCAACGACAATTTTATAAAGAATGCTATATCTATGGCACCATAGACTTCATTTTTGGTAACGCAGCAGTTGTATTCCAGAATTGCATAATTTACGTACGGAAACCTCTAAAAGGCCAAGCAAATATGATCACAGCACAAGGTCGAAACGACCCTTATCAGAATACAGGAATTTCAATCCACAATTCACAAATTCTACCAGCTCCGGATCTGAAGCCAGTGGTGAGATCATTTCAGACATATTTAGGGAGGCCATGGATGCAATATTCAAGAACAGTGATTCTTAAGACTTATATCGATGGCTTTATCAATCCTGCTGGTTGGTCAAAATGGTTGGACAGTGATTTTGCTCTTGACACTTTGTATTTTGCGGAGTATAAGAATTCTGGGCCTGGCTCTTCTACAAGACAGAGGGTTAAGTGGAAAGGATATCATGTCATAACTAGTAATATTGTAGCTTCAAGTTTTACCGTTGCAAGACTTATTGCCGGTCAGTCATGGTTGCCGGGCACCGGTGTTCCATTCATTTCTGGCCTTTGAATATTATTTTCCCTATTTACGATGCTGTGATTTTTTAATGTATTTGTTCGTTGATTTTTATTGGAAATTTTTTGTACATAACTCTTGTTTCTTTGTAGTTTGAACACAAGCACATTTAACGAAGAACAGAATAAGCCCATTTAAGCACTGTGTTTGAGAAATCTAAATTTCCGAAGATTGGAAATTTTAGATATAAAATCTAAAGATTTCCAAATTATGTTTTTTTTTTTTTCAATTTCTATTTAATTTCATTTTTGTATTATGCCTAAATCAATTTAAGAGTGCCAATGAGGTAATGGTTTGGTTGGTCTTCTCACTTATGAAAAGAGCGATAGGTTTTGAATTTGAGCTCTCTAGACTACAGTTGTTTTCACCAATTTGGTGAGTCAATAGAAGGACTACCCCCTATTGTATAGCCCGTATTGTTGTTATTTCAGCTTTTAAAAGCCTCCAATGAATTGAAAAAAAAAAAAAAAAAAAAACCAATAGAAGGACTACCCCCTATTGTATAGCCCGTATTGTTGTTAAATTTCAGCTTTTAAAAGCCTCAATGAATTGAAAAAAAAAAAAAAAAAAACCAAATTTCCAAGGTGTGGGTTGGGCTATCCTGGCAGAGAAGAAGATGTCCAGGCGGTAATCTATCGAGAGTGTCAGTATCAATAGTATGGGCTCATACTTTTCCACAAGATTGGGGGCTTTTGTATAATAAATGAAGGGACAAGATGGTAAATATTGGCCGAATTAATCCGTCTTTCTATGACTACGGCTGTGCTTGCTTTAAGCTTGAGGACATTTCGTACGATTAAGTTAAGAAGATACAATATTTTGGAGCATACACAGGATAAAACAAAATGAAAAAAAAAAAAAAAAAAAAACCAATTTCCAAGCGTTGGGCTTGGGCTATCCCTGGCAGAGAAGAAGATGTTCAGGCCGTATCTATCAGAGTGTCAGTATCAATAGTATTTGGGCTCATACTCACAAGATTGGGGCTTTTGTTATAATATGAGGGACAAGATGGTAAATATTGGCCGATAATCGTCTTTCTATGACTAGGCTTTGCTTGCTTAAGGCTTGAGGACATTTCGTACGATTTAAGTTAACGAAGATACAATATTTTGGGACATACACAGGATAAAACAAAATGATAAAATTGGTCAACGCATACCATTATAATTAAATTGAAAGGTTGAGATAGTTGAATTTGTTTTTTGAGTGTCAGGAATCTCCATGGATAAATAATTAACGACGGTGGGCAAATTAAAGCGTTTTAAATTTTTATTAATACTATAAAGCCAAATGTTTAAAAATTGAATAAAATTCATAGTAATAGGAATGTCAGTTGATATCACTGATTTCCATAATTTTTTTATATATTTATCGATTCCAAAATGCTAAAAATACTTAACATAATATGAATAGCTCTTTCTTAATTTGATAATTTATCAAATTAGTAAAAATTTTATACGTTAAAAAAAAAAATCAAACTCCATATCTTATCTTTATATTTTTATAAAAAAAAAAAAAAAACAATGCTAACCAGACTAGCTGATTAGCTAAATTTTATGTGACTTTTGATTATAAGATGGGACGCGTTTTGATTGGATTGATAATGGCTATTAAGGTCAACGATATAGAAAAGTCAAACACACCTCCTCCTAATCAAATGGTAGTTTTAGTTCATATATATATATATATATATATATATTGTTGAAGAGAACACCGCTCCGCTGGCAAGTATAGAATATAGTTTTTCCAATGTGCAGTAAGTCATGAAAATTGGTAGGTCAAGAGATAACAAAAATATATGCATGCGATTCATTCAAACATGGAGCCTGTTTTCCCCACGTAATGTTTTAGAAGTTTAGAATAATATCCTCTGAAAAGGATAATGGTGTTAAATATTTAAGTTTAAAATACTTTTTTAAACCTAATTTAAAATAACATTTCCAAATAATAAACAAGTTAAATGAAATTTGAATTATAATAATTATAAATTTTGCATTTCTTTCCTTTACTATCATTTTCATCCATATATATTCAAACTAGCCAGCTTTCACATTAGAGCCACCATCTTCGTCTTCGTCTTCTTTCTCCTATATATACACTGACATATTCCACAAATTCATATCAATCAACAATAACCTTGACATTTTTACGTTCAGCCTACTCAAATGGCAATGAAGCTGGGTTTACCCATCATATTCCTCTTCTTGTACTTCTCACCAAGAGTATTATCATCTACTGTTGCCTCTAGTAGCATAGATTCATGGTGCAACCAAACCCCAAATCCTGAACCATGCAAATATTTCATGAACCAAATCGCTCAAAACAGAAACCACTTTCGTTTCCCAAAAAATAAATCCGACTTTCTTAAGTTGGCAATTGACTTGGCCATGCAAAGAGCCCAAACTGCTCAAAGCCAAAACAAATGGTTAGGCAAAAAATGCCGCAATGAAAAAGAAAAGGCAGCGTTGGCTGATTGCTTGAAACTCTATGAAGACACCATTATAAACCTTAACCACACAATCGACCCATCCGCAAAATGCACTGATTACGATGTTCAGACATGGTTAAGCACAGCTTTGACTAATCTTGAAACTTGTAAAGCTGGGTTCGTTGAGCTTGGGGTTACTGATTTTATGTTACCACTTATGTCTAACAATGTTTCTAGCCTAATACGTAACACTTTGGCTATAAACAATAGCTCCACATCGGTTTTGCCACAAACATATAAAGATGGGTTTCCTCATTGGGTAACTTCCGGCGATAGAAAGCTGTTGCAGACATCGTCACCGTCGCCGAATCTTGTGGTGGCTCAAGATGGTTCAGGGAACTTCCGGACTATAAAACAAGCACTTGATGCTGCTGCAAAGAGAAGTGGAAGTGGAAGGTTTGTGATACATATTAAGAGTGGGATTTATAGAGAAAACCTTGAGATTGGTAACGACATGATCAATATTATGCTTGTTGGTGATGGGTTGAGGAACACTATTATCACCGGTAGCCGGAGTGTTGGAGGCGGTTCTACTACTTTCAACTCTGCAACCGTCGGTAAGGAAGTTAATTAGCATTTTTATTTATTTATGATCAGTTTATACATGTTTCATTGAATATTAATTAACATATCGCGGTCTATTGAAAATGTTGACATATGGACTTGGTTTAATTAACATATGGCGGTCTTTTTAAAATATTAAAGTCTAGCAAATCTAGCATTTGGTTTTTTTTTTATCTGCTGTTAATTTTTTTTTTTTAATATGAAATTAATCTCATCTCAAAGTTTATTGATATCACTCTTTATAAAATCTTTTTTCTTAAATGATTATTTTTTGAAGTTAAACGTATCTTACTACGTAAAAGTTTAACATTTATTTTCCACCTATAGGAAAAAAATTAGCTAGTTAATTAATTCATTGTGAAAAAAAAAATGTACTAGTACCTTGACCTTAAAAGATAATGAAATCAATTATTTTCCTTCTAAAGTGTTGCTTTGAGATAATTTCAATTTTTCTAACAAAGATAGATATCAAGAAAAAGTCACATTTGGAAAACGGCATCTGAATTGATTATCATTATCATATAGATAATGTAAAAGCGTGAAAAATAAATTGTATTCTAGAACCTCTAGAATTTTCTCTTCCAATATTATTCCAACCATCTATTAAAGAAATTTAATTATATTATGAATTTCAGCTGTGACCGGAGATGGATTCATTGCGCGTGGCATTACATTCCGAAACACGGCCGGTCCCCAAAACCACCAAGCAGTAGCCCTCCGATCAGGTTCCGATCTCTCAGTCTTCTACCGGTGCGGCTTTGAGGGTTACCAAGACACCTTGTACGTCCACTCACAGAGACAATTTTACAAAGAATGCTACATATACGGCACCGTAGACTTCATATTTGGCAACGCAGCTGTCGTTTTGCAAAACTGCATGATATACGCAAGAAGGCCAATGGACAAGCAGAAGAACGTAGTAACAGCTCAAGGCAGAACCGACCCAAATCAAAATACAGGGATTTCAATCCATAATTCTCGAGTCATGGCTTCACCAGACCTTAAACCAGTGCTTAGCTCATTCAAAACATATTTAGGCAGGCCATGGAAGCAGTATTCTCGAACAGTTTATCTCCAAACTTACCTGGATTCTTTGGTGGATCCAGCAGGATGGCTCGAATGGGACGGTGATTTTGCGCTAAACACTTTGTACTACGGAGAGTATAAGAATGTGGGTCCTTCTGCTTCAACCAGTGGAAGGGTTACGTGGCGTGGCTATAGAGTTATAACAAGCTCTACTGAAGCTAACAGGTTTACTGTTGCTAATTTTATTGCCGGCGGATCATGGTTGCCTGCCTCCAGCGTCCCTTTCACTTCCGGTCTTTGATTTTTCTTTTAAATTATTTTTTAACTGTAATTTTTAATTTGTTTCTTCTTTGAATTTTTCAATCATTTTTCATTGTACTTAATTGAAAGTTCCCAGAATAATTTCTTTGCAGTAATAACAAGACTCTTCTGATTATATATACATACTGTAGTATTTGTATTGGGCCAACCTAAACTTAAAGGTCAAAGTAAAGACCCAATTTACAATTTCACAAATCCAATCGGCCCAATACATGGTGCCACGAGCCCAAACTAAGGAAGACATAAATTATATTTATATATTTATAAATAAATCAAAATGACTGGCTAAAATAAGCACCTTATAGTTCACAAAAAAAAAAAAAAAAAAACTTAATCATGGTTTATTTTCATTCTTCACCTTTATTTGTTTTCATTTCTCATTCATATATCATAACACTTATTATAGCATTATTATTTTGAAGGTGACATGCAACCATAACGCTATTTTACAAATTCTCCCTTATTATTGATTTTAGGTTAAACTTTTCATTTTCAGGAGATAAATCTAGAAGGAAAATTCTTACATGGTATATCTCCTTCCAACATCAATATTCTCAGTCAATTATAAAATTTTTTTATAGGAAAAATGTGGGTTATAAATCAAAATAATATTCTTACATTTTGCTTATGGATAATGTGGAATAACCCACATCTTAAGACGAAAAGAAAACCAATCATTGTTAATAGATCGAAGACTTTCTTCTAGTTGAATGTGAAAAAAGATTAATGATGCTAAGATATGACAAAAGCTGCAATGATATAGCTATAAACTGGTCTCGGCATCTTTGAGCTCCAAAGCTTTTGATTGATTTTTCTAGCAGAGAGAGTTTATTGAGATTGAAACTTCTATGTTTGTATGTAGAGTTTATTAGTTAATATGTAATAGCAACACATGAAAGGCAAACTAAATAAGAAAATTTTGACTAATAAATTGATTGGAACATCAATTGTGTGATTGTACTAAATATGATATGATAGCATCACTTGAACATCTTAATTATATCATTCAAATGGTCAGAATATATATAGTCTCTTCTTGAACTTTCAAATAAGGTTGCATTATCACATTTAGGTAAGACCTACCATCATGGATGGGTCGCCATCATATCATCATATCATGTGTATCATCTTAATTTGAATCTTACTATCATTACAGAAAGAACTACTTTCAGAAATCTAATATTCCTTCGTTTATGTTTCACCTCGACTTAGTTTTATGCTCTTAAAGATTGATTTATAAGGACAAAGTATGAAAAATACGATGCTGTTTTACCCTTTCACATTTTAGGACCTGTGAAATTCCTAGTGATAAAAAAAAAAAAAAAAAAAAAAAAAAAAAAATTGTGGATTCCATGCATGATAAGGAAAAATGCATGCATGAGTTGAAATTTTTTAGCAAGTTTTGGGCTGAACCTGGTAACGGTGAACAAGACTTCCAAATTTTAAAAAACAACATTTTGCCTCTCATAACCTCTAATTTAGCATTGAAGAGATTATCACGTTTGCAGGGTTTGGTATAAAGATATAATAAGGTTTGTGGAGGACCGATGAACTGTGCCTTATGGTATTTTTATTTATTATTAAATTTTATTATATATTTTTTTTTTCTTCAGTATGAAAGGCTGGTAAACTGTCATCTCTTTATATCTCTGTACAATATTATTATGATTATGTACAATATATGGATCTATCACATATGGCCTACCTGTATTTATACTCTGTTTTTTGAGTATATCATACTTCTGGCAGGTACATTATACTGTCTATAGATATTTTAGATTTTTTGATTCCACAGCTACCCTCTAGTTCAATTCAACTGCTTCTTGAAGAATATTTGTGTAGTATAATGGAGGATTAATATGGACTTAATAAATGCCATTTTGCTTCTTCTTCTCATTGATGATCTCTTTATTTTAAATGAATCAGTTTCTCAAAATTTTTATCTTTATTAATTAAATTTTAATTCTATTTCTACATAAAAACCATTTTCATGAGCATGTAAACAAATATTTTCAACCTTAAGATACAATGCCATAAACATTGTGCCTATCTTTCTGTAATACTTCATTGGATGTTTTTTTAAAATTAAAAAAAAAAAAAAAAATCTTTCTTGATGATGATAGATCATAAGTTGCGAATTCTTTTTATGATTTTGTGAAGGCAAATCCATGACATTGCCGAGTCAAATTCCTTTTTTTTTTTTTTGAAAAGTGTAAATTCCTTTTTTTTAATATATAAATATATAAAAAAAAAAGAATGGAAAATGAACTACCTCAAACAAATTATATATGATTGAACTTTTTTTGTTAATAAGTAATTATAACCGCAAAAGCTTTGATAATAGATTTGTTAAGATAGAATTTGAAAGCACCATTCAATTTTTAAAATTAAAAATTTTCCGTTCGATAATATGTTATTAATATATTATTCGGAATTTTTAATTAAATTAAAATAAGTCAATAAATTTTTAAACAATTTTGGATTTTAAAATTTTCACCTCTTAAACAATTCAACCTTTAAAATTAAGGTATTAAATTAAACATTTAATTTAAAATTATCAAACACTATATATCTAATATTTTTTTATTATCATTGAATTAATTAATAGATCGGTGGTCGTGTACCTAATTCATTATCAAATTAAGAATGTTTTATGGCTCAAAAATAACTATATACTAAAAAAAAATATAAAAATACTAGTTGACTAGGGTAAGACATGGTTGCAACCGCCGTTAATAATAACAACAATGAATATAATATTAATAGAACAAGGGTAAACTCGTCGTTTAGTAAATTCCAGAGGACAAAACGACCAATAGAAACCTCGCAGGTAGGGCAAGCCACAAGGATCCGCATATGTAGGGGGAAACGGGCCTCGGTTGATGATGGTGAAAGAAATCTCTTGGTGGGGCCCAAGGAGCATTACAGAAGCAGCATCCCGTATCGGTTGCGGCCAACTTCAGCCATCGTAACGGTGCCACGTCAGATTTAACGGAGCTACACTCTCCACCCGAAACGTGCGGACCGATACAATCATGTTCTTACAGCCGTAATGATGAAATCGGTGGACCCACATGATTGAATCATAGCCCCACATCATGGAAAGCGCAATGTTGATCCTTTTCCTTTTTTTTTTTCTTTTTTTTTTTTTTTCTCTATTGAATTATATGTTGGGTATTTTTTTTTTTCTTTTTTTTTTTTTTCATTTATTCTCTTGAATTTAGTTGGGTAAGGACAAAATTGCATGCCTGTTCTCTCCCATATGCTTCCATCACGTGTTCTTCCTCTTTTCTTTTTTTTGGTTCAGTTCTACTTCTATCCATATATATAAATTGCCTGAGAGATATAAATTAGTGTTACAAGAAAGGAACATGTAGTAGAGAAAATGCATTAATTATACAATAGTAATTATGTATTTGGAGATGGGTATTTATTCCCAACCAAAACAATGATATTTTTGTTTTGCTTAATTAATAAAGTAAATTTAAAATAAAAACATCGCGTACAAGTTATAACTTAATTTCCAATTGATGTTGTTAAATAGTAATGTAAAAACATGTTGTTTTGCTTCAATGTATATCTAAGATGTGGACAAGCTAGCAATTAAATTACTAAAAATCATATGTCACCAAAAATAATAATGTTATTCAATAAATCATGAGATATCTCAAAACTTAATTTCAATGTTGTTTCCTTTAAAGAAAGCTTGAAAGATTTCTAACATGTTGATATAGTTACTTTTAGCTTATTAATGGCATTATCATGTGTGTTTAGGAAGCTGGAAACCACTGTTAATGAAACAAATGCAAATTCACTTTTTTTTTTTTTCTTTTTTTAACTTTTTGAATTTTATTTTTATGTTTGATTAATTGAAACAACTTACGTTTGAGTTCCCAAATCAACATTTCTAACAAGAAACACAGATCAATTAGCTCCTTTTCCGTCATTAATTATTTCATCTATTTAGCTCAGCCAAATTGAATTATGACCTATTTTTTTCTTCCCGAATTCGCATCCCAACAAGTTGAGCTCGAATGGGCAATGAATTTCGAAAAATAGAAAAGAAGGGACCCACATTGCCGAGGGGGGGACAAAGGTGCCGAACCCACCAAGATAACTGTAGGACCCACTAAGACCCAGTAGAGTGGGGGACCCATAAGCACAACTCAGCATAGATTACTACCCGCAAGTTGCGAGATTAATGATAGTGGCTAGCCTTGTACAGACAACAAGCCGCCACGTACAGAGATTAGTGTGCCCATTTTCCAATCATTCTCTCCTCCGCGTGGTTCCCGTTTTCCACCGTTGCCTCCGGCTCGGCTCCGCCTCAGCCGGCTTCATTTTGGAGAATTGTCACATTCCTTGAATCGTCATCGTCATAGCCACTAATACCCTAGTTTGATTGCGCCAGGTAGTAACCTGAGCTTACTATCCACAAATTATTGTATGCATATTTTATTATTATAAGCCTTTATTGGAAATTTTGCTGCATTTCCTTTCAAAAGACGGAACGGGACGGGAATGAAACTATGAGCGGTTAGAACGGAGCTTGAGCTCCGTGACAAGGGACTAAGCTGAAAGATATTTCTTTGCATATAATAATATAGAAAAACCGTGTGCTATTATGACTTTGGAAGGTGGCATGGAAACGTATCGGTCACGAGCAGAACCGATACGTTGAAAAATATAAAGAATAGGGTTAAAGCGGTTTTGGAAGTTAAGTAGGGACATTATGGAGTTTTACTAGCATTCTAATAGAATTCTGGGGTAACTACATTATTACATTATCAAACGACTATCTTCAATCACGAAAACCCTTTCAAGGTTCTCGTTTAATTCAAACTTTGTTAAAATATAATATAGAGATAGTTGTCCAAATAGATATTTTTGTGGTAAGTAAGTTTAATAATAATTTTTAATACGATACGAGTTGCTTACACTTTGTATATGAACTCATTTATACACAAAGTGAATTCAATAAAACTATTTGATATAAATTAAAGTATTGGAGTCTTTTTTTTTTTTTTTTTTTTTTTTAAAACTAGTTTTGATATAAATAAAGTAATTGGAGGTCTTTTTTTTTTTTTTTTTTTTTTTTGGAAAATTATTTGAATAAACTGAGTGCCATAATTCACTTGTTTTAGTTGAATCTAAACCAATAATAGTAAACTGATTGTTCAAAAATGTCTGGACTTTATTATTTTTTTTGCCTAGTATGTACTGGCAGGAAGATACTCTCATTTCAATAAAAAAAAATTTAATTCTCATTGGTTTGATCTCTATGAGTAGAGGTCAATGAACTCAGTCTAGAATAAAATTTTTCCTTATTTTTTCAAATGATATAAATCGACAAATTTTTTTTTTTTTTTTTTTTTTTTGGAAATTATGTGACTAAACTGAGTCCATAATCACGTTTATGAACTAAACCAATAATAGTAAAGATTGTTCAAAAATGTCTGGACTTTATTATTTTTTTTCCTAATGTATGGTCAGAAATACTCTCATTTCAATAAAAAAAAAATTTATTCTCATTGGTTTGATCCATGAGTAGAGTCATGAACTCAGTCTAGATAAAATTTTTCCTTATTTTTACTCAAAATGATAATATAAAATCGTAAAAAATTGTCATAGTTTTTCTGAGATAATAACTTGTTATTGTTTCGGTACATGGGTAGACCCATATATTTGGTGTAAATAAGTGTTTTTCCTTTTTAGCATATTAAAAATATTTAAAATTCCGAATTGAATCAAGTCGAGCATCACATTAGCTGATATATGTTTAACTTGTTACTCGAGCTTAAGATTGAGCTTTTTTTTTTTTAACAATCAACCTTAAAATTTTATTCAAGTTTGATTTGTTAAACTTTCAAGCAAAACTCAAATTTGTGAATGGTAAGTAGACAAATTAAATTAACTAGAAGTAGACAAATTAAATTAATTTTAATTTTAGCTTCAATTAGAAAAATTAAATTAACATTGTTTCTGTAACCAAAAGAAAAAAATTAACATTATTTTTTTTTTTTTTGATTAAGTGTGAGAATATAATCATATACATTTATATTTACTATCCCAAAAAGAAAACGAAATGTTAGAGAAATTATAATGAGGAAATTGATTAATATATATATATACATATATGACTATGGAGATTAATAGAGGTACAGACTTGGATGGTTCAACAATAGCAAGAAAAACTGTTGCATCAAATAATTATAAAGAAATATACATGTGTGTGTGTGTGTGTTTTTTTATGGGAAAACTATGAGTTATTAGGGTAATGATAGAAGTCACCAATCAGTTCACCCAAATATAGATGGGGCAACAAAGAAAGACTAGCCAATTCTACGACCACAGCTATTGGTGGCGGACCACCATCCATATATAAGACCCATAGCCATGGTTAGATCCAACATCATCATTCTCATTTTATCACTGTTAATGTGGTAGGGAAGAGGAAATGGAGTTCTGGCCACCGTGGGCCACCATGCCACATCCAATAGAGGGAGAGATATATAGTGCTTATATTATGTGAGCTTCGTGTATAATCACTTTTTGGCTGGTGCCTGTTCCATTACGTCACCACCCATTTTTAATGCTAATTATTGTTCTTCTTTCTTTCTTTCTTTCTTTTAGAGTCTTCTTGTCTCTTTTAAGCTTTCTTGATTGGTCTTTCTTGTATAATAGACCAGGAAGAAGAAGAAGAAGAATATATTTTGATCAGAGTCTTTATCAGTTGCGGGTAGAGGTGGCAGTAGTGAAGGGTTTCTATAAGGGTTAGTTTCTATCCAAAGAACCAATATTCGCGCCTCCTTTTTTCCAGCCCAAATCTTGTCCACCAATTCAGCTAAATCCGACAGTGAGAGACAACGAGAGCTTATGATTTTGAACATAATTTTTTTTCTTACAAAGATGATGATAACAATAATTTGTCATTAGCGTTCCTGTTTTTGTTTTTGTTTCTTTTTGCCCTTTCTCTCTCATCCGCTTTCCCCTTCTTATATAACCCTACTTAGTATCCTTTCTTCCATTCTTCTCTCGCCTTTTCTTTTCTTTTCCTTTCCTTTCTAGGAGTTTTCTTCTCTTCCTCGGGATCTGATCCGACAACTCGACAGAAACTGTTTGTGCGGGAGGACAAAAAGCTCTGTGGTTCAATTCCCGAGGAAATTAATATCTTCATTATTGCTTTTCTTTCTTTTTTTTTTTTTCTTGGTTTCTTGTCTGAAGTTCAGCTGCTTCCAGTTTAGGGGTTGTAGTTCTATTTTTGGAGCAACAGGGTTCGGCTTCTTCAATTGAAGGAAAGATTCAATCAACATAGATCTGTGGTTACAAGGTCTAGAAATCGCGGTTGCTTTGATAAGTAAGCTCTCTATCCCTCTTCCCACTTCATTTTCTTTTCTCATTTCTTTAAAGTATAGTGTTTTATGCTGAAAGATAAATAATTTGAGAGTATGGATATGGGTTTCATATTTATGCAGATCTGCTTATCCACGAAGATTTCATGATTTTGAAATGCTATATACATGTATATACAACGAGAATTCTCATGGAAAAATAATTTCTCATTTGTATTTCTTTTACACTTTAATTTCATGACCTATCTAAGAGGCGTTCATAATTTGTTTGTCCTAAAGGTAATATTGCATTATTGTTTGTCCTTTGGCAATCACATCATATAGGCAAGTTTTTCTAATGTTGCACATAGCATATAATAAAACTCATATAAAACATTTCTATACGGTATGAGAATTATCACATCAATTCCATTTATTTTGTTTTTTCATATCATATATCTATTAATCGCAATTTTTGTCTTCTTTTCTTTTCTTTTTTTTTCTTTTATAAGCTGGGATTATGTATTTTAATATATATATATATATATATATCTATTTTATGAAAGAATTGAAAATTAGAGGGTTGAGAAGCGGTTGGCTGATGTACTCTAAAATCTAAATAGACCTCAAGAAAAGCAAATTCTTTCAACCAAGTTGAAGACTTCATAATTAGTTCATTTATCATCGTAACAATAACATTAAATCTTTCTCCGACTAGGTCCACAGTTACAACTATGGGGATGCATAATCTTCATTGTCAACCTAAATCAATATTTCATTTGATTTTTCATGTTAGTTAATTCTAAAACTAGCATATCTGTTTAATATGCACGAGAACTTTGTCTGTATTAAAATGACCATTTGATAAAACTTCAAACAATTAAGAACCTTATGGATGGTGAAAGTAGAATTAACTTGATGTTTCATAATTGGTTGCGCCATTAATTCTTATGTTCTTCACAGAATTTATCAATTGTAATGATCATATGTGTGTGCGTGTGTGTGTGAATCTTATTATTGTTGTTCTTAGTATTATTTATGCTTTTCTTGTTCAATTCAATTAGGCCCCATTTTTTATTACATTGTTCAACTTGCTAAGTTAACCAATGGGAGCAAGTTAATTAACTAATCAAATTGATATATGAAAGTAGGTTTCTAACATGGTGCTTGAATTAATGGAACACGTACAGGAGTGAAGAACATGAGTGCTTTCTCACATGTTCCTCCCGGTTTTCGGTTCCATCCCACCGATGAAGAACTTGTGGATTACTACCTTAGGAAAAAAGTAAATTCAAGAAGAATTGACCTAGATGTCATTAAAGATGTCGATCTGTATAAGATCGAGCCGTGGGATCTGCAAGGTATATAGTGCTAACGTTTAAGTTGAAAATTGATTTTTCAAATCCATTTGAGGATTCAACATTTATTTATCATGCAAATTCCTAACAATTTGTATATTCTGTACGCATGAACATGAACAGAAATATGTCGAATAGGAACAGAAAATCAAAATGAATGGTACTTTTTTAGTCATAAAGATAAGAAGTATCCGACAGGAACTCGCACGAACAGAGCCACTGCTGCTGGATTTTGGAAAGCAACTGGTAGAGACAAAGCTATATATTCAAAGCATGACTTGATTGGAATGAGGAAAACCTTAGTCTTTTACAAAGGTCGTGCTCCAAATGGACAGAAATCTGACTGGATTATGCACGAGTACCGCCTCGAAACAGATGAAAATGGGACTCCACAGGCAAGTTTTCACATTTAGTATTATTAACTATTGTTTTACATTTATTGCCAGCCTCCTATCTGTTACAAAGTAAAGTTGAATGTATATTCATACTAAGAAACTTGACGTGGTAAGTGTATATAATATCTTACAATAGATCTAAATTCAAATCTTTGACCTAAATTTATATAGCAAATGAGATCATAGCTCCCTTCTCTTGAGGTAGATATAATTCATTGATAAAAGTTTTGGACATTTATGAGGACAGTCAATACTTATTTTATATACTTGATATTTGTCTACTTTGAAATTGTAATAATAAATCATTCTTGTCTAAATATAACTTATAATTTCACAAACAAGACAAATAATGAACAAAAAAATTCTTTGTAATTCATTTTTCCCGGTATTTCAACTATCAATTCAACGTTTCAAAACTACCTAAAGAAATAAAACTGCCGCTTTATTTTCCTTCTCTCTCTCTCTCTTTCATGCTAGACAACCTTGTTTGATACCATATGATGTTTATATACTTGAAGCAGGAAGAAGGGTGGGTTGCATGCAGAGTATTCAAGAAGAGAATGACAACGATGAGGAAAGTGAGCGAGCATGAATCAAGCAGCAGCTGGTACGACGATCAAGTTCCATTCATGCAAGAAGAGGATTCACCAAAACGGAACTCACAGACTGATTTGGCTTATCATTTATCTTACTCCTGCAAGAAAGAGCTAGAGTTGCAGTATCAGGTTCCTCACGATCACTTTCTCCAGCTCCCACTTCTACAAAACCCTAAACTGCTTCAAGCTGCAGCTGCAGCTGCCACTGTAAGCTGCACTTCTATTGCTGCATATGGACTAGACATAAACCAGACAACCACTCTTCAATCTTCACCAGATGAGCATCCTCATCAAACACGTGACCGAACCTTACCATCTCTTTATAATACTCAAAATAACAATAATAATAATGGGGGAACATTAGTTGATCAAGTTACCGATTGGAGAGTGCTAGACAAGTTTGTTGCTTCTCAATTAAGCCAAGACGACGTACCTAAGCAAAATAATAACTACTCAAATGCACCTAATGCCAGCATCTTCCATGCTTCAGATCAGGCACATATGCTTGCTAGACAATTGAACAAGCAAGAATCGACGAAAGATAACGCTTCGACGTCAGCACCTGGTTGTCAAATTGAGTTTTGGAAGTGACACTTATTTTATTGAAAATTAAGGAACAGTATATATATTGATCATAGAATATGTTCAGGTAATTAATTAAAGAAAAAAGTTACTATATATCTAAGTTCATGTACATAATAAAAGCTAAAAGCATGTAACTTTAACTGTTTTCGTAGAGTTAAGTTAATTCCTACCAGCCAAATTAGCTAGTTAGTTGAAAATTCATCATGTCACTGTAAGATGAATTGATATTTTTAGGCAAGTGTTGCAGTATCATTGTCTGTACGTAAGGGCATTTTTTTAATTAATGTAGCCAGTGGCCTGAACTCTGTAGTAGCCACATGTGCTGCTTATAGAATCGACTGGGTGGTCGATTAAGACATATTTGTATCGTCAACTTGATGAAACAATGTTAGAATAAAGCTTTTCTTTTCTTTTTACATTGCTGTAAAACAAAGATATGTATTAGTGTCGTTGGAAATTTGACAATGGAAAGGAATTGAGTTATTGGTCTAACAAGAGTACTTCAACTGATCATTTAATTTTAAGTTTGCTTTGCAGGTTATTATATGATCCAACAACTAAATACTGAAAGTATATCAATGAAAATTCTCAAAAAGAAAGCATACATCAATGGGAAACAGAAAAGAAAAGAAAAGGTGCACTTTTCCAAGATTTTGACGATAGTGTAATCTGATGATGGTTAGAATGCTTTGCAGGTAAGTTTGAGAAATGCAAAAATTTGGTCTTTATACCCTTATTAAACGTACAAGGCACTCCTCAAATCCAAATCCGCTAAGATTAAGCCAAAAAAAAAAAATTACTTTAAAAGATAAAACTACTCAGGTCGGACAATGAAAAATGACAATTTTCCCACATGTATAGTAACCTAATATTGAGCGACAGTCATGAGAAAAAATATATAAACTACTACATAATAAGTTTCTATATATATATATATGTTAGATTTGCATAATAAGTTTCTTGACTCAAAGTGAAAGATCGATGAACATTTACGAGACAGATAAACAAGTAACGATTAACTAGTAGTATTGATTATTTTTCAATTATCTTTCATGTTCTATATACCCAAGAAGAAAAAATTACTTTCAGTTGATTAGCAAAAACTCGAGTGATTTAACCATGGAATACCAACGAAACTTGGGACAGAAAGACTACAGAATGAGAAAACCTAGCACCACTACTTTTACAGCAAGGAAACAAGCTATGTATATATGGATTTCATCTAGCTAGCTTCAAAATAGCATTTATGTAAGAAAAAAATGGGGTAAATGAAGAAAAAGACAACCAATGAAGCGAGTATCCTTATATAAAACTCCGTGTTTCAACAGAAGAAACTAAATGTAAAAACCTACCGTAAATGCATTAGATATAACTGTGCACAGGTGGACTGATAGATAGAGCATGGATTTTGGAAGTAGAGAAGGATCAGACTAAGTAGTTAACATAGTAGCTATAGATACATAGCAGGGAAGTGACAAACTGAGAATGGGTTTCTTTGAAAATTGGAAGATCAGCTTTGAAACGCTATATATAGTATTTAGTGGTCTAATAGAATAGAAGGTTCATTTTAAAGCAAATGGAAATTTCCGAAAAAAAAAACCATACTCATTAAAGAGCGGGCCGGCTCTTCAACAGACAACAGCCATAGAAAAGAAAAGCAGTTATTACCAGAAGGAATCCTAAGAATAAAAGCTAAAGATTTGACGTGGATATTTGTTTGTTTCAACTTTCAACTTTCAACTCCGAAGTAAGGTACATATGTTCATATCGCATCATGTTAGAGAGAGAGAGAGAGAGATTGCAAAGTCAAAGGCTATATATCCTGTCCATAATAACCACTAACTCAAGGCATGAAACCAACAAAGGACAAGCGGCGTGTGAGTCAATAATTAGGGTTTTGTTAAAAATTGTTGTTTGTGAAAGAAGATAACATCATGTAGGCTCAAACAACTCCATGTGACTCTGCTATTATTATTCTTTTTCCCTTTTTTTTTTTTAAATTTCCATCCACAATTAATCTATGTTCAAGTCCATGCCTTCTCTGTCTGTATTCCTTTATAGTACTTTATACCAATTTTATTAATTAATTAATCAATTAAAGATAATATGCATCAGTAGTCAAATTGGTCAAATCAAAACTTGAGACACAAACATATATGCATCAGCAGCAGATGTTTCCAATTCTGATTTGCACTTGTTTTATGCTAGTAATTATTTAAACATTCTGCTACAAATTTAGATAACAACCGCTGATCTAGCTAATGATGCTGTTTGCTTTGCGGCTTAAATTACCTTAATTTTCGGATTATATGACTTTCATTATTTCATCAAAGACCAATCAGCCTGGGCCCTCGGGAGAATAGAAAAGCAGGGGCCCATTACAAGACTGTCAATTATCCGGTTTCTTATTTGGAGAGCCCATCAGGATCCAGCCCACAACCATTGATAAATTCATGTATGAAGGTGAGATTGTACTGAAACAAGGGTTAATCATCATTCAGTATATAGTTTAGAGACATTAAAAAATGATGGATCCCCAGTGGCCTAAATTACAATTAAAACCTGACACTCATTCTAAAAAAATCCAAAAAATAAAATGTCATCAACAACAATCGCTATTAAAAAAAAAAATCTTGAGCTCTGCAAAGCTAATCCAAACTATGCATTGCAAGTTTCCCCCATCCTTTAACATCCATCACACCTACAACAGGCCAATCTCCCACTGCCAATAACAGATGACTCTCAAGTCATATCCAACCACCCGGAGTTTAGACGAAAATGAAAAATGAGGAACAGAGTACCATCAGCAGAGAAATATACAGTTCCAGCTTACTAATAAGAATAGAGATAGCTGCAGAATTATCAGTCCTGAAGCAACAAACAGTAGTATTAGTTATGCCACTAACAACAGACACAGATTTATTTGGTACGAAGGTTTCAGAGATACATACTTCTGCAAGGAACGAAGGGCGCCACAATATCTAACATTATCAGGCGGACCCATCTCTGTTTCACCATTTTCCTCAGGATTGATGATTCTCATGTATGTTTCATGGCCTAGATACCATCGATCAAGGTTCTCAACTCTGAGATTCCATACTCCGACATTGTCCAAAGAGACAAGAATTGCTGTCCATCCCCCAGGGTAAACCTACAAAATAGAAAAACTAGGAGTAAATGGAAAGTAACAATCATATGTTTCAAGATTACAGAGAAACTGCTAGCTAGTTATTGGAGATGGTTCTTTTTTTCCCCGAACTCTACATAAAATCTTTTTAACATTCTGATTGATATATAGAAGTATATATATTTAAGCAATTTATGGTAAAGAATATATATAATCAATTGTCATTTCCTTGGGTGTGAGTAGTGACAGATCCTTCCAATAGATAAACCAACCTCTACTGTGCAGCGAGAAATAGCATCCCAGTTATTATACGAACTCTTTTTGTCCTCAGACCACACCCCCCAGTCCATTCTGCATTTGAGACAAACAGATCGTTTAAGTGTTTCAAAAGCCAAGCGGTAAACAAATTAAGATAGCAGACATTCTTACCCAACCACAAAAAACGAATAACCATCCATGTGAAAGCTCAGCATTTTGGTGTCGTTGTTCTGTAGTATGACCTGGATAAACCCCTTATATGTAGCATTAATAACAGATGTGTCCATCCGGAGAGGCCTATCAAGTGGCTTATTGGGAAAATCAAGCTTGTACACTCCCTTCACTTTGTGCAGGTCAGCAAGCCTGATTGGTGTATCTGGATTGACAAATGATATTCCATTGACTGTTGCACGTAGTTTTCCATCAATTGTAGCTGGAGGCAAGCTCCTTAATATGTACGTTTCAGTAATATTGATTTGACCATAGTGGAAAGATCCCTGAGGATTTGGGCGAGCTCCACTTGCAGTTGTATTTTGCCTAATCCATGTGAAAACAGCAATATTACGCCTGGCGGAGTTGTTGTGAACTTGCTAAATCTAAATAAACATGAAAAACAACTTCACAGGCCTAACTACTAGTTTCCCCATTAATCATGCAACAATCCATGAATCACACTAATTTTCCTGCTACAACGAAAACAGAGGAGAAAGCAGATGTTTCCTCTCTCTGTCCGTTTTTTTTTTCCAGAAGTATAGGTGATGTCTAAAAGATCATTTTGGCTATATAAAGATAATGTTTTAAAATGAAAATAAGTAGTTCTGCGTGAAATAGCTATCAGATACAGCTGTATCATATCCAGACTCAATATGCTTAGGGCTGAATAAAAGTGAATAATGATGAAATTTTATACTACAAATCAAGGTCTCAGAAGTCATCACTAACTTGATGGCTCTTGGCTGGGTCATCGCTGCCCACTGGTTATAGACATCACTTGGCGCTTCCGGCAGAGGACCAGAAACTGGTCCTTTCGAATTGGAATAATGCAAGACTGCAACACCAGTGACTCTTTGCCAAAGTGATTCATTCACAAACCGAGCACTTGCGACAATGTAGTAATCAGAAGTTGCATTCTGATCCATAGTAACCAAGAAAGAATAAGACTGGCCCACGTGAATATCAAAGCTGGTAAAATTTTGTTGGGATGTATAATGTCCTTCTGTTTCCACAAGGAGCAGATTGTGACCCTGGATTCTGAAGTTCAAACTAGTTGAAGTCCCAACATTGTGAACACGAAATCGATAAGTTTTGCCTGCAAAACATATTGTCATTTAAAACTTCAAAAGTTGAACTTACATACCTCTTGTATCATGAAATTTGAGTTTATCTGTGTAAGCATGGAAGATCACAAGAAAAATTATAGAACTTATTTTTCAGATAAAGTTTGGACAAACAAATTTATTTCATAGTGAACTAAAATACAAGATTCAGAAAGGCAATCATTCCATAGCCAATTATCAAACATGTTAATAGGAGGAACAAGCAAACTGGTACCGAGTGTGGGAATAATTAAATAAATGGAAATATGATTTAACACATTCCTGCTATCTACAACCAATATCATTACCTGGATCAACTTGAATGGTTTCGTATTCAATACCATCAGACACAAGAGTTGTGTTGTATCTGTAAGGTCCTTTCCCATTAATTACAACACCATCTGGCATTCCAAGGTCTTTCCCGGAATCAAGGTCAGTCCTCAGTGCCTGAAATTCACCATAAAACGCCACCCTCAGAATTCATCAACGCAAATCACTGAAGCTCACAAGAAAGCATCAACTCCAAACCAAATAAACTAACCGTATGGTTCCGTATATACCAGTCACCAATCAGAAGGATAATATCCCCATCTGGCTGTGGAAAAGGAATTGAGATAACTGCTCGATTATTAATGATGAAGGGACCAAAGCCGCCAGATGCTCTTTGAAGATTCAAGGATGGAAAGTAGAAAAAGCTCCCAATCTGATCCTTGACTTGAAAATTATAAGTATAATTCCCTTTGGGAGGGATTGGACAATTGGTGCCACGAACACCATCCTCCCATGAATCACGTCGCATTTGGATCCCAGGCCTGTCAAAAGTTACAACAAATCATACATCCCAAATTTCTTACAAAATGCTCTTCCCATGGATGCAAAAGCAAGAAGCAAAGGGATGATGACAAAGAATTCAAAGAGAGAATGTAATAACCTACCAAGTCATTAGGAGATTCTCATCCAACTCATTAAATACATTAACAATAACAACATAGTTAGTAGTAGCATTTATAACAGGACCAGGAAATTTTTTATTTATTCCAATGACCTGCAAGAATAAGTAACCAAATAAGTGAAATGTTGAAATTGAAACCGTTCATCACTTAAACAAAATACAGAATACAGCCTATACATCGCTGGGGAAAAAGTAAAAATCCATTGAAATTTCACGTTCTTGGTATAAGGAACCAATCTTAGATGAGCAAGCTACTGAGGACTAATTCAACATCATTTTAATAAATTGAATAGAGAGCAAAACAATAACATGGTAAACAGATGCATAATACTCCTCAGAAAAAAACAATATAAAGTAAAAATAATGTGAAAAGGAGAATTAACCCATAAACTACTACGCATTTCTCTCTCAAATCCCCAGTACTCGACTATGGAACAGTCAAAAATACCGAAGTAACTTAAGAAAGCGAAAAGTCGACTTCATTATTGGAAGAAAACTCATTACAGTACTCCTACAGAACAAATCCAGCTTAGCGCTTCAAGTACATTTGAAACAGTAACTACAAATTAGTACCATAAGAAAACGCGTCAGGAAGGGGAAGCAACATAAAGAAATCATGCATTAACAAGAACTGCTGCTGTAATCTTATTAAATAACAGTAAACCCAGGATCCTACTCATTAACAAGATATCACTTACAAATGCATTATAAAAGCAAAACCCATGTACAAAAGCCACTTTACTAGCATTTCATTAGATCCAAAGTGGGCAATATATAGACAGAGTAAGAACAGAATTCTAAGGAAACCCACATTAAAAAGACTAAAACAAACGCAGCAAATAGAAGGAGAGTAAAAATAGAACCTGCTGAGGAACACCCAGAGGAGAGACGGTTATATAAGAGAGTCTCAATTCATAAGAGACAGTTGGGTCTGCGGCAAAACAAATGTTCGAAAACAGGGAAATGTTGATGAAAGCAAACAGCAAAAACCGTAACAGAGCCATAAGGTGTATGTATTGATTTTGGATCTTTTAAGCAATTCCAGCGGAGACGATGTTAGAAGAGAATTTTTATGAGGATTTACATAGTCGGAAAGTATTTGAGTAGGACACACAGACACAAAATAGAGAGGCTCATTTTTTTTTTTTTTCGAGTTGGACTTCGTTCTGTTTGGACAGTAAGAGCAACGCGACAAATTTCAGGCCACGCCCTAAACAATTCCATTTATGCAATCTTGTAGCCGGATTGTGCGCGTTATATGCCTGTTACTGGCTGAACCGGTCATGCAGTGTTTTTTTTTTTAATTTTATTTATTTCATCCTTATATTATCTTTTACACAGTTAAGTGTTTAAAAATTAATAGATGTATTTCATTTAATTTTTAAAACACATTAAAATAAAACTTATCCAATAATATTTCATTTAATTACTTTTACTTTCTTAATTTGTTCCTAATTTGTTCCTATATTACGTTCTCTCGTTTAGAAAGAAAAATAGAATTACCTTTTTGAAAATTTCAGATTAAAAGTACGATTGTAGGTTAAAAAATAACTAAATATGTTTAGTTAAAAAATATTTTCTTCATCCCAAGAAAAATAAGTTGATTTCTTATTTAACTCATAAAAAAGTATCATTTTATCTTTATGACCAAATATATTTCTATTACCGTTAATTAAATTTTAAAAAATAATTACTTCAAACATAAACATTTCATTTTCATAATTTAAAAAAAATTCCTAAGAGTTATTTTATTATACAAAAAGACATGGAAATGAATAGGAATAAAAATTATTTAAAAGTAAAAAGGTTTTAAGCATAAATTTAGACATAATTTAGGTACTAGTTATATTTTACCTTTAACTTTAAGCATTAAAACTAGAAAATACTAAATGTTATATTATAAGTATAATTTTATTTAAATGATAATAATATTTTAACATTTAGAATATTTAAGAAATTGTACTATAATAACTTAGTTTGGGATGGATTGTCTTACCGGATGTTACCGGTGGCGAGTGAGAGCGCGACAGCGAAGAGTCAATGGCAGCGAGTAATGCTGTAATGCACAATTTTCGGCGCCTCGCGCTTTATTTCTATTCAAATAATAAAAACGCCAAATGGATTTTTCTCTAACGTTCCGATTCTCCCTGAGAAAGCGTCATTTCTCACATGCAAAGCCCTGCGCGTTCCCACCCACAAATTGCAACTTCAGAATAATATGGACCCCACCCTTAAGCATTTTCCTACACGTACGCGGTGGTTTTGCGGGCCCCATTGCCACCTACGATTTAGCGGTTAAAATTAATTAGTAATTGGTTTAGCTGGCATAATTTTGTTTAGATAGTTAACCTTTTCAGTTCTTTAATCTATCTTACACAACATGCTCAAATCCGACCACATCTTTGACCATGTGCCTTTATTGGTAAGGTTTTCACATTTAGATCTGTTTTTTTTTGGACATTTTTATTTCAAATATTAATATTAAATTAATTACCTATTTTTGTAGATAGCAATTTCAATGAAAATATTCAATATATTATATGATTTTCCTTTTATTTTTATTATATTTAATAATAAAAAAGATTATCATGCGTATCATCAAATTATTCACGTTATAATAAGAAATATTTTAAATGAAAAAATTTGACTTTAAAAGTCAACATGTGATCATAAGTGATAAATAAGATTTATTTATTAAATGAGTTAAATTTTTTAATTTAAATAAATATTTAAATTTTAGATTTTTGTAGGTAAGGGGTTAAGTTTTCAATTGTTATAAATAGAAAAAAATTCAATATGGCATGAGAAATAAAAATAATCCTCTTATTATGGGAAAAAAAAATATAAAAAGGAGAGAATTTGTTACGCACGTATGAATTATTTGTGATATCCGAAAAAAGAAAGGCATTATTTATGATAAGAAAAGAAAGATATTAGTCACTGTGATTACACGTCATCCACTCAACAAGAAATTTTAAAGGCTACCGCTACAAGATGCACTGAATATTACTTTATTAATTTAATATTATCATTTTAGCAGTGAATCATCATGGTAAAATAAAAAGTTATTTCCACTTTATTTTTTAATTTCTCGTACAATACAACAATAAATTGAACATGGAAGCTTATGGTATAAGCAATATTTATTGTTGTTTATTCCTTGAAGCTTGAAATTGTGTTTTTATTTTAATATTTTTATTCTTACACTTCATCAAGTTGTAATAAAATATAATTAAATATATTATTAACATAAATATTTTTAAAAAAAATTTCATCATATTATATTATATTTTATTACATTTTACTAAATAAAAATCTTATTAAATAATCATGTATTTATAAGATAATTTTAAAAATCTTAAACCTAGTACATAACTAATATTAAGACTCAAGAAAGTTCCAAACTCACTCTGCATTTCGTAAATTTAAAGTTTTTGGAAATAGCTAAAGCTCTGATGTACTTCAATGGCAGTAAGGTAGTGAAGCATATAATATCAAAAAAGGAGAGTGTAGGAGTGACTTAATTGATTGACAGATTTTGCTGTATAAGGTATTTTCATATACGCATGAAATTAAATATTTTTTCAAATTATTTTAAAAATACACACTCTAATGATATTATTGAAATTATTTTTTAAATGATTTCCAAATGCTTTCAAAACATTCATCATTTCCAGCTGGACTAGTTTCGTTGAATGATTGATATTTGCTAGAAATCAAAATTAGAATTGGATTTTAATTTGAAATTAAAGAGGTAACAAGTGAATCCTCCTCGGACGGCAAATACTTTACAACGTGGGCTTTTCTTGATGGACCCTCTTTCGGGCCAACATGTCCTATTCGAAACCATTTCCAGTAAACTTGGGCTAATGCAGGCTCAAAATATACGGCCTGTATAAATAACCAACTTCAAAAGGAGCAAGGAATAGTCTTGCGGGATGCTTGTCTATATACCAAATTAATAATTAAAAATAATTTTTTATTAAAATAAAGATGTTTCTAATTATATACTAAAAAACATAATTTAAAAAAAATAATTTTTAACCAACTTAATATATAGGTGGTTATATATACCCGAGTATAAACAAAATTATTCATATGTATAAAATTTTGAAAGTATTGCAAAGGAAAATACTCATATGGACTAGATTTGTCCGTCGATGGATATGATGGTACGTTATGAAGTAAAACAAAAAAAAAGTTTTAATCCATAAAGAGCGGCTCAAGTAGATTTAACTAAGTTCACTCAAATAGATATAACTAAATTCAGCTAACGGTTTCTATAAGGTCAAAGATTCAATTAACGGAAAAACACTTACGTGAAAAGATAATTACAAATTTTAAAACAAGATTAATTTCATATTCAAAAGTGTATTTATATTCAAAGAATACGTAGATAATTGTGTAAATAGTAGAAATTGAAAAAAAAAAAAGTTTATTATCACTAAATACCAAAAAAAGATAAAGTACTCCCTCACCCATTCGTTGGGCATACAATGCAATTTTTGCCTACAATAAGAATTTTTCTGCTCCTGTCCTTGAAAAAAATGAAGTTAAATAAATCAAATATATGATCAGGATTTGCACTTTCTTGGCAAAGTTACAACAATTTGATACAACAAATAAGTGTTTTAATTTAATTGTCGTCGAGAGGAAAAGGGCGGATAAAGGCAGGCATTAATTCCCATATTTTGAGCGTTGCCTTAACATTCACAGAAGTTGCATTGTTGAACAGAAACAGCCTTGCATTTCCATCGATTGCTTCTGTCGGGTAAATTCTGGACGTGATGACTGTCCTTCCTCCTTGTGCAAAACTCTCCACTATGGAATGATCAACCTGCAACGTTATTTTAGTGACAAGAATAAGATAAAAAATCAAGATTTTTCCTTTTCAAATACAAGTTAGTCACTTACCAACACTCTCATCCTCAGCTTTTCATCGTCGAGCACTGGAACGGTGCTTCCATAAACTTGCTTACAGACATCAGGAGCCTTTGACGATCTGGTAATGACAATATTAAGAGTTTAAATATAAATATTTCTCGACATAGTTAAAACCTAAAAAAGGCCAACCTTTTTTCATCAGAACAAAAATAAGTTTTGAAACTCCCATCGGTTGAATTAACGGGACGGAAAAAAACAGGAGTCAATTCAGAAAGTGTTTCGTCTGCAAGAACTAGAAGGCCAAATGGTCCCAAAGAGCTTCTGTTAACTGCACCACCATTGCATCCGTATTCTTCAACTACAGAATTTGATATTAATTCCGTTTCAAATTCTGCAAATATGTCTAGCTGCAAACATATTAGCTTTAAGTGGTTAAATATGTAACCAAACAACAATTTCTAGTCTTGATGATAGTGGCAACTTTAGCAAACAAACCTGCGTCGCCACGCCTATTTCAAGCGGGACTATCGAGCCGGGTCCAACCACAATTTCTTCAAAATCAGTACTGTTTAATCTTAAGCTCTCGATCTCCTCCACAGGCCATTGGAGCAAATTGGTTCCAGTCTTGTTATCAAATAGTACAGCCCTTGGAATTGTCTGTAAAGCATGGCAACAAACTTCGTATGGGTCTACAAATCAAATTTTTATAAACAATTCTTTGTTAAAATATTGTATACCTGAACAGAGGCCCAGCCTTTATCCAAGTCATCTTCTTCAGTATCAGTTTCATTGATCCAACCCCATAAGATTCTTCTCTCCTTGTGCTGGTCATAAAACGTCTTTGACGCATAGTATCTTCCATAATCCACACGTAACCCGATACCCACATCCTCTTTCGGGTTATCGGGTGTCCATGTGTCTGTTATTGGGTCATAGGTTCCAAGTGCGTAATGATCTACTTTCGTATTATCTAAACTTGCCTTTAATACATGCTTTGTACCCAGCCCATTAGCGGATGTATCTAATCCAACAGAACCGTTTATTGCCACCGGGTAAAAGTCCACGCATTCCCACATACCCGTGCCCGGAACTGCATGCAAGACTCCTTCCAACTTCTCATAGGTCGTAAAATTGGTGGTTTGGTAGACAAGTGAAACGCCAATTGTCTTATTAACCCTTGACCCGATTGCAATCCTCCACTTACCATCGGGTCCCAGCCATCCCGTCGTTGGGTCTCTAAATTCACTGATTTCGATTCCGGGTGGGGGAATAATAACTGGATTTCCTGGATATTTGACCCAGTCAAGGAGGAGAGGATCAGATAGGTTGGCGGGATAAGCGAGATTTTGCACCTGCACTGAAGCATTGGTGTCTCCAGTATAAAGCATCATGATTTGACCATCTGGAAGAAGCGTAGCGGATCCAGTCCACACTCCATTTATATCATACCACTTATCAGGGACCATCGCAAGTGGGAGATAGAGCCAATGGATCAAGTCCTTCGATACAGCATGGCCCCACGTGATGTTGCCCCAGACAGCTGAATCGGGGTTATATTGGTAAAATAGGTGGTACCAACCCAGGTGAAACAATGGACCTGCAACCAGAGAATCGTTGCACTCACAACTTCAGCACGTGGTTAGCAAATTGCACCTAAACCTCGATTAGCTTACGCAACCAATAGTCAAAATAACTTCGTGCACGGATCCAATATGGGAATTTGGTGCTATAATTTAAGCTGTTCTTACTTAGTTCCTTAAAGTGGATTTGTAATAGGCTGTAGATGTTGAAATAACCTTCTCAAGATCTTAAATTATAAATTTATTAATGGATTTTTGTGTTGAAAATCCGATAGTGGCAAGTGGCAAGTAAGGTTTGAAAGAGAAAACAAACCAAAAAAAAAAAAAAAAAAAAAACAAGTAGTCAAAATACTTCGTGCACGCGGATCCAAGTAATGGGATTTGGTGACTATATATTTAAGGGCTGGTTCTTACTTAGTTGTACCTTAAAAGGTTGGATTTTTGTAATAGGCTGTTTTAAGATGTTGAATAACGCTTCTCAAGACTTCTTAAATTATAAATTTAGTTAATGGATTTTTTTGTGTTGAAAGATACGCGATAGTGGCAAGTGGCAATAACTCGCGGAATACAATCGCGCGGCCCCCCGGGATAAGTAAGGTGTTGAAAGAGAAAAAACCAAAAAAAAAAAAAAAAAAAAAAAAGGAAAAGAAAAAACTGCGTTTTCGGTGACCACATCGTCACTTTTCCAACACATTGGAAATAACCGCCACAAATAGATTTGATTTGGGTTCACAGCTCCTAAAATAATATTTTTCTCTTTCCCCAGTTACTGTTTGTGAGTGTACAAATCTTAGAGGCAAAAAAAAAAAAAAAAAAAAAGGAAAAGAAAAACTGCGTTGGACCCACTCACTTTCCAACATTGAATAACCCACAACTAGATATTGATTGGTTCACAGCTCCTAAAATAATATTTTCTTTTCCCAGTTACTTGTGATTAAAATACTTGAGCGACACGTGTTAAATAGAAATAATATGAATGGCATTTTCATCGGTTATTGGTCACAGTTTGATACAGGTAAGGTAAGTTAACTCCTTACTCCTCCTTAGAGGATCTAATCTGATGCATCTAATCTCACGCAACGCAAGCCTCACCACATAGCGTACTCTTATTAAATCGAACTACTGTTATTAAATCCTCCACGTCATTAGTTAATTAGTAGGTTAATTAGAATTAGAAACCTAATAATTACAAAATTAAGGAAAAAAGAACGTAAAGTAGAATGAGTTTATACCATCAGGATCTGAAGCAGGAGACATAACGGATTCCCCATGAACAGCGACAACCACGAATCGAAACAAAAGATTCAATCAGAACAATGTAAAAGAACTTGACAGAACACAAGATGATAACAATAATCAATTAAAACAGAAATAAAAATTTTATTTCCCTACCGTTCATCCAGTTTTGCTGAGGTTGAAAGTGAAAAGCTGTTCTTTGCCAAGAAAACATGGCGTTGGTCCAATTGTAGGAAACTCCATTGTTGAAAGACGACGGATTTGACTTGGCTGATACTCCTTCAGCCACGCCTCTTGGCTCCGGATTCGAAAACGAAGTAGGTTTAGTTGTTGGAGGTAAGTGGTTCTCGTTTGGCTCTAATTGACTTTGGTTAATGATTAATGTGACTAATGAAAGCAGAAAAATCAGAGAAGCGAATACTGCAGATAGAACCTTCAAGGTCGGCCGGCGTTTATTACCGGTCGGATGGTCCGGCAAGGGAGTATAGGAGGAATAGTCCATGCTTGCTAGGGGTGGGGACTGGCGGAGCACGAAAAACGAAGAGAAGTTGGAATTGAGTTAAATAAACAGAAACGGGATGAGGTGTCCTTAAGCCATTCGCTTGGTAGATCTCAAAAAGTACTTTTCCAATTGGACTCTAGAAATTTATTAATATATAAATACGTATATACGGTGAATGATAATCTTTCAATAAATGGTTAATTATGGAGATTTTATATAATTATTACGATTTATTATTTGTTTATTATTTCTAAAAGAACGTTGAAATAATACTCGTGGTAACACCAAAAAGAATATAGAATAAAGATTATATTTTTCTTCGAAGAAGAGACATAATTTATTTGTAGTGAATCATAATCCAAAATTTCTAATAACATTTTTTTAAACTAAAATTTTTAATAATATTAAACTTACAAGTCTATCATATAAACGATGGAAGTTAATACATTATGACCTTATTCATTAATAGGTTTTCATATAATTTTTTAACGTTTTGACTAGTATTTTGAATTGAGAGAACGGAGTTATAAAATGTTATTATCATATTTGATAAAACTATTTTTACCGAACAAACCTTACATAAATAATTTTACATTCAATTTGGAAAAAAAAAAAAAAACAGTTACATGCTTAAATTATATTTGTTTCATCCATTTTGTCAAATCAAAAGCTGTTTTTATTTTAACTGAACTCCTCTAAGTTTACGACAGACTAACAAAATTTTGTATAACTGTAAGTATTCGTATCCAAAATGTCAATGTTAAGAGCAAATCTGCAGCTACTATTCAGGCTTAGGTAATAAAACAAATGGAATGAGGCAATAGAAATTGACTAATGGAGGTTTGCCGCCACTGCCATTCCAACCTTCTAGTCAACCTACTTCAAACTTCACCCTGAGAACTTGTAAGTCAAAGGCGAAAAAAGAGAGAGAAAAAAAATAAAAGTTTAGAAAAGAATCAAAGCTAAGTGAAATTGGATTTGACCAAGTGAGAATTGGTATATTTAAGGATATATTTATAATTTTACTATTGTAATCATATCGAAGCATTACATTATCATTTTAAAAATATGTAACGTTCATTTAAAAATTTACATTTAATATAATTTTAGGTCATTTAATATATTGTCTCTCGCTCAAATTGAGACAATTGTAATCTAATTTTTCTAAAAATTTTTATATTAATATTCCTAAAGCTATCTTTATCTTCTTATTTTACATCTATCAGAAAGTATAATATAACTCAACATTTATAAGATTATATTCCTATTCAAAAATCTTATTTACATAAAAAAAATTAAATTTGTGTAGCTTTTATGAAATTAATTTTTGAGTTGGTGTTAATACTTTCATGAAATTTGTGAAGCTATTCAACAAAGTGGTGGATTGTTAGGTAAATGGCAAATGATATTCCAAATCTGTGTCTCCTAATAAATTATTGTGGAGTAGGCTCTACAATACTCTACACCCAATCACCCATGTTTCATGTGATACTCGTATTTAATATGGAAAGTTATCTTATGTTGCAGTGCCAATGATTTTCACAATTTTTTTTTTTTTTTTTTTTTTTAGTCTCCTAATAATTATTGTGGAGTAGGCTCTACCAATACTCTACGAACACCCAATGCAACCCATGTTTCATGTGATAAGCATCGTATTTAATATGGAAAGTTATGCTTATGTTGGCAGTCGCCAATGGATTGTCTTCATAACAATTTTTTTTTTTTTTTTGTATGGTTTTTTGGAAAGAACAGGGCGGAGTTCATTGTTCAATTTTAATTATTTATTTTTATCATAAAAAACTACATTAAGTTTTTTTTTTTTTTTTTTTTTTTGGAAAGAACAGCGAGTTATTGTTCAATTTTTAATTATTTATTTTTATATAAAAACTACATTAGAGAAAAATATAATTTTGATGAGAAATCATAAATAAAGCAAAATTCTTTATTCATATAAAATTTCGTCATTTTCTTTCAAAAAAAAAAAAAAAATTCCTTCTTTGATAATAACTGCATGTGCTGCGAACATGAATTTTGGATTACAGGAAAATTTTTATTTTTTTGGTAATAAGATCTTGGAAGAATGGTAGTTAGAAAGTGAATGTAGAAAAGGAGTATGACTAGTAGGAGATCAATTGACTTCTTCGAAATGATGCCTGCCAAAGCCATCTCATCATCACGAGCAATGTCACCAAAGGAGAGCTGTATTTTTAATTACATCACATGTATGTGAGTAAAGTCATCAAGTATTTTTCATTTTTGATTGTTTTGTTGGTGAGACTCAGATCCAAATCAAACCCCAAAACTGGTTTGGTTTATAAGGGCCCATTGAGCATCTCGATATTCTCTGGCCCAAAACAATGAAATCGAATATGGACCATTTTCTTTTCTGTTCATATTAAAAATAAAAAATTTGCCATATAGGACAAACAACAAGCAACTAAACTTACAGGACCAACTAAACCTTAAAAGGAAAAGAACTCCAAGTATATTCTTTTATTTATTTAATAATAAAAGAATTAACAAATATGAAGTATCAAAACTGAATATAAAGATGGCAGAATTAATGATTAATACAATTGGATAAAATTAAAGAGAGGAATTTACAATTAAGACAAGAAAGAGTAATTATGCAGAATGTAAAACAAAGTCTTCTGCGCAACCGATGGCTGTATTCTTTTCTTTTCTAGTTAACCTAAAAAACAATAGAGCCTTTCTTTATCGCATGTATAAGTCAAGAGTATCCGCCTCTTCTTTATGTTTGTATTCTTCATGTATATTTTCTCACAAGGCACTTGACTTCTTCCACACAACCAGGGAATTGAGGAACTCCATGACCTACAACATTCAGAAATCAGGAAAATTGTTTTCTCAGAAAAAAATGGTGTTACTTGCTGAAAGATTCTCTCTGTTACAAGAAAAGAAAAAAAAATAATAATAATTTACCTCTGATGGATCTCTGAGAGAATAAAAAGCATTTGTTTCCTTAGGCACCGATGACACTAAAATGCCATAACCGCAGTTCCTCTCTCTCAAAACCTGTTGCAAGTTCATCAGGTTAATATATATTCGCATCACTTGTCAGAATACCAACGTTAATTGTAACTTGCTTGTTTTTTTTACCTTGAATGCATCTTCATCTGTTCTGTCATCTCCAACATAAATTGGAAGCACATCGTCACAATTGCTTAGACCTAAAAAGCCACAATTGCTATTCTACGTTATTACATGGTAATGATATAAAGTTTAGCTTTTCTGTAACAAGCTACTTAAATAAATAATGATAGGGTATAAAAAGGTGCTTACCAAGTGATTCAAGTAGAAATGTGACAGCTTTCCCCTTGTCCCAATTGATGACAGGCCGTACCTCTAAAACCTAATTGTGTTAAACAGAACAGAATTTAAAACAAATAAGTTTCTGGTGCAACCTCCGCCAGTTGGTAAAACTCGAATAAAGATCTCCAGGAGCCTGTAAATCTCCATGAACTGCAATGGCTATAAAGATTACCTTCCTCCCATGAGTCAATCTCAGCCGGGGATAGTTTTTTATGACATTATCAACGCATTGTGCAACTACTGTCCAACTCTACAAATAAATTCAAGAATGTAGAAATCAGAATTAGAAAGCAAAGGAAATAGTAACTTCTGTTAGACAAGAATGAAGAAGTGCTACCTGCTCATCCACGTTACGGTAATGTACAGATACACAGAATTTGTTGTTTTCAACTTTTGCTCCTTTGATGTCTTTAATACTCTCAACGAGGGAGCTATAAACCTGCTCAAGTCAATAAACCCAAATGCTAAATAACACTAGAAAATAACCATGGAATAATTTTTTAGAGGGGGGGAAGCATAATTCATGCTTCGTGCACTAAAGAAATTTACATACCTCATCAATCATGGGCAAGAATTCACTAGCTGGTTGGAACAAATTAACTTCCTTCCCCTAAACATAGGAGAAATCAGAACAAAGAAATACAACTAAAACAAGAAAAGCTATAATGTGACTTTTTTTTTTTACACAGCTCTACCTGTTTGTCAGTAGACTTGATACAATTTGGGTGGTCATCAGACACGGATTGTCTGACAGGGCCCATGATGTCCATTCCATGACTACCCGCATAGTAGAGTTCTTTTAGTCCTACAAACTCATACACCTGAATAACAAAACCAACCAAGAAGAGATGAACACAGACAAATGCAAAAAATTACCATTGAAGTTTAAAGTGTCATTGAATTGTTTAAAATAAGCCTGTCAATTACCTTATCACGGCTTCTTCCACTAATTATTGCCGTTGGGAAACATTTTGCCACCTTCCTGACAGCAGAACGCATCTAAAAGAATTGCAAGACCACAGTTACTACAACAGACATGATTGGAAAAACAAATGAATTGTAACTGAGGATTTATTATCCATTTCTGAAAATAATTCTTACAGCATTAGACATGAAGGCACAGTCAGGGTTGTCAACAATTGGTGAAAGGGTCCCATCATAATCAAGAAACAAAGCTATTCTTTTGCCTTTTGCAAAGTTCGAAATTTGCTCAAATGACGCAAGAGCTGATGGATATTTAAGCTGCATAATCAGAAAGTTGTGGGTGACCACAAATTAATCATTAAAAATTTGTCAAAGATAACCTGCTTGTCAGCTTATCAGGAAAGAGGATTACCATCCAGGTGCGATAGGCAAGATCAGTGTCAGATGTGGAAAGCTCATTACTGAGACCCTTGGTTAGTCTCTTGTGAGTAGGAGATGAGGATATCATTGCATCAAACCACACCCCAGTTTTCTTCCTAGGGATTAGCAATAAATTTGACGAGAAAGCTGCTCCCGAAGGTGAGCATGACAACATACTCGAATGAACACCCAGCCTCGACTTGCTTATGGGGGCAGGGTCAGTTAGAACAGGAGAAGTGTGAGTGGATTTAAGGTCCATTGGATCCAGAATTGTTAAACAGATTTATGGGTGCAGACGAATATTTAAGATACAGAGATGAAGTAAAAATTGACGGTGGAATATCGATGCAATCTGAAGTTGAAGAAGGTTTCAATATGAAATCTCAGAAGTCTCTTCACCCAACCTTTTTATCAATGAAAAACCACCTCTTCAACGTTTTCTTGTCACAACTAGTTGGCAAGCAGTCCATCAAGCAAAGCAGACCTGAACACTGATTGTCATAAAAAGCTGTCAGTCAGAATGAAATGAATTTTTTATCAGAACACTTTCAAAGAAAGCCAAATTCTAGTTACCCAGAGGCTGTCATCTCACTAGTCAAAACACGTATGTGCATATGAGAAGATCAAAATATGCAACCAAATATCCCAGTCCAATGAGGAGATTACTTTCTCAAAAATCGTCAAACTTCTGCAAAGAAAGGTGAAACAGTTAAGAAATGCACTCCAAAACAAAGCATATGGAGAAATGAGATGCACTACACTTATAGATAACCTAAATGTTAAATTTGAATCCCTGCCTTACAAAATGATTACAGAAAGCTAAACAATCAGACAGAACATGAATTACAAAATGGTGATCAAATAGGCTTTCACACATGATATAGCAAATGATATAAATCACTCACAGAATCAATATGCACACAACAAAAAACAATATGTGAATGGCCACTTATGATTGGCCAAGTAGTCCTGTTAATAGGAATACTTAATACACAGATTTATAGCACAACTTAATAATTACAGTTGATTTTTTTTTTTTTTTTTTTTGAATTTCTGTTTTTTTTGATTTTTTTTTTTTTTTTTGCAAATCTAAATGGAGGGACTAATTGGGAAGCATAGCATAATTTCCATCTTCTGTGACATCACGCTGTTTGCCGCTTTTACATGAGTAGTCATAACGTCAACAAGATATAAATTAGTTGTTAACAGAAAGGATGAAAAAGCCACAGATCTATCCTGATTTCTGCTGTCTTTTTCCTTTTAAGTACAAAATTTTTTTGATTTCCATCACTGTTACTGAAAGCACATATCTTAATATTTTCTACGGCACCAGAAAAACATTTAATTTCAATGTTCTTCTGACTTCCCAATTTATACATTCAAAAACAGAGAAGCATCTCAATTTCACTTTTCTATGAAGCGAAAGGAATTGAAAACGAAAATCAAGTGGACCTAACATTATTACGGCTGCACAATTAATCCTCTGACATGCATAATATTTCAAGCTTAAACTATCAAAACTTATCTTCCTTTTGTTTCAACTACCTGAAGCACAAAATTATGGTCCTACTTGATACTGAAATAACACTAAAATATTCATGCTGCTTTAACAAAAAAAAAAAAAAAAAAAAAAAACGCAATAGAGAAAAGATAGCTTAAATAAGCATTATCTTTAAACATCGGACCCTTAATAAGAAAAAGAACATATAATTATTTATTAAAGCAGGTAGTGACTAAGGGGGGGAAAAAGAAGCTTGGAAAAATATCTTTTTTTCTAGTTTTGGAAAATTCAACTCTAAAATTACCCATATTAGCACACAAAATACATGAATAAACAGACAACACTTAAAGGCCAGTCTAAGTTTTAAAAGAAAGGAAACAAACAAAAAAAAAAACAGTGTTCAGAGCTCAAACTTGGGCCCAGCCATAGTATATATATGGCAGAGAAAATTGTGTAGCATCTGGTAGTTGTTGATACATAAAATGCCATTAGAAAAAAAAAAAAAAAAAAAAACGCAAGAGAGAAAGATAGCTTAAATAAGCATATCTTAAACATCGACCTAATAAGAAAAAGAACATATAATTATATAAAAGCAAGGTAGTGACTAAGGGGGGGAAAAAAGAAAGCCTGAAATATTCTTTTTTTCTAGTTTAGAAAATCAACTCTAAATTACCTATAGCACACAAAATAATGAATAAACAAGAAAACTAAAGCAAATCTACAGTTAAAGAAAGAAACAAACAAAAAAAACAGTGTTCAGAGCTCAAACTTGGCCCACATAGTATATATATGGCAGAGAAAATGTTAGCAATCTGGTAGTTGTGTACAATAAAATGCCATTCAGACCCCACATAGGGCTGAGAAAGCATTACCGTATGCAACTACACATGATGGGCCTACATACAACCATGGGAATCATTAAACATATGGACCCAACTCGTAAAAAAGACTCAGCAATGATATAGGTCATTATAAATGCAATAATAATAATAATAATAATACAAAATAAAGATATCTCCATTGTTTTATTGCTATCATACATTCTACTGTGACCACAAACATCAAAATTTCCAAAAAAAGTATCGAGTGAATATCACATGCTGTGGCGCAATACGAATCAAACCCCATTAATAGAATCAGTAAAAATAACTAAGGTCAAGATTCAAAGCAATCAATTTGGAAAGCAAGATATATATTATTCGACGATTTGAAAAGTATTCTTGTTGCAACTTGAAAAAATTGACATTTGACCAGTCTTTTACAACGCGAACTAACACTGTAATTGACATATGATATGTTCTCAAAAGGGGGAAAATCAAGGATAAAAACAAAAAAGCATATCACGTCATTGCTTAATCAAATACAGCAAGAGATAAATAGCTTCGAATCAATGTTGAACGATATCAGTTTTTGCGGTTGGGGAAAAAAACTAAATTAACCAGTCATGTACCTATCGGTCAAACCAGAAAAACCTGCATATAACTAAAAAATGAAAATAAAAAACGTTTTAACATAAATGAACAAATAATATGGACATAAAAAATTAATCTAGAAGAGAAAGTAGCAAACAGCAATTCAATTGAAAAGAAGAAAAAAGTAAAGCAAAAGGACGATAAAGGAGTACAGAGAGAAACACATACATATACAGAAAGCAGGGTCAAAGAGAAAGTCTTTTTGGGGATGTTTTAAGCAGACACGAACGAGACGGCATTTCTTGCAAAAATAGAATCTTTAAAAAGAAGAAAAGATTAAAATTCGACGTACCTAATCTTTTAGAGGAGCTCTAATACCACAGGGGAATTGAAATACGGAACTCAGAGCAATCGTCAGGAATGCAGGTACCTTCAATAACCACAAAAACAAAAAATCAGTAATGGTAACTAACCGGTTGAAGTCAAAATAGAATAAAAAAAGCGAGATTAAGTAACCTTAAAAAAAAAATTTGATTCTTCAAATGCCTCTTTCGAGCTGTTTCTCCGAAACAAAATGATGGAGGCGAAAAGGAAAGCTAAAGAAAGCTGTGCAGAGAAAAACCCTAGAAATCGCAGAGAACAAGAGCGAGAATCAAGCAAAAGATTGTATATTACCAAATCGATGCAAAACCGAAAGACGCAATACAGAGGTCGAAGGAAGTTTAGCCTAAATGGGTGCCTGGGGTATTTATAGAGTTTCGATTTTGACGAACGTGTTTTATAAGGCAACTCGGTTGTTGAATCAGGAAACACCGCAATTAAAACTTTAAAAGACGACGCCCAGACGAGAGTTAATTTTAGTGAAACACGCGCCAATTATTGCTAAGAGTAATTGCTGATGTTCGTAACGCGCGTCGCCAGGAATGGATTCAATTTTGATTTGCTAGTAACTGAAAGAATCAAGAAAATTTTTTATTCAGTTTTGTGACTGATAAAAAACAATAAAAACGGCCAAACATAGTGGACCCCGGGGATCTTAGAGAAGACACGACACGTGGCATCGACGACTTTGCGGCCAAGGCGCGTGTCGACACCTATGAGTGAGTCGATGCTGACGTGGCCACGTTTCAGGTAGGGGCCCGCCGCTTAAGTGCTGGGCCGGGTTTAGAAACGTGTAGTCCTTTTCATTAACAGAGTAACAGCTGGGTGATCGTCGGTGACGGTGGTTGTGAGGAATTAAAGCCAAAGAGATGGTCCCACGTGGCAGATTGCATAGGTGGTAGGTCCCGATTTTCTAAAATACGAAAACCACACGATTATATGAGATGGCACTAGATGGGGATAGCTTGAGGTTCAATGCTTAATATAAAAGAAGATGGCCACACATATTTTTCCACGTGGCAGAAGATGAGATATGACGGGACAAGAACTGAAAGGCAATGAAACTCACTTCTCTTTCGCGAAGGAGCATAAAATCCATATTTAACCTCTCCACCTAATAATTGATAGGTCCTGAAAATTGCTTAATACTCTTGGTGATAGGAATATAATATTTTCCACACAAAGATATAGTATTTAATAATAAGTGCATATACGACCTGACAATAAATCAGATTCGAATTATCCTTTCTCAATATTCAAAAAATATATATATAATATTTATATTATTATTTTTAATGAAATATAAATGTCTATTAGCACTTAATTAAAAATCTACAAATGATCAAGCTATTATCAAATTCCAATTATATATCAGTTTTGTTTTATTTGGTTGTAAATCTAATATCAGTTTGCAACTTAAAAAATATTAATAAACTATTACTCAACATCATATAATAAAATTTGAATGTAACATCAATAATAATACAATTGAGCATATGAAAAATAAATTTTATCGATTCACATAAAAAATATCTATTTCGATCGATATGAGTGAACTTATTTAAATTAAATTTCATACAATAAAATTAAATTTATTTTTGAAAGAATTCAAAATATACATTCTCTTATGAATATTATTATTATTATTATTATTTACTAATTCTTATGGCATCCAATGAATAGGTGCATTTATCTCTTTTTAAATAAAATGTAAATTATATAAAAAAAATAGAAAGGAAAGAGGCAGAAGAAGAAAAGAAAATAAAAAAGAAGTCGTTGCGTGGGCTGAGTCTGAGCTGTCGACAAAGTTTTTCTTTTTTAATATATTTACTTTTTTGGGTTCAACTAAAAAGGAAAAGAAGCAGAGCGGAGTCAAAGATGTTGACAAGAGGAAATAAAAAATGGAAGGAAGTAACCGCGAAACGATGAAAATTTTTCCTTCGGTTTTCGAGGGGCTGTGTGCTGTGTGCGGTGGGAGGTGGTGGCCCACCTATCAGTTTGGTTGGTTACCGAATCTTCCATTTCAACGCCGTAGGTTATGGTAAAGCGGAATCTCTCTAATACTTATTTCTTGGACGGTCATTTTCGCTTTACTTAAAAATTAAGAAAATACAATTAAATTGTATATATTTTTATAAAAAAATAAAAATAATTGATTAAATTATTTTTTCCGTGGTATCAGATTAAATTTTAAAAGTAATATAAAATAATTAAACTATAAATTTAACTGAATGAATAGAATAATCGGTAGAATATTTATTTTCTTATGTGTAAAACTTGAATATAAGATTTTATTAGATTAGTCCATTTCTAAAATATATACAAAACCTTCTAATTACAACCATTTTCACATTATAATTAATAAATATTTTGACTACAAGGTATCTATTAGTCTTAGATGTACATTTTCAACTGCACAACAAAATTATTTTTTATTTTTTTTCGAATTTAACTCTATTGCTTAAAAGTAATGTCATAAAAAAATAGGTTTATAATACTACTACATGACAATATTACCTGTCATGAATGATTGCATTTGATTTCTTATAAAAAATTAATTATCATCGGTGCTGTTGTTATCATCATTTTATAAAAATAATTATTTCTTTAATTATTAATTAACATGTTTCACGTACGTGTATATTATATTGGTAATGTAAGCTTCCTTGAAATAGCATCTTGAAATTAAAATTGTGTTTATTTTTTTTTTAATGTTCTAGAAGTGCAAATTCAATGGTCTGACCACTGTAATAAGGAAAGCGAGTAATTATAGCATTGATATGGGCGCAATCTGTACAGACCAACCAACCTGAAATGGCATCTTTCGTGTCATTCATATAATAATACTTATAATATTAGTTAAAAAATTAAGGACAATAATTCTTAATTTCGAAGTAATATGCTCGTTTTGACTTGGATTTAGTTTCTAATGTCTGCCACGTTAGAACAATCTGAATCTTGCAAGGTAGCTTATCAAAGTAATTACAAAGAATTCAATCAGAACATGCCTAATTGAATTATTATTCAGTTTGTCATTGCGGTAATGTAACGAGTGAAAAATTAGAGTTTGAATTTTATTTTATTATAAAAATTTTTACCAATTTGATAAATTAATAAAAAAATGAGTATTTGAATAAATTTAAAGAAAATAATTATAAGAAAACCGAATAAAATATTAGAAAGTGAGAACATAAGGCAATGACGTAGATGATGAGGTTGTACTTGGTAATATAAACATGTTTTCTTGTAAGAACAAATAATTAAAAAATAAATGAAAGGTTAGGCGCTTTCGCATTGGACAGCTATGTGGACCACAGCGCAATCACTCTTATTGTAAAACTTATTTTTTTATAAAAAAGAAAAATAATATTAGAGATACTATCTGATTCGTTCATACACGGTCCAAATTTTGTTTATAGAAATTATATTCATTTCGTGCTCAACGTTTTTCAAACCATGATTGATGAAGAAATATAATTTTATTTTTATCAATAAAGAATTTACTTAATTCATAGGTTATGGTTTAAATTCTTAAATGTACTAAATCAATGATTTGGTCAAATCAATATAGAAAAGAACGTTAAAGACATTATTTAAGAAGTTCTTCATTAATTTAAAATTAAAATATTAAAAACCAATTTCAATCCTAAAACGTTAGATTACTGATTCATTGAACTAAAATCATTAATTAATGAATTGGTTGGGTAGATAAAAAATGATGTTAAAGACACTTTATTAATAAGTAATAGAAAATAGTATATTTGAATAAAGAGATAATGGTAATAAATGAGTGCCATTTTTTCTTTGGTTTTGTATTTAATGTGTTAGCAATAATTGATATAGAAAAATAGTGGTCTATAGCAAGAAAAACTCATTCCAAAAATTTGATTGTGAGTTGAAAATGAAGATAAAGAAAGAAAGCAAAATTAAAATTTAGCCTTTATAAGTTTGAAATTAGAACTTTAAATATAAATTTTAGTCCTAATTTAATATTTTGAAGACTCTGAATCACCGATCTGTTTAATTAAAATTATCATTTTATGAAATAGTCAAAAGAAGTGTTAAGAACGCTACATTAATAATAAATAATGGAAAATAGATTCAAATAAAGAGTTAATGGTAATAAATGAATGGCATTAATGTGTTAATAAATAAGAAAATGATGTAGAAAATAAATATTAGTGGACTGATCCCTTTCGCAAAAGTCCATCATCGAGCCAAGCAAGCACCAGAAGTTAGTTTAGAGATGAAGTCAAGTGAAGCTATTTGGTTTTATTTTCTGTGAAAAAAACTGAATTGAATTAACCAATTTTTGTCAAAATTAGATAGTTTTCTAAGATTGGATGGAAATCCAGTTATTACAAAATAAATTTTACGCGTCTTTGTTTAAATCTATAATTTATTTTTTTTAAAATATTTGTCCGGATCCTTTCATTTTTTTTTAATATTTTAATTATTTTTCAATATAACCTTACAATTTTCTATTAAACATTATTAACTTATTGTATTATTTAACAATTATAATTAAATATTTATATTTGTGATTCAAATATCGATAACCAGAAAATTTTTAAACCAAATAATTGTTAAATGATTAAAATTGATTATTGAGAACTTCAACGTTGAATAATGTCGACTCCAATAGCTGGTTCAAACCAAAACTGATGATTGGATGTCAATTTTAAAAATCAGTTCGGAAAAGAACAAATGGAAGAGCAGAGCAGAGGAGATATTTTCTCAGTCGGAAGTTAGAAAGAAAGTGCTGTATTTTTCTTCCTACAGACCGCAGCCGTGGGATCAGGGAGGCAGGAACTCGCGACTCAGGACTAGTCAATGTTGGAAAATGAGGTGCCCTGAGTCCATCCCTGTATTCAACTATGACAGCTGAAAGCAATTGCAATTGCAATTGCAGACAAAGGAAAGCCAGTGATATGTCCAAACATGCTGAAACAAGTGTCCTTTTTTACCTGTCTATATCAAAACGCAGTTAAAGCGTTCCGATTGTTTCTGGCTCGTTCACGCGATATACCGTTTGCAGATCCAACAAAAACGGTTGGAATTTCTATTCTAAACGCATAACCCCGTCAACTGGGGCTCATTTGCCCCTTGAAACTTTCAACAAGTGAAGAGAAAAATAGAGCATTTTTTTTTTTCGAAGGATAAATTCAGCAGCGAAACAAACTCTTTCATGTCTCAGAAAATAAAAAAAAAAATTGTCATTGAGCACATTCATGTGAACTGGAGATGGAAATAATTATAACAACAAACTACTACAGCCTTATCAAACACAGTGAAGGAAGCTTTCAAGAGGAGCACAAGAAATCTACAAACATTGCACAGCAACAGGCCAACTAGTTCAAATCTGCTCCATATGTCTCAATACAACAACAAAATGTCTGGACACCAACTAAACCCAAACCCGAAAAAAGGGACAATCTTTTACAAACTCATGTAGTCACAAGCACGCCTCAGAAGGGACAGCAGCCCAGCATCGAGTCTCTTCAATCTTCATTAATCATTTGCACAACTTGAGCCACTCCTGCTGCTATTTCCTTCTGAATGACAGCATCAGGCATATCAAATGTCCGTCTTTTCATTGAAAATAATTTCCCAGGAGGCTGAGGGTCCACCACATCAAGCATTGCCTCCAGCTCATCTACCATTGACCTTTTTGCACCTCTCACCATCAGATCAGCTCCCTAAAATTGCAACATGTCAAAATAACTGATGAACCGACATCTTTGGTTACCATGTTTTGGGAGATGCGGGTGCAAGGATGGGGCAGAGGTCAAAAAGTACTAACATTTGGTCAAATAGATACTTCATACGGCTCCAAGATGTGTGATAATACAAGATGACTCATATTAGACAATCTAGATGATAGAAAGAAACCAGCATCAAACGCATGCTTCGTCAGCTATTCATCATGAAAATGGGACACTTGATGCCCAATCAATGGCAGTTATTTTTTCTTTTCGGACCAAAAGGTCAAGAAATTTGAAACAAACAAATGCATTAAAACACTTAAAATAAGAAAAGTCACGTTCTTCTTATTCTAAGGTCTGAAAGAAGAGAAGTAAAATTAAAAGCCATTTGAAGGTGTGTTAAATTTTGGTAAGTCAATTAGAAGTGCCTGATCAGCCCATGTTTATGGAAGCCAGAAGTTCTTCTGGCCCAGGCCCAAAGCAGTTTTTGCAGGTTTCGGCTCAAGCCTCATCTGCCTTCCCACCCTTTCTCGATGCATAGCTTAACAGTCATATGGATTGTTTAACAAAAAAACTCACTGTCCCAAAAAAAATCTCACTTTCTATATAAATCAAAGTATTCCTACCTTCTAATTGAGAAAGTATAAGATTTTGAACCTAAGCCTCCTTAATGCCAAACCATGCATCTACCTACCTCCCCAGCCAAAGCAAAAATGGAATTTGTTATTGCAACTGAACATCGAATCAAGAAATTTAAAATTCTTGACACCAACTTTGTCTGCCAATGAATTGATCAGGATACGCGTTTATTTCACATTTCCATTACCGTCTTTCAAAGAAAGCTATGCATCCAAACCAAGGGTGCATTGAACCAAACTTCTAAAGCATCCTATTTGGAATAATGGAATTTCAAAAATCCACAAATTTGTTAGATTCCTTCATTTCGTTGAGAAAAAATAAGCCGTAATAAATTCTATAAGGCTTCAATTCCACTATTTTAGAAGAAAAAGAAATCCCACCTCAGAGGTGAGATTTTCTCTATTATATCATTTTCTACTAATGATGGAATTTAAAACCACCTAATTTTATTCTAAGAATAACCTTCAAATACATGGATTACATTTTCTAACCAAACGATGAAATGTGAAATTCCATTGATTTCACAGTCCATGGAGGAGGGCAAGAGAATGTGAGAACCAATGGGGAAATCTCCAGCAGCCTTTATATCAAGATTTTAATTAATGATAATTTAGTGGTTTGGCTATTATTTGTCGAAGAAGAAGCATATTAAATAAAGGCCAAGTAGCAAAGTTCAAATATTATTCACCTCTAAAAAAGAGAACAAGATAACAATTTGAGACGGATGAAAAAGAAAAGTAGGAAAAAATCGGATAGAGGGAGTATCTAAAAATAATAAGCATTAATAAATTTTATATATACTGATATATAAAATGTATTCAAAAATGAAGACTCCAACCATAATCTTTTTCTTGTAATAAAACTATATGCAAGTGATCAAAAATTCAATCTTTAAGGAAGAGCGTAGCATTTAGAGGTTAAACATATTCCATTCATTTCTGCTTTAGGGCGCATTATTTTCTGTTTTGTTAAAAGTACTAGTATTATTAGACTTCATGAATCTTACATTTTACTATTATTTTCGCTTGAAGAAATTTTGCATTTATTTGCTTAAATTCAGTTTGGGTGGGGGCACCAAACCAAAATATTAATTATTATAATTTATGCAATAGAAACTCAATTTCAATAAGGCAATTGCCCCCACTGACTAGTGACTACAGGACAGCTCTGCCCCTGTTTGAAATTGCACCTTTATGCAGGGATCATTGAACCAAAAAGTTTGCCATCTACATCAATTAACCTAATTTTCAAATAAAATTAACCAACTATAAAACAATTCCAGCAGTTGAAATTTAAAAAATATGCTCAGCCGTGCAATTTTCTAAGTCTTGGGTACTTAACAAGAGACAAACTTTAATTATGGGGAAAAGTCCATGCTGTGGAGAAATTGGTAGGTATTGGTAGGTTTACATGACGAGATGCAATTAGGAAAATAAAATCTTACCAACATTACATAATTAAATAATAAATAGAGAAACAGTGTTACCTCAATGGCATCAACTGTGAGGAGCAGGACAATAATTTTCTCAGAGAACCTCTGGCGCTCCTCCGCATCACGAGCTATTTGTCTACGGTAGGAGAAATTATTGAACAATGCTCTGATCTCCTTCAACTTGGCCTTAGCAATAGCAAGCTCTCTAAGAGCTCGAAGAGCCTTTGATCTACGTATTAGATATGCTCTGAAACTCAGCTGGATCAACAATGCAGCATCTTCAGGAGACAATTCCTTCTGCTTTCCCTTGAGAATCCTAGATACTCCAGCTCTCTTTGCAAACGCCTTCCCTCAAATATAAATATGGTCAAATAAATTACTTGAATACGTTGAAATTATCACTAAAGAGGAAAAAAACGGAAATGTCATTTTCATTTGAGAGAATATAAATCAGTATTTAAAATGCAAGTCGTTTTACCTGCCTCAGCACCACAACCCCATGATCATTGGGTTCCTCAATCTCCACCAACCGCACGGCATTATCTGTTTTCTTCTCTTTCTTCTCCTTCTTATCCTTCTTATCTTTTTTCACTGATCCGCTACACTCGTCCCCATTGCCCCTGGATATTTCGTAAGTGTATTTACGAGTTATCGGTTGCTCCTCATCTTTCCCCTTAATCTCAGCAACCCATTTGTAGTTCTTCTCAATTCCCACCTTCTTCTCCTTCTCTTCTTTAGTCTTCTTTGCTTCTTTGATCTCCGCAGTCCACTTGTACTTCCTTTCTACCGGCCCCTTGATCTCTGCTGTCCATGTGTACTTCCGGTCTCCACCGCGGATCTCTGAGCTGAGCAAGCGGTCAAACCTAGACTCGAGAGCGCTGACTCGATCACATAAGGTCTCTAAGAACAACTCGGTCCCCAGTCGTCGCTGGACCCTCTTGTAAGAGTAAAACGATGGCATTTTTTCGATTTGGATCAGATCCGACACTGGGTCGAAGAGCTCAAAGGGAGTGGGATTAGGGTTTAAAAGATCAAGAGCAAAACTGAGATCATCGTGTTCCTCTTCTACTAGGAATGAGGGAAAAGCTAGAGCCTTGGGAGCTAAAACAGCTTCTCTAACAAAGAGCGAGGGGCAGTGAGACTCGAGAATCTCGATTCTCCGGAATCGGCTCATGGTTGCGACGAGTTGAAACAATAAGCACAATGAGTCAAGTTAGACTTAATTGAACGAGTTTTGGCTCCAGTGGATGCTCACTAAGAGATAAAGATCATCAATTAAAAGACACTTTCGAGAAAAAAAAAGACAAGCCCGTGAGCAGAACGAGGAACAGAACAGTCAAAAAGTGGGTGGCAGGGTAAATTGGGAATTCAACGGCGCTAAATCAACTGCGATATTTAAGAGTGAGCGGAGTGGATATGGATCTTACTAGGTCGATAAATGGTAGAAAGTGTTGTTCGCCGCATATTCGTGCGCGGAAATGTACAAAAATGTCCACGTCATTGTCAAAGAATTACATAGACAAGAGAATCTGGTAGTGCGATTACACATGGGAGGGCTACTGTGCGAAATGAGATATATGCTCTGTGAGTCGGACCCCACGTGATCAACAAGATACAAAGTCAATTATGGACTGGGCTTCCTTTTACCGTTCTCAATAACGGATAGGATGCTCCCATATATTAAACTGAATTGCCGTTCGAGGAAGAGAGAACAAATAGAACGACCAGCATAACCGACAAGTCGTGCAGAACTCGCTTTAAAAATTCTCCTATCGTGCAAGAATACGACACAAAGTTGTGAAGGACCGCAACACATGATTTTACAGTACTAACAACTAACAAATAAATCAACCTGTCTTGAGCCTGGATATAATTAACAATTCTTCAATCCAATTGAGAAACAAACAATTAATTTCAGAATTGAATAATTAATTCTCTAGAACTTAATTTAAAAATTGAGAAACAAAAATATTAGAATCATTCTATAACTAATAACAGTCAATTAAGAAATCAATTAAGTAAAGATCATACAGAAAACCTCTTGCAGATTAAGTAGGAGTAAGACACATTGTAGATTGGCCATGGGAAAAACATCCGCAAAACTTCAACATAACAAAACCCATAAAAAGCATACCAATCACCACCCCACCACCCAAACTCCCACAAACCCACCAAACATTAACTGATCTCTCGTTCTCCACGGGCGCCTTCTCTTCTATCAAGCCTTCAACCACAATATTTTCCTGCTCCACCTCCCCATCTGTATTATTCAAACACGACTCGTTGCACAAACACGTGGAAGCCGTCTCTTCATGGACATGCGGCGGCGTTTTGTACTCGTTCCATTTACGAAAAGCAGTTTCAAGCTCTGACACTCTCTGACCAATGTGCTGCAAGTGGTACTGTGGCTTCTCGGGGCTGGACACGATTTCCGTTGATAAGAGAGTTTTCAAGAAGTCGAGTTTTTGATCAAAGTCTTGAGTGTATTCTTCATGGTATGGATTGTCACTGTCAAGAGGAAGAGAAAAGAGTCGATTGAGATAGGATTCGAGTTCTTGAACTCTTTTTTGCAAGATGGAGTATCGCTCTGTTGCCATAGTTGGTGCTGTGTGTTTGTCTACGTTGCTGTTATTGTTGTGGCATGGGGAGAATGTGAGTGTAGGAATCTGCAGTTATTTGTTGATGTGGCTTTTGGTGAGACGGTTGCTTTGGTTATATGTTGAGTTATTGCTTATATATGTGACGGTTGAGGCACCGGGCCTCCCCTTTAAGTCACCATTTCAATATTATTAATGGAACACCAGAATAAAGCTTGCGGAAACCCTTCTTGTAAAGGAGATGAGAAGTTAAATTGGGCCCACTGAAATAAGCACAGTGTCAGCAATCTCTATTAATTTGCATTAAAAGCCCTTTGGAGCCCAACGGACTTGCGTATACAAGCCCAAACCTAATCTCATCAAATTAAGGCATGTCTGTAGCAGATTAGAGCATGTTAATTTACCACTGATCATGTTTATTGAGATTTTAAATTTTAAATACTCTCTTTCACAGATTTGTGACCATGTTAATGTTCTTCTTGTGGATTTGAGCTTGCAGGTAATCTACTCTAATTAATGGCTTACTCTTTTCCTTGATTGAATTTGTCTGGTAGACAGGCATTATACTATTATTGAATTGCTAACTAACACTGTTCCTTTCTGTCTTGGTCTCCTAGTGTTCTGTCAGGTGTATACTATTTTTGTCTCAAAATATAAATTATTTTGTGTATTTCAAGAAATAATAAATGATATTTTTTCAATATTGTCCTTATTTACACTAAATACAATAAATATTTCACAAGCAACTATTATTTTTAAGATAAAAGATAATTTAGTCAAATTACCTTTGGACCATAGTTATGTTCTTCTTGTGGATTTGAACGCTTTTGCAGGTTAATCTACTTCTAATTAATGGCTTACTCTTTTCCTTGATTGAATTTTTCTGGTGGTAGGACAGGATTATTAACTATTATTGAATTTGCTAACTAACCACTTTCCTTTCTGTCTTGGTCTCTACCTAGTTGTTCTGTTCAGGGTGTATACCTAATTTTTGTCTCAAAATATAATCTATTTTGTGTATTTCAAGAAAAATAAATGATATCTTTTTTCAAGATTAGTCCTTATTTACGACTAATTACAATAAATATTGTCACAAAGCAACTATTTATTTTTTAAGATAAACAGATATTTTTCAATATTGTCCTTATTTACACTAAATACAATAAATATTTCACAAGCAACTATTATTTTTAAGATAAAAGATAATTTAGTCAAATTACCTTTGAGTTTATTATAATCTAAGAGAAATAATTACTTTCTTAATCATTGTACAAAAACTTTAAACGACTTATATTCTGGGATGGGATAGGAGAGTACTAATTAATAGCTATTACTTTTGTTCCATAATATTTGTCATATTTGGAATTTCATGTTCCTTAAGAAAATCATTAAATTTGTCTAAGTTATAATAAATTATTAAGCAAATTAATTATATTACTCTTAATTTAATATTAATTATTTAAGAAACCATTAAATTGAAGTAATAGTTATTGGTCCTAATAAAGGGTAAACATGGAAAAAAAGAGTTTATTACTTCTTGAAAGCACAAATGTAATAAGTATTTTAAAATAAAATATTTTTTCAAATGCGATAACTATTATTAAAAAATAACTAGTTTGTATTAGTAAAAAATTGGGCACAACGACCCATCGAAGTAGAAAAAAAAAAAAAAGTTATGTACTTTATGTGGAAATGATATTTTTTAATACATCGAAAATTTAAAAAAGTAATTTGATAGAATTCGAATCTCAACTTTTTACAATTTTTTATTAAATAAGCAATTGATGACCGAAATATGAAAATGACTTTGAAAATAATTGGAGTTGAGAGAATAGAATACAGTTGAGGTCACATTCTCTTTACCAATAATAATTAATGTTATGTTTTGGTCAGAATACAGTTACCAAATTGGATTTGGCAACAATCAGTATCATCAAAGAGAAGCATATACAGCTTTATCTTCACAAATGAAAGCAACAATCCACCGACTCATGGAAGCACTAACACGAAAGAAAGTTTTAGAATTTACTTGGATTCTGCGCTACTAAATTTAAATTAAATATTATATGATCAAGAATCGAATCTGAAACCTCTTGATTCATGGATATCACTCCTTAATTATCATTAAGATAGAGGTTCATTTGCAATTTTTTAATACTTATATATGAAACAAAATATAAGAAAATTCATTTCTCCCTCAAGTAGCACAATGAGAGATACATAGAAAAAAAAAATGATGGACGAAAATGAAAAGAAAAGTATAGGAGTGGGACCAAGTGAGAATAATAACATCTCTTTACACCTTAAAAATTATGAGGCTATGAAAACTACACTGGTACGAGAAAACAAAGAGTTAATCATTACCTAAACTAAGGTAGCCTTCAATCAAACTAAAATAGATACAAACTTATCTATGCGCTGTTGAAAAAGAGCATTCAACATTATCTTACTAGGAAACATGAATTGACTATCAACTCACATTTATTTAGGCTCTCTTTGGTTTTTTTTTTTTTTGTTATATAAATAAAAATAGTCATCAAATATTTTTTATAATAATGTTTAATAGTTATTTATAAATAAAATAATAAAATAATCACATAAATATTAATTTGAAAAGGAAATTACTATCAATTATTTTTAATATAATATAATATATTAAATCAGTTAGTATCTGATAATGTCCAAAATGTAATCAACATGCAATTGATTGTAAACATTTATTTATCAACTCTAAGCTGCAAACCAATTACATCTAGATATTTTTTCCCCTTTTTTAATAAATAAAAAGACCAAACCTGTGGAACATTATTTTTTTTCATTGAAGGCCAAATATAATATTATGGACTACACATCAAGGGTATCCCTCCCCTTTAGAATACTTACAAAAATTACTCGAACACAAAATTAAAATAAGTTTGGTTCGGAAGTAAAGATATATTCCAAAGCTTTATTGTTTCCTGGCAAAAAAAATTGCAAAGGAAATCATTTTATGATAAAGTCATGTGGACCTCTCATGCAATTATACTATATATAGTCGTCAAAACGATATACAGTGAGTGGTTAATTCGATTGGATGGGGGTATAAATTGATTAATTAGACTTTTCTATTGTGAATGGGTGGTTTTTCATGTGGTGGGACATAATCTGTGGTATCTGCATCTTCTTGTACATTCTTCTTGTTAGCTTTCTTTACATTGGATCCAAATCTTACTACTGATAGTCCTCTGCTTCTTGTTAATCCCTACAGAAGCAACAGCATATTATTTCCTTATTATACTTTAATATGTATATCATTTGGATCCAAAATTCTTTACTACTGATAGTCCTTCTTGCTTCTTGTTAATCCCTACAGTAAGCACAGCATATTTACTTTCCTTATTCATAAACCTTTAATATGTATATATATATACCTATATTATTATATTATATATATATATATAATTATGTATTAATAACCTCAATTCATATTATATGTATTAATAAACCTCAATTCTATATTATAGCCAATTCGGTTTGAATATTTTTTTGAAATGAAATCCAATCCTGTGTTTCTTTCTTTCTTTCTTTTCTTTCTTGGTATTTTGGTTGCCTTCTGTTGTCTGTATGTGTACCGTTTTGGTAACCTTTAATGAGGAAGAAGAAGTAATGAAAATGAAGATCACTTAGTTTACTGTTCTCATTTCTCATTTTCAATATTAATTTGATCTCATATGCAGAAATGAAATAAAGTAATTAGTATTACTTTATGTTTCTGATCTTTCATTATTCCTGGATAACACTAATCAGAACGATCTGATATGAACGATCTGTATATTTTATATAATATTATATATATATATATTACCTTAATATTTGTTTGCCCTTTATCTAGAGGTCGCGCCCAAGGAAAGAAGACTTAAAAATCTCATTTGTCCTGCATTGTTCCATTCCTATCAGTAACATTCTTGAAAATGCTAAAATGGCTATTTACAGTATTTAACAACAATGAATTTAAAGAACAAGAATAATGCAGAGGGGTAGAAAAATGCTTGGGATTTAACAATTAAACTCTTCCTGTTATTCTCGTATAATCACTTAATTTAATAAGACCCAACAAAAGGAAAAAGTTCAACTAATGTGTAATTGTTAATTAATTCTATTGGGAAATTGAAGGTGGAAAAAAAATATTAATATATATCTATATATATTACCTTAATATTTGTTGCCTTTATTAGAGGTACGGCCAAGGAAGAAGACTTAAAAATCTCATCTTGTCCTGCATGTTCCATTCCTATCAGTAACATTCTTGAAAATGCTAAAAATGCTAATTAGTAATTAACAACAATGAATTTAAGAACAAGAATAATGCAGAGGGGTAGAAAAATGCTTGGGATTAAATTAAATCTCTGTTATTCTAGTTAATCACTTAATTAATAAGACAAAAAGGAAAAAGTTCAACTAATGTGTAATTAGTAATTAATCTATGAAATGAAGGTGAAAAACATATATAAATATATATAAAAGGAAGGAAACAGAAACAAAATTAAGAAAAAAAACATCAGTTGTGAGAAGGAGTACGCATTCTTGGCATAGAATAGTCGGAGTAGTGAAAGGACGCAGGAGGATGGTTAATCTTGCTTGGTACTTTCCAAGAAACCGGAACAACAACAGGCTTTATTGGAGCTTGACCTGTACTTTCTCTGACAAAAATCGAGTCAATATTTGGTTCTTCTGATCTCATAAGACCGCCATCAATAATGCTCTCTCCAACTGACTCCTGTTTTTCCTTAACCTTCTCTCCAACCTGAATTAAAGATTAAAGCTAGTTTTAGTTAACACATAATTAAAAGAGAAAGAAACACAGAATATTTATATGAGAAATGTTGTGGTGTATATATATATATATATATATATATACCAACCTTGATTAAGCCAAAACGGCGAGCAGTACATGCATGCATGGAAAGACATAAGAGGACGATGAAAAATGAGGGAATGAACGACATTATTGGAGAGAAATGACTCTTTAAGGACTATTAAAAAGTGGAAAAGATAAAGATAATATATGTATATAGGGGATATTAGGTTTTGTTATTCGTTGTACTGCGAGGTTTTTGTAGAAGACAAAAACAGAACATGCAGAATATGGATTTGATTGATGAGTCTAATGAAAGATACGATAGTCTCTTCTTCAATTAATCACTTCTTTGTAAGCTCAAACCACAAGTTAATATACATTCTTATTAATTAAGATCACTAAGAAAGATAGAAGAGCAACTTATTAAGCTTTGAGGAATGTAATTAGTGATTATTATTATTATTATTATTATATATGGAAGCTGGCTTGAGCTGGCCTTTGATTGAGGATTATTAGGAGTTTAGAACTATTCTTCCTACCTATGACTAAGGATTAGGAATTTAGAACTCCTCTCCAATTACCACCCTCTTTATAGGGGGAAAAATAGCAGCCACACATGTAATTTTTTCAATTGAAAATTGAAAAGTAGCAGAGCATTTTGAAACATCTTTCTCGATATGTACATGCCCATTGATCATAGGAATAATTTAAAAAATGAAATTGTCAAAACCAAGAGGGAATTAAGGTGAAATAGTCAAAAAGATTATAGTAAAAAAATCATATCATGGGAGTTTAATCAAGGGAAAGAAAAAAAAAAACATGTAGATGTAGGAAGTAGGATCACAAATCCAATGGACAGAGCCCCGTTTGTTTCTTCTGTTCATGAATAGTTCCAATTTTTGTCGTCTGATTTCATGCTTGTGGTGCTCCGTGCTTGTTGCTCTTTCCCACCCAAAGTATCACTATTAATTGCTTGTTTCTTCAATTTCTTTCTTTGCTTAAAATATGCAGACAGACAAATAGTTCACTGTTTTTGTTTTCTTTCTGCAGATGATCTCTTTTTAAATTATGTCAATCTGGATGATAAGTGGTCCAAAAAAACACTATTCAGTCATGCAACTTTCGGAATAAATTTCTAACTTAGATTGAGACATTAAAGTTGCTCACTTCAACGAACTTGAACATATTACATTTGTGGTACTTTTATTTCTTTTCATTTTTTATTTAATTTTAAATAAATAAAATAATTGTTTTCATTTTCATTTATTTAATTAAGGTTTAATTAAGATTTGAAGCTCAGTTTTATTTTAAGGTTTTAAATATTAGTACTAAAAAAAAATTCAGTTTTAATTTATTTCTTATCAATTTCATCAAAGGGTTTCCTTCATTTACCTGAGCGTACACGTCTTGGAGAAAGCCAAAATAATAATAATAATAATAATAATAATAATAAAAGGGAGAATTGAAAACAGCTACTAGTCTGAGTTATGACTTTGAGGACGTGGAGCCTAATAAACAGGGATTTCCGGTTGACGGCGTGGAAGTACGGCACGGCAAAGAAGCCTTGGGATGTGGCCTGTCATCGGCAATACAAGAAGTGTATTCTAAATGTCCAGCATTCTTGGTCGCCGCGACGCCGCTGTTTGCGGTCTCATTTCCCTTCCATCTAAAGAAATTGGTAAAAGAATACGGGCGACGTACCAAAGCTCTATTTCAAGCATGGGATTACCCATGGATAAATGTTAAATTCACCTCTAAATTATTCCTATTTAATTCGAAATTCATAACATGAAGAATACCAAAATTTATTCCATTATTCAATTTTCATTATGTAAAATTTGAAAAAAAGGAAAAATGTAGACATTTTGGGAGTGGGGGAAGAAAAAGAAATTGCTTGTAGAAACAAAAGGGTAAAAATTCATACTTGAGTAAGAAAAGGCTCAATAAACATTATAAATAAGGAAAATTACAATGTGAAGGTACCCCGCAAATAATTCCCTCAGGAAACTAACAAGAGCTACTACTTACACATGATCCATTATTGTACACTATATATTCAGAAATGGACAGCAAAGCTTTGTCCCTTTCAACTTGGCAATGGAACCAACAACCAATATGTTGTTTGAGGCTTAAGCAAAACGCCAACCTGTCCATCTATGTATATGTAGCAACTTTTATTCTTTTGCAGGAAAACCAAACACCAACCCTGTAATGTGCCTTTCCCTCCTTTTGTAAAATAAACTTGGTATATACAGAGAATGAAGCTTGTAGATAATTGGCAAAAGGCAAAAGTGCGATGAGAATTCAGAGTATTGTGAGTAATTGAACATAGCCTGATTAGTGCACAGCTTCAAACCTACAGATACTTGATATACAAAATGACAGGTTGACTACTTGGAGCACATTGAACCATTTGACTACATTACTCATTTCACATTTGGAGAAGATTGTTGACAGTGACAGTTACAGAATTTGTTCGCTGCAAGTCCTGCAAAGTTTAATACATTGGATTCTTAATTACAAAGTCTAGTGGAATCTAGATATTGAAATTGAAAGAAGGCGGCCCTAAAACATAACCCATGTAACATATCCTCTAATGAAGTTGGAATATACAAGTCACATTGAATTTTGGGAAATGAGCACATATTTGCAATGTCTAGAGCTGTTAATAACAATAGGGCTATTTAACTACGATAACAATAAAGATTAGTAACTGAATGGGCCTCAATCCATCAAAATTTAAAGTCATACCTGCCTAGTGAGTAGAGACTAGACGTGCAAAACTAAATTAAAAATATTTGCAAAAACAGTCACAAACACTACCTCCTGCCACCAACGTACACATGCAAGCAAGCACATATGTTTTATATTGCACAAGAGAAGTACTAATCACACATGACAAATTAAAGCAACAATTTGGAAACATAGACATGTTTTCGAGAAATCCAATATGTACCCGGAGTATCAGTTCATCGGGAATATGAGGCAGAACCTCGCGTACTGTCTCAGCCATGGCAAGCATATTTGCTATGTTATCATTCACAGAACGTGAGGCAGTTCTTATCTGTAAACCACCAGTACCTCCAACTGATCTTCCACCAGTAGCAGGAGGGACAGTAGAACCAGATGCAACAGCTTGAGAGGGATTCATGGGCCAAAGACTCCAAGCAGCATCCTCAAGGGCAGTCTGAGCATACGTTTCTCCTACAGATGCAAGATGTCTCATCATCATTTGAACTCTACCCAATCCAACTGATCTCATAGCAGTAGAAGGACCAGCTCCATCTAAACTTTGGCTAGGCCAAGTGTGGAGCCAACTTGAATCCAAACCTGCACTTCTATAGATCCACCAGCAATAACAACCGACAGAAAATTAATTACAAGTTCACAACCACAAAAATGGGAGGAAAAAGTGTTATTAGACCCATATTAGGTGGTTTAGAGACCAAATGCCTTCATGCAAATACTCATTGCAGAAAATGAACATTAACAAAATAATTGTTGTTAGATATTAGATAATATGGCAACAGCCCAACAGTGGCAGAGAAGTCTATCAGTCATAAATTTAGAAGATCTCAATTCTAACTAATGAAGAAAAGAGAGACTATTTTGAATATTGAGAAAGGGTCTGAACCTCCAAGGGCTTCCTTCAATAGAATTCCGAGTCTGATTTGGGAATACTCCAGTAGGTGGAGGACCATTCTGCCGATCAAGTCCTTCACTTATTTGACGAGCAAGCTGCTCATCACTTGAAATGTCTCCACTCTGACGACTTGCTTCATTTTCATGTCTGCCTACAAAGAGTGGCTTTCGACAAGTGGGGCATGAATACATGTCGTTTAAACCCTGATCCAACCTGGCATTATTCAATGATATTAAACATTGTATTAACTCTAGCACTATGAGATGTCCAAACTTATTTCCAACAATAAAAAAAATGAAAAGAAAATTCTAAATCATACCAAGATCTCAAGCATGCAAGATGAAAAAGGTGACTGCAATGCAATTTCTTAGCCTTAGCCATAGGTTCCTGTTATACACCCAGTTCATTACACTTTATAGATCCAATTAAAGAAAACAATGAGGGGAGGAGGAAGAAATGAACTAAGAATACCCTGCAGATAGCACATTCATCATCATATGCTCGTAACTCTTCAGATGTTGCATCAGGAAGTGCTGCATGAAGGGCTCCTAAAGCTATTCTTAGTTTCACATATCCTCTTACACGCTTTATAATAGCACTAAGCAAGGCCTGCTCAAAACAACAGAGCCAATGAGTAGCCAGGACATGAAATTGGAGTGTGAGATTTGAATCCTAAACCAGTCATGGTATACTAATGCTTTGTTTTGTAATCAGCAGATAAGGTAATTACACGAATATTCAAGAAAAGGACTGCATCCACCAGATGAAATGCCACGCCATGAAGCCACCAAATATGCATGTAATGACCAAGTGCCATCAATAAAGTTGCCATGTCAAGGGAAAACCCTAAATTCCGGATAAGAATGCCTTTCCACTCAGACAATGAACCTACGTTGCACACCGTAATTATAAGTTATTACCACAATTAAATCCACTACAAGCTTGAAAAATTGAATAAATTGGCTACAAATAGAATAGGACAACCAACCAACACTGTTAAAATCATCCTAGCAACCATTAGGACCAAGCGTATTCTTGCACACCACAATGTGTTGCATCACAAAATACAGATCTTCGCATTAGTCCCAAATCTAAAATAGGACCAAATGCATGTTTACTTGCATTTGGCCCACACGACTGCAGTAACAAATAGGTTCCTAAAGCAAAATACATTAAGTGCCTTTTTTTCAAAGGACAATCAAGAATTCAAGATAATAATACAACAAGCTTTCAGCTTAACCACTAGGTGTTAAAAAGCCTTTTATCATTTTTCAAGAACATGTATAGACAGAGGATATTTAATTCTTAATCAACAATTGTTAGTTGTTACAACTTAATTGTTGACAAGTAGATTACTGATAGAAGGGCATTCTTAATGCATCCACAATGTTATGCATGTTCTCCAATTATCGTAATAGACAGGATCTCAAACACATTGAAGACCAAGAAAGGTCACTTTTGGGTGCATAAATTGCATGTATACTCCCAGCCCCTCTGCCCCTCTCTCTCTCTCTCTCTACTAACTTCATATTGCACGGTCTAAATGTTTCTCTAGCAAATAATTTGAATTTCACTTCTAAAATACACACTTTACTTTGCATTGTATACACCTGCAATTTATGCTTTGGGCATACTCTGTGTGAGAGCTGCCACCAACTACCACAAACAGCATCCATGATAGTCACTTTCACACATTAAAACGAGATTTCAGGAAATACCTGCTGCTATTGAATCAAAAAATTTGAACCTTTGGCAACTTGCGCTGTTTCCAGCAGAATGGTGAAGCCAAATGTCAAGTAACTGAAAGCCATGTACCAACATTGCCTACAGTAAAATTGGCTGTTCAAAATTACTTGTACCAACCAATAGAGCCAAAATCAAGAAACAGATTCATTCTACAATTAAGTCAACCAAGAAGTGATTCCAATATGTTACCTGCATAGTCTCAAATGCAATACTTAAAGGCTCAAAGAACAATAACAGAAACATGGATGAATCCAATGATCTGCATAACACCAAACAAAACCTTATCCTGCAAACACAAAAAGATCCTTACCAAGAAGCAGTTCTAATCCTATTTGAACTCATGCAAAAATGAAGCCAAGTATTTGAGATCAATTAAAACATTAAAAATTTAAAATGGGGGGGAAAAAGAATATTTCTATCCTACTTGCAAGTACGTGAGTCCTTTGTCATTGTGAAGTAGCACTCTCTAATGAAAAAGGCAAAAACATTAAGTTGCAACTTCTGAATGAACATTTACATTCTAACTGAAGAGCACACATTACTGTTCCAGTGCGTGTCAAAGTCAAATGTTGTTTTTCTACTTAAGGAAATACCAACACTCATAACACATTTTGGACAACAAGTTTCATTGTTTCTCATTTAATTGTCTATTACAGAAACAAACGGACATCAATGCAGTTCCTAAATCACTCTTGTTAAGAAAAGATTAGGACACTAGAGACTACCAGAAGATGTCAACAGAGAGTACCAACAATAGTACTGAATACACACGAAAATAAGTCCATGGCATTGCAGAAGGAGATGCATTCAGACGTTCGAGTCGATCTCTAGCCAAAGCTTGAAACATCTGTACAGATACAATACGACTCATTCAAGGTAAACCAGCAAGTTTACGATGCCTAAAGTCAATTTAAAATAGCATGATTATCATAAAACTCCATACCTTTAAAGAACAGAGAACAGTCAACCAGATTGACCACAGACCTGCTTGAAATATTGTTGCCGGAATAACCAACGGTAGGAATGTCCCCTGTTCCAACAGTCATCAACAGAAATATAGGATTGCTTAACCATAAATGCTACCAACAAATCAAAGTTACAATTTTCCAATAGATATGTAACTTTTCAGACATACAATCTGACAACCCTGATAACCAATACCCGTCGAATAGTTTACAGAACAATGGGGAAAATAAGGGAACAGAAGTAATCCTATGTCTAGTGATCATGAATTTGCGAGAATTTGAAAAGGACCAAAACGATACTTAAAAGGGAAGATCTTGGTCCTCTTAAATGAGCTTCTCAGAGATTCTTTTTCCTTATTCAACAAACCCGATTGTTGCCACAAGAAGAAGAATATTTACAGACTCGGTGCAATTAAATAAAATAAACTAGCAGATCGATGTTAATATGAAAGAAAATCAAATATGTACCACCAAACAGCTCAATAAGAAATTTTTACCTTGTAAATAACATAATTAATAAGCCGTTCCATTAGTTTTCGAGTTTCAGAAGGATATAATTCCACAAAGAAAATAGTCTGCATATTGAATACAATAACCATAACCATCAAAGTAATCATAATACATAAAAAGAAAATGCATGTATGATGACCAAAACCACGGGGGAAGAAAAGGATTAGATATAGAGCTAAACTCAAGTGTAAAATTCTTACGTGTATAGATTCTTAATATACATTTTTGTAATTTGAGAAGACACTAAAGGCATGTTTGGTTCACTTAGAAAAAGGAAAAGCATTAGATATCCCAATTAATATCAGAAAGGAGAAAAAAAGTTCTTTTACAACATATTAAGGCAAAAGCAAATGGTTGTATATACTTTTATTTTACAGCTCATAAGGTCAAATATGGAAAACAATTTAAGATTCGAGCATCTGAATTAGGTCTAAAACCTGTTTAAGATTAGAGCATCTGAATAAAGTGTAAAACCTGATTAAGATTAGAGCATCTGAATTAGGTCTATTTACAGTTATACACACAGTAAAAAAAAAAAAAAATGGAAACATTCCTCTAGATTAGGATAAAACACAGGACAGATCAAGGTTTCAACTGAATATTCTGTAATGTTTGGATAAGGCCTCGTTTTGGGTCTTTCGCACAATTGCATCTGTCTTAAGCAATGACACCAACAATGCACTCAATGTGTTTATAACCAATAAAAAATAACTGTAAACTTCTAATACTTCAAACCCAAAACAAATTTACCTTGAGGCATAGATTTAGTAGAATGAATGCATTGAAGACAAAATTTGCCAGCAGTGCAACAGTGGCATAGGAGCCCAGCAACAACTGAAGAGTGTGGTTGCCATTCTCTGGGCTAATAAATTTCTCACTAATTAGGCCATCAGATTTTAGTTTATCTAATGACAACTCTGTCCAACATTGTAGACCCACAAAGCTCAAAACTGTGGAAACTCCTGAAATTGCTAAATAGCCCACACCCATTGGCAATAGGAAAAGTCTCTTCAATAACCAATTCCCAGATTTTCAATACCAACTACATTAGATAGCTTTTTCCAGCAATTATCATTCATTGGCCTCAAAGTGCAGAGCTTAAACTGTCAAAAACCAACATATTTGAACAAATAAGTATATGCAGAAAACACGCGCACGCTCGTATATTAAGGACTAAATAGTCATCTAATAGACCCATCATGATCCGACACAGAAAATGATTACTTTCAGATGAGGGTAAAGAAAAAGAACAAAATAAACATGCAATACATATAAATTTCTTAAGAATAAGAGAATTGCAATTTAAACATGTAATTACCCGACTCAATTGAAGGCTATTTCAAGTAACCCATAGAAATAGAGTCTCAAATGCTTAAAAAGAAAATTTCAATTAACCGCAATTATTCAATTCCAATTAATTTCGTAGTTCAATCAATTGCAAACACATAAACAATTCCAAAATAATACAAAAAACGAAGATAAAAGATAGACCCTAGATTTGAATTCAAAATGATTCGGAACAATCAAGCAAGCAACAATGAAAATTATCAGGTAAATGGAAGCATAAAAATATTATTTATAGATTTACATTTCTCAATCAGTAGATAACGTGTTAAATCAAATACAAAATGGTAATAACGACAATCAACAAATTCGCTTTGCAATAAATGAAGAACCTGATGCTGCGATCTGAGAAGAAGAAGGAGAAGGAGGTCATCAACCAACTAGCACGGCGTCGGTGGCAGTCATATTCTGCATCGCACTTTTTCGTAGAGAGAGAAACTGAAAAGACCAAATTTTTAGAGAGAGAAAGAGAGGGAGAGATGGATTAGGGTGGTCTTTTTTTGCGGGAAAGCGAAAGCCAGGTCCTAAAATAAAAATACTGTCATTATTATATTATACATTTGCCATTGCACAAATAAATAAAATAAAAAATAATTTTTATATTTATGTCATTGTCTCTGTCATTTCTTACAAAAATAATATGTGAAATTATATTATATTAATTCAGACAAATAGCATATACACCAATCTTATCTCATCTATACCTTAAACAATGTTGACTTTATGGATTTTATAAATTTTAACATCGTAAAACTTAACTTTATCTAATATTTAAAATATCAGTATTAGTTACTTAAATTATTTTATTTGATAGTCATATGCCAAAATATTTAATTAATAATGAGTTTCTGCTTCCTCTATTCTCTTGATTTCTTTATTTTTTACATCTTTTTTAATAAATTCCAAATATATGAGTTTTAAGTATAGTTTGTTTTTTTACGGTCTTTCTTTATATTATAGATATTTGTATTCTTTTTTTGAAGTTTGACAGTGCAATATATTCCATCGCTAAACTAGTGAATGAAAGTTTTTATATTTATTATAAGTGAAAAATTCATAGATATCGAAGTTTGTTATATAATTTTAATTACAATTTGTTTCACATTTGGTCTTCTATGCTTTCCATTGATTTGTGTTGATTGAAATTTGATTAGTCAAATCCTAATATTTATTTCTTATATTTGATCTACAATAATAGCAACGAAGTATCGTGTCCGATTTATTTAGTTGTGATACTAGCTTAAAAAATATTATTTTAAATTAAAAAATAATTTACTATAATTATCTTATGAGGTTAATAAAATCCAAGTTTAGTATTATCAAACTAGCTATCAATCAGCTAATCAAATACCTTTTTAGTCAAACTAATTGGAGTAGGCTTCATGAATCATTTGCCTCTAATGTCCGATAAACAAAAATAAAAGTAATTACTGAAAAGTTCAATTTTGTAAATTACATTTGCATTAATTTTAGGATAAGACTTGCATATCTCTTATGTATTGGATCATAAAATATGTTTTTTAAAAAATTATTATTTTATCTATGTTTTTTCCCAGTAAAATGTCATAAATGCATCATTTAAGCAAAAAAAAAATTATTTTTAATTGATTCGGTTCATGGGTGAGGCCAATGAATGGTGTAAATAAAGTTATTTTTAATTTAAATTCACACCTTTATAATTTTACAATAAATGACTATAGATTATTTATTAGATCAGTGTTCATAAATATATGAAGATGAAATATATAAACACTCATTTGAAGATAAAATTTGTAAATTTATTCAAAATGGGACATCTTTATAACACAAATATGCTCTTATAGTTTTATAATTTATAATTTTGTTTTTGTGTAGCACTAATCCAAACTTAATGCCATTGTTTTTGTCCTTTCCTTGCCTAGCTGGCTTGGAATCACATTCGTTACAAAATTGTTTCTTCTATATTAAATATTAGTTTTCTTATTTTAATTAAAAGATGATAAATTAAAACACCGTTCCATTAATAATGCTCTCCAAAATCGATATTATATATGAAATTTTAATGATTAATGAGGTCATCAACTGTACTGTGTAACCGTGGTGCATTCATTAATGAAAAATTTACACGTAGCTGACAATTGTGTTTTCAATTTTTACGTGGCAGCTTTCTACTGCCCCGGTCCATGGGTGGGACATGGACCCGGGCATCTCATGTGACGGATCCTTCCAGAATCCAAAACACGCTCGCCCTAAAACCTCCAGACTGCCTAATTTTCCGACTAGAGGCGGCGGGAGCTTTTAAGTCCGTAATAGATTGCGGCAGGAATTATAGCAATAGAGTAGCATAGTCGATGGGGATAATTAAGAGCTGTTTCTCCTTCATAGCAGGAACGGTCTGTGGAGTTTACATTGCTCAAAACTACGATGTTCCTAACGTCAGGAAGCTCGCCACCACTGGCCTCTTCATGGCCAAAATCATCGAAGAGAAGTATCGCAAGCCCAAAAGTAAGAATGACGACGATTAGCTTCGCAACTATCATCAGGTCCTTCACCTTTCGTTTTTACTTTCTGGAAGGAATTACGGATCAATCATACTCAATTTATGATATAGCGAATACAAATTGGAATTGGAGTTGTAATTTGTTTAATTTTTAATGGAATTAACTTTGCAGTGGAATTCTCATACTTATTTTCCGCCTATTGAATTGTTATTTATTGTTTTAGTGAATGTTGCAATTTGATCAAAACTCCTTCAGATTTTCATAGTCACGTATTTGGATTTATTTGATTTGGGGTTTTAGTAGAAAAAATAAAAACTTTCGTATTAGGTAATTATCTGAATTTGTTTGAAAGACATAAGATCAATCAGTTTTTTTGCAATCTCCATATGATTCAAAGAACATTGCAACTGTTAATTATCTATACATGTTGCCTGATTAGAATTTAGAACTTTTCTTTTCAAGGAATGGGGCTCTACCATTATTAGGTTTTTTGCTACTGAGATTTGCTAGATAGTTTGATAGATAAGCAAACCACCTCAGCTGCATGTGTAGGCTGGGGGTGAAACTGCAATATTTGTGTAATAAAACATGCGGATACTGAAAAGATCAAGAAATTCTTATGGCAATTTCGACTAAATTGGGTCCTGAATAATAAAAAATTATAACTTAGGAAGGTGCAACCAGCTATGAATTCTTATACAATTTGGGAACTTGATGGAGCTAGAATATAATTTCTTCATGCTATTTGATGGCTTGAGAGTTGGTTGTCATGCGTTGTGACTTGTGAGAGATAGGATATAAAGGTTTTGATTGTGTTAATTGCCTTTTTTTGTATCCGATGCCTATGTTTTTGGCTATTCCAGATTTGCATTTGCGTAGTGTTTGGGTAGTTGCAGCCTCACTTACGAACTCCTGTGTGTTCACCAGATGCCAGAAACTTTCTTCTGTTTGTTTTAAAGCTTTGGACTATTTATGTTTTGAAAATTTTGTTATGTTATGATGTACTTGTATGAATTTATCCCCACATCTTTTGGAAGATTAGCCTTGAATTTGGTGGAATAGAAAGATCCATGTAGGTCCAATTAATTTGGGATTATGCAATAGGATATTCACACATGGCGTTTCCAATTTGACATTCTTAGTCCAATGGACAGAGACAGCCGTATGAAATAGTTCGATAATTACGATATTTCTTAATAGGCAGGTAAGACAATGAGTGTCTACCCATCGCTATATATGATTTGATTTTGGTTTAGAGCATTTGTTTGTGTTCTTTTTCTTGCAACTGACCATTTTCCCACTTCATGCGATGCTAGTTGGAGTTTTATGATCTTCATTCTCTTAGATGCATGCTTATGAAAGCTGTGCTGACCTTGAAAGACAGAAGATTTGTTTACCGTGACATGGCAATGAGATGATTTCATTTGGGTTGCTTAGTCAATTGTCATTTTGATTAGAGTTTCTGTGGAAGGTTTACAGTGTTTGCCCAGAACACATCAAAATAATAAAAAAAATAACGTGATGAAATGCATATACATGAAGGCGAATCATCATTGAAACTCTGCTAGTGAAATTCTTGTGCTGCAAAAATCCGGCAGCCTGATTCTTCTACCTGTCTTGGCACACACCTTCTTAGCTGCCAATTGGTTTTCCCTTGCCAAGGTTGGTTGATTCATCTACTGAATTAAAAGTTTTTTTTTTTTTTTTTTTTTTTTTTAGAGTTTCTGTGGAAGGTTTACAGTGGCCCAGAACACATCAAATAATTAAAAAATAACGTGATGAATGCATTATACATGAAGGCGAATCATCATTGAACTCTGCTAGTGAAATCTGGATGCTGCCAAAAATCCGGCAGCCTGATTCTTCTACCTGTCTTGGCACACACCCCTTTCTTAGCTGCCAATTTGGTTTTCCCTTGCCAAGGTTCGGTTGATTCATCTTACTGAATTAAAAGTTTCTTTTTTTTTTTTTTTTTTTTTTTGTTCTGGTTAAGTGGATATCAATTATCAAAATTGTAGGTAAGAGTTCTTTTAACTGCAGGAGTTCAAAATCTGAATTGAAAGTCCGTTGTGGATACTGTCTACCTCAAACGTAGCGAGGAAATTCAAGTTAAACTTGTTAGAGAGATATAAGGGAACTGGGAAGCTGACGTGGCAAAAAAAAAGAGATCTCATTGTTGAAAGGTTATCAGATCGTAAAACGAAATGGACGTCTTTTGAAAAGCAAACAACGGGCATACACTTCCTATTGCACACGACTGTAGCTTTTCAAAATCCTCCCCTCCCCTTCTCTCTCTCCCCTCTTGTTTCTTATGAACGGATGCAAGAAATGACTGTGCTTATTTTCTAACAAAGCCAAATTGGTCAAAATACTGACCTTTCTGCAAAGCCATGACAGTAAGCTGTACGATTAAATTGTTCAAATACATTAACGATCCATAGGTTCATTAACCCAGTTTATGTTTCTCAAAAAAAATCTGCACTGCTTCATTTCGCATTGTGATGTCATTCATGTAAAAAGGTTCGGCCCATCAGCATTTGAACATGCACATTGTCAATCTTCAATAAAATTAACCACCGGCAAGCTGAACCGGAAACAGAACAAATGAGAATTAGGAATTAGAGAAAATTCATTAAGTTATCTCAGCCAATTGCTGACTAAAGAGATTATTAAAATAAAATTAATCAGAAAACAAATTGTTACAAGGAACTTCCTATTTCTACCAAATTAAAGTTAAGGAAATGATAGAGGCTGGAAGGTTTCTACTTGTCCGATGCGAATTGTGGCACCTCTCTACATCTACCTGCCCTTCTTTTTCAAAATTTTTTAATTAAGTAATTACTGCTAGGGAACACTGAACAATGTCGAGTTACATGTAAAAAAATTTAAACATGATCTCATCAGTGACATTATGGCATTGGGGCCTGCGGGATCCTACGTTGGGTGAGCACAAAACCGCTAACAATTGAAACCAATAATATATATTTAAAGGTCGGCCAATTTATTTTTTAAATGAAACAAATAAATCAGTTTCGTAGTGGCTGCAAACCAAACAACTAGCATCTAGTTGTGTCTTACAGCAAGGTTTCACTTCACATTAATAATACTCATATAAGTTAATGGAAGCTGAATGTATAATTTTTATTATTAGCCTTTTGCCTCAAAATATTTATTGGGATTTGCACTTTTCTTTTTCATTGGTTAAGCCGAAACGCAGAACTGAAATCAATCAAACCAGGTTTTGGACATTTAGACAAAAATTCCAAATTTTACTCTTACGACGTAATTTACCAATTTTACTGACATCATTTTCTTTGCAAAACTCGTAAACAGTGCACCCCTTTGAAGGAATTTACAAAGAAAGATTAAAATCTCTAATTAGTTAAAAAGATCTCGATATATATTTTAGGCACTGGGTATTATTTAAAACATTAGGAATTATTTAAACCCAATTACTTGCCAATTTAATCCAAAGATGCCATAGAACGGCAATTTTCCATTTGTTTTTCCATTAAACCCCAAAAATCAAAGAAAAGATCAAAGACCTTCTCCCTCATCTCTCTTCTTTT
>NW_023590789.1:9197608-9302608 GCF_014843425.1 Jatropha curcas | reverse complement strand
CCAACCGCCGGTCAAAATTTCTTCGAATATGTTCTTGAATTCATTCGAGACGTAAGCAAAACTCAGATTGGAGAAGAATATGGTCCATGGGTTCCCTTTATTGGAACTATGTTTCTATTTATTTTTGTTTCTAACTGGTCGGGTGCTCTGTTACCTTGGAAAATCATACAATTACCTCATGGAGAGTTAGCCGCACCCACGAATGATATAAATACTACTGTTGCTTTAGCTTTACTCACGTCAGTAGCATATTTCTATGCGGGTCTTTCAAAAAAAGGATTGGGGTATTTCAGTAAATACATTCAACCCACTCCAATTCTTTTACCTATTAACATTTTAGAGGATTTCACAAAACCCTTATCACTTAGTTTTCGACTTTTCGGGAATATATTAGCTGATGAATTAGTAGTTGTTGTTCTTGTTTCTTTAGTACCTTCAGTCGTCCCTATACCTGTCATGTTCCTTGGATTATTTACAAGTGGGATTCAAGCTCTTATTTTTGCAACTTTAGCTGCGGCTTATATAGGCGAATCCATGGAGGGTCATCATTGACTAGTTTTTGTTTTTGAAATAGTCTAGCCCTTTTTTAGCTTAGCTTGGTCCAATCCAATGTATGCGCAACTCAAGATAATCTACTTACTTAGGGACCATAAATATACAAATACGACGATCTAGAGTAATAACAAAAAAGATTACGATATTAGAGAATTGTAATAAAAAAAGGAAAGAGATCTAATTGAAAAGATCTTTTTCCTAAAATTCAGGGTTGGTCCATTTTTTTTATTACTTATATTTATATCATATTTACCTTCGATCAATATTATCCGATCAATATTATCTTTATCTTGATATTGTTTTTGTTTATTCAATTTCAATATTATGAGTCCTAATTAGAATAGGAATTCTTATGGTATCAATTTAGGGTCTATGATTTTAAAAAAGCTGTTCTTTATATAGATATAGAATGATTCCCATTTCAGTCGATTTCTTCATTCAATTCAATGATTGACCAAAAGAAATTTTTTTTTTTTCATAAATAATAAAATAAATTGCATGAACTTAGCTCAATCAAATACTGATATTGATGTTTTATTTGTATGCAATGATTTGGTCTAATGAATTCGTCCATTTAGATTGTATCCATGTGAGATAATGCTAAATAAAAAATAAAAGGAAGAGACGAATTTACATTACAAAAAACGATATAAAAAAAAATGATTAGGAAAAAAAGGGCCTATAAGACAACTTTCTTTTTGTGAATATTTTTCAAAATCAAAAAATTGATTTTAGAATCCGATTGAATCGTAAGATTATGAATAGTTGGTTTACGTTTTGGAAGAAGCGTGTATATGTAATGTTAAGTATTACCCAGTATATATGATATGAGTTAAAAAGATTATATCTAATCCGCCCTACTACTGGAGATTTAGATAAGAGATTCGCAATAAAAATCTTTCCTTCGTTTGTAACTGTGAATGAATATTGAGATAAAAGAGATTAAATTCAAAGAAAAAGAACGAAGAGTTTGAATTCAAAGAATAATTCGGAACCAAGAAAGAAATGGAAAAACAAAAAAATTTGTATTGAAATTCACAAAAACTTTGTGGATAGGACTAAAAAATAGATTCGAAGTAGTTCTGATGATCAATAATAGTATATTTCTATTTCAATGGGTCGAATTTTTAATTACTTCGACTGATGAAAATCTTACGGTACAAACTACAGTTTCCAGCTAAAAGATCTAAATCGTTTGAATCATCAACGTCATCAAAAACAATAAGAACTTTCTTCCGTTGCAGCCTTCTCATAATCCAGTCATCTAAAACTAAAAGAGGTGTGCCTATTTTTAAATTTTCGTCTCCCAGTAGTGAACTAATCATTTTATCCCGTAAAACAATTCTTGTTTCCTTTCGTATCTGTTCCTTCACATTTGAAACAAAGAAGTGGGCATCAAATTTAGCCTTGATTTCGGTAAATACTATACCAGCAAGAGTTGTCTTTCCAATACCAGCCATTCCCCAAATTCCTATTGTCCAATTTCTATCATCTACATCAGTGTCCAATAACAATTTCACTTTCTCCGCACGCCAATCGATTCCAACTAACTTGTCATGGTAACCAGCATTTGAAGGCATATGACTTAATATCTCTGAAACACGATTGACGATTCTCTGAACTAGCATTTGATCATTTCTGATCACAAATGAAGAATAAATAGTAAGCAAAAACTTATATATTTACTAGAATAGAATCAATTAAGTGTTTGGAAAAACTGGGTGGGTAAAACCCATGATTGAAGGAATAGGAGAAAATGAAATAGATTTTTAACAAGAAAATAAAAATAAGTGAGAGTTCAAAGGAGTGGATATCGTGACTAAAAGCCATCTATTCTTTGGAGACAATGCAAAAGGTAAAATCGTTGATATTGGTATAGTAGGTTCTAATCCTTCAATAGAAGATATATGCTTAGTAGAAGGATTACATTAGTCAGATTTGTGATAAAAATAGAAGAGTGATCTTTGAACCCTCTTTATGAAGTTCAGAACATGCATGATAATAAAACTTGTTGGAAAAAGATTTGAGAAGATCTCTCTGATATGCATAACCTATACATATGTTTATATGTTTAGTTTCTATTGATAATTCTAGTTGGTTATGGCATAGAAGACTTGAACATGCGCCGCGAAGATAATAATTAGTCTGTCTATAGTCTATAAGAAAAGAGGAGGAAAAACGTAACCAGATTCTTCGTTTCCTTGGCGTCACTGGGGGTCACTGGCCATCCGCCGGGAGTTTCGGGGTTAATACCGATATTTTAGCAACAAATCCAATAAATCTAAGTGTAGTCCTTGGTGTATTGATCTTTTTTGGAAAGGGAGTGTGTGCGAGTTGTTTATTTCAAGAATAGGCTGGATTCACCCAGTTGTACTTTTTTTCATTATAACTAGGAAAGAAAAGAGTGCATGATCCCGCGAATTACTTCTGAATAAATTTTTAAAATCATATTATAGAACCATAGCATTTCGTGATTCATTGGTACATCGACTTTGATTCTCTATTAACCAATAATCTGGGACCATTAACATGGTTAAGGCCAAACCCGTTTGAAGTTCAGATGCAGCAGGGTACTCTTTCTACTACTATGTTACTAAATACAGAAATATTTTCAAAACAAAAATGTTTTTTCGATATAAAACACTCATGTCGATAAAACGATTTGAGCCCCTTTTTCCAATGCTGAATCGATGACCTATGTATAAAGGGAGAAGAATTCTTTGAATTTGAAGAAAAAAAAGAAACAACTTTGCTGACAAATTACAATTATACATTATACAATTCTAAGTACAATTAGAAATTCCAAATTATATGTAACTTTTTTATTTATTATTTTTTTATTATACTTTTTAGTTTTTTGATATATTTTCTATTTTGGTCAGAAGAATCCTCCGAATATTCTGGTCTTGGATTAGTAATCAGTTTCGATATTTTGGAATATGAATAGAGACGAGAGGGAGAGGGTAAGCTCATTACATTAGAAAAAAAAGATATTGGGAATTAATTCCCAATAAATAAGAAATAATTGAGCGTGAGAGCCAAATGAATCGAAAGGTTCATGTTTGGTTCGGGAAGGGATCATGGAATTTTTGAAATAAAAAAAAATGAATGGAAAGATAATCTACTTTCATTAAGTGATTTATTAGATAATCGAAAAGAGAGGATCTTGAATACTATTCGAAATTCAGAAGAACTACGCGGGGGGGCTATTGAACGGCTGGAAAAGGCCCGGGCCCGCTTACGGAAAGTGAGAAAGAACGAGAAAAATCGAATTTGATTAATTCAACTTCTAAGACTTTAGAAAAATTAGAAAATTACCCAAAACGAACCATTCATTTTGAACAAACAAAGAACGATTAATCAGTCCGACCAACGTTTCCAACAAGCCTTACAAGGAGCTCTAGGAACTTGAAATAGTTCTTTGACCAAAACGAGTTACATTTTACGTACCATCCAATGCAAATCTTGGATTTGGGGCGATTAAAGAAATTCTGATTAGTCCTTCTACGTAGCATTATTCCCCCCCCCCAAAAAAAAAAAAAAAAAAAATGAAGGAATTACTCATGGTAACTTTCGAGCCGACGAGCATTGTAATATTATCCGCGAACGATTGAACAATATAATGGAAGTAAAGATTGTAAATACCGGGCTACTTGTATTCAAGGTAGGCGACGGTATTGCTCGTTTCATGGTCTTCTTGATGAAGTAATGGCAGCGGATTAGTAGGAGTTTGAGAAGAGGGTACAATAGGCATTGCTCTCAATTTGGAATCAAATAATGTTGGTGTTGTATTAATGGGTGATGGTTTGATGATACAAGAGGGAAGTTCTGTAAAAGCAACAGGAAAAATTGCTCAGATACCAGTGAGTGAGGCTTATTTGGGTCGTGTTATAAATGCCCTGGCTAAGCCTATTGACGGTCGGGGTGAAATTTCAGCTTCTGAATCTCGGTTAATTGAATCTCCTGCCCCAGGTATTATTTCGAGACGTTCCGTTTATGAGCCTCTTCAAACAGGACTTATTGCTATTGATTCGATGATCCCTATAGGACGTGGTCAGCGAGAATTAATTATTGGGGATAGACAGACCGGTAAAACAGCAGTAGCCACGGATACGATTCTCAATCAGCAAGGGCAAAATGTAATATGTGTTTATGTAGCTATTGGTCAAAAAGCATCTTCTGTGGCTCAGGTAGTGACCACTTTCCAAGAAAGGGGAGCGATGGAGTACACCATTGTGGTAGCCGAAACGGCGGATTCCCCAGCTACATTACAATACCTCGCTCCTTATACAGGAGCTGCTTTGGCTGAATATTTTATGTATCGTGAACGACACACCTTAATCATTTATGATGATCTTTCCAAGCAAGCACAGGCTTATCGCCAAATGTCTCTTCTATTACGAAGACCGCCGGGTCGTGAAGCTTATCCAGGAGATGTAGATGTTTTTTATTTGCATTCGCGCCTTTTAGAAAGAGCCGCTAAATCAAGTTCTCAGTTAGGTGAAGGAAGTATGACTGCTTTACCAATAGTTGAGACCCAGTCGGGAGACGTTTCGGCGTATATTCCTACTAATGTGATTTCCATTACAGATGGACAAATATTCTTATCCGCCGATCTATTCAATGCTGGAATCAGACCTGCTATTAATGTGGGGATTTCCGTCTCCAGAGTAGGATCGGCGGCTCAAATTAAAGCTATGAAACAAGTCGCTGGTAAATCAAAATTGGAATTGGCCCAATTCGCCGAATTAGAAGCCTTTGCACAATTTGCTTCTGATCTCGATAAAGCTACTCAGAATCAATTGGCACGAGGTCAACGATTACGTGAGTTGCTTAAACAATCCCAATCAGCTCCTCTTACGGTGGCAGAACAGATAAGTACTATTTATACCGGAACGAATGGTTATCTTGATTCATTAGAAATTGGACAAGTAAGGAAATTTCTCGTTGAGTTACGTACTTACTTAAAAACGAATAAACCTCAGTTCCAAGAAATCATATCTTCTACCAAGACATTCACTGAGGAAGCGGAAACGCTTTTGAAAGACGCTATTCAGGACCAAATGGAACGTTTTCGACTTCAGGAACAATTATAAATAGAAAATTCTAACTTAATGGAATATAGAGAAATCGATTCAAAATTGCGTCCAATAGGATTTGAACCTATACCAAAGGTTTAGAAGACCTCTGTCCTATCCATATCTTTTATTTTTATTTATTTCTAATTCTATATTTTATTCATAGTACTTTATAGACTTATTAGGAAATTAGAAGATACTATTAATTAAATATTCTTATTTTTAATTATTCTATAATTATTAATTATCTAAATAATAATTATTCTATAATTAGAATATTAATAAATTAGAAATATATATCTATTAATAAATTAAATTTAAATATAATATAAAATTTAATATAGTTATATATTATTAAAAATTATATTATTATAAATTATATATTAAGATTAAAAATTATTAAAATTTTTAAAAATAAAAATGAAAAAAAAAAAATGAAAATATATAAAATAATATTAAAAATATATAAAATAAATATAGAAATAGAAAATATTATTAAATAGAGAAATATATAATAGAGGAAAATTAATATAGAAATATTCTATATAGGAATTATATATATATATTATGATATTATGTGATGATATTATTATTATGGAAAAAATATTATGGAAAAAAATGCGTCCAATAGGATTGAAACCTATACCAAAGGTTTAGGAAGACCTCTGTCTATCCATTTAGGGACAATGGACGCTTTTCTATTCCAATTTTTCTTTTCTTTTTCTATTTGTATTTGTTCTTCATAATAAAAAAAAAAAAAAAAATGACAAATATTTTTAGGAAAATTCCATATATATATATTTTATTCCCATATATATATATTTTATTAATTATATATATATTATTTATATATATATAATTATATATATTTTTTATTATATAAATATATATTTTATTTTATATATTTTTTATATATTTATTATTTTATTATATTTTATAAATATATTTTATATTATAATTATATATATATATATTATTTTATATATTTCATTTATTATTATTTTTATTATTTTTTTTTTTTTTATTAATTATTATTAATAATTAAATTGAATAATTAATAATTAAATTATGGTAATAAATTAAAATGGATGGATTAATTCTTCTATCTTCTATAATTATTTCTATTTCTATAATTATTTTATTTATTATTATATTTATATTTCTTTAATCTTTATTATTTAATCTTTATTATAATTTATATATTTTAAATATTTATATATTTAAAATTGAATTATTATATTTTAAATTTCTTTAATTATTATTATGATATTTAATTAATTTATATATTAATTAAATATTAATTATTATATTTATTATAATATTAATAATTATATTAATTATATATTTAATATATATTTAGAATATATTATTATATATAAAATATTTAAATATTATTTATATATTTAAATATTTATTATTATAATAAATTTTTATATATAAATTTAGGGAATAAATAGGATCTCTATTTTTAGAGAGTATAGGGTATGAAGCGGATAGCGGGAATCGAACCCGCCATCGCTAGCCTTGGAAGGCTAGGGGTAAGTCGACGTTGATTCATCGATCTTTAATTACGTCTCTAATTCCAAAAACCGAAACAGGAAACTTTGGTTTCATTGCGGCTCCTTTATGAATCTGGAAAATTTTCCAGCTATCCAGCTATAAGGGCGATGCGAAAAAAAAAATTGACCGCATTAACATCTATGTCAAGCTTTTCATGTCTTAAATGTATTCAAACAAGGCGCTTATCTAGATGATCCCTCTAGCAATGAGTGGGATTTTATAATCTTCTCTAGTTACTTCGTTCTCTTATTTCTATTGGAAAAAATCCTTAGGAAAATTTTCATAATTAAAATTATAATATTTAAAGATAATTTTTTGTATAAAATATTTTCATTTGAAAAAATAAAAATATTTAAGTAAAATAAGATTTTATATTATTCTTTAATAAATAATTAATTTTATTGTTACAAATATATTATATATTTTATTTTTTAAAAATTATACAAAAATGATAGAAAATGATATTATTGTAAATAATCAATTGTAAAAATCCAAAACCGTTTACATACAAAATTTCTAAATTCATTTTATACTATTTTATTTTTTTTAATTATAAAAGTTATAAATAAAGTCTATAAAATTAAATTAAAATATAATTTTTTGTTATTATCAACGTGAAGGCATTTTTTCATTTTCTACTTTTTATTTTTATTTTTTTAAAAAATTAATTTATTAAGAAATAAAAAATAAAAATAAAAAAAAACTTTTTCTATAAATAAGCAGAGTTTTTTTTACCCAAGAGAGAAAAGGTTGTATAAGATTCAAAATAACGTTTAAGCGAAACCAGATATATTCGTAAAAACTCAGCATCGAATACACTAATTTTGTACTTGTCCACAACTTATAAATCGGAACCATCCACTGCAAAATTAATATCTCACAACCAATAAGAAAATTACCGTTGTTTCATTCAGTTTCTTCCTCATAATGTCTGGCTATCCCCATCAACCACCCAGTTACGGCTACGGCGCGCCACAGCAACCATACGGCGCCTCTCCATCGCCACCGCAACCTTACGGCGCCGCTCCACCTTACGGTGCGCAACCACCAACTCAGCCTTACGGCGGTCCATCAGCTCCTTACGGGGCTCCCTACGCACACCCTCCAGGCGACAAGCCCCCAAAGGACAAGCCTCACTCCTCTGCTCCGGGCAGCTACCCACCGTCGGCTGCTTATGGTAGCCCATTCGCCTCCCTAATGCCCTCGGCTTTCCCTCCAGGCACGGATCCCAACGTCGTCGCGTGCTTTCAACTCGCCGATCAAGACGGTAGCGGATTTATCGACGATAAGGAGTTGCAGAGAGCTCTATCGACTTATAATCAGAGCTTCAGTTTGAGGACCGTTCATCTTCTCATGTACCACTTCACCAACACCAACACAAGAAAGATCGGTAAGATTTCAAATTTTTTCCCCTTTCATTTCCAGTTTCCCTTTCCATTTCATTTTGGAGCGCGCAATTTAGCATAAAATTGTTACTAGTTTCTAATTTGTGCCGAGTGTTGAGGATAGACTAGAGTAACCAGTATGGCGTCGGACCGTCGGTTGCTTAATTACGCTTGAATTGATGTGGCTTTTGGATTCATCCGAGCATAATACACGTGGAAGCGCCTTATAAATCTCTGATTTTTTTTTTTTTTTATAATTTAAACATTAAGTTCTTTAGTTAGGTCACTAACTCTGGGCCCACTTTGTTCGTATTTATTTTTGACGCGGAGTTTGTTTGAAAAGTCTTTGCTATTTAATATTTACTGATTTGTTTATTTAAACTTTGATTTTGGCTGTAAAAGATTTTAAAATTTGAAAATTTAATTCAGGGCCGAAGGAATTCACTCAAGTGTTTTACAGTCTTCAGAACTGGAGGGTAAGTTTTGGTTTTGAATGATTTTTGTTATTATTTGCCAATTTTTGTATGCATTATTTGATTCCATATGGGATTTTTATATGCAGGCCATTTTTGAAAGATTTGATAGGGATAGGAGTGGCAGGATTGATCCTAACGAGCTGAGGGAGGCACTATTGAGTTTAGGATTTGCTGTTTCGCCTGTCGTCTTGGATTTGCTCGTCTCTAAGTTTGATAAAACTGGAGGGAAAGCCAGGGCCATCGAATATGACAATTTCATTGAGTATGTCTCTTTTCATTTGATCAATATTCGGGATTTTTAAACATTGGGAATTATGATTATTATTATTAATACTATTTAATTTTAATGTGCATACCAAGCTAATTTTTTGTTTTTCTTTTTTTTGTTCTCTCTCCCTTGTAAACCCAGGTGCTGTCTTACTGTCAAGGTGAGCTCTTTACTTTAGTATTACTACTTTCTTTTGCATTTATTGGATGCATGGTTAAGTGGCTGTGCCTTTTCATTTATGATTAGCTAAATTGCATGAAGTTATATGCAACTCAACTTGAGATTATTCTGCACGATGAATGCCTCAGTGAACTCTAGCATGGTATAAAAATAACGGGAGTTGTAAATTTTTGATTTTTTTCCATGACATTTTGTGCAAGTGCGGTATTAATATATAAGAAATCCCTTAATATATAATGTCTTCTTCTCTAGCCATTGGCTTGACCACAGATTCAAATCCAGTTTCCATTCTGGTTTCTTGGGAAGAGCACTGGTGTTTGTAGATTGTAATTTAAGAAAGTATTTTAAAATTAAGGCTGCTTGTAATATTGCATTTTCATAAAAAAATTGTTTCTATGCTTTATTTTAACAACAGAATGAGAAAAAAAATTTTGGGTTATCTAGAATTGTCGCGTTTATACAACAATTTCAATGTTTGAATTAAGATTAAGAGTTTATACTCTAAGACTTATCTGATCTTATCAATGCTAGTTCTTACTGTTCATATGTTATGATATGAATATACCACACCAATTAATTATGTATGGATGATGAGATTCCATTGACACAGAGCCAATTTCAATAGACTTATTGGAGGGTGTTCTGCATTTTAATGTTCATGACAATTTCCTTTCAGGGGCTGACTGAGAAATTCAAGGAGAAAGACGCTACATACTCTGGTTCAGCAACTTTCACTTATGAGGCTTTCATGTTAACTGTTTTGCCATTCCTCATAGCGTAGGATGAAAATCGAAAGTTCAACAGTTTGGACTCTGAATTTTATGTATTTCTTCAGTGCTTTTGCAGATAGTTCTCCTCCCTTGTTCATTTCCATTCACTTCTTGTATAAATAAGTATTTGTAGTTTTGTTGTAAACTTCTTAAGAGCTTAAAGAATATTTTAGTATGTTGATATATTTCTGTATTTTATGTTAATGAAAGCCGTGTAATTGGTACAACATTAATATCTAAGTCATCTGTCACCTGAAATGAAAAAATTTGCAACCAAAAAAAAAAAAAAAAAAAAAAAAAACATTTTATATCTAAGTCATCTGTCACCTGAAATGAAAAAAATTTGCTGCAAACCAAAAAAAAAAAAAAAAAAAAAAGAATTGTGATGAAAAAAAAGAAAAATTCAAATTCCAATCGAAGTAATTGCTATATATTACATTATTCAAAATATGAGTAAGAGAATACTAGAAAATAACAGCTCGCGCTTAATAAATTCAAAATTTTCATAGAAAAAAAAAAAAAAAAAAAAAAAAAGAATTGTGCATTGAAAAAGAAAATTCAAATTCCAATTCGAAGTAATTGCTATATATACATTATTCAAAATATGAGTAAGAGAAATACTAGAAAATAACAAGCTCTCGCTTATAAATTCAATTTCATAGAAATTGAGTTATTTGGTCCTCTCTTTATTTATGTAATTTTTCGTTCTTATAGACTTAGGTTGAAGCACCATTCGCATTTGGTCTGTACATGTAAACTGGTCTTCCATCTAATGGCTGAGACGGTCTAGCATTTGCCTCAAATCCCTAATATGGAACATCAGCAAAAAGCAAAAACTTATTTACTAATAATGCTTTTCTGGTACAAATTTTCGTTTTTTATTTAATGTCTAAGAAGGAAGTTACTAAAAAAGCATGGAATGTTGAATTCATATAAAATAAGATATTTGAAAAAAAAAATTTTTGATATTTTAAAATCATTTCCTAAAAAAAATACTTTTTCTTAAGAAATTAAATTTTGTATAAAAATGTTGTTATAAATATTTTTAGTTTTGAACAACAATCAAAACATGAAAATACTTATGAAAGAGTAATATGGTTGCATACATCATGAACAGCATCCCTCAGTGCTTTCACTTGCTCCCTTGAAACTGTCCTCACCTATCAAAACAAAAATGGTATTTTACTTCAGTAGAGGATTTAAAAAATCCAACATGGAAATTATAAATAAATAAATAAATAAATAAATTATCACCTTCTTGACTATTGTCCAAATAACCCCCTCAGTGCATGGAGGAGTAGTAAGAGAACCATTATATCTATAATACTTTCTGCTCCCAAACCTGATATTTCCTGGGTTCACAATTCCCAAATCTATTTCTTCTTTTTCCACTGTTCTTTTTATGTGTTGGAATAACTGAGAAATGGAATAACGTTAGTCTATAAATTAAAACTACTAAAATCTAAATGAAATTAAGTTCGAGTTTTACTCATGAACTATATGCTCGAGTTTAAAAAACTAAGCTCGAGTTTAGAACGTTTTATTGTAAATGAACTTCATCTCTACTCATTCATAGTTTATAATTTAAAAAAAAAAAAAAAATTGAGGCTTATTTATAATTTGATCCTGGAGATTCAAACTCGTTTACAAGCTTGTTAGCTTGAAAGTGAACTCGTGAGTTTGAGCTTGAAAAGCAGGCTTATTGAGTTCGAACTTGAATGAATCTTTTTTTGAAGCTAAATTTTGAATAATTCACGAGTGCCTTGCCTTGAATCAACTATTGTACATTCTCATGTATTATAATGTACACAATACCTTGGAAAGGAAAGGATCATGGCGGCCGTATTTGTAAACAATTCCAATAACAGCAATCTTTCCTTCAGAGCTCTCGTGAACCAAGTGAATCTCCAATTCATACCTATAAACACAAAATGGAGATTTTAGAACACTTTTATAAGGGAGAAAAAGAATATATTACGAAGAAACCAAACCTTGAACCATTGAAAGTGTGCTCTGAAGGAGAATGCCAATGGCATTGTTGCAATTTGTAATCAGTACCATTGATCTTAATTTTCCCTGCATCTCCTTTCCATATCACCTGCTCAAAATAGTCGTTTAGATACAAGTGGTTTTAAGAATATCGAGAAGTAGCTAATAAATTTTTTCTTATTTTATTTTAATTTTATAAAAAATAATTTAATCAAATTAATAAATATTTTATTATAATTTAAAAGAATTAATCGTTTTTTTTAATAACCATGCATGAGAGAGCAAGTGAATTAAGTTTAATCACCGCAATGTCATGTCCCCTGTTCTTTACACTTGCAGGAGCTGGCTTGTAACATCTATGCAATTTCCCTAATTTACTTGAAGTTTGTACCCTTTTATTTAAAAGGTCAATAGGAGACTGCAATTTTCCATTATTACAAACTTGCCACTCTGGCTCAATATTACCCCAGTGCTTCGGCCCTTTTCCAGTATCTTCATCGTATGTAAATGGGCTCTCATCACCTGTTCATTTAAAAAAAAAAAAAAAATTCATTGAACAATATTTATTTTATTTTAAGTAATGCTTAATCTTTTAAATGACTAAGTCAATTAGATTCCACTAAAGCAAGAAAGTGGAATCTTCTTTGACCAAAGTTAAAAAATAGATTTGGCCAAGTAATTAACTTGGGATAAATTAAATAAAAAATGTTAAATTTCCTTTTTAAAAAGGAAATAAGATTTAGATTCACTTAGTACAACATTAAAAATTAAGCAAAGAATCCAATGCATGGTTTTATTCTATAGTACAATGCAGGTCTGAAGTTTTAAAGGTGATAAAGAGCAAAAAAATATGAGTGGGAGCCTCAAATTCAAATCCGTTATTTTTCACCAATTTAATGAGCCGAGCCAAGAGAGAGCTATCTTTATTGTGTAGCATATAGTGTTATTTCAGTTCATAAAATCCTCCGTGAATTATAAAAAGAGCAAAGAATAGGATAAAAAAGAAATTGTAATACCTATTCCAGACGGGTAAAAACATTGTCACTATTTGCTTATGTAAAGAAACAGACAACCCTCTAGACCAATTTAAAGAGGAGACAATTGTCTGAAAAATACTGAATCTGCTCTTTTCTCTTTTTTCCACATATATGTGCATGCATTTTAAAAATGCAGAAATCAATAATGCAAATTTTACAAAATTTTGTTAAATTCACTATTATCATATTTATACATATTGTTTTGAAGGGTAATACTATTTAAATATAATTAGCATAAAAAGAGAATGCATAAAAGCTGGAGGGACAGGAACTAAACCAATTCGCTGATTTATTAAACAAAATATAAAGATATTTAATTCACTCTTACAAAAATTTATGAATCTTTTTTTTTTAATGGAACTGTTATTTAACAATTATTAAAATAAAAAATCATCTCATCCTGAATAAAAGCTGGAGGGATAGGATCACATTCCAGCCACCTGAGCTAGCAAATAGGCATACTGATTCCTTGATTTCTTAGAGAAAGAAAAAAAAAAAAAAGCAAATACAAAAACAACAGCGAAATACCAAGTGCACAGCTAAAGCTAATCAACTAGCCAATATATCATATATAATATCATATGATTTTCAAACAAAAAAATCATATACAATATCAGATAAAAATTGAAAAAAAAAAGTTTCAAAAATGACATTAGAATTGAAAGTAATTACAAAAACATTTCAAGAGATATTTCAAAACCCAGATTTGATTAATGGTTAACTTCTGCAATTAAATGACTCCCTAATGAGAAAGTATATGCATGTATAATGTGCAGAAGAGGGAGAGAGAGAGAGAGAGAGACAGAGAGCATACCAACTTCAGACTCGAAAGCAATGGAGATAATGGCCAATGAGCAGAGAAGAAGAGAAAGAAGAAAGCGAGAAGCCATTTTTAAACACCTTATTTGATGCTCGAAATGGGTAATTTACAGAGACATTCTCATTCTCGTATTTATAAGGTAAGTGACAATTCCGCTTAGTTGTTGATGGGGTGCGTTGATTGGTATCACGCGCTTTTGTCAAGCGCGTGAAACGGATTTTCCATAACGGTTTTAGAACGGGGGTTTTTATTAATTGTAATAATTATTGGTGAAATTTATTTATTTATTATTAATTAGGTGTATTTCTAAAACAAATGGGTAAAAATATACTACTCCACCAGTTTATTTTTATCTTAAAAGGACAGATGGAAGAGTAAAATGGGTCGGGTATTGTCGGGTATTGTATTTGCTCCAACTCAATTATATAGGTTTTTTTGGGTGAAAAAATAGATAACAAAAATTAATTATTATATAATCTATCTATCTATAATATCTATAATTTATAATTATATCTATAATCTACTAGGTTTATTAATTGATAAAAATATCATTAAAGATATTAATTTAATTAGTTGAAAAATAAAAATAATTTAATTTTGATTGATCATATAAATTTTCTATTTAAAAGTATTATATATTATATAATGTGTATATTAAATACAAGAATATAATAAAGATTTTAATTTTATTGATAAAAAAAGCATTCTTTAATTGAATAAACTAATAGATTAAAATACATTCCTAGACTAATTAAAATACATTTCTTAAAAGAATTATTCCTTGATTAAATTTAATTAAATTGACTTGTAATTAAAATATTTTATTATTATTAGCTTTTTATAATTGATAATTAAAACAGTTTATCGTTAATAACTATTTTTACAACTTAGATGTACGTATAATATCTCATCAAAACTAATCAAATACACTGATTTGGAGAGAATCCATTCATATTCTTCATTAAAAGAAAAATTAAATTATTAAAATAAATACTAATGATTCATACGGTTATTTGGAACTCAAATTAGGAAATACTAGTAATTAATAATAATAGACTTATTTTGATATTGCTATTTATTTGTACAGTTTTAATTTCGTTTGGGAATTTTTTCACAATTGAAAATTTTTAATTACCGTAAACTGTTTAACTATATTTTTATATTTATATCGATGTCTACGTCTATAACTATCGATATAAACATATAAAAATCTAACTAAATTTGTTTATGTGGCATGATATTATGAAACTTATTTGGAGATGTAGATTTTTACTTCTGTTTAAAATTTTTAACATATCGATTTTATTATCTAAATCGAAGAAATCAAATTATAAAATTTTTTATTTTCTTTTTTCAATAATTAATAACTATATAATAATTTTATTTCATTAATAAAAAACTCACTCTTTTCTTTATTTTGCAATAATTAATAATCCAAATAATAAATTTTCTACATTAATAATAGAACACTAATTAGGCTTTGCAATAATTAGTAATCACACTATAAATTGACGTAACATTTTGTTATTTTATAATTTAATTCTCCTCTAATTTTTTTAAAAATCTTAATTATCTTTTGAGTATTTTGTATATAAGTATACTAGCTGCATCTACTAAATTCATTATACAAATTTTTGTTTTCTTTTTCATGTTCAATATATTTTTAGTTAGTGATAAATATTTAATACCTTGAGCAAAAGACACTAATGATTAACCATTAGTAAAGTTTTTTTTTAGGTAATTTTATGATTTGAGTAATTGTTTTAATTTATAAAATAAATATTTATATTTATTGTTTTAGTTTAGCTAAGAAAGTAAATTTATTATTTTTAATTTATTAATGTAGAATTCATTTATCATTTTTTGAATTTACAGAAAATTTTGGATCATTAGTTTTTGTCATTTTTATCCTTTTATCCTTTGGATTAGTAGAAAATTTTGAATTTATAGAAAAATTCTTTTATCCTTTTCACAAACAGCAAAACCCACAACTATCCATCTCTGCAACTAAAGAAGTAGAGTCAATGAAACTCTTTTCTAATCTTCCTTTTTTTTTTTTTTTTCCCCAAATCTTTATCTATATCAATCTATTTTTTTTATTTGAGTTTTCTTTTCCCCCATGGCTAGTGTTAATCAATACTAAGACAAAACTCTGTGTTTAAACGATATTGTTTATTAATCTTCTTTTTTACATATGTGTTATTATTTATGTCGAATCCATCTAGTAATATTATTAAGACGATGTTAGATAATTACAATACAACTTTAAAACATAACTTTGGAAGAGCAATCTATATTAGAAGATGGTTAATCAAAGTGATTTCCCTTAGTTTTTTTTTTTTTCCTTTTAGTTTTTTCGAATTTGTTGCTTTTCTCGGATCATATTATTGTAATTTTTTGGATTTTCTTTTGGGTAATTGTTTTTTGACGTTTTTGTTACTTTTGTTAGATTGGATCCTTTATGAGAAATATATATTTACAAATTCTATGACGATTATTAATAGAAATATTGGGTTTTGCTGACTAATTCTTTGTATTTTATGAATTTCAATTTGCATATGAGAAGAAAATTTGAGATATATGCTGAAAGAAACAACCGCATGAAGCGGAAAAAAAAAATATACATATAGTTGTATATGATTTTGACCGTACGACTTTCACCCATGTTTTCTAACCTAAAATGAATTAAATTGGACTATTTTGTATGAGTTGCTGCTGAAATTGACCCAAAAGGTAAAATACGAGCTTTTTACTTTTTGTATACAATTTAGGGTCTAAATTGATTTTTATTCCTATAAAATATAGATTTGGCCAAGTAATTAACTCTAGTAAATTAAATTAAAAAGTTCAAAAAGAAATATAGATATATTTGTGTTTAGTTCCCTTTTCAAAAGGAATAAAGATTTACTTAGTGAAGCTTTTAGAAATTAAGCAAAGAATCAAATGCATGGTTTTATTCTATAGCACAGTGTAGATCTGAAGTTGTAAAGGAATAAAAAGCAAAAAAAAAAAAAAAAATTTAAAAAAAGTTCAAAAATATAGATATATTTGTGTTTAGTTCCCTTTTCAAAAAGGAATAAAGATTTACTTAGTGAAGCTTTTAAGGGGGGAAAAATTTTAAGCAAAGGAATCAAATGCATGTTTTATTCTATTAGCACAGTGTAGAATCTTGAAGTTGTAAAGGAATTAAAAAGCAAAAAAAAAAAAAAAAAGATAAAAAAAAAAAGAAATTGTGAAGGAATAAAAAGCAAAAAGAAAAAAAAGAAAAAAAAAAAAAAAAAAGAAATGTGGAAATCTTTTCGGATGTATAATTGAAGCATAAAACACTATTGCTTATATAAAGAACAAAGACAATCAAAAAAAAAAAAAAAAAGATAAAAAAAAAAGAAATTGTGAAGGAATAAAAAGCAAAAAGAAAAAAAAGAAAAAAAAAAAAAAAGAAATTGTGAAATCTTTTCGGATGTATAATTGAAGCATTAAACACTATTTGCTTATATAAAGAACAAGACAATCCTTTAGACCAATTTAAAGAAGTTATTAGGATATTTTTTGGTGTATTAGTTATTAAAATATTTTTAACATATAATATAAGTTTAATTTGAAGTACTTTAGTACTCTTATAATTTGTAAAACTTATGTTTTTATTATTTAATTTGAACTATTTATGAATCAAAACTATTAAATGATACGTGTGTTTTGGTGAAAAAATATTTTTAATAAACAAATATTTTTTTATTGAAACCAATGCTTTCTCACATGTATCTTTTGTTGATTAGTGGTCATATCTCATATTTGCACTAAAATCATCAAATGAATTGTGTTTGAGTAAAAAGGTCATTTGACAATTTAAAATTTTTATTTTGTATTGAAACTACCAGTTAAATTGATGGTTTCAATACAATATAAAAATTATTGTTTATTCATATAATTATTTTTTGCTGACAGTTTGTCAGTACGAGTTACTTCTCCTATTGCATTGAAATCGCCAATTGAATTGGTGGTTTTAGTGCAACACACTCTTTCTATAGCAAGACAAATATTATATTGATAAATAATTTTGATTTGACATTAGATTGAGAAATAGTTTTTTGAAGAATATTATTTTTGTCAAAAATCTAACGGAATGACAAAATAATTGGACAAGGAATGACAAAATAATTGGACAAAATTGATATACAAGGATAAAATAATATATTTTAAAAAATATAGGAACAAAGTAGTTAATTTTGACATAATATGGGGTAATTTCATAATTTTCCCACAAAATATTTATTTCAAATTTGGCATAGCTTAAAATTGGATCCAATTGATTACAATTAAAACGTGAGGGGTCAAAATGACATTTTAATTTTAACTTTTGTATTGGATGTAAATTTTAAGTTTTTTGAAGAGGTGATGGACAGATTGGATATTTATTCCTAATTCGTCTAATCTGAAAACTACATAAATCCCAAAAAAACCCTACTCCTTGCCCTTTCTTTTCTTTTCCAATTCTCGAAGTAAAAGAAACACCACCACCACCTCCACAACCTCCAGCAGCGGCAACCATGGCTAACTATGATCTGACACCAAGAATGGCGCCTCATCTTGACCGGCACTTGGTGTTTCCTCTACTGGAGTTTCTCCAAGAACGGCAGCTATATCCAGAGGACCAGATCTTCAAATCGAAAATTGAGCTCTTGAACAAAACAAACATGGTCGATTACGCCATGGACATCCACAAGAGCCTCTACCATACCGAAGACGTCCCTCAAGGTAACCTAAACTTACTCTTAGGCTTAACTTACTATATTGCATGTATACTTATTTAATGTGTTCGAGAGGGCTTCGTTTAGATATGGTGGAGAGAAGGGCGGAGGTTGTGGCCAGATTGAAGGCCCTCGAGGAAGGTGCGGCGCCGTTAGTAGCGTTTTTGCAGAATGCGAGCGCAGTGCAGGAGTTGAGGGCGGATAAGCAGTACAATCTTCAGATGCTTAATGACCGTTATCAGGTTTGCTATATTGATTTTTTTTTTTTTTTTTTTGCTTTGCATAATTTTATGATTTTGTTTTGTGGTTATTTGATAGGTAATGATTTTTTTTTTTTACTTTGTTGTTTTATGTTTTTATTTGTTATTTTAATTATTGTCTTCTATTATTGGTATCGAAAGCCATTGCCAAATTTCAAAAGTTTTCTTTTTTAGGCTCAATATTGTATATGTTATCCCAATGATAAATATCCAGTTTCTTCATCTTGTTCTATACTCGAATGCCTTCTTTATAGTATGAGTCATTATCAGATCCGTTGGCTGCATAGTATTGTTTTCGTTTGAGGGGTGGGCTTGGTTAGAGATTTATTTTTCTTCAACTCATCAAATGATGGTGTGGTTCATTGCCAGATTGGTACAGAGCAGATTGAGGCGCTATATCAGTATGCCAAATTTCAGTTTGAATGTGGAAACTACTCTGGTGCAGCTGACTACCTTTACCAGTACAGGGCCTTGTGCACTAACAGTGAAAGGAGTCTCAGTGCATTGTGGGGGAAGTTGGCTGCTGAGATTCTGATGCAAAACTGGGATATTGCTCTTGAAGAACTGAATCGTTTGAAAGAAATAATTGATTCAAAGGTAGTGTATCTACTTTTGCCCTTCTTATGTGATGTGCTACTTCTATTTCTTTTAAAATAATGATGTTGACTGGCTGCGATTTTTGTTTCAGAGTTTCTCATCACCATTGAATCAAATGCAAAGTCGAATATGGTTGATGCATTGGAGCCTTTTCATCTTTTTCAATCATGACAATGGAAGAACACAGATTATTGACTTGTTCAATCAAGACAAGTATGTATATCTCTTCTTTTCTCTTTATACTAGTATTTGCTGAATTTCTGTCTTAGTTTGTCCAATAAGCCTTTTATCGTCCTTTTGCAAGTGCCTTAGAGTCCCTTTTTTTAGCCTTTTTTGGAATGGTATGGGTTTTGATCTTCTTATTTAGTTGGAAAAATCTTGCATATATGTACTGTTCAATTGCAACTAAATGGTACTGCTTCTGTAGGTTACTTAGTCAATAGATTTGCTGGACGTAGATATTATATATTGTCACTACATAAATAGGTTGCAAATTTTAGGATACGGATGTTAGGTTCTTGCTGTTGGTATGTGGTGCCTAACGTATGATGGACTGACTAATTGGATATCCAGTATTACTGGATTTGTGTGTGCCCTGTACACATAGAGGAACAAATGCAATTATAACATTTCATAATTGTTTATCTTTTCTGCTTATATTAGATGGGTCAGATATGATAACTCAAATATGTATTTGAATGTTTTATGGGGGGTACTTAATGTAACTATATTATGCATTGTCTGCCTTATTTTATGGACAAACTTATTTAAGCTACAGTGAGATGTTAAGCAAGATCTCATGGCACTTCAACTAAATTATGTTTTCTTCTCTTTGAATCTTGTGCAGTCTTACTTTTGTTACTTTTGCCTTTAAATAATGTATGTATATATTTTTTTGCTATTATTCTTTTTCAGGTACCTCAATGCCATTCAAACCAATGCTCCTCATCTTTTGAGGTACCTAGCAACTGCATTCATTGTCAACAAAAGGAGAAGGCCTCAATTCAAAGACTTTATAAAGGTCATACAGCAAGAGCAGCATTCGTACAAAGATCCCATCACAGAGTTTTTAGCATGTGTCTATGTTAATTATGACTTTGATGGGGCACAAAAGAAGATGAGGGAATGTGAAGAAGTAAGCTTCTCATACATCTGATTGCTTTGCTGATACTTTGAGCTCACTGTGTTTACTGATGGTTTACCAGTTATCTTTCGGTATCCCTTGTATTATCTCTCTTTTACAAAGTTCTAAAGGGTGAGGCAAATGAGAGGAGTTAGGGGTGTGATCCAATCGAGTCAGACAGAGTCAAGGCAATATGATGCACTACTTAAACTCAACTAAGAACCTCTACTCAGTTAAACTTTGAGATATTACAATTCAACTTAACTCGATTATCATTGAAACTTCAAGTTCAACTAATCTTGAATTAAAGCTCAAATAAACCCGAGTGATCTCAAAGATGAAATATGTGTATGATGTAGGATATATTTGAAATTATATAAGAAAATCAGATATTTAAACTTGCAAGCTTATATAGTTCAAATTTAAACATTTTGGTAAAAGAGTCTGAGTTGACTTGTTTACTCTAATAAAAATGAGAAGTGGTGATCAGCATTTCTGGGATATTTTGGTTGCATGCTTTTGGTGCAGAGTTGTTTCCATATGGTATTTGTCCCCCTCCTTTCATTCTCTCTTTTTTTATTTTTTTGGCTGGGGATTGGCGAATGGTGGTGGTGGGTTAGACGGGAGTGAAGTTCTGGCTGCTGCAAGTGGGAGATGGTTCTGAGCTTGTCTGAATGAAGAATTATTTCTGTATTGTATGCCTTAGCCTAACTAACTTGCTACTGGTTGTAGGTGATTTTAAATGATCCATTCCTTGGCAAAAGAGTTGAAGATAGCAACTTTTCTACTGTGCCCCTTAGAGATGAGTTTCTGGAAAATGCCCGCCTATTCATCTTTGAAACTTATTGCCGTATACATCAGCGTATTGACATGGGGTAAGTGCGGATTATAGACTTGATTTATTTGACACTGAAGAGCCTCTTTTGGGGGGATGTTTTATTTAATTTCATTGAATTGATGTGCTTTCTTTCATTTTTGCTAATGTATACATTCAAATGTGGTGGTTTTTTCAAACGAAGCTTATTGTTCGTCATGTAACATTGAGAAATGTTCCTGTAAAACATGCTTTTCTCTTTGAAGTAATTATTGAAGTAATCTTCACAAATGCAAACAACTATATTTCAATATCTAATTAGACTGTGAATACAAAGTGTAATTTTTTTTTAAATAAGATATCCAGCGATAGAAATTTGTGACAAAACCTAGCTAATTAATCCCTTTTCTTTTTCACTTTAATTTTTAATTGTTTTACTTGTGTTTGATGAGTTGATGCAATCAGACCTACAATTTTAAACGTGTGACCTTTGCTGTAATTTTGTTTCTTAGTGGATATAGTTGTTTATCTATGCTATTATGTTGACAATAATTTATATCCCATGAAGAGGCTTGAGAAATGAAGTTCTCTACAACCTCATTTGAGAATTGGGGTCAGTCAATGTTTGGATGATTTAGAGCTTAACTAGAGCCTCAACAATGTTTGGAAAATGGAACATTTTGCGCCACACATTAAGTTTTAATGCTTCCTTTTCATTATTCTGCTAATTCAAACTAATTTGCTGTTCATGGCAGAGTCCTTGCCGAGAAATTGAATCTGAATTATGATGAGGCTGAGAGATGGATTGTAAATCTTATTAGAAACTCAAAGCTTGATGCTAAGATCGATTCAGAATCAGGAACTGTCGTCATGGAGCCAAATCATCCCAATGTGTAAGATTACAGATGCATATAGATAAATTGACAGTTCTTATTCTTCTTTTCATCTACTCGGTGTTCATATGCTTGGTCTTCTTGTGCTCAATTTTCATACATCTGCTGTCAATTTTAAAATTTTTTTTTACATCGGTTCCCATTTGTTTATATGCGAAAGCACCGTTTTAAAAATTTTCCCATTCCATTCCAGGTATGAGCAGTTGATAGATCACACCAAGGCACTGTCGGGCCGTACTTACAAGTTAGTCAATCAGCTTCTAGAGCATGCACAGGCTGCTCGATGAAATTCTTAGTGCAGTTCTCGAGATTTATTGTCATTTTTCAGTATCTGGAATTTTGTTTCTCGTTTAAAAGATCAGATTCAAACTATAGAAAATTGTACTGATCATCTTTTCCGGATAAGTTATCTAATTATAGGTTGAGAAATTAAGTTAAGAGTATGAGAAAGACATTTTATATTCAAATTTTTAATATTGCTTTAAGAGTGATTGTGGTGGAAATTGAATTTGTTGTGTAATTACATTTTTTAATAATTTGTTTCAATTAGAGGTGAGCATTGAATAATCGGATCTAACCGAATTTAATTTTCTAAACAGCCGAAATTTTTAACACTTGAAGTACTAATTGCAACAATCTAAATTTAATAATAAATAAAATATGATCAAAATTGAATATTTTAGTTCCAGTAGATGTTTAAATGTTACCAATTAATTTTTTGTAATTCATTATTAATATAAAACATAACTTTAATGACATTATAAGTGTGAAATAATTTACGTTCTCAAAAAAAAAAAAAAAAAAAAAAATATGATTCAAAATAATTGAATATTTTTAGTTTCCAGTAGATGTTTAAATGCTTACCAATTAATTTTTTGTAATTCATATTAATATAAAACATAACTTTAATGACATTAGTAAGTTGTGAAATAATTTACTTCTTCAAAAAAAAAAAAGAAAAAAAACTATTAAATGATTTACAATGTGTTATATTAATAGAAATATGTCAAAGATTACTACATTAATAAAAATTATATTTGTAATAATTAAAAAAAAAAAAAAAAAAAAAAACTATTAAATGATTTACAATGTGTTATATTAATAGAAATATGTCAAAGATACTACATTAATAAAAATTATATTGTATATAATTAACAAATATTATTTTTTTGGCGTCAGTCAAACTGACAATTTATTCTATTTTAATTTTCTATTTAACCAATAATAATAAAAAAAAAAACCAAAATAGCTAACGAAATGAAATAAAGCAAACAGGCTGTATACAACAGGCAAAACTTCAAAAATAATAATTTAAAAATAATTCTGCATTCCTTATTTCCTTTATCACATAATTCAGTTTTCCATGCACAGCAAACAGGCTGCTGCAAGGCTAGAAGTTTATGACATTGAAACATACAATTCCTTTTCAGTAACAAGTGTATGACATTTCTAAACAATTTCATTTCAGGTATCTTCTTCTATGTTTCTGTGCAAGTTGGAAGTACAGCCAAAAAACCCCAACTTCTCTCCATGATTATGATCGTCTAAGATTTGGCACAAATGCGTATTTCAGACCAGATTTCCCATACAAACTTGTCTTTCATGACCCAGAACGGTTCTCTCACATCTGTTTTTCCTTGACCGACTTCTAAGTTTAAAGAATCTTCCTTGTTAAATTAGCCAAGTTGTAAAGAATATTAGATTTCCAATATCCAGATTTGGTTGGAGCAAAAGAATCTTAGACAAATGGTAGTCTCATGCCATTTTATCCCTCCTGAGGCCTCAATACCAAATAAAGTTAGTTTTCATATAAACCTCTGGATTTTCATGCGCTTCTTACCAACGAGAACGTGAATGACCATATGTCTTCCAATTATCCTGCCAATTTCGACGTTGGTCACTCCTCCCATATGAATAGCTGTGAGCATCTGATGTTCTTCTGAGAGGGTGGCTTCCATTTTGTTCCTTTGATGCCTTTCTAATTTCCTCATCAAGATCATATTGTGACCGCTGTTAATGGAAAACGGATTATCAAAATGATTCAACTTACAAATTGAAAAGTAAAATATAATTAGCAGGAAGTAAAAAAAAGTTATTCACAAAAAAATTACAGAATGAGATTAGAGTGTGCTGCTCCTGTAGTTGAGATTTGAACTCAACCAGTTGGAGGTGATAATCAAAACCTCATTCGAAGAATAAGATAAATTCTTATCATATGGGACTTGGAATAACTTGAAGTTGAACCCTTGGACTGAAGGTAATACTATAAATCAAAAAGATAGCTAGAATAGATAAGGTGTTCAGATAAGTGCTAGAGGAGATGCCCTAGAAGCTATTAGGGGAAAGAGTCCAAGGTCTTCTCAACTCACATTAAGTTTCTCACATAACCAAGGTGGGATATTGAGACTTTAAAAATTCCACCCCACTTTCACAGCCAGTCCTTGGCAACTCTCTCTGTTGACACTGGCCTAGCTACACAGCCCTACCATGAATCCACTAGCAATATTAACTCTTCCCATAAGTAGTTGTGCCCAAGAATCGAGCTGTGCCTACAGAGATAGCTCTGCCACCAACAGTTGATTCAAAATAACTAGCCCATACATGAGGGGAGAAAAGTGTTCCTAACCATATAAAGCTCATTATACCAATGTAGGATCTAGGAATTAAAGCAAGCGTATAGGCTTTCAAAGTCATGAAGACAGCCAAGTGCCAGTCCTTCGTGTTTCTAATACTTGATCGTGAACAGCGATTCAATTGATGTTAACAAAAGATTTCTTGGTTTAGTTCTCCACCTTAATGACAGAAAACAGGATTGATCAAATTTTATTGAGTCTGATGCATAGTAACATCTCGAGTAATTATATAACAAGCTGGCTTGTTACAGCATATCCTGTCATCTCAAAGCCATCTTATGTGTGCATCCAATTAATGTGCTACCATCAATGAAAGATATATCTTCTTCCTCAGATGCAACAAGCAATTTCTTAAAGGTAGTACGATTTAACATCATCCCTTTTAGTTATATATAAGACAATAAGGTACTGAAAAGGAAAAAGGAAGAAGAAAGCTAAAAACACGTAGAGCGCGCCCACATATACATTCTTGGCCCCTAATTCATCTAAATGAGCTTTAAAGACTACGATGCCAGTCGCATGCCCCCTTATCTGCCAGAATTACACCCACAAAAACAAAATATGCAAATGCATGTGCAAAACCACACGCACAATCAACACGTACACACAGAGCTAGATTATATCAACATAAGTAACAGTGGCTGAAGATGAGTAGAATTGGGAAAAGGGCGAGTTGCAGTGGGTGCCTAAAAAATTACCCACCCCTTACCCACGCCAGTTCAGTGCATGGCAGGGGAAATTGCCATTTCTAAGTTAATTAGATCTCAGATCAGCATATGAGGTTTAAAGTAAAAGAGAGAAAATTGGTTAATAGCAACTGCTAACCAAATATAGAGCAAAATGGTGAACTAAAATCTAACAAAGTGGAAATAGCACGGATAACTTACCTTTGTGGCATCTGAAAGAACAGCATAAGCTTCTCCTATCATTTTAAATAACCTGTCAGCATCTTTGTGCACCTCCTGAACAATATCCTTCCAAAGCCGCCCTTCATCTCTGCTCTCAGTTCTTGTCAAGAACTGACCAGCCTACAAAAGAAAGAAGAAAAGAAAAGAAAAGAAAAGAAAATAATGAGCTGAAAATCAAGCATGATAACAATAACTAAGACAAGTCTGCGGAGTTGGAAAGCTTAAAACCTTGTCTGGATGATGCCTGAGTGCTGCTTTGCGGTATGCCTTTTTCATTTCAGCTGTTGTATCAGATTGTTTAACTCCTCTGGCATTATAAAATTAGACACAGTTAAGAGCTTATAATAAAGTTTCAGAAAGCAACAAAAGGAACCAGTCAATGGCAGGCGTGTCTTTATTCTTGTTATGTTCATCCATAGAGTCATCAAAGCACAAAACTTTACACATCTATAAGCACAAAACCATTACATTTGCTATGCGAAACATAAACAGTGTTACAAGAGAATTTTTTTTTTAAAAAAATGTAAAATTTGTGTTCAGCTTTTAAAGCAAAAGCCCTTGCCTAGGATTGTATCATTGACGTAAATATAACATGTTTGCTACATATTTTGATAACAAGATATCCATGAATTTGGAAGCAACTGACACAGCTGAACACCACTTATCAAGTTAGCAGTAGGTCATCACACTAAGGATAACGCCAATAGGAGTCCTAACAGGTAAGGTTAAAATATCAGAAAGAATAATTTTACTTGTGAAACAATGTAATGCAGGTCCATTGCAATTATCAAGCTCTAGAAGCTCCAGTGGAACAAATTACTCACAAAATGAGGTATAAATCCAATGGTATTCCTTTCTTAGCTTCCTCTTCCATCAAGGATAAACGCCGACGAGCTTGCCTTAATTCTTTTGTGCTGCTAGGGGACCTACCAGGTGTGACAGACTGTCTAGCTTTTCCATCAGATGGATTTTCAAGTATAGTTATGAGTCTTTGGAGATCATTAACTGCTTGTCCATAGTCTCTGATCATCTCATGCAACATAGCTCTCCTAGAAACTGCCTGAGAAAGGAATTCACAATCAGTCACAAAAATACCAACAAATAACTTAAAAAATAATCACATAGATCTAAAGAAAACAGCAGAAACCCAAATTAGCATATTATCACCATCAAACGAGACTTTCATTTTCAGCATGCAGATCCCTTCTCACTACTTGTTTTTCACCATAATTTTATTAATGCATAAAGGAGAAAACCAAGCATCACAACTCCTATCAATCAAATGATCATGTTACTTATTAGAGGGGAATAGGAGTTCTAAGTCAATCGCCACCCTCAAGGACCTCATCATTTCATTACAAAATTAAATTTCTTGCCTAGTAGGCTTTATGAGTGTAGTAATATTTCATCGGCATACCAATTTACAAAGCTCATGTGTAAGAAATTTAATAATGTGATTTGTGTGGCTAAAATTCCTTGCAATAAATTGAGATTAATTGCTTGATGTTTGTGGCAAACAGCAAAATTAAAGGGACCCATTCACATCATTAACCAAAGTTAATTTCCTTTTTAACTGATTGAAATTTATGTAAATTTGTTCATAATAATCATGCATTTCAAATTTAAATTCACACCATTAAGCAAAGTAATTTTCTTTTTTTTTTTTTTTTTTTTTTTTGGAACCCATTCACATCATTAACCAAAGTTAATTTCCTTTTTTTAACTGATTTGAAATTTATGTAAATTTGTTCATAATAATTCATGCCATTTCAAATTTAAATTCACCACCAATTAAGCAAGGTAATTTTCTTTTTTTTTTTTTTTTTTTTTTTTTTAAGTCATTTTTTTTTTTTTTTTTTTTTTTTTTTTAAGTCATTGAAATTTATATAAATTTGTAATAAATGATGCATTTCAAAGTCAAACCTTTGAGTAATTTCCATCAAGGGCTATAGCTAGACTGCAATCCGCAATAGCATCAGCAATTTGACCCAAGGCTTGGTGTGCAGCAGCACGATTGCAAAAACAAATAGCTGCAAAAGGACGTGATTCAACATTGCTTGATACAGCAGCAGTGTAATGCTCTAGTGCTTCTATATACCTTCCAGATCGAACTGCTTCATTCCCTGCATTCTGCAATTGATGATAAATTTAAAGTAAATTTAACATATTCAACAGGAAGAGTGCATATATTTTATAGGTTCAGTGAGATCAAACAATAATATTGTTCATCAGAACAAAAGCTGACACAGAAAAACAAAGAATTTAATAGAACACCAAATGTTAATAATTCATATGCCAGTATTAGGGCTTGGAATTTTGTATTTTTCCACAGAAGATTATGGATATCAAATAATTTTACTTCCACTGCAGGTTTAGCAATTTTAAACTCTACTTATCACTTGTCATTAACAACCAAATTCATGTGATGTCTAAGTTATCTTCCATTTCCACAAAGCCAAATGCAACTTAATGATGATTTCCACAGAGGGAAAGAACAATATCAATCAAGTACATGAGTAAGCTAATTCAATCAACATCTATTATAAACTGCTCATAAGAACATGTCATAATTAAGAAAGCAAATAACTCAAGCAATTCATAATAAGTTATGCAGGATGGGTGCAATTCTTAGGCAGACCAGTACGGACCTCCAATTTTGTCAAAAGCAAAAAAAAAAAAAAAAGGAAGGAAGAAGGAGGAGAAAGAACAGATCTAAGAAACAAAAGGAGGCAAAATGTGAGCACTAATTGGGCTTTGACTAATGAGTTAGAAGTCTATTTAAGGGAGAGAATTGTAGAAGGGCAATCCCATATTGGTTAAATATAAATTGGGTACAAAACATATAATGAGGAAGGTGAACCAATCAAAATAGCTTCGGCCATTTTATGTTAAAGGTAAGTCCAAAGTAATAAATACATTGTTAATTGAATTTCATTAATTGCTACTAAACGTGGTATCAAAACCTGGGACCCAAACCTGTATTGCACGAGGGAAGTTCCGGTGGGTCGTACCCTGATGGACCCGTATTAGACCATCATATGCTTGTCAAGTTGCCTCATTGCAACTTGAGGGGAGAGTGTAGAAGTATGTAGGCAATCCAATACTAGTTAAATATAAATTAAGCAACATATAATGAGAAAGGTGAACCAACCAAAATGGCTTACGTCATTTTGTCTTGAAAAGGTAAGTCCAACTCATTATAAATTCAAATTAATAAATATATTGTTAATTGAATTTGATTAATTGTTCCTAAGACCCAAATTCTTAATAATAAGAAAATATCAGAATTGTTATGGCAATTATAATACACAACTTCTACATGAATCTAAGCTTAATAGTTGAAACAAAAAAGGAGCACATAAAGATATTGAAAAGAAATGGATTTGCTCGTTCAAATCCAACATCTCATTAATTCAGATATCAAGACAAAAGATTAGATAGAAAATAAATCCTCCATCATATCCTCTATAAATCACTTACTGAGAAGGCATAACCACCCAGTGTACTTATATGACGGCTAGATGGTATCTGGTTTCTCACATCTTTTGAAATGTAACTGTGATAGACTCGTCAGAATAAGATAAAACAACTTTGAAACATGCAAGCATGGCACTTAATCCTAGATTAATAAAAAAAATTGAGCAAAAAATATGAAAATGCATGTTGACAAGAATCAAGTGTGGTTCTGTAATTGAACCTTCAAAAGCACCGACTTCATTGATTTCTTTAACACTTAACACAAAAGAGGTTACTTAGTCTAAGTACAAAAGGATGGCTTTTTGTCAGCTTCATACTTAAGCCTTAACTCACCTGTTAACATGTTAACTCATATTCAGCTTTTCTGAACTTACAAGCAAGCTTAATAACCCCACTAATAGACTTGCTTTCACAGCAAGCTACGTAACTGAAAAAAAAATTACAAATTTCCCTCCAAAAACTAATTAACTAAAAAGTAGCTAAGCAAATTCTCAATCATCAACAAAATAATAATCATTGACATACCTTATGATGAGAGAGTGTACAGATGGTGACCGCTAATGAAACTGATGATTCCAATATCTTACTTGCACACCTAAATGATTCAAACTAACATCAGGAACCTAAAATCCATTTCAAGAAAGGAAGCCCAAATGAAGAAGCATATGGAAAATACAGAAATACATCAACAAAAATTATTTATTACTTGTCACTTATGGATCCCATTTGCTCCAACTTCCCAAGTAAATCAAGGGCTGCTTCAAGCTTTCCCAAATAAAAGTAACATTTTGACATTAAGCGCCATCTCCACATCTTTGGAAATGAGTGGCTTTCAGTTTGAGAAACATCTTGATCTATCAATTGGTCATCGGTGCCCGACGAAGCGAAATTGCTTTCAGCAGAGCAAAGAGTCTGCTCACACAGTTGTATCACCTCTTCATACTTCTGCAACTGCAAGATAGATAAAAAAAAGCCCATGTAAACTTACAAGAAAACAAATGAAAGACATCGGTTTATCAGTTGTCAGTCTTCAAATTGATTCAAAAATTTGGAGAGGGACTGAAGAAAAAGAAATGAAGGGGGAGAAGTTCAATGTTAAAATAGTACAAACCATAAGCATAGACTCTGCCTTCATTTCCAGTAGTCTTTCTGAACTTGGGCTGATTGACAGGGCCTCTGCAATTACATCTAAAGCACTAACTGCTGCATCAGATGTCCGCTGATCCAAAAGCTTGGACGAATGATTTGTACACTCAATCACTTTCTACAGGCAAGGAAAAAAACCAATATGTTATGGGATTATTGACTTGCTACTTTCTGATATACACAGACTCAAGCACACACAAAATGAGGAAATGAAAGGAGAAAAGGAAAGCTGAGCTTCAAGAAGACCTAAAATTATTATATTCAAATGAGAACCATACACAAAAAAACATAGTTAGCTACTTCAGAAAACAAAACAATGAAAAACAATTTTTGAGAACACATAATGATTCCTGAAATGCTTGTTGCATAAATTTGTATATCTTACTAATTTGAGAAACAAAATGGTCTATGCCATGCATGACATTTGATATGCACAACACATTAATATAGGTATTCCTGAACACCAAGTAATAAAGAATAATGCATAACTGAAAAAAGGTTTGAATGCTCAGAGGACCAGATTGGTTTTAGAAAAATATATATATATATATAAATCTGCCAACAGGAAACAAGTTCATACCTGGGCTTTTCGTAGGCCATCAGCAGCTTCTATTGCTATTCTTCGATCCAAACACACAGCAGCCCCAGATTCCAAACACTTACTAAAATAGTATTGTGCCTTTTCAACTTCCCCAAGCTCAAGATGACAACTGAAACAATAAAAAACATTAAACTATGATTCATTGTTTCATATAAAGCAAAAAGGCCCGCATATATAATGCAGATATGAAAATAAAAAGATGGTCTCAGCAATGAAATTTACAGCCTTCCAGTATTTTAAACTTCTCTTTATTTTATTTTATTTTTCCACCATTCATTTGTACCATTCAGCTGCTACAGTATTCTGATGCAAAATTTTCCATCAGTACATTATATAACATAATGAAAAAACAAGAACTGTTACCAATCTAATTATCTACACATTAGCCATACCATTTCATGCACATTTAGAAAATTAGAGTCTCAAGACTAGGCTTACCCTTTGCACGTCCTTGGTGCACCAAGGTCAATGTGCATCTTGCCGAGGGGCTTAGAAGTACATCAACCTTAGAATTTTTCCCCGAAAAACATTGTCTCGCCTCCCAAACCAAGAAATGTTACAAAACAATAAAAAGGAGGAAAAACAAATAGAAATCTCGGAAGAATCGCAAGGCGTCGTTGTAATGATAAAAAGGGATGAAAGGAATAGGAAGAAGAGAAGATGCTCAATGAATCACCAATTTTTGGTCCATTTAACTGCTTAACAGAAAATCCTTATTTGCATGGCAACAGATTATTTTAATAAATGAGCAGACACAAAGATTCTGCCACATCCAGAATCATAAGATATAAAATAGCTCAAACAAAGGCCTTACTTGGCAGCTCTAATTCGAACTTTGAGAAATTGAGGATCCAGAATTTCAGCCATTTCACAATCTTTTAAAGCTTCCCTCAACTTTCCAAGAGACTTCCAAGTTGCTGCTCGGTTGCTGTAGCAAACAACAAGTGGTTTGAGGCAGCATCCTGAGGTTTCACTAGAAGGGACAGAATTTATTCCACGTGTATAAAATTCTTTAGCTTTTGAAAAATCTCCATTTTTGTAAGCATGATTTCCCCTGTCACAAATCAAAACCAGCCATATATAAGTAATAAAGGATGCCTGAAAAGAAAAGCCACCTATTAATTTGTAAACCATTTCAATATATCAATAATAACCATCATGAAGACACCATTGAAACAACAACAGTTTTCACGTTGGAAAAGCACCTGAGGCGCCATGTTTCACAAGCTTCCTGAATTGCTGCAGTGGATGTCACATAACCTTTCTCTAGATGTTCATTTGATTCAGCATTGTTCCCCAGTTTTTCTTGTGAAGTATATAAATCTCCCTCGTGATCCTGCACAATAACACAGTTAGGACAAGTTCAACAGGAGCTAGCAAAGGCCATGGGATAACAAAGAGCAGAAGAAGAACGAACCTTCAGAATTGGATTCGCAGCAATAACAAATGGTTCGCATGGAACTTTCCTCCTATTTTTCTTTTTATGCAGACGTTTTGTGGCAGATGAACTATTTCGTGCACAGGATGAAGCAGAAAAGGAAAATTTGCTTCCATCTATATCTTCCAAACCCGAAGCAAAACTAAAAGGTAATTGCTGGCTGCTTTCAGTGTTTAAGCGAGATGAATCTTCAGCAAAAGCAACACCAGGTACACCACTACAGCAGACATGCTCAGTGTTGCAGTCAGAACATGCCATTTCAAAATTAAATGCTTTTGCCGGAGACTCATCAACAAAACATCTTTGAGAATGATAGACAGAAATCTCTGGATTTGTCTCATCACCTTTTCCAAGATTTAATCCTTCTCTATTTTTAAGACTAATAGGCACTGCATTATTGTCTACGTGGATGGAATCATTTAATGTCCTGGAAGTTTCCCTTGAAAATTTCTCAGCTGTGGTAGTCTCCTCATAAGGAGAAAAATCCATTGGTGAATAACATCCAGGAGAGTTTAAAGCCTCATGGGCACTGCTTCCATTTCCCACATGATTTTGCTCTTTTTGTTGCTTATGTTGAGACAGTTGCTTCAATTTCCCTCTCATTGTCTTTGATTTTTTGTCCTTTTTAGATCTACCTTTTACACTGAATTCCAGTTTTCTATTCAATTCAGGAAATAGACTTGCTTTTAAACAAGAAGGATCCCATTTTGGTGTTTCAAAGTCTGTAAACAACACTCCCAATCCATCTGAAGTGTTTGTAGAACTATTGTCATCATTTTCCTTTCCAAACCAAACCATACGAGGAGCTTCAGAAACCCCAAGGTTGCCTCGGGAATCGAAGCCAATAGATGAGAACAAAGATGGTGCAGCAACTTCATTGACTGTATCACCAATCAGTTTATCATGAATTGACTGGCTCTCAGCAGAACTAAAGGTTCCAATGGAAGCAATATCTCCATTGATGCTTTCATTCTTATCAGTTGATTCGAAGTGATCAGTGGCCTTAGCAGTATTAGCAAAACCTTCCGAATTCCATTCATGAGAATTAGTGTCCTTAGAAGAGGCAGAAGCCATGTTATTGCTTCTAGATACAAACTTCTTATTATTCTCAAAACCATTGATATTCAGTCTTTTCATCTCATCGGAGAGATTATTAAATATAAGATTTGAAGCAGAAGCATTAGCTACATTATTACTGTGGAGAAAAGATTCTGGGTTACACTTACAATTGATGCTAGAATTCATATTGCTGTTTTCATCCTTTGGGGTACTGAGACAGCTTTCAAAAGTTTCACTGCTTGACTTTGCTTCATTAGGCAAGTTCTTAGCCATGCATTCTCTTGCACTGGTGCCCTTTTTACCGTTACTACCAAATATGTAGGGAATCTTATCATTATCCTCCTTCCAGCTCCTAGTTCCATTAATTTCTGACACTGCAGTACCTTTCAACTCATTGGCTGTTTCACTCTCTAGATTTATTTTCCAACCTTCATATTCTTTCTTGTCATTTAATTTAAACCAACTGGCACCAAATACAAAACCAGCACCAGAAATCCCCATATTTGCATTGGAATTATTGTAAGTGGCACCAAACATGAACCCATTAAAATCTTGCTTTACCGGACTTCCATTAGACTCTCCCTTCTCAAAATTCAAATTTGAAGCCAAATTGCTCTGATCAGCACTGAACTCAAAACCCACATGACTGTCCTTCCCTTGCCCAATTTCAGTCCCTAAACTCACCTTCCCTGCTTTATGGGAATCTAAGTCTAATCCATTCTCTCTTGATTCTCTATTTTCCATATCCGATGTCGTCTCCACATTATTCTCACTGGCAACAAATACAAAACCTACATTAAGAAGCTTCCCATTTTCTGTGGTTGAAACTGGTTTTCCTTCATTTTCACTTAAGTGTCCCTGCTTAGCTCCAAACATAAAACCTGCATTATCAAGCTTGCCATTTTCTGGTTCTGAAACGGATTCGCCCTCACTTTTATCTTTAGAACCCAATTCTTCCACATTCGCATCAGATGCTCTCTCACGAGAATCCAAATTCACAGAGGTATTCAAATTCGAGTTAGAACTACTACTACTAGCACCAAAAACAAAACCATCACTTGAACAATCAACCCCATTTGACATACATTTCTCTAAAACACCATTTGAACTCCTATTATAATCATTACCACAACGCGAACTCTCACTAACTGATTGAAATGGGTTAAGACCCACGAACTCACCTGGTACCCCTTTCGACCTCCCATGCATCGGCTTTCTCAATTTCGCTAGCCTCGGACGGGTCCGGCCCGACGCCGCCGACCCCGTTCGCAAGCCATTCCTTGAACCGAGGCCATTGAATTCATTTATGTCACCAAAAATAGGGGAATTTGTATTCTCTTGTCGATCATCTGCGCAGATATTCGGAGAAAAAGGAGCAAAACTAGGGTTTTGAAGAGAAGGCGATTTAGAGGTGACCGGAGACCGAAAATCCACTGCCGCCGGCGACATAAAGAAGAAACGGTGCCGGAGATTGGATTAAAATTGGACTGAAGTTTTTCTTTTTCTCTCCTTTGGAATAGTTAGGTTTTATTTAGGTTTTGCGTTGAATATTTTGTTCTGTTAGATGGTTTCTTCAGGATTTTGCTTGGTTTTCACGGAAACAGAAGGAAAGAGAGAGCGGAGTTGAGTGAGCGAGGAGCTTCAAAAAGAGGGCTTTTATACCATATTCCTTCTCGTTTAACTCGATGGAATTTTGAAAGTCGCCCAGAGATTTAGGAATTTAAACCTTTTTAACGTTAATTTTTTGGTGTTTTACTTGGCCTTCTTTTTCCGTCCATAATGCTACTTGTATTTATATTTTTTTATTTCTCAATTGATTGAACGACAGAATCCATAGATACACTCGTGAGCTTTGGTATTTTAATTTAATTAAAAAATTATTATTTTAATTTTTATTTACCTTCACAATTTTTATTTTGATTTATTAGATATTTAAATTTATAAAATTACACATATTAAATATTTTAATTTATAAAATCATTTTATTCAACATTTTAACTCAGGGATGTAAATGAGCCTAGCTGGTTTGCGAGCTATTTGAACTCGGGTTGAAAAAAGTTCAGCTCGAACTGAGTCTGTAGTTCGAGCTTAATGATATTCAGCTCAAAAACTCGTTAAGCCCTATAGAACTTTGTTGAACTTTTATATAAACATATGATACTATTTTATTTTAGATTTACTTGAGTCTCGAACCTCGAGCCTCGAGTTGAACTCAAGTTTCAAGTTGAGTTCGAGTCTAAAATTTTTAGGCTTATTGATTTTCGAGCTGAGCTTTGAGCCTAACAAGGCTTATTTACACCCCCACTTCAACTAGAGGTGTCAAAATGAGTCATGGCTCGAGAGCATGATTCACTTAACATGGAAATTAAATAAGTTAGAGTTGAGTTTAAATAGGTTTGTTTCATGAACATGTGATATGTATATGACACGAGCTTAAACATATCGTGTTATGAATTGGCTCATCTAACTCATTTTATTTAAGGATAAAAATGTAATTTTTTATATAATATTTATATTAAGCGAGTTATACGTGTTGTACGTACCGTGTTTCTAACCCATATATGACATTTAATTAAATTTAGTTTAATTTTTTAAACTCATATATAATATATTTAATTAAATGATTTACACGTGTTTTGTTTATGCTTTTCATTTTAATTTCCGTGTCATGTTTGTATTTAACCTTAATCCTGTCGCGTGTTAGGCGAATTCGTGTCGAGCCTAACATACCAACTCATTTTGACACCCTAATTCCAACTTTGCAAAATAATGCTATCAATTAAAACATATAAAATAATTGCTATTTGTGAAATTATTTTTCTAAAATTAAGCTAAATACGTATCAAATCAATATTTAGAAAATAAGGGCCAAAAATCCTAAAACTATTATTGTGTTTCATAATTAAATTTTAAATCTGAATTATACGTTGATTCTTAAGCAATACTTATTGTGTTTAATTGGTTCAAAACTAATTACTTTTTAGGTTCCATTCGTTTTCATAAAATAACTTGCTGAAAAATATTTTCATGGAAAACATTTTTGTTGAAATATGTTTCCCGAATAACTTATTTTCCGTTGTTTGGTTGTAATATTGAAAATTAGTTAAAAATATTAAAGTCTCTCATAAGACATAAAAAATATTAATAATAATAGAAATTTTATAATTTAAAAATTTTATTGTTCAATATGAAAAGAATGCAAAAAAAAATATAAATTATGAAAGCCGTTGGTGGTGGCCGTTGATGGCTGATGGTGGTAGCCGGTGGTAAATGGTGACTGGTGGTAGTAATTATGATGATTAATAAATTAAAAAATATGAATTTATAATATTTGTCAATGTCCGGAAAATATTTTACACTCTAAAAAATAGAAAGTTGTTTTCCTTAAAAAAATAACTTAATTAATTTTTTTTTATTAGAAAAATATTTTCAGTTGATTTATTTTTCTGAGCGCCCCAAATAACGGAAAATCAATAGTTGCAATGACTTCTTATTAGTGAATTAATTAAATTATACTTAATTAGTACTCCCTCGGATTAAAAAGAAGCAATTGATTCTCCTAGATTATAATAAACTCATGAGTAATTTGACCAGATTATCCTTTATCTCAAAATCAATAGTTGCTTACGAAGTATTTATTATATTTAATGTAAACAAAGACAACATTGAAAAAACATCATTTGTTACTTCTTAAAATACACAAAATAATTTATATTTTGGGACAAAATAATAAATTAAAAATGACTAATATTTTAGGACAGAGGAGGTATTTCAATTGTATAAACAACAGGGATTAAAAGCTAGAAAGATGTAATATTCAAAATTAAATACTTGAGATAAGTACGATCATAATTTATGTTCTCTCTGTTATGCTCATTCTGTGAACTTTCAACTTCTTCGCTTAGAACAAAAAATATATTAATTTACTTTAATTCTATATAATTTTTATTTTAAGTTACCTTAATACCCTTTTACCTTCTCAAATCTCAACTTTTTCTGTTAGTAATTCAATAAATAAGGGACAATAGAAAAAATGTAATAAACTCTTACTTAAATTCTAAAAAACGATATTTAAAGTGGAATGAGAAAAATGCAATACCAAAATAATGTATTTTTATGAAACTATTTACCAAAATAATGTAGTTTTTGTTAAGGAATTCAAAAAGAATTCAAGGAAAATGCAAATGTATAGAGCATAAGTAGACTCATTATAATCAAAAAACGAGATTTGAAAAGAAAAATATTAAAATATTGTCACTCAATCCACTTGTACCTGTCAGTGGATTCAAGGTAAGTGACACACATCGAACCTATTTAAAGTACAATCGGATGCAGTTGCAATGTTTTAACATTTTTTATAGCCAAATGCATAAATTTATTTTTATATTTTAATAGAAAAAAAAAGTTTATGACACCCTCAACTTTGCAATGGATCTATTGTATTTATGAAGTTATGAATTTTGATAACACTATATCAATTTCCTTGCAAAAATGAGTTTAATGAAATGGATAGAAATTTTAGGGTGATGACCTTGTGGCAAATAGAAACAAACGGAAAACTTATAGTTACATGCATCACTAAAGAAGAGTAGAGAAAGTGATAAGTATAAGCACGACTACTAGATTGCTTTCATCGAAACTAGACTAGACCCAAACTGTTGTGGGGTCCCTCCAACATATGGGACCCATACAAGTTTGAAAAGAAATAAAAAGGAAGAAAAAAAAACACGTTTTTGTTTATTTTTCAAAGATTGGCAGCTAACCATTGAAAGATTGGCATGCCATTTGACAAAGGAGTGTCGTTTGGCGATGCCATTTGACAGAAGGATGTCGTGCGTTGGTGAATGGACGGCTTTTCTCTCGAACTTCTACTATAAATAGGAGAAGGATTCATCCTTAACAGACGTACAAAACAAAAAAAAAACGATTTATAATTTTAGGAAAGGCGTTCCTAAAAATTGGAAAAGAGATGAAAATAGGTGAGGATTGTTTTTATGGTATTTTGGGAAACACTTATGAGTGCCACTGATTGATTGTAATCTCTTTTGTACCTACTATTTTTACTAGAAGAATTTTTCGTCGTTTCTGTGTTCCGTGGATGTAGCCCATAACAGTTTAAGGTTGAACCACGTAAATCTCGGTGCTTTTATTTTTTCATCTGACATTTACGTAATTATTTAATTTTTTTACCGTGATTTTCTTTCTGGTGGATTGCTCGTCAATATCCAATACGTAATTATTGGAGGTATATGTGGTATCGTCCCATTTTTTAACTTTTACCAGGTATTTTTTTCCTGCGGATCCACTCGGGATAAGTTATAAATCCATACTGGTGATCTACGAAAGCCTTTTGGTTGGTAATATTCTGTCAAGAGTTTACCTCTTCACATGAATTGAATTTCGTGGAATAGTAGAATTTTGTTCAGTTCAGAATTCAACATGGCCTAACAGACGGGGCCATGATCAAATGCGGTTCGAACTATTCAATTGTGGAAATCCAGTACCTGGAGGACTTACCTCAATTTCAAAGATTCGTACAATTGAAGGTGACAGTGCAAAGCCAGAAGAAATGAAACAAAGGCAGTGGGAGAAATTAAAAAAGCAGACATTGGGTACAATACGCCAATAGATACATGCTAGCTTGTACAATCACGTGAGAAATGAAAAATATCCCCAAGTTCTCTAGAAGAAATTAGACAATATGTACGAGGCTACGAATGCTCAAGGAAAAGTCTTCATGATGAGTAAAGTCATGAACTTGAAGTTGTCAGAGGAACGATCAATTACACAACACCTGAACGATTTTGAAGGACTCGTAACTGAGTTAGCAGTTAGCGGTATGTCCTTAGAAGACGTCCCTTAGAAGACGAGATGCCCAGCATGCTCTTGTTGGGATTCTAACGGATAGCTGGGATACTCTTGTGTGTTTGCTTGAGTAAGCTCAGTCCAAAGGTGTGGTAATGAGTCCTCATGTAGAAATAGACTATTAATGAGGATTCGAAGAGAGATCGTTGCCCAGTACCCAGTTCTCAAGCCCTTGTTCAATGGATAGTGGGCCGGAGCAAGAGTAGGGTCCAAAGGCATGTAAAGTCAGGTGGAGATCCAAGTCGAGAGATGAGAAAATGTTACCATTAGCGGTAAAGAGGGTCAGTTCAAAGAAATTTATCGTTTACCTCAACCAGGATAATGCAGCCGAAGACAGAGAATGACATAATACATCTGCGTACAGTCTTAGGAGAAAATGGTGAAGGCTGACTTTAGTCACTCTGATGCAGATTGTTGTCATGTTTGGAGTGCAATACCGAGTGGATAGTAAGACTCCGGTGCTTCATACATGTGTTCCAAAAAGGGAAACTTTTTCCCATTATAAAGCCAGGAGAGCTGTTTTGGCACTATTAAAATGGGGGAATATAGTGTCTCCGCAGTTCGTTGGGAATCGGTGGATATCCTCACTAAAGACAAGTGTCGGGTCAACATTAACACTTTAAAAAATGTGCCGACATATTCCCACTTCGGTTGACTGTTATCTGTGAGCACTGGACAAGGAAGGCTTCACCATCATACAGGGTGGCGGTAATTGGAAACTCACAAAGGCTTTGTGGTGGCAAGAGGAAAATTATGTTGCCGCTTGTATTAAAACGCACGCAAATTTGTTGGGCGCGGTCAAATGAATACGTTGAAGAATGATCTACCAATATTGTGGGAATAGGCGGCTGGCAACGTTAAGTGGATGGGTTGAAATATGTTGGCTAAAAGAGTCCCCTATTCATTAGCAAAGGTAAAATATAACCCCTTTGATTATTGTTTTTGGGAAGCAAACAACTCGTGTCTACATTTCTTAAAAGCTCTAGACAGGAGAGACTCAATAAGTTGGAGGTTGTACACTCTGACGTATGTGGTCCATGGAGGTAGAACACTTGGAGAGTAGGTCTTTTCTTATTCATTTGATGATTTCTTCACGGAAGACATGGGATATATTGTTGCGCCAAAAGACAAGTTATTCAAGCACTTTCAGCAATTCCATGTCTATGATGGAAAAGGAGAATGGAGTGGCATTGAAGTGTTTGCGCAGGATAATGGTGTGAGTATATCTCTAAGATTTTAGAGATTACTTGTAGTCAGCACGGTATCCAGGCTATGGAAAAGACGTCCTGGTACGTCAACACGAACGGCGTTGCTGAAGGATGAAATCGCACCCATTAAATTGAGAAGAGTCAGATCCATGCTCAACATGGCCAACTTACCTAAGCTATTTTTGGGGAGAAGCTGTCAAGTACTTTGGCTGTCTCCTAACTCAATGATTATTCAGCCCATTGGAATTTTGATATCCCGGAGACAGAGTCTGGAGAGGTAGAAATACTCATACTCTGCACTGAGGGTTGTTGGCTGCAAACATTTTGCATGTGTTTCAAAAAGGAGCAGAGAATTAAATCTTCGGATGACAAGTTCAGTCCTTGCCTTTTGTTTGGTTATGGAGACCGAAGAGTTTGGCTACAGGTGTGGCACCCTCCCGGGCGAGCACGTACGTGATTCCATGAGAAGAGATCTGGCAGATACAACTTGTGAAGAATCCACAAGTGTGGTGTTATTGATATTACACCAGGAACATTCCTACAGATGATGCCACAGGAGGAAATGTCTAGAAAATCAAGTAACAAGACAGAAGAAGAAGACGCCAGTTCGTAGGGCGATCAAGAGCCAACTTGTAGATGATACATCGCATGCAGAGGGTGTTGACCGGGGAGCTAGAGAAGCCATACACCAGATAGAAGTTGAACTGCTGTTAGAAGGAACAGAAGAAACACCCAACGAACACATCCATCTACAAGGATACCTCTAGTTTCTGATTACATTTTGATTAACTGATGAGGGGGAGCCAATGTGCAATCTTGCAAAGACAAAGATTGCTGGACAAAGGCCATGCAAGAGGAGATGAATTCTTTGAAAAAGAATGACACGTATGAGCTGGTGAAACTCCAAAAAGGGAAGAGAACACTTAAGAACAAATGGGTGTACAAGCTGAAGAAAGATGATGGCAACCTAGTGAGATACAAAGCTCGATTGGTCGTCAAAGGCTTTAATCAAAAGAAAGGTATTGACTTTGATGAGATTTTTTTACCAGTTGTGAAAATGAGTTCAATTCGAGTGGTGCTAGGTCTAGTAGCCAGTTTGAATCTTAAGTTGGAGCAGCTTGAAGTAAAGACCGCATTCTTGCATGGGGATCTAGAGGAAAAAATCTATATGGAACAACCAGAAAGTTTCAAGGTCAAGGGAAAAGAGGACATGGTTTATCGCTTGAAGAAGAGCTTGAACGAGTTGAAACAAGCGCCGCGACAATGGTATAAAAAGTTTGATTCTTTCATGGTGAATCAAGGCTACAAAAGGACAGATGCAAATCCTTGTGTATATGTTCAACTTGAATACTTAAAGTTTTAAAGAGAGAGAAAATTATCTAGAAAACAATAGAACCAGAGATGGTATACAATGAATGGATTAGACCCCCGATGCAGACATAATTAGCAGGTTAAAGAGTGATTTGTCAAAAGCATTTGACATGAAGGATTTGGGATCGGCAAGACAAATTCTCGAAATGGAAATTATTCGAGATAGAAAGTCCTGCAAGTTATGGTTATCACAGGAAAAATATATTGAACGAGTTCTAGAGAGGTTCAATATGAAGAATGCCAAACCAGTTAGCACTCCGCTTGCCGCTCACTTCAAATAGAGATCCTACCCATCAATAGAGAAAAGAAACAGGAGATACTGTCAAATGTTCCATATTCTTCAGCTCAGAAGTTTAATGTACGCAAGTGATGTGTTACAAGACCAGATACGTCATCCGCAGTTGGGTTCGTATCCGATTTCTGTAAATCCCCAGAATGAACATTGGGAGCAGTAAAGTGGATTTCAGACATACCTGAGAGAACTTCACGCTATGTTTTAACTTTTGGAGGTGCAACACGGTGCACTAGTTGGTTATAAGATGCAGATATGGCCGGTGATCTGATGAATAAGAATCTAACATCAGCGATACTATTTCATTCTCAGGGGGCCTATTTCAATGGCAGTCAAGATGCATGAAATGTGTTCATTCTCACGACTGAAGCATAGTAAGTTGTAGCCGCAACGGAAGCAGGAAAGGCAATGCTTTGGTTTAGAGACTTCTTCAGGAGAATTGGGTGTGCACAGGAAGGAATAATAGTTATTGTGATACGTCAAGTTGCATAGACTGGCAAAAATATTGTATCATTCACGACACGCAAGCACATTGATATAGATTATATTGGTTAGACTTGCCCACTTGAAGAAAGCAGTTCAGATGCGAAATCACAACTGACAGAATGCTGCATATATGGCAAGGATCGTTCCAAGGAGAAGTTCCGATGCTATGCTGTCAAAGCAGCATGGATTGGAGAGTCCACCACTGTAGTCGGGAGAGGGAGAAGTGTTTGGGGTCCTCCACATGTGACCATACAAGTTTGAAAAGAGCAAAAAAAAGGAGACAACAAAAGAAAAAACGTATTTTGTTTGATCTTTTTTCAAAGGTCGGCAGCCAACATTGCCACAGGTTGGCATATGCATTTCGACACAAAGCGAGTGTGCCTGGTGCATTGGTAATGGCACACTCTCTCTCTCAACCTTCCCATAAAAGGAGAGGGATCTCTTAACCAGACGAAAAAAACAAACCAAAGAAAAGATATAATTTTAGGGAAAGGGTTCTTAAAATTGGGGAAAAGAAAATAGTGAGGGGATTGCTCAATTTTGGGTGTTTTTGGGAAAACTTAGAGTTGCCACTCTTTTGTAATCTCTTTTGTACTTTATTTATTTTAAGTAGAAGTAATTATTCGGAGTTTTGTTCCCGTGGATGTGGCCATAACGAGTTGGAAGGGTGAAACCACGTAAATCCTCGGTGTTCTTATTTTTCATCGGTGTTCTTATTTTTCATCTGGCATTTACAGTAATTATTTAATTTTTTACCGTGGTTATTATTTCTGGTGGATTCGATCGTCAATATCCAATGCATAATTATTGGAGGTATATGTGGTAATAGTCAATTTATTTTACTTTTACCACCGGTATTTTTCCACGGACCCCACTCGGGATAAGTTATAATCCTAACACAAACTGCATTTTAGAGATGAATGGGACATATAAGCCACTTTTGGAGATGGATAAGAATTAGGGAGATCTAGGTTTCTTTACTAACTAAATGTCGTCAACATCTCCGTTGCCCTCATAAGCCTTAGACGTAGATGTGAAAAGTACATAGACAATTGAGAGATAATAGAAAATATTAAAGTCTAGCAAAATTCTCATAAATTTTCAAGCATGTAGCCAATCAAACATTGAAACTCTCATGCTTAAATGCGAACATGATAAAGTCACTCGTAGTAAAAACATTGGCTTAAGCCACGTTAGGGATTGATGAGAATCGATGAGAGGTCTAATTTTCTTGGTCTTAGATGCATATGCGAATGACACATGGCATTAGATATGAGATTTTTAAAAAAAAAACTTAGATATTGAAAATATTAAGAAGTGAAATTTTAAATGAAATGGATAAATTATGCGAATAGAGTACAATTTAAATGAAATTAAGGGAAGTTTTAAGGAGATAACTGGGTGATGAACAAGAATAGAGTGCAAGGGAAGACTTTTGTTTGCATGCATAGCTAGAGAAAATTCGAGGAAGTAATAAGTATAGGTATGACCATCAATTTATTTTGAACCAAAATCGAGTAAGAATCAAACCACGGTTTAGAGTTGAATGTGACTTAAGTTTTTTTAGAGATGACCATTGCGTGACAACCCTTCCACTTGGCATTGTTGGATCACTAAGACCAATTTTCATCCTTGCTTGATGGGTGGGTCTTGCAGTCAATCTTTCTTTTGCTTTGCACTCGAGGCCAATCTCCTTTTGGCCCGAGGAAGCCTTTGTATACCTCCGCTACCGACCCAAGAAAACCTTTGCACGTCTCCTTTATCTTTTGGGAGGTCTATGGCGAATAAAAACTGTCTATTTAAGATTATCCCTTAACTCATTCGTCCTGATATAAGTTCAGAATTCTAACTCTTTTAGAGTAATATCTCATTGATGGCTCGAATCCTCGGACCACCTTCCTTTGCTAACTCAGTGCCGTCACGATCTCCATTGCTCGTTGAAGCCTTAAACGCATATGTGACTAATTGCACATGATAGAAGGTTTGAGATAAACCAAAAAAAAAAAAAAAGACTAATTGCACATGATAGAAGGTTTGAGATGAACAAAAAAAAAAAAAGGCTTTGAAAGAGAAGTTATTCAAGTATAGCTAAATTTGTCATAAATTTTCAAGTATGTAGTCAAACAAATATTCAAAAATCCCATACTTAAATGCGAACAAAATAAAATATACCATTGCCTTAATCCATTGTAGACATAGATGAGAATCGATAGAAAGTCCAGCTTCCTTGAGTTTAAGACTTTATGCATTTCCAATTTTTACAAAACCATGTTTAAGATGTTTCTGTTTTTAAAGCTATTTTTGAGTATGGAAATTGTACGTGTATAGATAAGTGTACATACGATCTCATAACGTGTGCATATATATAATATACATGTTTTGCCTAATATTAAAAAGAAAAACCCAACTATGTAAAACTCAGCAGCACCGGTCAATTCAATGCGTCGACCACGGTCCGCTTAAAACCTGCTCTAAAAGTCGCTGACGCAAAAACACCAGGCCGCAGTCTGGATGCTGTGATCCACTTCCTGTATCCCTGATCTTAATCGACTAATCCAATCCAATCATGGCAACATCAGCACCAGCAGTTTCTCAGCTCTCGTGCAAATCTTCATTCAGCCGCAAATTGCACCTCCATCGTCGACCCATTCTCTGCCCATTTCCATCTCCTACTCGCTCCAAGGTAAAATTTCGAACCTGAAAATTCCTTGCTCAATTTTCGCTTTCAATTCGCTAGAAAATGGTATTTGACCTGTAATTCGATAGGAAACGGGATCCTATAAATAATGCTGTAGTGACCATTGGCTTGAATTGTGTAGCTATCGCTCCTTATGAGTCTTGAAGGAGCAAGAGGTACAGATACTTCTAATACTAGGCTTAGTTATACGGCTGATGAATCGAAACCATACGTGGAAGAGCCAGCAAAGCTCTATCCTACTGCAGAGAAACATAACCAGGAAGAAGAGGAAATTAGTAATCAAGTTAAGGCGTATGGCAAAGCGAAAATCCATGATTTCTGTTTTGGGATTCCTTATGGTGAGTGATTGGAACTAAGTTACTATACGAATTGATGTTTTTAGTGTTTATTTTCTGGTTTTCATAAGATTGATGTACATTCAGTTGATCGTCTTAAAGGCTAGGTTCCTTCTTTCACCATTCCCCTAGCCTTTAATAATAGGCTTGAAAACATTGTACTGCATGTTTATTGGATGCATGATTTTTTAAATTAGATTTTTGGTAATTCCTAAAAATTTTTATGGGAAGTTTTCTGAGATGCTAAAACTTCTGCCTATTGGATTCTCATTGCATTATGGAATGTTGTCTTTGAAGACTGTCAGGAGGTTGAAGCTACTCATTTGCATGTGATATAAATGATTTAAAGCTATAGATGTTGTGGACATCCTTGTCTTGATGAAGATTTCTTTAGAAAAAAAAAGAGCATTGGCCCTTTTCTTTTGCGAAAGTTGTATAATTGTGAAAAATATAGAATGATGTCCATCTTTAAAACATTTAAACCATTTTTTGTTTATAGTTCTGCTTTTATCTCCCAATTTAGAATATTGTTTGATCTTGTAGAATTCAAGGAGTGAACATCATAAGAAGATTCTCTCTCTCTCTCTCTCTCTTTTTTTTCTTTTCTAAAATTTTTCAATTATTTCAAAATTTTTCCAATTTTATACTTTGCTTTAATTGCTTAATTGAATAGAATGAATATGGAAACAAAGGATGCATATAGCATATCCCAACTAGTTTAGAATTAAGGCTTAGTCGTTATTGTTATCTCTCTTCTACTGTTCTATGCGGGTGCTTGTGTGTACTTGCATGCTTTGCTTTTCATAGAATGCTGTAAAGATTTATAGGTAATAAAAAATCTTTAGCAGTGTAGAAGACTCTGTCCTTTTTGCTGCTTTTCTCCATTTATCAAAAATTACTTTGTGCATGAAGGAAGGACTCAATTTCTTGTTATCAACAATTTTCCTTGATCTATAGTTGGTCCAGACTTTTTGGTGAAGGTTGTCTACCTCGACAAATCAACCCAACCCTTACCTCAAACATTTTGTATAATAACAATTTGCATATGTGAGTCAAGCTTTAATTGAATGGAAGAATATCAATCAAGCTCGATTTTATGACAAGCAGGCAGTGGTTCAATAATTAAATGCAAAGATTGAAAACTAAAGAACTGTGGTGTGGGGTTTGAAGTTGATTCCCTTAAACAGCTTGGTTTTATACCTGAATCCATTGGATAAGATCAATTCTTTTTGTGAAAGTGAAATATAATGATATTGTCATAGTATATGACATTTTCTATTTTCTATTTGTTTGTCATACTAGCTTCTGATTTTGCTAGTTTAGAATAAAATTGATATGCAAATAACATGGTGGAACTTACTGATGCAAATTTTCAAATGGCCTTCTGACACAGGTGGTCTTGTTGTTAGTGGGGGTCTCCTTGGTTTCATATTTTCTAGAAATCCTACAACCCTGAGCACTGGTGTTCTATTTGGAGGTGGCTTGCTAGCCCTTAGTGTCTTTAGCTTAAAGATCTGGAGGCAAGGAAAGTCCAGTGTGCCATTTGTACTAGGACAAGCTGGTAATTAAATTTTCACCTATATTTATTTATTTATTAAAGCAAAAGTGCAGTATGAGAAATATATAATGCATCTTAAAATTGGACTTCAATTCTGCATGGCTTCTGAGCCTTTGAAAAGTTCTTTTGTTTGATTTCTTGGCTGATCCACATTTCTTTCATATCATCGTTACAATAAAAGAAAGACCTAGGGAAGCATAATTGTAGGAGATCATGACTCATTGTAATGTACCTTAAAAGGTATCCACGGCATATCACATTCACTGCATGAACCTATTATTTTTGTAATGGCCCACTAGGGGGAGAGGGAGAGTTAATGAGAATTTGGAATGGATTAATATTTTTTTTCCGGTTTTCCCTGATGAATAAATTGACAAACAAACCTAATGGAAGTTTATGATCAATGTGATAATGTCATATTCCCTTAAGATTGAACAACGTTAGACTTTACAGTTTTGGTTGACATATACATAGAATGATGTATCCAAGAAATTTCTTTTGTTGGATTATTTTCTAATATCCAGTGTAAGATTTGTGCCCTTGTATAATCAAGGACAAAATAGACTTAGTAAAATTTTTCCTCTACGATTTCTGTTGCACTCCTGTTTCCCCGCAAAGATGTAACATTTGGTGAGATTTGAAGGTAGATTGTCAATAACCTGGAATATGCAGTTTGTTTTTGTTAGCAATTTGGCCGGGCCATGATCATTGTATCACAAGTACTCAAATTTATTTGCAATTTCAATTCTGTGTATTGTCAGTTGTCTGCATTACCATGTAGAGTATGCAAATTAATACTAAGGCAGGGGCTTATATCGTCCCAACATCATTTACTTGTTCTGAGACTTAAAAAATTTGACACACTTTGATATGATATGCTATTTTGTAATTTTGTACGGTGATAACCATCTCCATCCATTTGAGTTAGTATTACTTGTTTACCTTGTTTCTTTTCCATATCTTCCAGTACTCTCAGCAGCCCTTTCTTGGAAGAACTTTCAGGCATATTCATTGGTTAGTAACCACATCAAGATATATATTGTTATCTACATTGTTATCTTATTGACCGACTCTTTTTATATATATATATATATAATTTGAACTTTATAATGCTGTGTGAATACAGACAAAGAAGTTAATACCAACTGGATTTTATGCTGTCATCAGGTACTTTTATGTGGTGGTATTCAATACTTCCTAATCATCAAAATCATCGAGTCTTTACTCAGACTTAATATAACTTTTATTTTGTTAATTTCAGTGCTGCAATGCTGTGCTTCTATTCATATGTGGTGATCTCTGGAGGAAACCCACCACCTAAAAAGTTGCAGCCTTCAACTGTTATATCATGATAAGAATTCAAAAAGGTTAGATTATGAATTTAACGGATTTTTTTAGATTATAGGAGAAATGAGGCTTTACTTTTTATTAATTCAAAGCTGTACAAGTTGGTCATAAATCAGATATTGTGTGTTTTTTCTTGTGTGAGTCGGTGTTACTTTACGTTGTTCTTCTCTGGAGAATGTTTTAAGCAGCAATAACATTACAATTAGCATATGGTCAAGCTAGTAAGCTTCAATTACTGTTGTAGTTATCATTAACTGGCATACAAATGGCAGAATAAAACTTCTGAATTATATTTTAATAGAATTAATGGAACCAAAGTACGTGAAATTTTAATCCTCTTTTAAAGTATTTGAGCCTCTAAGTCTGTCCTTGTTGTTGTAGATCAATTCTCCACCACATTTTCTACCTCACATTTTCTGCAGAGGTTACCTAGAGTACAGATTACTGTAGACAAGAATGAGAACAGGAAACCAAAATGTTCTCATCTAAGATCTGGTGCTATGGGTGTAGGCTTCTTTTGGATTTCTTAGTGGGAACAAGATATGATTATCTATATAACATGTATTGCAATATATGCCAAGTAGCATGTACTGGTTATAATAAAAATAATTACAAAGATTTGCTTTAGGTTGATGTAAATTACATTAAAGAAAGATGCTGTGTCAGGGGTGCAGCTATCGCCCACTGCCTTTGGTGTTTTACTAGCAAATTAACAAATAGATAGAGATGTAGGTAAAACTCTTAAGATAACGGGTTTGCTGCTCTATTTTATTTATTCAAGTGCCATACTCATACGGTTTGGGTAAATATATGTAAGGAATTATCTTCCTTTTCTTTTTTTCTAAAAAAATCTTGATTATCCATTTAACATTTTAACTGTCAAGTTGTACTTTTATCCCCTCCAACATTTCATATGCTTTGGTATATTGTTTAAACCATTTGAGAAACAAGTTTTAGAATGTTCTTGAGCAGGGATAATTGTTCAAATCTTGAAGATAGTCTTATGAGGTCTTTTTGTTTCATGTTTTAAAGCCATAGGATCTTTCATTATTGTGATCTTCATATTCGATATTCAAATTATAAATGTGTTTTTGCCATCTCTGAGATCTCTACTAAACCTCCTTCCCATCATGTGCATTTGGTTCCATTTTGAGGCCTTGGCTCCTGATAAATTCAGGTATCTGTGACCTCTGCTTTAGGAGTATTGTCCACTTAAAAGAATTGCTTATATCTATACAAAAGTCCGTTTAGAATGAAAGTTGACATTGAGTCATTTGTACCTTATGCAGCTGAGCTAAAGTATATCTTTCTTAGGGATGTCATCTCCTGATGTGAATAACGCTTGCTTGTTTGCCGTTCAAATTGTTAAAATAGTTCATTTTGAATAAAACTGATCTTTTTTTTTTAATTATATACCAGAGATGTTAAACCCCAATTTTGTTATTATAAATTTGATTTTTCAGATGAAATTGTTCCTATTGGAGTTCCTTTGACCAAAAGCTATAAAGCTGAATCTCTTGCATCTCCTATTATTTATACTTGCATTTTAGCGCATAGAAGACGCCAGTTCATGCTTCTCCATATTTCAAGGACAATTCACTTCTGCATGAAAAGACAAGATATTAAAGCCCATTCTGTGAATCTGCATGCTTGAGCCTTTATATTGAGTTGCTCTTCTACAGGGTTTTCTTAGGAATCTAAGAGAAGGTTGATGCCATTGTGGTCAAGATTCTATTCATAATGTTGCTTTAAATTTTTTACTGTTGCCAAATAATAGAAAATGATTATATAAAAGTACAAATTGTTTTTAGGCATCAATTTGGTGATGTCGTATCTTTGTTTCCCTATTATTCATTGTATATTTATTTGTTTTTGAAGTACAGAACTCGTACAAAGGGATAGAATTGGAAGTCTGCTTGGGAAGGTCAAGAATTGTGGAAGAAAGTAGGCGTTGGATTGAATCCTGTTTATTATGTATAGTGCCGATATTGGCTTATATTTTGTTGCATGTTTCAAATAAATTCCTTATGTGAAATAACAGTACTGTTAGAAATGGTTTGGAATTGTCATTGGTTGTTAGCTGAAGAATCAGTATTTGCATGGTGAAGTTGGCATTTCGATTTTGAATTTGAGGTTCTTGGATATTATGAATTAATTAAGGAACATGAATAAGCTGGTGGCATGAGAAGTTCAATACCAATCGAGTGATAGGTACAAATTGATGTGTGTTAGTACATGTAGTCTTTGTTTGTTGCATAAAAATTGCTCTAATCTACTTAGCAATTAAACTTGAAAATGGTAGAAAAGTTGCTTTTTGAATTTTGATAGAGGTTCCATAAAAATTGCTTTAATCTACTTAGCAATTAAAAGAAATGTCCAATTCTGGATGGTCTTTTGAAATGTCCTGTATAGATTTTTGTAATGGGCAGCTGGAAGTCCAAAAAGCTCCAGTTTGGTGTGCTATGAATGTGGCTGGAAGAAAATCAGTGGAGACTTGTTTGGAAATACTGCATCCTTGAGGCCTAAGAAAATATGTGCTATGCTTCGATACTTGCTTTAGAAAATTGTAACTTCAGAATCTGTTTTAGCATTGTAATTGCTAGTAACAGATTTTGAATTATGACTTTTGAGTAATCTTGTTAGGCTATGTTGGCAATGGCTTTTTTAAGTAGCTTTTAGCATTTTGACCAACGTCTTTCTTTTATAGTGTTCGATAACATAACGTTTGAACACATAACTAGCTTTTAGAGGTCGAATTAGTAGTTTATAAAAAAAGTTAACCCATGTAACCTATGAAATGTTTAGCTTTTAGCGTTTTATGAAAAATTACTTAAATAGCTAAGCTACCGAAATAGTTAATTTTGCGGAACATACCCTTAGTCTAATATATTTAAGTTACTTGCAATAAAGTTTTCTATAGATCTAACTTTGGCCCTTAGTATAATATTGGGAATAATTGGCAGTAAATTGTAATATACCAATAGTTTACCTGCTGAGATCTTTGGAACTCTTATTTCAGGCATTGGTGAGCAAACAGAAGCATTGATCAATTTCTGGCATATAGGCTCTCTCTTTTGTTTCAGGCAAGCCCTGGCACTTTGTATCCATTACTTTGTAGTGGATTGGGCTACAACTTGGCTTGGAAGCTTCAACTGAACCCTTCAAATTGGTTTGTAGGAAGGAGATAAATAAAAAGAAGTAAAAAGCATTTCACATATAAAAAAGTAAATGACTCAGCCTAGATTGGCTTTTGTTCCTATTTGTCTTTTTCTTTTTCTTTTCCAATGAATGGTTAGAAACACTCTTATTTCAAAAATATATATATAGAAACACCTTATTTCAAATATATATATATATATATTATATATATATTATATATATATTTTTAATCAATTTGATCTAATAATGAGGCATTTCTAATTAATTTGATCTAAGAGTGAGGCTCATAGACTGAGTTTAAGCAGATCAATCTAAACAACCACAATAAGAATTTCTTGTATATGCATACTATTGGATTAATAACTTAGTGGTTGAATATTTGTCTAGTAGTTCATTAATGCAGGAAGTTGAATTTAGTCTTTAGGACCAATTTGGTTGAGAGTTGAGATTCCGGAATAAGAATCAGAATTGGAATCGGAATTGAGCAGAATAAAAGTGTTTGGTTTGAAATCAAAATGTGATTCCTTAAAGGTTGTTTGATTAGTATGAATATTAGAATTTATCTGAAAAAAAAAATTATTGAGTATTAGAATCGGAAATTAATACAAAATTATTGTAATTTTTGTCCAACTTAATTTTTTAGATTATATTTATTAGAAAATTTTAATTTTTTATTTATTTATTTCATGTGGTATGGGTATAATCAAACACAATATTAAACTTGAGTTCTACTCCAATACAATATTTGACAAGGGCCAATTACTATTAAAAAATAATTATTTATTTATTATAACTAATAAAATAAATCGATTAAGCTTAGTAAATTATCATTTAAAATACTACATGTACAATAAAATATATCTTTTTGAGAAGATAAAATAAAATATATCTATAAACATATACATTGTAAATGTTTGATTAAGCTTGTGAACTATTCGAGTTAATTATTATGTTTTCAAACTTCACACAAAATAAATAACAAATCAATTATGCATTTTTAGCGAGTTCACTCATTTTATTGTCAATTAAAACTATAAGTTAGCAATAAAATAATTATTTTCTTTGAAATGGAGTGCAATTGTAAAAAGTAAAAAAATAAAAATAATTAGGGTAAACAAAAATTTATTATGTCAATAAAATAAACATTAGGGACTCTTTTGTAATATAATTTCTCCACGTAGCAAAAATGTATGGATTAGGGGGTCCAAAATCTTTTGTGGTCAGGAGATCTGATTTTGAAACACGTGTGCCCTTGAATTAGGGTTTACAGTGACTAGTTAGTAGCGTCCATCCCCTCAAACACTAACCAAAAAAAAAAAAAAAAAAAAAAAAAAAAAAAAAAAAAAACAAAAAAAAAAAAAAAAAAAAAAAAAAAAAAAAACAACCTTTCCTTCTGTTTTTCTTCCCCTACGATCAGCTTGTTTCCATTTTGATAGTTATATTGCTAGTGCTTTCACCTTTAAGAAGTCCTTTCATGTCCTAAAAATTTCCTACTTGTGGAAGACGAAGTTGTTGCTTAGTTTTTTTTCATTGTAAACATTATTATTGGAACCATATCAGATTTCCATATACCATTATATTATATATATATATACACTTTACCTTTAAGAAGTCCTATCGTGTTCTCCACTATTTTTATGTTGATAAGTTGTGATATTTATCTCTATTTCAATGTGATCATTATCTTCGTGCCTTGTCTGACGTCACCACTCAGTAAAGTGGTATTAAGAGAGCGGATCAAGTAAAATTCATGATTATTTCTAAAATGATAGGTTAATTAGGACAGTGGAATGTCACACATAAATAAATCGGATTATATTTCGAAAAAGGAAAATTAATTAGCAGAATTATTTTTTTATGGAATGATATAAAGAGTTGAAAAAACTTAAGGTTAAATTTACTCGCTTAAAAGAAATTCTAGAACGAGTGACTTTCTAAAAAGTTTCTCATTTCAATTATGCGGAATAAAACCGTGCGGATCTTACTAATTAAATATTTCAATATAGGATGAATATGGTGGTTGAAGTCGAAGTCGGACCTGACACATTATTTGTCGCAGGGATAAATCAATCTAGGAGTTGCATTATTAGGGATGAATTCTAATAAAAAAATATAATTAATAGGTTTATTTAAAAGCTCATCTTTTTTTTTTTAAGTTTACTTAAAAACTATTTTATATAAATATTTTATATAAAGTGTTTATTATTCTATATCATCGATGCTCAGGCCGAGATGATATTTAATGAAGTCCTCCATGCAGTGACTATACCTCAAGTTTCGTATATCTGATCTTGAAGGTTATCTGAAAATATAAATATTTAGTCGTGCATAAATGATGACTTATATAATATTTTATCTTTGGACTAACCACTAAAATAAGTTTAATATTTTCAAAATAAAATTTCATTTATTATTTTAAGGAACAATTAGCTCGCAAGCACCACCATGTACATGATTTTTTTATAACTAATTATTTATAAATAGGTATCATTGAATTTATTTTTTTTAATGGAAATTATATACACTAGCAAGTTATAATAATAAAAGAACAATTTATATGTGAATAGAATTTTTCTATTGTATATGAAATACATTTTGCTATCCAATTGAATTGAAATTTAACAAGTATGAATATATGAATATTTTTTTTTAATCCAATGGTCAATGTATCAAAGCTATATAGAAATTATAGGATCATATAAAATTCATGAGTATGCATGTACAAATTGATATATTTTCTCTCGTATATTCTATTTCTCATTAATATTTGCATCTTCTAAAATAAAAATATATTTCATTGAATAATGCATGTTAAAGATAAATGGCTTATTATATTGTTTCACTCTCAACTTTAAATTTTATCGCAATTTCACTCTGATTTGATTTTTATTAAGCTAAACAACATATTAAGCCAAGATAAATCAACACCCATTCAATTTTGTAGGAAAAGAAGAAAGAAAGAAAGCAAAAGTTCTATGGAATCTGGCACGTGGCATCTCATTAGAATTGTACGTGTGTATTTGTACATGTATGGAAAAGTTTCAATTTAGGCCCTAATTGAGTTTGCCAGGCATAAGCCTCAACGTACTCAAATAAGATGTTGAGACCATCCATAACCATCCTCTATTCACTTTCCATTTCCATAAAGAAATATGGGAATCAGAAAAAATAATTAGAGGGGATGAATATTTAAAAAAAAAAAATTTAAAGGTGGCTATATTGAAAACAATTACTATTTTATAGGTAAAAGGTAAAATTTTCTATATTTTATAAGGTAAATTTCAAAACAAAAAAAAAAATTAGAGGAGGCAGCTGCCACCACCGAACAACTCTCTAATTTCACCTTTGACGGAAATCAATTTTAGCCTGACAGTATGCTCGCGTGCATTTATATGGTTGAGCTGAGTTCGAACAACTCCCACATTTTCTTTCCGCTCCCGTGTACCTATAGAAAAAAAAAAAATGCAAATATTTGACTTGAAAATGTATATGCATTTCATTTTTCACTGAATAATCTTATATAAAAAAAAGAATAATTGCTATTTCCATTTTTATTTTTACTTATCCTCAAACAATCTTAATCAGTATCCTCTTGTTTGCCACTTTCCCAATTAGCTATGGTAGAATTATGAAATGCATAGGAGACAATGCTACTTGGCTATTATAAAAATTTTATGGCCTAGAGGTGTAGACGGTGTAGATATCTTGACTTGCAAAAAAGAAAAGAAATAGGGTTTTCCTCTTTCCTTCTACCCTCTTATGTGCCTTTTGCTTTAATTAGGTTCTAAAATTAGAGATTAATATGATTGTTCAATTACAATATTCAAATTAAAAAAATTAATTATATGAAAATAAATATTTGGTTAAGTTTATAATATCGAGCATTATAACTTAATTTGATTCATTATTGAGTTTCGACTTAACTCGATTAAAAATTTAATGAAAAATACTGTTATAAGAACGATTTCTTCGGCTGTTGAAATATAATTTACATTTGAATAAATACTATTATTTTTGACATGTTTATATTAGGATAAGTGTAACTTGATAAAATTCGTTCTTATACTAGACCAACTAAAATTTAACATTTCACAAGTCGAACTTATTAATTATTTGATGATATTATGACGGATGCATTATTTCGAATTAAATAGATTTAACTTTATTATTAGATAAAAATTCTATTTAACCTAATTTAATTTTTATAAAAATATTGAGAAGAAAACATATATATTAGATGATATTGTTGTTATTTGATGAGCTAAGAAGTTAGATGCACAGTGTTACAAAAATGACTACCATAACACTCAAAGATGAAGCTTTTGTTTGAGAGAGATTGAAATGAAAGCTCAAACCCAAATCTTATGCTCTTAGATTTTGACTCAACAAATAAAGAAACACAAAAATCATTTGGGTAAGATACCATTTTCAAGCAATAGTCTCTAAATGTGTTATTCAAAAGGGGTCCATTAACGGTTGCATGCGTCAAGCAAGCAAATTAATAGCAACCCCTCCATAGTTGAACTAGAGTATCCAATTATTTGACAAGTTCACATCATCTATTAGTTGGTGCCTAGGGCTGCCGATGTTATAAACGGAGAAAAGTCGAAACAATTATTTTAAAGGAGAAAAAAAAATCTTACTTTATATCTCGCATTAAAGATAGTCTATTTAAAGATAAGCGGACGCATTAAAGACGGTCTATTCAGAGATGAGTTCTACTCGTGACTTTTAAGATATATGGATATATAATTCAAATCTAATAGTACAGATTTTAATTTTATTTGAAAAGTACCCATCAAGCAGTGTAAATCAATTATTTGGAATTTTATTGATCAAAAATCATTACTATTCCAGATGTTTTTTTTCCTTTGGATCATTGAACTGGTCCTAGACCTAAAACCTACTGCTGAAAGGGCAGCACATGGCTTTCCTAGTGGCAGTGATGTGGTGAGACAATGACATTTTTATGTAAGGAAAATTGATTGATTGATAAGAGTAAGAAAGAAGAGTAAGAGAAAGAGAGGGTCTAAGGAAGTTAATTACAAGGTAAGAATTGAAGTGGTTCAACAACTACATAAACGAACAAAATTGGATTGATTGCAGGCGTGCTCTAATGCTAGGGCCTTAGTGTTTTGGTGCACGTGAATATTGTCCCCCTTTCGACTTGCTGCGTCTTTGAGAATGACCTCTCTTTAGCTCATCTTTTCTGGGTATTAATGCACATGCGCTGCTGCCTCCAAACATAATTCACTTCACCAGGCTACTACTTACCTGAATTGCTCGGTAGAAGATAAGTTTTCGGTTTGAACCAGAATCGACTGTATAAGAAACGCAACTGATAGTTTAAAATTTTAAATCAAAAAGCTGATTAAGATTCGTACTAATATTAAATGATGAATTTTAAACCGGTTCAAAACTGATAATTTAATCGGCGGTTTACTTTGATTCGGATTCAAAACTTCTATTTTTGTTTTGAAAAATTTTTGATGGCATAATATATTGTATGCCCAGCTAAAAAGTTTGATTAAACTTGATATTATATAATACAATTCACTTAAAAAGTTAAAAGCTTAAAGAATTGAAAGTAGCAAAAAATAAAAAACTTAGTCTAGCATTACATTTTTTTTGATACAAATGGGAGTTTAAAAACTATATAAAAGATAAGATATTGATATATCACATTAAATAATTGAGGTAGGTACACATACTTAGACAACGATCTTAGAAGCAGTTTCCTAGCTTATAGAGTAGAGGCTTATAAGCAATGTTTTTAAAATGGAATTGGATATGAAATTAATTTGATGATTGGATGATAATCGAATCAAGTTGATTTAGTTTAAAACTAATTTTATCTCAGATCTTGGATCAGAATAATACTGCGGGCTACACAATAAGAGTAGTTTTTCTTTTGGCTTATCAAATTGGTGAAAATATCTGTAGTTGAGAGGCCTCGACTCCCATTCTTCAGATAAGTGAGAAGTCCAACATTTAAAATGTAATGATTAGAAGTTTTAGTGCAACGTAAGTGTCTACTAATAAAATTAAAAGATATTAAAAATTAATTTTTAATACATGGAAAATTCTTAAAAGAAGGACAATCTTCTAAGATACAGCCTTTTTGGTGATAGCCAATTCATTGTTACTATTATATCATATATCTCGAACAAGAATCAGCTAAAACAGAAAGTTCCACAGACAAGTCAAAAATGTTGAAAAAAATTGTACTGTTTAATGGACTGTCGTTTCATAATTGTCATGATGAGAAGGACAGTGGCAGAAGAGGAACAAAATCCAATGTTAACCAACTTGCTACCATTTTTGACTTTCTAATAATTAACGGTGCCAAAGAGTATCAATATGGTTAAACGGAGAATGCCACATTACAAAAAAATATGAATCTGAAAGTAATTTCATATTAGAAATTAAAACTTCATATAGAGATATTATTGATACCATTAAATTAAATGTTTACTCTTCAACTAGACTAAATTAAATTGTACTTTACAGTTTATTTCAGTTTCAGAGTTTTAAATAAAAAAATATTTTACTTCTATAAAAAAAAAAACTTACATAAACTCTTAAAGTTAAATATAAATTTTGGAGTGTGAAGTTCAAATAAATTTTAACTTATATAAATATTATGCTATTTAAAGGATCACTCAATACATAAATTCACCTATGTATTTTTAATAAAAGACTTTATGGCACTTTCAACATTTACTTTGACTGATTAAATATTTCAACTGACAAAATTACGCATATTCTATACTTTAATTTGATCTATTAAATGCCTAAACTTGAAAAAAAAAAAAAAAAAAAAAAAAACTGAAATATTGTTACGAGTCTCAGATCTTGGATTCAGATAATTTTACTTGCAGATTCTTGTCTTAACACAATAGCCAGCTGTAGGTACTTTGTTGCTTTTTTGCCTTTCTTGGGCTCTACGAAACATTTGGAGCTCGTAAAGAATCTAGTGACTCATGTTGGAGGTCAGCGCCCGCCGTCGCCTCTGTGGGAGCTCACACTGATGATCTTCTCCGAGAGTTACGCATGATGAATTCTCTCAACGAGTTTACAGGAGAAGAGTGGCTTAATATGGAGATTCGTAGATCACGGCATTAAGTGTGAGACAGGTAAGGGTCCTACATAATAGAATATTGCACACCAAGAGTTATTTTGCGAATACTAATTGAAAACTTTCTTCTGGGAGACGAGACATTTCTTCTAAGCAGGGTGTACAGGGCGACAACTCGCTTCTTGAGATGCACCCGATGGCCTTGTTTGGGATGGATAGGTCCAGAACTTCCAGGGTTTACACTCAGCTTTACTCAGTCTATATTAGTAGCCTTGCGCATACACACAGATGGGGCTCCGAATTTCCGCAGGCTATAATAGCGAGATATAGGTCCGGTTCCGAGGTACACTTAGATGTCCGCATCTAAATCACCAGAGTGATCTCGAAAAAAGCATCGTAGACGTGTCTGTTCAAGATGGCACTTCTGGCTGTCTTCTTTATGAATTGTAAGATGGTAAGGAGTAGCATAGGGACGGTGGGTATGGTATATAAGCAGGAAAGAAGGATATATACTTCTCACCTATATGGAAGTGTTAAATATCGCGACCACCTTGCGTAGATGTTTCTTTTCGGACTTGCTCCTCATTTATTCCAATCGGTGCCAAAATTCCGAGGTTCAGATACTATATTACTGGTCCATTACTATCGGGAGGACTGTGGTAGCACTCCATTGTTTGCATTAATAAAATATAGAAGTTCTCAAAGAGTGCGCTCCTCTCAATAATATTTAGTGTACAATTTTTACAAAATACTTTGCGCATATTAGCGAGGACTGAGGTGGATTTTTGGATACTCTGCTGCATATGGTCACTCAGAGTTCAACACTTGGTTGACCGAGTCTCTTGTCTTCATCCCTGAGCGCACTAGAAACATCTGAGATATATTTTGGTTATCTTGCACAAGGTTTCTTCAGTTTTTCTTGAGGGTTTCAGTGTAGGTTTCTTTTAAGATTTATCCAAAATCAATATTCTCTCTTTACTTTCTCTATACTCTCGAGCAGCTTTCCATATTATATGGTAACTTTTGTTACCATTATATTATCTTAAGTTTATACCACTACTATAGTAAGTTGTTTTGTGAGGTTGTTGCAGTTTCTTAAGTAACTGACTTTTTGGTTTAACTTTAATATAAATATTTACTGCAGCTGTGCCCCTCTACAATTTTCCTTACGGAGGGTGGCATGTTTGCTCTTTCTAACTTTAGGGAGGAACTTCTGCACCGTGGTATTATGTTTTTGTTGACGGAAAGGGGACTGTTGTCTAGTTGGTGGTTGGGGGGCACCGTTTTTCCTGTTTTTGACAAGTATTTCTCTTTACTCTCTTGGTGTGGGGTTGAATATAGGAAACTTCGGATTGTTTTAAGGATTATTTGTGCACCTGGATAATGATGGAACCATAAGATGTTCTACTACATTATTAATGGCTTAGCATTACTTTTTGAGCATGTAGGATCTTTTCTTTTACCTTTATGGAGATTTTGACCTACTTGACACACTTCGTATAAAAGTAATAAGAGTTATAAAAACATAAAAAACTCTATGGGTTATAGCTTTTTCTCTGGTTCAGGGCTCTCTTCTTCTCCTTGAGGTATTCTTCTTCGTTTGCTTGTGGTGTTCACTTTATCTTTTAAATTTTTAATCAGTATTTTTTCTGAGAATGTTTTGTTCTTCCTAAATTTAACTCTGACTCGTTTTTATCTGCTTTTTGTTTGTGTGGCACTTTTTTTGTTTTTTGTCTTTTGTATATTTGTTTTGTCCTCTTTTGCTGGTGAGGAGTATTACATTTCGGCTCATTTCTCTCTTCGTTATTGTATCTGGGTTGATTTCTTTTATCTTTAGTAAAAAAAAAAAAAAAAAAAAAACTCTAGTAGTCTTTCTCTCTGGCTCTCTCTTTTCTGTGTTCTTCTAAATTTTATTTCTAAACCATCACCGACCGTTTTCTTTGGTCGGCGGTGGTTTCTTTTCGCCCCTCTTTATCGTTTTTATTTATTTATTTATTTTGGTTTTCTTTCTTATAATTTCCAAACCTATGATTATTTAACAAAATTTGGATTTAGTCTTGAATGTTTTTGGGATTAGTGGGGTTATTAATTTCTCTTTTTTCACGGGGTTGTTCCTCGTTATTGAGAAGTTTTTATATAGATCTTTTGTTTCTCAGGCAGTTCGAAAGACAAGATAGATTGTTGGTTGCTTGTGGTTAGACACTTCGAATCTTCAAGTTTGAGTAAGTTTTTTTTTACCAATGGAACCCGGTACTGCAACATGTTTTTCCATTAAAGTTTAATATATTAAACTCTTATACAGGTGTCAGTTGTAATAAGTTTCTGACAAAACAATGTTTGAGACAATATTATGAAATGTTTCTTTTATCGTCCTATTTGAAAATAAACTAGTTTTTAACCGAAAGATTAACCTCTTCTGCAAGATCAAGAACATCTCCAAATAGAAAATTTTCATTTTCTATATATGTATTTATTACTTCTATAGGAATATTATGATATACTCAATTTATATTCATTATAAATGAATCGTTAAGTTTTCAAAAAAAAAAAAAAAAAAATATACTCAATTTATCACCTCTCCATTATAAAAATGAAATCGTTTAGTTTTCCCTAAAAAAAAAAAAAAACACACTTGTAAATTATATGAAAATATAAAAATTATTATTTAAAGAAATTTGTGGCTTAACCTACATAAATACGTTAAGTTTTAAAAAAAAAAAAAAAACACCAACTTGTAAAATTAATTGAAAAATATAAAAATTATTATTTAAAAAATTGTGCTTAACTACATATAAAACTAATATTTTTCATATAAAAGACAAAAATCTAAAAAATGAACTGAAAATTGGAATGTTATAAAGTAAATCTAAGGGGCCATAGAAATTTTTTTATCAAATAATTATTATGAAAGTGATAAATGAGAAATGAAAGTTGTGAAAAAGATTGTTTATAGAGTAGTCCATATTGAATGGAGCTCCTCTTTTCTTGCAAGTTGAAGATGATGTTTGGTCTAAATTCAATGAGCTTAATGACCCTCTCAATAAGGTTAATCATCCCTACATACATAATGGTCTTAATTATTATCACTATGACCAACAAACTTATTGGTCATGCTTTTCTTTCCACACAATTGATCATTTAATCATTCTTTTTCCTTCCTAGGATTATTCCTTTTTTTATTAAAAAAAATGAAAATAATAATTTCTTATTCATATATTCATAATCATTTAGTTTCTGATAAAAAAGATATTTTCCCTTTTAAATAATATTTATAAAATTCGTGAATAAAATTTATTGATTTTTGCAGAAGGTGAGGTGAGGAGAGGAACCAATAAAAACAATGGAATATATGATGGATTATCAACTTGTAAAGTGAAGTTTGTGTTTGGCCCATAAAATCTTGTTCCGGGCTGGTGTATGATTGTGGGCCCACTTATCATGCTTTAACTTTAGTCACGTGACCATCACCATAGATTTCATTTCTCCAACCCTATGCCTACTCAACTATGAGGATCCTGTACCATCTGATATAAATAAATATGTTAGTGATTTTATAAAATGGTACAGATGTTGATAATAATTTTATTAAATAGTTAATCTCTTTTTTTTTTTTTTTTTTTTTAAATGGTACAGATGTTGATAATAATGTTTATTAATAGTTAATAATCTCTTATATTTTTTTTTTTTTTTTTTAAACATTGGAATGGAAATTCAAATCTAAATTCCAAAACGTCAGACCTCTCGAATCTCCTCGAACTTAATTACTAGCATTACTGCCCATTGATGTGCATGACTTATTTGGTGATTTTTACTCTAAATTCTTTTTTTTATTATTTATATTGTTGCTTTAATTTGATAATTATTATAACCTTAATCCATTTCAATGTTACAAAATCCTCGCAGCTCACAATAAAACCATCCCACATTAATAAAAAATAAAATATATTTATTAGAGAATTGGAGTTTTTTTTTTTTTTTTTTTTTAACATTGGAATGGAAAAATTCAAATCTAAATTCAACGTCAGATTGAATTCGAACTTAATTACTACATTATGCCTTGATGTGCATGACTTATTGTGATTTTACTCTAAATTCTTTTTTTATTATTATTATTTTGCTTTAATTTGATAATTTATTATAATTAATATTTATGTTAAAAATTGAGAATAAAATAATAATAAATAATTATTTATTGAATTGGAGTGCAATAGTAAGAAAAAAAAGAAAGAGAGAGAGAGGGGTAAATTGGAAGAAAACCCCAAAGTCATTTATTGTAAGGCTTTTTATGTTGATCCCTCCGAAGTACCAAATCTGTTTGACCGTGTCTGTTTTTATGAAGGGATACAGAAAACGTCATCTCTCTTTCACTTCTGTCCCTTATCTCCAAGACCCTAACGTAATTTAATTTTTGATTGAAGAAAAATGTGAAAGATAAGGGTATTAATTAATTAGGGCCAATTTGTAGGACAATAATTTGTACATGCCTTGCAAGTTGTTGTCCTATGTCTGCCATTGTAGGGTACTAACAAACAACTCCATTGTCCTATATTACTCGTGTATGTTGATCTGATCTTTATCAGGCATTGTACATTCTAGGTTATTTCTTACCTCTATTGGAGGGTTCTAGAAGATCGACTTTCACAAAGTTAATTTTAAATATTTCATCCGTCGTTTCTTAAGTTACCTACCTCTAAATTGAGGGACAAAGGATGAAAAGAATCCAAAGAATACTGTGTCAAATTAAAAGAAGAAGAGAGGGTGAATTCAAATTTTCAATTCCAGTTGAAGAATTCATAAGGTTTTTTTTTTTTTTAGGTCTTACTATGTTTCTCCGCAAATAACGGCTAGTAGTAAGTAGTAAATGACTAGTGAATAGAACTATAAATGCGTTAAGCTGCTCGAGACTCAGCTCGATAAAAACTCCTTCAATATGTTTATCGAGTTGAATTATCAAGTTAGTTTAATAAATAAGTTGGACTCGAACTCAATTCATTAGCTCACAAGTCAGTTTTATCGAGTCAAACTAAGATAACGAGCTAGCTTAATAGGTCAAAATTAATTAAATTTACATTAAAACAATGTTTTTTTTAGTTTAATAAGTTTCGAGTTTGAAGTTCAAATTCAGCTCGCTTATAGTTATCGAATCGAACACGAGTTGAATTTAAGCTTGACTGTTTTTAAACGAGTGGAGCTAGAATTTTAATTTCCAAGCTTAAATCTATCTTTATCGAATTGAGCTCGAGCTGAAAATAAGAAAATATTTCTGAGTCATGTCAGATACAGCGGATATCATTGTAAATCTAGTTAATTGATTTGCACTGCAATTTAAATTGTGGTGGATTTTATTAATTTTGATATTACCTTTATTTACTTTTAGTTTTATGTGTATTTCATTTTAGTTTTATTGATTAATATATAAGAGAGAGTGGGACAATTGGATGGTTTAAAAATAATTTTTTAGCTCCAGCTCGTCATTCACAATAGCTTTTCGGTGAGCCCTAGCTCGAAAACTAATGAGAATGATTTTAGAAAATTATAATTATATTTCTATATTTTAACTAAATTAAGTACTCTGCTTTTATATTTTAGAAAATACACTATTATATACCTATAGTTTAGCTTCGTTTAACTGACATATGTTTCTGTCCAAATTTTCATTTTCCAACGTTAAAACCTTATGAAATGACAAAGCTAATACTAATTAAAAAACAAAATAAAAAAAAATCTCAGTTACGAGCGAAATGATAAGAACGAATCACCTCTCACCGTTATCAACTGTTTCTAAAAAAAAAAAAAAGAAAACACAAGAAATTTCATAAATTAGACAAAATAGTTGATAGTGAATGATGTATTCTTTCTTTCTCTCTCATTAGATTGCTGTTTGAAAGTGAAAAAAATAGATGAAAGCACATGTTAATGGACTTATACCATGAGTGTATAGTAGTGTATTTTCTAAAATGCAAGGATAGAGTAGTTAATCTGGTTAAAACATAGAGGTAGAATTATAATTTTTCTTTTTATTTTTATATAATTAAAGTTTAAGTTTTTTTTATTATAATAGAGATATGAAAATAGTTAATAGTTCTTTTAGTCCATACTCAGACTCGCTTTTGCCCCTCTTTATGGATCTATTGACCGTCCTCGATAAAGGTGAGAGGAAAAAGAGATTTATGATTTTTTTTTTGAATTATTAGTAACAAAGTTAATAATATAATTTTATTGTGATAGCTAGTAGCTACTCAATATTTGTCATTAAGTCGTTCTCATTTGTTCTTTTAATTAATTAGTTATTGTTATTGATATATAAATAATAATTATAAATGATATTATTTTAATTAGTCTATTTTAATTGAAGATATGGGTTTAATATTCTACATAAAATTGACTCGTGATATCATTTTAAATATTATTTTAAAATAAAATAAATTATAAATTAATTTAGGTAATTATTAGAATTATTTATTTAAGTTATATTCATATAAAGTAAGTAGTATAATAATATATTAATTTAACTTGTCGATGTAGCTTTGTATGCATGATAGATTTCTCGCCTAATTATTGTATAATTACATTATTCTTTGCGTGAGATAAACTTAACCCCCAACAAATATATATCATAAATATCATATTTGGTTTAAACCACCACTTTTCTTAGACTGTGTTCAATAATAATTTTTTAAATAATTTTTAGTCAAAATGCTAAACGCTACGTAAAAGTTGTTCGGTAATATAGCGTTTGAATTACTTTTTAAAGATTAAAGTAGAGTTTTGCGAAAAATTATCTTATGTAACATTTAACTTTTAATATTTCATGAAAAACTATTTAAACAGTTAAACGCTATTAAAATAACTAATAATTATTAAAATAATTAATTTTACCGAATACCCTGATATCTTTTTAAGAAATGATAAAATTTTAAAAAGAGAAACAATATAAAATCTTCAAAAATTGTAGATAGAGTCCATCAAATAACCAAAATGCAATCTAGGAATATAATAGTATTTTCCAAAAAGGTAATCAATAAAATGTTGACAAGAAGGCTAAGGTAAAGGGGTGACAAAAAAAAAAAAGAAAAAAAAAAAATGTTAGAATAGAGTCGCATCAATAACCCAAAATGCAATCTAGGAATATAATAGTATTGTTCCAAAAAGGTAATCAATAAAATGTATGACAAGAAGCCTAAGGTAAAGGTGGTGACAAAAAAAAAAGAAAAAAAAAAAAGAATTAAGGTGGAACACGGAGAAGAACGAGATGGACCACAAGAAAAAAAAAAAAAAAAAAAAAAAAAGAATAAGGTGGAAACACGGAGAAGACAAATGGACACAAGAAGAGTAGAATGTAAGTGGGATGGGGAACATGATAAGAATAATGGTAAATTTTCTAGTCCTTCGATGTTTATACTTCTTATAGGGCTTTCTATAGCATCGTACCCCAGCCACTCCTTTTGCAACATCATAACGAGGATCATTATGTTCATGACTAGGCTTTTTGGTCCACGAAATGGTTAAAATCCACAAGGTAATTTTTCTTTTTGCTTCAAATTTTAAAGAATTGTGAATTTAAAATATTTTTAGAGTAAAAGAGAGAGAGATTATAGTTTATGTTTTTTTTAGTTTCAATTGCTTTTGAAAAATTATAGTTTGATCAAAATTAAAAATTTAAGAGCTTCATCTAAGATTAATCTCGTTGACTATAAGTGTTTTTCTATGAACTAAATTTCTAACTATTATCTAAATTCATATTTATTCTATTTATTGAGCGACTTTTATGAGTTGATTCAAAATCTTTTTTTTTTATTTTTTTGCTAATCCTAATTTGACTAGTGGTGGTGGTGGTCTGTTTCGAGATAGTGTTGACTCCTGATTAGGGGATTTTTCCCTTAAGTACTCTACTATTTTGGTTGTGAAATTATTGGCTATTCGGGTTGGTCTTCTAATAGCTTGGGACCATGGTTTTTGTTTTCTCATTGTAGAAACAGATAGCGTAGAAATAGTTCAGTTGGTGGCTTCTGTTTTGCCTTCCGTTCATCATTTGGTAGCTATTATTTTGGATATCCAGAAATTATCACTAAGGGATTGAAATTGTTCCATGCATCATGTTCTTCGATAGGGTAACTTTGCAGCGGATCACTTGACCAGGTTGATTCACTCCGTGTCTTCCTCTCTCTATACGAGGTTTTCTATCCCTGATTCTATTTCTTTAATTCTCGACTCTCCAATTTATTAAAAACACTTATGTTGGATAGAAAAATGATCCCACGACATAATCCTTACCATTCAACATGAGATTATTTCCTTATTTTACTTTTTTTTTTCTTGTAATTGGCTCTCACTATAATCAGTAGACTTTCGTTTTTTTTATTTTTTTTGGCTACCGCCAAAAAGGCCGTGGCCACAAATGAAATGTATGTACGGAGGTGGTCCAAAATTCGTTGATTATTCATTCTCTGTTTCAGCATATTTAATTTATTTTATATTTTATCATGTAAAGTTTATTTATATTATTGTTTACTTTAAGCTTTAAGACACGTTCGGTAAAAGAGAAGGCCGATGACTCTATTCCTCCGTGCTATAATATGACTTTTGTCTGTTTGAACTCATTGAGATTTTTTTTTTTTTAACTTTTATTCGTCATTTAATTAGATAATTAACGATTTTTTTCTAAATTATTATTATATTTTTAATATTTTTAAAATCACTAATTTATTCCAGAGATTTAATCCCTTTAAATTATCCTATCCTTATATTTAAGAAGTATTATTTTTGTCGTTTTTTTTACATAAAAGACTTAATATACCAGAAAAGCATTTATGGTCTATTTTACAATTAACTGTTTTAATAATTTTTAACTGTTTGAGTAGTGTTTAGTTGTTAACTGTTCGAGTAATTTTTCATAAAATGTTAAGACTGTGTTCGATAATATCATTTTTAGTAGCTTCTAGCGTTTTGACTAGTTAAAATGTTAAATGCTATTTTTTTTTTGTAGTTTTTGATAACATAGTGTTTGAACTTGCATTTAGAAATTAAAGTAGCATTTTATAAAAAATTAATTTATGTAACATTTAGCTTTTAGTGTTTTAAGCTACTTAAATAGGGAAACCCTACTAAAATAGTTAAACATTACTAAAACAGTTAACAACTATAAAACCAATTAATTGTGCCGAATATACCCTAAAAGTTAAACATTACACGAGTTAACTTTTTATTTAGCGTTTTGACCAAACAAAATGCTAAAAACTACTTAAAAAGTTTTTGACGAACAAGCGTCTACATAATAGGGGTAGCGTTCTCCTACATCTTTATGAGAATACCAACCAGATCACATATGATTGGCTTATTATTTTTATCGTTAACTGATATATTTAGATAGTAATTTAATAATAAATATAAGGATCCTAAATTATAATATGGTATTAAATATAAATTACTAAATAGTTAAATATTGTAGAATATTTTAACCATAAAGACCATACCGTTTAGAAGAAAAAAAACCGAGAATAATCGTGATTACATATTTTCAATGATTAGGATTTACCTGGATCAACTCTATATATATAGAATCATTTATAAGTCAAATTAATTTAAAATAAATATTTACTAAAAACAAGCGTATTTCTAATTATATATTAAAAAAAATAAAATGAAAAAAAAATATTTAAAAATTTTTTATTTTATTTATTATAATCTTTAGATAGATTCATACACGAGATGTATGCAAGTCTATTCTTATTTTCCGCTGTCGCAGCAACCTTTGTGGCTGTTGCAATAAGGGCTTGTTTTATTTATTTATCATCCTGGATAACTCTTATATATAGAACATTTATAAGTCAAAATTAATATTTAAAAATAAATATTTACTAAAAACAAGCGTATTTCTATTATATATTAAAAAAAATAACTGAAAAAAAATAATTATAAAAATTTTTTAATTTTATTTATTATAATCTTTAAAGAATAAGATTTCAACACGAAATGTATGCAAGTCCTTATTCTATTTTTCCGCTGTCGCAGAACGCTTTGTGGCTGTTTTGCAATAAGGGATGTGTTTTATTTATCTCTATCATATAATATAATATATATATATAATATATTCAAGAATTTATTCTTAGCTTAAATTGTTATCAAATTTTTTGTAATATGGATTGGTCCTCCATTAAGATATTCTTAGCTTAAATTGTTATCAAATTTGTATTGGTTGGTCTCCTAGTAGAGAGCATGAAGCTAATGTGAAATTAATATATTAATTGGGAGCTAACCTATAATATTTGTCATGTATTGATAATGTTTGTTGAAATTTTTTAGACCAAATTATAAGTCTTGGAAATGCTTCAACATCCTTTCTCCAATGTGGTTAGCAACAAAATTTATGCAAAGATCACAACAATAATAACATTTTTTGTCTTAACTTAGGATTATTGAGTTTCATCATCATAAAATGGAAATTAATAATAAAAATTGTTGCACTTTATCACAACAAAAACATATTTTTTTTTGTTTTTGTTTACTTTAATACTTAGTGCTAAGTACACTTTGATATGTAATGGAAACTTTTTTTTCTTTCTTAAAAATTACTCACACTACCCATAATGTATGATATATAAATCTTTTCTGCCTCTATTAAAAAATATTCTAATTCCATCCACTGAGGCTTATTTTCCAATGGTAAAATGATTTTGTTAGAAGACTTCACTAAAATTTTCTTTTTCAAATCCTAACGTTTCTCCTAAAATTTTGAAAAAAAAAAATGCAAACATATTCTAAAAAATTTATGCATTAAGTTCAACTTAAAGTTTTTCTCTGAGATTGTTTACACTTTACATAATATATATAATATTTTTTTTATATTCTAGAAATATAATTAGCAAGAAAAGTTTTTCTTTCTTATTCATAAGGGATCAATGTTGTCAAGAAGCACTATGAGAATAATATTAAAAAATGCATGAGACTGATATTGCGCAATGCATCTTTAGAATTCGTTGAGAAGATATTTTTTTTTTTTTTTTTTTTTTTTTTTTTTTTTTTTTTTTTTTTTTTTTTTTTTGGGGAGAAAGCTTGATCGTGTTGCAATATAAAGTTGTTGGAAAATATTTCTACTATATTAACTGCTAAAAAAGAATTATCTATAATCATTTTATCTTCAAAGAAAATAAATGTCGAAGACAAATTTCAAAAAAATAAAATTCTTATTTTTTTTTTTTTTTTTTTTTTTTTTTTTTTTGGGGAGAAAGCTTGATCGTGTTGCATATAAAGTTGTTGGAAAATATTTCTAACTATAACTACTAAAAAAGAATTATCTATATCAATTTTATCTTCAGAAAATAAATGTCGAGACAAATTTCAAAAATAAAATTCTTTTTTTTTTTTTTGAAAATGCAAATGTCGATATATATTAATAGAATCAAAGGCCAAATCATCCAAAATAATACTTGGAGCAGAATAACCCCACTGTATAGAGCCAAACTCAGAAACAATAGCTTTAGCTAGCAAATGAGCATACTGATCTGCTGACTTCTTGACAAAACTGAAACAAATAGATGTGAACTCTTGATTAAGAGTTTTACATTATGAAATTATGGAACCAAAATAAGAGACATCTAATTTATCATTTTTCAGAGCATGAATAATCATTATACAGTCTGTCTCCACCTCAACCATTCTTGTTAAGTACCTCTTAACTTTCAATCAGTTCAAAGCCTCAGGCACATAAAATTCAGTTAGGTAGTATTAAAATCTAAATTAAAACTTATGGTTACTACTTCCAACTTTGAAATCATGAAATTTAATTTGCAATATAGCCCTCCTGAGTCAGCAAAATTCAGGAAATAGCTGCAGAAAATTCCGTAGCTAATCTTAATAAATCTGTAGCTAATGAAGTATAGCTACGGAAAATTTTCGTCCGTAAAATACTTCTAAGACCAAGTCAAACTACAATTGCTTCTTGATAATTTGTGATTGTTGTGAAACAATTCAAAATTATGCGTAATTGAAAACACAATATCTTATCTTTGTTGGTATAGCTCTCTAAATCTTAACTACATATATATATAGCAGGCAAATATTTTATATAATAAAAGGATTTTATATGGTATCTTATTCTAATTTTTTTATTCTAATTACATATATCAAAATATATTAAATATCATTTATAATATTATAATTAAGAATATTAACCATCCATAAAATGGGCATATTAAAAGATAGTGTAAATAGCTTTCTTCTTAAGAGATTTATACCAATAGCTAATTTCAAATGTGTAATTAGATGGCTAAGAAATCCACATTAAGACTTGAGAGTAAGCAAGGAATTTTTTATTTATGATCTAACCTAAAAATCAAACTCTCATCATGAAGATAGAAGATAAATCAAGTAAATAGTTGAAGTTAAAACTGAATTGATTATGATTTCATTATTAAAAGAGAACGTCTGAAATAATTGAGTCATGTCCTATACAAAATTATCGTATGCTTGTATAAATATAAACACCCAAATCGTTTTTTTTTTTTTACCTTTATTTAATGTCAAATCCAAACATCATACTTATTACAAGTTCAAAGATGGACCCCTTTTGGCTTTTTTGTTTATAGGATGAAAAGTGTCACCAACTCTCTCCTAGTCTTGCCTTTTACTAGGAAAGTAGTGGTATTTTATATCTTTCAAATTCTAAGTTATTGAAGGTTGAGAGTTGAACTATAAGTTTGTGACTATATCTATGTTTTGAGCCATTGAAACTCGAATTCAGAGAGCTTGGAAGATTTATGTCACTTTAAACACCAACACACTTTTTCACCATTGGATTAATTTCTGTGCTTCAAGGCATAGGGGAGAAAGGGGACAAGCTTTCCACCGAAAGGAGTAAAGGACTGTTTGGTTTTACTACTACACTAACGCTTGTCATATCTAACAAATAAACTCCACTTTTTAGATTTATATCTTGTGCAGAAAGGTTGAATTTTTTTAATTTCATCAATGGTATAAATGACCATTAACAATTTTGTTCTAAGTAGTATATAATTGTACACATCATTAGATGAGACAAAACTAGTAAAATTTAATCAAATTTTGCAATCTACTTTTATATTTGTCAAAACCATTATTCTAAAAAATTTATTCAGTTTTTTCTCATATCATCTGTGTAATTTTCACCAAAAGTAATAAACAACTTTTTGATTTTACTCATAGTTAGAGTAATACTCGTCTATCTAGAGTATGTTCGTCAAATAGTGTTTTATTAGCTGGTAACTGTTTTAATATTATTTAGTTGTTAGCTGTTTAATTTAATAGCTTTTCATAAAATGTTAAATAGTTAGATAAGTTAACTTTTCGTAAACGATCCCTTAACTTTTAAAGCTAGTTCAAACATTATGTTAACGAACGCTATAAAAAATAGTGTTTAGCATTTTGACTAGTCAAAATCCTAAAAACTACTTAAAAAACTATTGCCAAACACAACTTTAGACTTGAAATGATCAAATAAACTCCATCTTTTACTTATCAGATAACAACTCCTGCATTATAGCCATTCAAACGGATACTCATTATTGCTATTATAAGAATCCCATGATTATAGTGATTTACTTTACTGGATATATGTAATTAACTACTCTGTTGTAATATATATGTATCTCTTAATAGAAATCAAGGATGTATGAGCCAATTTTACTTCCTTTGCTTGTCTCTTTATTACCTACATATCTTATGTCAAAGAAGTTTATGAGAGAGTCAAATTTTTTTTTTTCATTTTGTCAATAGCATAAATGACCATGTCTAAGACAAATTGTAAGTAGTATATAATTGTATCCATTATTATATAAGAAAAAAACTTGCAAAATTGACTCAAATGTTGATGTCTATATTTATATTTGTCAAAAGTATTATTCTACAAAGTTTACTCAAAGTTTTCTATCTCACTTCCTCCACTAGAATAAGAAGGGAAAATTATAGTACGGTTCATGTGATTTCCGATATACAATTAATCTATTCTTGTACTTTTAAAAATATATCATTTTTTTTTATATATATTTTGCTTTTATTATACTACTAAATCATTCTGTTCAATTTTTGTATCTTTCCGTTCAGTCAAGAAGAAAAACAGATGTTAAAGGAAATAAATTAAAATTTTAATAGCAGAAGAATTATCATAGTAATATCACTAACATTATAAAGTTGTGGTTTGAGAAATATGATTAGTCTATTGTTGTGTTTTTAAAAATATACTAAAAGTGACAAGAGATGAAAGGGATATATTTTCGTCACTCATAAAGTACCTAACGAAAAAGATACAAAAACCATACTTAAAAATTTAGTAGTATAACAGAACTAAAACATAAAAAAAATTAGTCAACTTTTAAAAACACAAGAACAAATTAATATTTTCTAAATTACAGAAACTGTACTGTAATTTTTGCGAGTAATAAAAACAGCTCGAATTTTTTTTTTTTTTTTAGTTCATAGAAAGCAAAAGCTTAAAAAATTATAAACACATTCTAGGGTGAGCTACACCACTAACATCATGGATCAGCCAAATAATAAAGAACAACTCGATTTTACTTGTACTAAAGAACTATTGTGTAACACTTGTCATATCTAGACTGAGAATGACCAAATAGCTCCACTTTTTATCTTGAAATCATGTGTAAAAGAGGGTCATTCAATTTGTAATCTTATCTTCGAGGAATAGATCTTGTTGACATGTTCATTCAATTTTTCTTTTTCACACTCCCTATTATAAGACTTTGGACTCTTTTTATAACCTTTTACCACCTATAATTTTAACCATCTATATATATATGGTCCCATATTTTTTCAAATCTTGTAATCTTAATCTTCCGAGGAATAGATTCTTGTTTTGACATGTTTCATTCAATTTTTCTTTTTCACACTCCCCTATTATAAGACTTTGGACTCTTTTTAAACTTTTTACCACCTATAATTTTTAACCATCTAATATATATATATTTTATATCACTATATATATAGGATATATATATATATATATATTAAAAGTTAGAAGCCAATTGGATAATGTTATATATAAAGTTGAAGCACAATTGATAATGTGACACACTATTAAAAAGTTTAATTGATGATGTGAAATTTTATTATTTCTTCAAATTTTTATTTTTTTTTTAATTTGAAAAATTAAATTATATAACTTTTTATTTTCTTTTTTCAATAATTAACAGTCATATAATAAATTTCTTGCATTAACGAATAACTCTTTATTTTCTTTTTGTGATTCAAACAATACATTTATTACATTAATAATAAACTATTATTTATTATAAAATAATAGAAAAATTGGGAGAGACGCGAAAAAAAAGAATAAAGTGAATAAAGAGAGAATACGAAAGTGTAATAATCTTAATAAAATTCTATACAAATTGAAAAGATAGAGTTCACAATAATTAGAAATACAGATTTCTAACCCATAGAACACATCCACTAGTTTTATAACATTCTTTTCATTTTAAAAAATTGTGTTTACTCATTCTTTTATTTATTTATGTCTATCTATTTTCTATTTTTTATTTTTAAATTAGTTAATACTTATCTAATTAGTATTTGTAAGATTTTTTTATATATTATATTCAGTATATATATCATAAATTGTACTATATAATAAAATTCTGCTTGAATATTAAGTTTATTTATTTAGTGTTATAAATCTTTTTAAAACTCGGAAGCAATTCATTATCTCCACACTATAGCCTCGTCTTGATGTTATGAATTGCAAAAGATAATTTATTATGGATAGTATAAGACCTCATTTATTATGTGTGTCTTGTGGTAAATTTCGTTTTTACTGCATACATTTACTTTCGCAAGTTTCAACGTAAAAGTTGAAAAATGAAAAACAGTTCATAAATTGTACCACCTTATTTCACAATTTTCAATTATAACAAACACCAACAAAAAAAAAAAAAAAAAAAAGTTTTTACCAAAACACCAAAAAAAAAAAAAAAAAAAAAAGTTTTTACCAGATCTTTATAGAACCATTTTAATATCTTACGAGTGCTTAATCCACATGGATGAAAAATAATAATTATTTAAAACTGAAATAATTGCTGAAGACCTATTTTGATTAAATGGTTTTCTTAGTCAAAGTCTTCGAAAAGAATAATTGAACATAACAACTTCAAAGCAAACATACAGGATGAAAAATACCAAATCAATGGACTCTCCAAAGATTTGAGAATACATTAGCACTATTTATTTATAACCAAAAGCTAAAATAAAACGTATCTTTGTCTCTCTTGATGGCTCATCATCAAGTCAAGCCTTCAAGGGTCTAACAATTTCGTTCGACATAAAACCCAACACACATAAAACCCAACATATTTCATAATCAAAATTTAATCTTCGGGCCGGAGTTATGTAGCAAGCAAACCGACTCGCTTTCAATTAAAATTGGTAGACCAAAAAACTCAAAACAATCCTATTTTGAACAGTAATAGTACAACGTCTAGAGCTTAGCAAGAAAAGAAACTGCGCACGGGGAATGTGCTCAGACAATAGCTATTAGATCAGCACAGGTGATATCACCCTAGGGGAAAGATGCTCGAATATGCTCCTGAGCACTCAACTAATGCATCAGTCCAATGAAATTACTAAATTGAAGCTCACACATTTTTGCTTTAAGGCCAGTAATCACTTGAATTGAGGCTTGAATGAATGTTTTGGTTGTCCAATCTGAGTAGCTAATGCTGATTTTATATTTCAATCCAATAGTTTTGATCTTTCAGACAAAAGCCACTTTGAGGATCCAATGACATGCTTACCGATGACAGGTGGCATTTTAAGCCCCCAAGAATATCAACTCCAACAAAGAAAAGCATTATACAACCACACTCACCAAATTTTAATGCTCTAATCATGAAAGATTTGACTTTCATAGACTGAGATTAGAAAGTAATTTATTTGTCACTAACCCAATACTTGGGACAATGCACCTATCAAGACAGGTAAGAAACTATAGGGTGAAAAAAAAACATTGAGGTAATATATAGGGACCAACTGCACCTATCAAAGGAAGGTAAAGAAACTATAGGGTGAAAAAAAAACATTGAGGTAAATATATATATATATATATATTATTATATTAATGAATCTGTGATTAAGCCATTTTGTTTTTCTGAAAGAACAGCCGCAATTCAAATGGATGCCTTATTAAGTATCAATAGCCAGAAGCCAAATGGGGCAATAATTCCCCCTAAAACAGTGGTTTTTGACACACAATTAATATTAAATTTAGGAATGGCCCAGATAGAATAATCATTTTAAGGCGATATATATATATATATATATATATAAATGATCTGTGATTAAGCATTTTGTTTTCTGAAAGAACAGCCGCATTCAAATGGATGCTTATTAGGTAGTCAATAGCAGAAGCAAATGGGGCAATAATTCCTAAAACAGTGGTTTTTGACACACAATTTAATATTAAATTAGAATGCCAGATAGAATAATCATTTTAGGGATGCCCCAGTGCTGGGATCTAAGACTCCAAGCTAATCCAAGTTGATAGGCTAACCTTTTTAGTGTTTCCCTCATTCAAACTATCAATCCCATCATCTGCATATCCCATCTTCTTCGTCTTCGTCTTCGTCTTACAGAGAGTCAACCATCCCCAGGCCCCTACACATCAAACGTTAAAGATGGTACTGCAATTCATCAAAGTAATAATATTGACTTCATTTCTCTAAGGAAAATTGGAGACATAACCATCAAGCATGGCATTTCACCTCCACATTCTCTTTCACAATATAATGAAGCATAAGGAGACTTTTAAAAAAGTTGTGGGGATGTGCTCATAGTTTAGTTTACCAGTAAGTGCATGTCTAACTTTAGCGCATATCTGATCCTGACTTCCTCCCCAAAATAGTTCAAAAAGGAAAAAAGAAAAGGTATATAGTTTATTGAATTAGACTTGACCTAAACATTGTTATTAACTTCTATGCATAACTTAGAGCACTTACATATGTAGTTTGGACATAGATCTAAATACGAACCCTCACCCTCCTAGACCAAGAACAAGAAATACAGAGATTGTTTAAACAATTAATAGAAATTTCACTTTTCAAACATTTTAATTTAAAATGATAACCATTAAACATTGAGATGTTAATTAGCCAACAAATACTTGAAAGACCTAAGAGCAACCTTAAAGTTTTCTGGTAAAAGGACTTAGATCAACCTAACTTTTTCTGAAGATATAATCCTAATCTTGAATGGAATGAAATGGAACGGAGAAGCAGATCTATATGACCAGCCTGACCAAAAATATAGCAATGGTCATAGATTACTACAATTGTAGAGGATTTGCATCCATGCAAAATATGTCAATCATATAATGGGCATTATTAAGAGCTATCTGCAGGGACAAAAGTCCAATTCAGTTTTGCACTTGCTATATAGTTTGAGATTAAGACTTGAACTGAGTAGACTTAGAAACTGACCAACAAGGACACTATCAACAGTAACGATTGTTAAAGGATAAAGCGAAAGTTGAAGGAAATGTTAGCCGTCGTATCATAATATCTGAACTGCCAAAAATATTTTTCCACAAACAAAATCCTCGTGAATATCACGTGACAGGGGGCCCCATGTTATGACCACACTTAACTCTAGCAGAAATACAACATAGTAGGGGCCGGCCCGTCGACAACGGAAATTCAGTCCTATTTGGGACATTAAAACTGACAACAGTGCAATCACAAACACACATAGCCATGCAGAGTCAAATTTCAAAGGCAACAGAAAGGGAAAGATAAAAAAAAATGAATCAACAAATATATTATAGACTTCAAGAAAAAAATTTTGATTTCCTTGAAGTAGTAGACGTAGTGTCATTGCTTGTGGCAGTAATAGCATCTATATAAGGGAAGTAATAGAGGAAAAATAAAAAGGTAACAAAAATAAATAAATAAAAGAAGATGATGTGGTGAGTAGTACCTGCAAAAGTATAACTGTTATGCAGAAGTATTTTCACTTTCTTGTGACTTTTACCCACTTAACTTTTGAAGCCCAAAAGGAGAGCAGAGACAAAATCCTCAACACACACACACACACACACACTCATAAGACAAATGTATAGGGACAGTTCACATACGGACTTGCCACTGAATACCTGACTTTTTGTTTCTTTTTTTTTTTTTTTTTTAACCCAAAAAAAAAAACACAGCACACTATAAGACAAATGTATGGACAGTCACATACGGACTTGCCACTGAATACATGGCTGGTGAGCGCCTGACTTTTTGTTTCTTTTTTTTTTTTTTTGCTCCCCTTCTTTCCTTTTTCTTTCTTTTTTTTTTTTTTTTAAGAAAGTAGAAACTAGCCGCCCAAAACCTTCCCTTTTTAAATTTTTTTTTTTTTTTTTTTTGCTCCCTTCTTTTCTTTTCTTTTCTTTTTTTTTTTTTTTTAAGAAGAGACTATGCCGCCCAAAACCTTCCCTTTAAATTCTCTTCTCATCACCTTCCATTTGCATAAGCTCCTCTGCACCTCTCCTTTTAACACCTCCCCTCACAAATATCATATTCTCTCTCTCTCTCTCCCTCGCTCTTTTTTTCTCCATCTGTGAGGAAAAAAAAAGATGATGTTGCCACTTTCCAACTTACTGAAACAAAACGTGAATAAGCTCCTTAGATTTTTCATGATCTTATTCTTATGCTCTATGCCTGAGAAATCTGACCATTGTTCTAACAACTCTTTCAAAAGAGTGAACTCTAGTAGTTTGTCTTATAAGAGTTCCTCTAACACCCCTGCACTAGAAGGACTCAATCTAGAAGGTCATTTATGCTTTGATAATATTGAACATGCATCTAAGGACTTTGGTAACATATACCATTTCCTACCATCAGCAGTTCTGTATCCAAAATCAGTTTCTGATATTTCCTCCACAATAAAATATATTTTCAATATGGGTTCCACCTCAGATATTACAGTGGCTGCCAGAGGCCATGGCCACTCACTTCAAGGTCAAGCACAGGCTCATCAAGGTATAGTAATCAACATGGAATCACTTCAGGGTCCAGAGATGCGGACTCACACGGGTGAGCCACCTTATGTCGATGTTTCTGGTGGAGAATTATGGATAAATGTTCTGCATGAAACTCTTAAATATGGGCTTGCACCAAAATCTTGGACAGATTACCTTCACCTCACCATTGGAGGCACCTTATCAAATGCTGGAATTAGCGGACAGGCATTCCTACATGGACCCCAGATCGACAATGTTTACCAGTTGGAGGTTGTCACAGGTACTATTACACATGCTCTATTGCTCTTGCACAAAATTTCGCAACCATGTTTCTCAATATCACAGTACGAAATATACAAATTCATCTCAGATAATTTGGAAGGGCATGATTTTCTCATTTCATTATGAAATGACAACCTTACCCCTGTACACCAAGTGGTGAAAAACGTTGCTTCTAAATTAAACTAAACCCTTTTAAGAAAACAGCAGAAAAGAACCTACCCTGACCAATAATACAATTCATTCTGAAACTAATTTGAGACTTTGAATTCAGGAAAAGGAGAAATAATTACCTGTTCAGAGCAGCAGAATGCAGACCTCTTTTATGGTGTTCTTGGAGGACTAGGACAGTTTGGCATAATTACCCGGGCTAGAATTTCTCTCGAAAGAGCACCTAAGATGGTAAATTACATTTTGTTTTCCCAGACGTCCAATAAATAGAAAACTGCACCTTCTATAATGGAATCATTTATTTTTGACAGGTGAAATGGATTAGAGTCCTGTACTCTGAGTTTTCCGAATTTTCCAATGACCAAGAGCATTTAATATCAACTGAGAATTCTTTTGACTATATAGAAGGATTTGTAATAATAAACAGAACCGGTCTACTCAACAACTGGAGATCCTCCTTCAATCCCAAAGACCCTCTTCAAGCCAGCCAATTCGTTTCAGATGGAAAAATTCTTTACTGTCTAGAAATTGCTATATATTTCAATCCGGATGAATCTGATGTTATGAACCAGGTAAAACTTCAAGAAAAGTATCATACAGCAATGCGATGTAACATTCACTTGATCGAAGTACTTGCTTCTAACCTTTATGCTCTAATTACAGAAAACTGCAGACTTACTGTCAGAACTAAAGTTTATTCCATCAACACTTTTCATGTCAGAAGTTCCTTATGTGGAATTCCTGGACAGAGTACATGTGTCTGAGATAAAGCTCCGTGCGAAAGGTTTATGGGAAGTTCCACACCCATGGCTGAATCTTCTAATACCCAAAAGCAAAATATTTGAGTTTGCTCAAGAGGTCTTTGGAAACATCCTTACAGAAAGTAGCAATGGTCCCATCCTCATCTATCCAGTCAAAAAGTCCAAGTAATTTGACAAAAAAATAATTAATCAATTTCCTCAACAGAATTCCAAGATGATGTGTTCTCAACCTAAATTTTCCTTCATATTGCAGGTGGAATAATCGAACATCTCTTATCACCCCAGGAGAAGATATTTTCTATTTAGTTGCATTTTTATCCTCCGCAGTACCATCTTCCAAAGGCAAAGAAGGCTTGCAACACATTTTAGCTCAACAGCAAAGAATTCTAGATTCCTGCTCCAAGGCTGATCTTGGAGTTAAACAATATTTGCCTCATTATAGCACCCAGCAAGAATGGCAAGCTCACTTTGGCTCTCAGTGGGAAGTTTTTGTACAGAGGAAATCAACTTATGACCCTTTAGCAATCCTAGCTCCTGGTCAAAGAATTTTTAGAAGGCAAAAACCTTCATATGGTGCCAGCTAAGCAAGCCACAAATACGAAAATGTGCTCCAGCCAAATGGGGCCATTATACCTAAAACTGTAAATTATTGAGCCTTCATACATCGTTGAGTTTCCACAAGCAGCATTAGAAAGAAAAGTAGTAGACCATTTGACAATGTTGTTAATTAAGTTGAAAATTAGAAGTATGCAAATGTTTTTTTTTTAAAAAAAGACATCAAGGCATTAACTTCAGATTCATGATTTAAAGCATATCATACAGAGAGCTATCTGCATCTAATTTATGGCATCTCTGTTGCCAAGAAGGAACTAGCTATTTTTTTATAAACTGTATCAGAGAAAGCTAACAAAAACATGAAATTATAATAAATAAAGTCAAACCATACAGTAACATGTGATGTGCATGCCACAAAATATTAAAAGCAAAATAATGACAGCAAAAGTTGACTGCAACAACTCACGACATTAGTATCGACAAAAAAGTTATTTTCTTTCTGCTGAGTCTCTCCAACCAAGACCGGGTCTCTGGGTTTCACGCTGTGGCTCTTCATAGTTTCTAGCATCAAGGATAGTTTCTTCAAAGTCAGTTGAGTCACTTGCAACAGGAAGAAAGTTGTTTATATCATCTCTAGCACCAAAGCCTCCAGCCCGTATAACATCATCAGTTGTTATGGAAGCTTCCATATTTACTTCCCCACATGTGCCCTCACCAGCAGGTACATCTCGGGGAACTATTTCCCCACCTTTCCAAACCACCATGTTAATGTGTTCATAATTTGTAGGGGGACTTGGAACCAGTCTTAGAACATTTTTTGCACCATCATGCTTGGATTCAGTTGCTTCCTTCCTTGTGCTGTTTTCATCTGCATCTGAAGCATTCAAAAGCTCATAAAACTACATGTGAGTGACAATGGAATTCAAGCATAAATGCTTGGAAAAGAGCAAAATCTTTGCCAGCTCTCTTGGACAAATATAAAAGTCTTTTAAGTTGGAATTCCCTACTGAAATTTCAATCATATATGAAAATGTAAGTACAGCGCTCTTGAGGTATCCTATTATCCTTGTCCTGCCTTAATCCAAGAATGTGAATGCTCTAGAAACCAAAGGCAGTATGAAGAATTTTTTTAGAGCAGAAAACCTCAATAAACCTGAGCACTTTTCACTTTGATGGGAAGCAACTTGGGACATGAAGATTAACATATAAAAGAAAATAGTACATTCAAAATGATACCATTCATTTGATTATATCAGTTATATTGATATTTACCAAAAACAAATGGTCCAACTATGTAAAGAAAGACAACAAGTATGAAATAAATAATCTCTGGATTAGCTTAAATAAGAGAAGCATCCTCTTGGCTATTATGCAAAGCAAACAACTTATATAGTGCTTTATTTGCTCCTGTATATATTTTCTGCAGACTCATTTATCAAAATCTAAGATGTGTTTCAAGATTCCACAAAAGTACCATTACAATGTAACAAAATAAATAAATAACAATTACCTTTTTCTTCCTCCATCCTCACCCCTCTTCTTTTTTTTTTTTTTTTTTTTTAAAGTACAATTACAATGTAACAAATAAAATAAATAACAATTACCTATTTCCTTCCTCCAATCCCTCACGCCCTCCTTCTTTTTTTTTTTTTTTTTTTTTTTTTTCCCTCTATTACAATTTTTAATTGATAGGGTAAAGGTGATTGGATAAGAGATTAGAACCCATGAAGATAAAGTTGAATAATGCGGGCTTACTTGGGCTTAAGGTAACCAATACCCCCATCCCCTCCCTTCCTTTTTCCTCTCTATTACAATTTTTAATTGAAAGGATAGAGGTGATTGGATAAGAGATTAGAACCCATGAAGGTAAAGTTGAATAATGTAGGCTTACTTGAGCTTAGATCAACCAATACTAAAATGTTAGTTAACCAATTAGCTAGATAACTTTCTTCCCTTATATACCCTTTATGTATTCCGTATTTGAGCAACGTGGGATCTTAACACTCCCCTAAAGTGTGACCAAGACTGGTGACACTTGAAACTTAAAATCCTCCCCTTTAAGTTGAACTAGCATTGCCCTTGAAACTGAACTCTGAAGTTGAACTAGATTTTGCCCTTAAAACTGAACTTGAATAGGACTCGCCAATGAGGAATAACTGAATTGGGTTGAACCTGCTCTATTTGAATTTAAAGGGTAGAGGTGATTTTGCATAAGAGGTTAGACTCGTGAAGATAAAGTTGAGTAATGTAGGCTTACTTGGGCTTAGGTCGACTAATGCTAAAAGGTTAATACTAACCAATTAGCTAGCTTTCCACCCTTTTGTGCCTTTTTGGATTTAGTATTTGATCACGTGCAATTATCAACATCCTTTAAATGAAAATGCATATCAGCATTAATCTGTTATATTTCCTCTATACATAGTGCTACAATTGACCCATAGACTTCCATCTTTTTTGGCAGATAATCTAGAACTGAATGATTATTAAATTTCTACAACTCGGTCCCCACATAATTGTCCTAAATTGCTTGTCTTCTAATTTAAGAAGCTCCCATTAACTAACATGTAAATCAAGTCTTTCTTGCAAAATGATATTACGTCATGCAGCCAAAAGAGAGAGAGAGAGAGAGAGAGAGAGAGAGAGAGTTTAAATTTATTAACTTTTGAGATATGTTAACTAAGCATGGAAGTCATCATTAAGTTAAAAGATGCACTCAATTCAGACATAGAAAAGCCACCCTGATGTTAACAAAAAGATGCATTGAGTTTTAATACATTCTGATATTTCTTGACTGAAAGTCATCATTAACAGTAAAATGCTATCACTTCGAACATAGAAAAGACACTCCAGCATCAGCATGTATGTGTGCTGTATAAATTTTGAACTACATTCCAAAGTGGAAGGAAGGATTCCACTAATATTTTGATGTCATGTTATCTTCCTTCATCACAAAGGTTTGGGTTAACCTCCTCAACTTCGTTCCTCCTGTTACATGGTGGCAACTATTAAAAAGGAAGGAACATGAAAGTTTGAATGACCTAATCTCCTGTACACAATTCCTATCACAGCCCAAACATAATGAAAGAAGAAAATGTGCTTAAAACTGCTAAACTAAATTCTTATCCTAATCCAACCACATTACATTATGTGAGAAGGAAAGGTATCACTTAAATCATGCAAAATAAGATAGAGAGTATTAAGAATAGAAAGCAAGCCAAGTATACCACCTCAAAGAATTCTCTAAATTCACTAGAACGTTCAAGTATACCACCTCGAAGAATTCTCTAAATTCACTAGAAAGTTCAACCTTTTTAATTAATGAATTCAATTCCCTCTTCTACTAAATACCGAATAAATATTAAAAAATAAATAAACTTCCATCAGAGCTAAGTGTGACATTTTTAATGGTTGACTACAGCCTCAATGGTTTTTGGAATTTTTCAGTACATAAATATATTTTACAGCATAAACTACTGACAAATTTCCAAATGCTTCCTAAGCTTGGAACATAAAATCAAATTTATTCTGGTAATGTTAGAAAAAAAAATTGCAATAAAAGAACCATCAAAGTTAACTTCTAATTAAGTATGTGATACATAAAACAGTACCATGTGAAATTTCAGCCGACTCCATAACGTATAAACACCTCCCACAAAACGTCTTTCTTTCTGGGCAATAAGACTCTACAATCTTCTGCGGAAACCTATTAAACAACAGTACATGTAAGATTCGCCGTATTACAAGTAACTCTTGCAGTGGCAAATATTTTTATTTAACAGCTTTGCTACAAAATATCAAGCACAAACATGCAAATTCAACAACTTCTGAAAAGACACGAAACACGAGAAATAACCAAGGAAAATTATCAGTACTCAAAAAGGAGAATGACAGCCTTCTTTCTCACAACTGAGCATTAACAGACAAAAAACATTAAAACATTGCATGATCAAAAGAAAAATGGCCTTTTGCAGCCCAGAGAGTGGTTTTTGAATCACTCAATTCAAATCATAATTCCATGCATACTGAACACAAGATTCAGCAAGCCTCCTAAGATATGACAGTTGTGTACAATTAATTGATTCAAAGCATGTCATAGCAGGATGGAAAGGAAGCAGATAAAATTTCTCACCCGTACCAAAATAAGAAGAATTAAACAAAAGACAAAACCTCAACTAATGAGGTATTTAATTTCCTGTGCATCCACCGCAGAGGAATCTTCTTTTTCCCATAAAAATAGGTGAAAAGGAAAAAAAAGAGTTTGGCACATAACCACCGGGCTCGTGCCAAAAAGTATTTTATTGGGGAAAAACTGTATAAGACTGAAGGGAAGAAGAAGAAAAGGCAGAAAACATGATCAACTACAGCAAGATCAAAACAAGTTTTTGGCTTGAAAGAACATTAACTTTCAACAGTGTTTCTAATGGTTATGAATAGAAAATTAAACTCTTCCAAAAAAAGAATTGAACCTCATTCTCATGTATGGTAGAGCATGATGAATGTGATAGGTTTAATTACTATCATCATTATTGCCAGATTCACAAGATGACATATCGTTACATTTAAATTTTGATTGATCCAGCACAATATGCCATTAATCAGTAAAGATATTTGAACATCTAGAAAGCACCAAGCTGACTAGGACAATCCACAGCAAACAACTTGCTTAGAGCCATAGATTAATCTTCTATCACTCAAATCACAGTGGCCAATCCGTATGATAAAATTATCATGGGCCTTATATGACATATAAATAAAACCAAGAAACAAAATTGTCAGATAATGTGATCCTAAAACCAAAAATAGATGTCATATTAACAGAGCTGTCATAACTGAATAATCGGTAACCTCTTAATACAACCATCTCTCCACCAAAAAACAGAACCTAAACCTTATCTAGCATCTTACAATAAGAAAAACGAGTAGAATAGACCATAACACATCTCATATAATTAACCTGAAAATAATGGTAATTAATATTCAGCTCATAAGTTTTTGATTGACACGTGCAACTTAAAGCATTAGCATAAGATTGAGCATATTTAGTATTTGCTAAAGTGCCCAAACTTCAGTCTCTCTGTCAAATGGATAGTTCAATGGTAGAAGCCAAGTGAAGGAAGTATATCTGAAGGTTAGTCTAAACCCTATACAGCTACACAGGCATATAGTTTTGATTTCTATGATCAAGATAGAGACTACATGCATGTTCCAAAATACATATGCATTAACTTGAGATTGAAAATTTATACTAGCATTCATTATGTTCTTTCTCAATTGGTGAAATGTCTTCAACAACAGTTATTTTGCAAATTAATCAAAAATCTTGATTTACAATATTTCAAACAGTTAATGACGAAAAGGATACAAGAGTATGGTCCAATTTGTAATTGTAGCTGATCTTTTTAATTCAGTCAAATTATATACCCAAACCTTAGCGTTTCTGTCAACTATGACCAAACTTGGAATGGGATATGCTACAACTCTGAAATGCTAATATGGCATATATTTTTATTAAAAAAGTTTTTGTGTTAATATCTAAAATGTTACATTAAGTCTCAGGCCTGGATTACTAATTATTCCCTAACACTTATAAGAATAAAAAATGAAAAACTTGGTCGCATTTTCAATCTCTACCATTTTATTCCTCCCCCCCTCCTCAAATACATTTGTGTGAAATTTGTATGATAAAAAACTTGCCACACAATTTGGGAGTTTTGAACTCATTCTCTCGAAAAGTTTGGCTACAATAGACAGCAATGCCAAAAATTATGTATCACGTAATTTTTCTTTCTTTCTTGGCCAACCAAAAAAAAAAAAAAAAACATGCATGTTCCAAAATACATATGCATTAACTTGAGATTGAAAATTTATACTAGCATTCATTATGTTCTTTCTCAATTGGTGAAATGTCTTCAACAACAGTTATTTTGCAAATTAATCAAAAATCTTGATTTACAATATTTCAAACAGTTAATGACGAAAAGGATACAAGAGTATGGTCCAATTTGTAATTGTAGCTGATCTTTTTAATTCAGTCAAATTATATACCCAAACCTTAGCGTTTCTGTCAACTATGACCAAACTTGGAATGGGATATGCTACAACTCTGAAATGCTAATATGGCATATATTTTTATTAAAAAAGTTTTTGTGTTAATATCTAAAATGTTACATTAAGTCTCAGGCCTGGATTACTAATTATTCCCTAACACTTATAAGAATAAAAAATGAAAAACTTGGTCGCATTTTCAATCTCTACCATTTTATTCCTCCCCCCCTCCTCAAATACATTTGTGTGAAATTTGTATGATAAAAAACTTGCCACACAATTTGGGAGTTTTGAACTCATTCTCTCGAAAAGTTTGGCTACAATAGACAGCAATGCCAAAAATTATGTATCACGTAATTTTTCTTTCTTTCTTGGCCAACCAAAAAAAAAAAAAAAAATTAAAAACCAAAAAAATTACAACTAAATCTAAAGTAAAAATTAATTTTTTATTCTAATTATCCTTTTATTTCTTATAACAGCATACTCAATACATTTCAATATATCACAGTTACTTGTATTCTTGTTCTCCATCAGTAAAAGTTCAAGAAACCAACAACAGGAAAGGCATTAAGGAAATAATCAAACCACATGCATGATGCACTATATTTTACACAGCATACTCATAATTTTAGATATATCACCAGCATAATCAAATGCTTAGTTCAAACTAAAATTCCAAAAGCATAGCAGAAAAACAGAGACTCAAACTAGTTAGTTTTTATTTTCTTGCATTTTCTCGGCAAGCAAACAGAGGAAGTAATTATGGTTATGTGTTAGGGTTCTGAAAGGATAATCGAAAATGATAAATGAAATTACCTGAGGCTGCGAGAGAAGAGGAGAGAGTCGGTTCCTTTGCTTGCTGCCTGGGTCGTTTTTGCCAACTTTGCACAGCTTTTTTGTATTTTTGCGTTTTATATTCCCTGAAATTACCTGAGGCTGCGAGTGAAACGGTGGCACTTTGTAATTTTGCGTTTTATATTCAGGGAATGGTCGTTTTGGCATTAACGTGGAGGCGATTTTGTAAGACACTTGTTACGTTGTATTTGCTTTGCTGTAATGCTGGAGAAGGATTGTTTCCTAATTGGAAAGTCGAATTTAGATTATGTTGGGTAACGTCCTTTTGACTACCTTTTACAAATTATAATAAGCGATTTGTGAAAAAGTTAATAAATATAATATTTAACTTTTAGATTTACATGAAAAGTTACTAAAATAACTAACAACTGATATTAAAATAATGCACGGGTTATGCTCAGTTAGCAATACAGACTATACATGTAGAAAGAGCTCTCATATTTGATAACCTACATGGAGGATCAAGAGCCTTAAGGTCGTCCAGCAGTTCGTGGTAATAAAATCAGTATATACAAATGGTTTACACAGAAAAAAAACCATTAAAACAACTAACAACTGTCAAAATAGCTAATTTTTGCCGAACATACACTTAACCCAGTAGGTGGAAGAATTAAATAGACAAAATGCCCTTACTAATAAAGGACGAAAATATGTTAAAATATAACTTGTTATCAATTATTAGAAAATATATTTTTTCTTCTAAAAAGACAATCTATTTTAAAACTATTAAATAGCTTATTTTATAAGAAAGATTATAATTTATTATTATCTATCAGTGAATATAATTTAAGATTTTTCTGTTAGGAATACATAACAATTGGAAAAATATTTTTAATATTTTCTTAATATTGATTAAAATCGTTGTTATCCTTGATGCGTTAGACAAATAATTTAATTCATCATTATTAAACTTGACTTTAATTTTCTAAGTTTTATCAAATCCAAATTTAATATCGATAATGATAATTAAAATTTAATTTTATTAGGAACAAAGGTTTTAGTTAAGAGAAAATGATACGATAGAAAATAATATATATTTTTATTTAATTAATTTACTGGTTAGATTTTGAAACAATATAATTATGATTTGTTCGGCAAGGGAGATAGTTTTTTTTTCTTACCATGTCAAGACTCCATCTCTATTAATTGACTATTTCGTAAGTTCAGTAACACAATATTTATAATAACTTTTAGACTTTAAAGAAAATTTTTTATTAAACATTAAATCTGTGTTCAGCAATAACTTTATTTAAAATAGTTTTTAGAGTTTAGACCAGTTAAAACATTAAACTTTATTTTTTATAGTGTTTAATAATATAACATCTAAATGTTATATTTTTTGTAGTGTTCGATAACATATCATTTAAACTAACTTTTAGAGATTAAATAGCGTTTTTATAAAAAATAAACTCATATAACGTTTATCTTTTAAGCGTTTTATGAAAAACTATTCGAATAGTTAACGGCTACCAATTTTGTCAAATTGACCCTAAATATCCTAACATTTAGCTAGCATTTCACAGAGACCAATTAGATTTTTTTTGATAATCATATTATATATTTTTTTCCCCAAGTTTAGCTAATTAAATAGAAATGCACAAATGTTATGATAATTTTACCTTCAAAAAAATGTTATATTTGGTAAAATAACGCTTTCTCATATGTAACAGCGCGGGAATGGTGGGAGAATTAGACAAGGTAAATTATGGTAATTTCTGAACTGGCAAAAAGGGGAGAGAACACTCAACTCAAATCCCTATTTCAGTGCAGAGAGCGAAATCATCGCGCCCCTTTCTTCCTTCTTCGCATCTCCAACTATTAAACATTTGTCTGCAAAGGAATAGAAATGGTGCCTTTCCTTCACTCTCTTCGTCTTAATTTCATTGGAAGATTTCGCCTCTGCTCTCTCTTTCAGGTCTCTCTCTGCTGTTTCTACTGAGCGTTTTTTTCCTTCACTTTATATAAATTAACTGCTCAACAGTTCTTAGTCTCACCAAATTCTGTTTTTGTTTTGATAGAGATGAATGTTATATCTTTTCCTCTTAATGAAGTTTAACAGTTACCAATTAATTTTTTTTTTTTTTTTTTGCTTGCAGGACGGAACAAGAAATGCAACCACTGGTATTAGGTGGAACGCCCGTGTTCTATGTTCTGTAGGTAATGAATAGCTACTTATAGGCATTTTATTTACAGTTCGTGTGCAATTTATAAATATGAACTTGCTGGTCTTTATATATATATGCATGTGTGTCTGTGTGTGTGTGTGTCTGTGTGTGTGTGTGTGTGCTTGTATATAACTTAATGCCCAAGATTAGTACTTTGTGATTGATTGAACTGTATTTGTAACTTGTTATATGTCTGGAGATAGTTATGAAATTTGTATATTTATAATAGGTTTATGAAGAATTATAAGTAGCTAATTGATGATGAATATAATTTATACTGATTCGACTGTACAGGCATATTCAATTTGTTTTGGTTGCTAGTGCTTTTTGCTTGAGCGAGTCATTATATTTACTAAATTGCAAATGCTTTTGCATTTCCAGCAAATGTCTCAGATATTTTTGAATGTGATCAACTCCATGATGATAGTGAGGTAATGAAGAAAGATACTGCACTTCGTCAGGCTATCACACAACTTGCTGGCGAATTTGGTACAGAGTCTATGTTGTCTTTGCAAAAGTTTTTTGGCTCACGGCATGGTCCTGTGATATCTACTGGCTCATTGAAGCTTGATCTTGCACTTGGTATTGGTGGATTACCTAAGGTGATTTGCATTACGATATTTAGTGCCTTTGTTTTTTCATGCTTTGTTGCCATGTCTCATTGAATATGTTGTTTATTCAGACTTCATATTGAGAGAAAGGTCTAGCATTCCATGTCAATGTCATAATCAGTCAAAGTTACTTCTGGTACTTGCGCGTAATGCATGACTGTTACTTGTGAGAGCTGTAGGGATGAATGCTTCAGGAACCTTATGAGTGCAGCATTTGTCAGCTTCAATTTGGATGGAAACTTTGAATTTCATTAGAAGAACATTAGACATTTTCAAATTTGTTGTCTAAATAATAATTGGATTCTTAATGAATATTTATTTTGTAGAGATGATAATTTTCATTTACCACCCTATAAGTAGAGCTTTGGAGAATTGGAATATCATAATTAGAACTTGGTGAACTCTACCTTGCACTTTTCAGGGAAGAATGGTCGAAATCTATGGGCAAGAAGCTTCTGGGAAGACAACTCTTGCGCTTCATATTATCAAGGAAGCACAAAAGCGTGGAGGCATGTGCTTATCCTTACATCATGTTTGCTTTGTGATTAAAATAGTTTGTGCCAAAGCTTGGATAACTTTTGCCAGTTATTGCAAATCATAAATCAGGATCTTTAGACAAATAAAAAAACTTGTGATTAATTGCAGTTTTGAATATACGTAGTGAAATCAATAGTGCTTGTTTATATTTTTCAAAATTTTCATTTGACGCTTTAGGTTTCGCTGACCAATTTCAAATTATTATTCTATCATATAAACTAAAGAAATTTGAACTTGATATCTATTCGTTTCATCTCTATCTTCTTCTCTTGTTGCATGAAATTTTAATGGCTTGCTCATTCATTTCCTTTTTTCTCTACATCACCTATTGATGCTCTTTCCATTAGGTTTCTTTAGTTCTAAACTTTTATCTTGAACCTTATATATGTATTCATTTTTGGTCCTTGAATAACAATCCAATCAAATGAAAATTGAGCAATTTATACCTTCAAGTCACATGGGCAAATACTTGGTGGAGTCAAGTTAGGTAGTGATACATTTTTCATGAAAGAAAAAAAAAAAAAAATCAAATAACAACTATGCTAATAATGTGCATTGGGCTTAATAAAGGAATTTTCCTTTTAAACCATTTTATGCCAATTTACTGTATTAGTTTTTGAGACATCCAAGCATCTGATATTTATGTGGCCTTATTAATTAATCTATTACTTTAATAGCCATTAATTAGGATCCACTTTTTGGTGGGTTTCTCAGTGATGGTGCCTGCATGCCATGGCAACGTTTTTTTTGGAAAAGAAAAAAAAAAAAAATTTAGTCTATGGGTTAATTAAATGGTTCCGCCTCAGCTTTGAATCAACATCAAAATGTAGTTCAAGTGACTCAAAGGTATGAATTTTCATAATTTATCTGCCAAGTACTTGACAGTAGGCAAATTATCCAGGTATCATGTTGTAATAGGGGATAAAAAGTAAATCCAAAAGATTTGGACTTATTCTACTTTTGAGGATACAGATTATTATTCCTCTTTTCACTTGTGCTCTACAAACGTAAGGAAACATACTTCTGAAATTTGTATAAAAAAGTTGCAACTGTCTTATGTCTTAGTACTGCTTTATCTCGGAATTGACGAGTCTTTTTCTGGAAGGTGCAAGGAGACATAAAAAACTCAGGTTTATGCTTATATGGAACATCAACATTTTTGTAAAAGGACTCTTGATATTTTGTCAAAATCTCCATGAAGATTTTCTTGCTTTAGAAAGTGTATTTATTTATTATATTAGAAAGGCATAATGAAACTAAAGTAGTTAAAATTACTTGGACAAATAGTGAAAAAATGAATGACTATTATTCTTTTTGCTTATTTTCTAAAGTTTCAATTGAAGTTTCTTTCAATTTTTTCCATATTTTCCTGAGATTTTCTGGGTTCCAATGATTGTCTAAATAGTTATGTATAATGACTTGAATGGATAATTAAGAAGAAAATTTGTCATTTTGATTCTTATTTATTGCCATAGTATGGCTATAGAGGTGAGAGACTTTACCAAAAGCCACTACAGTTGCATCAGACTTTACTAAAGGGAAAATGCATCTTAATATCTAATAGTCATTTTTTATGCTTGTTTGAAAATTCTAATTTGTTGTTTTTCTTTTCATATGTATTGATATGATAAAGATGCTACCTAGTTTTCTATTTTTATGCTGATCATATGTTATGTAAGCTTATGAAGTCAAATATCATTTTTGGCTCATCGAAATCATTTTTTTGTCAGGATATTGTGCATATCTTGATGTTGAGAATGCATTAGATCCTTCACTTGTGGAATCAATGGGAATAAACACGCAAAATCTACTTATTTCACCTCCAGAATCTGCTGAAAAGTTGCTGTGTGTTGTTGATACACTGACTAAGAGCGGGTCAGTGGATGTGATCGTGGTTGATAGTGTAAGTTTATTTTTATGCATGCAGCATACCTGCATAACTTGCAATTCTACGTCCAGCTGTGCCTCTATCAATTACTGTAGCTTTCTAGTCCATCATCAAGGTGTTTATTGCTTCAAAGTTTGTCATGGTATTTATTGCAAAATATCATCTGTCTGATTTGAATTTTACTACGCCAAAGCTGTAGATGCACTGAACTTAGCCATCTACTTTTATCAAAATGGACAAATTCTCGTGAGATTCCATCATCCATAAGACCAAAAGACCATGTGAACTGGTTGCTTCAGAATTTTTTTTTTTCTGTTGAGATAAGGCCTTATTTAAATGTTTGTTCCATTCTGTTAATGTGAACTTGCAGGCTTTTATGATTTCATCTATTGACTTTTGATGCTATAGAGTGATGTCAGTTCTCTCAGTGGCTGTAATGGCTCATATATATCCATCCAGTTTAATACAGCTATAGTGAATATGGGTCAATTATGACTGGTGTTAGTACTGAATAACAAATGGAGAAAAACTGATAAGCTTAATTTTGACACTTAATATATGCTGGTAACTGCATCTGAATGTGCATGGACAAGTTGGTTTTCTGTTATACAGGGAGAGTTTGATTTTTTGATACTTTTGTAAAGTCATGAAAACTTTTTACAGCCAAAATAGGGAATAAATGAGAATTAACGCCCTCCCCCCCACCCCCCTCCTCTCTCTCGGAAAAAAAAAAAAAGAAAAGAAAGAAGAAAAGACAAAATTGTTTCAAGCACTGACAGAACAAGAAGCACCCCTTGGTAAATCATGATTGCATCTAAGAACCTAGGTTGACCAAGTGAATGCTTCTGATGTTTGTGAAATCCTAGTTTATGTTTGCTTAGGAAGTGATTAGCTTCTAGGTTTAAATCCTGTATGATATTCTGCAACTGTAAAATGTTCAACAAGCAGTATCCTTTAAAATTAGCTGAAGGATTCGAGCAGAATAAAATAGCATATTGTAGAAGAAAAACAAAGACACGGTATTTCGCTTCTGTCAATTTGTGGAGCTTTTGTTTGAAGTTCACACAGAGTGAAAAAGTTACCTATTTGTCCTAGAAAGCTTGACAAATGTGTGAATAATTACTTGCATCTTATTTTCGTTTATATATTGAATTGTTCTTTACTAAGAAGTGTAATTTGTTGCCAGTACTATAATCATCATCATCATCAAAGGAGTGTATGTTGGCAATATCTCTACTTATTTTAATATGGTTAGTTCATTTTGCTCTTTGCTGTATGGTATTAGAGCCTTTATCTAACTGCATTTTCCAGATCACTTTAGTCTTCTGTCAGATTCTCTTGCCAGATTTGCATGCTTGATATATATATATTTTTTCATATGTGGTGTTCACAGGTTGCTGCTCTTGTACCACAAAATGAGATTGATACTGTGATAGGTAGTACAACAGACATGCAATCCAAAACAATGACCCGAGCACTTCGGAAAATTAATCAGTCTTTATGCCAGTCTCAAACTCTTATTGTATTTCTTAATCAGGTTCTGGCCTGATTTCTCACAAGCATTTTGTTCTTATTAGTGTATTATGTTGTACGAGTTGCGGAGCTGACATTATCCATTTTGGTCTCTTTTGAATAAAGGTCAGGTCAGGTTTAAAACCAGGAAGAACAGAGGAGGCCACTTGTGGGGGAAATGCATTGAAATTCTATTCAGCTGTACGGTTGAGAATGGCCAGAACAGGATTGCTCAAGATCAAGGATGAGGTACAACTTCTAATATTACTGTTAGTGTGGAGCTTGATTGAACTATCTGGGTCTATGGAAATGTATTATTTGCTTATGCACCTCAGCAATGGAGATTCTCTTGATTTACTTAAAATTGGGTTGGAAATCTTCTATCTGTTTTCTAGAAGGGTAATTGATTGTTATGGTCAAAGATTCAACATGAATTCTCACAATTCTCCCACGTTTTCTTTCTACTTTTTTCCTTTTCAATCTTGTTTATGCTAGATTAATTGACCTTTCTCTTGTTTACGGTTTGTGGATTGATTGACTTTTGTCTCTCCTTAATTTCAGTTTTGCGCCTTACTTGGCCTTTCATTTTTAACCTCTTGTTTGGTTACAAAGGGAATTTGAAAAAGTATTTTATAGGAGTAATTTTACAAAGGGTATTGATGAGTATTGTTTTTTGAATTCCATAAAAATTGAATTCATGGGAGTTTAAACGACATTTTTCTTATCAAACATTAAAACAAAATCCACGTGAAATTCAAAAAAATTGTTGAATTTGATTTATACCAAACAAGGCAAATTAACTCTTTGAAAAGAATCCGTATATTTGTTGTCTTTTCTCATCGTTTCGATCAAGTTCTCCTTTTGAGTCATTATGGTCTTATTGCTCTTTATATTAATGTATTCTTTAGGTAACTGGCCTTTAAGGTTCTGTGCAAGTGATATAAAAAATAAATTGGGAACTGCAATGAAAAAAGCGGATCTTGGGATTACAATTTGGCAGAGCGCTTCTGTTCTGAATCTGAGGTCCTGGGAGTTGGCTTGTGGAAATGGAGTGCGTCAGGAAAAGAGAAGGGGAAGCAACCTATGTCATTGAAGGAGAGGGTTCATTGAAGAAAATGCAGCTGAGGAATTATCTCGCTGAAAACTCTGATGTTCTTGATAGAATTGTTATGGAATTTGAGAAGTCAAACTTTTTTAATGGAAGAAGATGATTATGTCAACCATCTGACCGGAAGATAACTTTTACTGCAAGGTAAAGAAATTCGACAAGGGGTTTCGTTTGGCTATGGACTGCATTTGCTGGAAAACTAACCCTTGGAGAATGTGAAACATAATAAGGCTTATTCATGAGGTTTTCAAGGAGTTAATGGCCGCGAAGTCGAGATGATCTCACGGAGGTGCAGACGAGATTGCCGAACACCATTGAAGATGTATTTCCAAAACACAAGTTGGACCAAATTGATTAATCTAGGCAATTGCTTACTGAAAAGTCTCCATTTCTATTTTAAAAATGAGTTTGCCTGTATTAAAATGTTTAATTTCTCATTATAGGCTTATGTATTTCTCAATTTTGTAATTTGAAGTTACTACATTATTTCAATTATATCTATCTAACTAGGAATTCTTGTGGTAAACTTAACAACAATGGAATTCATAATAAAAACGAAAATAACTTATAGTTCATATATTTATTGAAATAAAGTTTCCAATTTCGTACCTGAACTTGTTAGTGGATAATTTAAAGTTTAAATTTGATCTTTTTAGTAAATTTATTTCTCAAATTTATTTAAAATGATTTAAAACAATTGAGATCGAATTATTTTGGTCAATTTAACTTCTAAATTTATTTTAAAATGATTTAAAAAAAATCAGATTTAACATTTTGAGTCAATTGTTTTATGTACTTACAACGTAAAAATTTTATATAGACGTTTGTTAAAACTATTAGTAGGATTGAGCTGTACAATTTATTAAAAATAATTATCTAAATTCTCGATTATTGCATATGCAATTTATGTATTTCTCCATGTCCAAACAAATTAAAAGTTTATACTATATACTTATATAGAATTTATTGTATTAGAAGGACTTATGTCAAACCAAATTAAAGCGTTTATAACTATATACTTTTATAAATTATTGTATTAGAAGACCCACTTTTATGTTTAGAAGTGTTTAGAAAAAGTGTTTTAACTGTTAAGAAACAAAAAGGTGAAAAAAATTCCAGTATTAAATTGGGCCTAAAAAGTTAAACCTGACATTGTTTCAATTAAATTTTAAATTAGCTTTAAAAAGTCAAATAACTTTTTAATCGGGCAAATTAAGTTGATAGTGGATGAAAATTTGCCCTTTATTCTGTGTATTTATCTTATAACTTTTTTGGTATAAAATGATTTTTGCAAAAATTTTTTAAATTTTAAATTTAAAATCATCAGAAATTAGAAAATTTTTCCAAACGATCTATTTCAAATAAAAATTCTTAAAAAATTAAAAAATTCACAGGAAGGGGAGTCGGTGAAGTCTCGCCGGTCACTCGACGCGGGCCGCGGGGGCGCCCAGCGGAGGCGCCATCCGATCTGCAGGTCGGGCCGGCGGACTACGGGGGGGGTCGGTCGGGATGACGGGAGCACCGGGAGGTTGCGTTGATGGGGGGCGGGGCGTGGCGCGGAACGGGGCAGCGGTGGACGGGGACCGCACTGCCGGGGTAAAAAAAGTTGCAATATGCCATATACCACCGAGTTGCATTATAGTCTTCAATCACTGATTGGCCTACTATATGAAGGAATCTTCTCCACTTTGAGTTAATTTCCAAATTCTTCCTCCCTCACCACCAATTTGATATAAATAAATCCTGTAGATTTTTAAAAAATTTATTGAAAATTGTAAATTTGATATTAAATAAAAAAATTCTTCATAATTTTATTGCAAATAACTTAATCTTTCAAAATAACTTTTATGCAAAAATAAGGAAGAGGATATTTATTATAAAAGTAAGAAATTCTCATTGTAAATAATAAAAATTATTTTAAATTTACCTTAATATTAGGAATTAAGTAAGAAATACTTTTAATGGTTTAAAATTAAAGTAGAAATTTCATGATAGTAAAAAGGAATAAATTAAAGTTATTTTAAATTCAAGAAATATTTTTTAGACAGGAATTCTGTTACCATTGACTGAAATAAAGAAAAGGACATTATAGTGTTTCACAATAATTTTTGGGCAAATAGTTTTTAGGTTTTTGATTAGTCAAAAACGCTTAAAACAACTATTTTTATAGTATTCAGTAACAAACGTTTTAACTAAATTTTTAGAGGTTAGATAGCGTTTTTGTAAAAAGTTAACTCAATAACGGTTTAACTTTTAACATTGTTTCATGAAAGTACTTAAAAATAGCTAACAGCTAAACGCATAGCTAAAATAAAACTAAACAAACCACCAAAACAACTAATTTTCGCCTAACAGACCCTAAGTTTCTTTCATGATATGAGATTAATTAATGTTGTAGTTCCCCTAACTTTTCTGCGTATTTTTGGTTACATGTTGGATTTAATTTATTTTTTTGGAATTTAGTGGCCTTCAACAGCGGAAAAAAAAAGAAAAAAACAAACCCAAATTGCTTTGCACGTCTTCAGTAACCAGAAATGTCGATAATATGGATTAAAAGCCAGGAGGAATGTTAGCCACCCTTATTTGAAGGGTTGGATTGTAAAACAATTCTTAATTCAAAGCTAATTCGAGGTTAACTTTGAGTTCGACTTAATAAAGGCTGTATCGAAATTCGTTCGTTATCAGAAAACAGATTTTAAGCTTCAATTTATAATAAAGTTCAATTGCTTTTTTTTAAAACAAAGCTTATCAGCTTATAAAACTCCACTCAAAAAGTTTATAAAATATTTGTGAAAAATGAAAATAATTGATATTTATTTAATATTATAGAATACTTATTTTTTTATATTTTATAAAATTTTATTATGAAAATTACAAGTTAATTAATTATAAGATAAAAAATTTAACCAGGTAAGTAAAAATCGAAAATGAAATGCCTATTCTTAGGAATAAAAAATATAGTCTAAAATTTAAAGTTTTTATTGATTCAATAAGGCTATCGAAAATTGCAATATATTAAATTTGGAATAAAATTCTGATTTTGATATTAAAACTCAAACTCGGGTTTGAACGTCAATTCACATACTATCAAAAAAAATTAATCTCAAATAATGTTGATAATCGGCTCGGCTCAAAAATAATGTGTATAAAAGAATTGGCTAGCCCTTAATTGTACTACTTTGTGAAAAAAAATTTTTGCATATAGTCTCCAGGGAGTGACTTTAAAACTGCCAAATGGAACATTGGAAAATATTGTATCTCTTCAGATTTTCTCTTAATAAAGTTTTTCTCTCTTCAAAAAAAAAAAAAAAAAAAAAAAAAAAAAAAAAAAAAAAAAACTATTAGACGCTCTTTCTTTGCATTTTTTCTATAAAAAAAGGAGATAAATTAGTGGAGATGCCAATATACTTGCAACCTCAATAAGTTTACTTCTTAAAATTGCTCCGAGGATGGCTAGGTTCTTGATCAGTTAGCAAAAATCCTGCCTACAATTTCCATGATACTACTCTCTGGGGCTTTCTACTTGCAAGCCTTGATCAACAGGAACCCCCATAATTATATTAGAGCAAAGTGTATGTAATTTTTTTTTATCAGCAACAAAAAAAAAATTTATTAGGATTAAAGATTACCAAAGAAAAATTTAGGCATTTTCGGAATATACCTCAATCGATTACGGCTTCTCTAACCACTCGTGTCTTTGAGCTAAGAAAAAGAATGCCAAAATATTCAAAAAAAAAAAAAAAAAACTACAATCAAGCAACAATAAAAAATAACCACAGCCAAGCTAAAAAGTCCGCTGCAACATTGACACCATTTAGCCAAAAAATCAGCAAAATTATTCTTATGTCTCTTAAAACTAAAAGAAGAGAGCTTCCCTTTTATTAAAACAGAGCAAGTTGTTATGTAATTTTACTGGAATTAAATATTATCTTTGCTTCTTAATAATTAATGCAGGTGCTCAGATAGTGTTTGTTATGAATGCTTGGCAATAATCTACCACCCCTAGAAGAAGTTATCTATCTCTTTAACCAGAATCGCATTCGCCGAATGCGAATCGTTTACGCTCCAAAACCAAGCGATTCAGCATAGCCCTGAGAGGCTCCAATATTGAACTCATGTTAGGTCTTCCAAATGTTTGAAGCTTCAAAACGTTGGCTTCTTAGTTCAAGCTTGAAACAAACAAATGGGTACAAAAATAATGTCCGAAAAACTATCCTGACGTCAAGTTTCGTTACATTGGCTGTTTGGAAATGAAGTTAATCCATTCAGAATTACTTTGCCCAATTTCTAGTACCCTGCTATGATTAATATACGTTAAAAGCGCTGTGTTTAGCAGGTTTAGGACGTGCATTAAAGTTTTCTTTCCGCTATTTGAAACCGGAGCACTCTCCGAGTCATATCCTCCTTCTAAAGGATTCTTTCACAAACCAAGAATATCGTCCAATACTTGCATCCGCTTATCAATTTCTGCGTTAGCAAACAGATCGCCATTACTCGTGAATGTATATCCTTACTTTAGTTACGCTTGGAAATTACTCGTGATATTTCTGGTCCTTTGGGGGGATTTATTTTGCTCTTCACAGCTAAATCAACGGTTGTCCAGACCCCGCACCTAACTATCAAAACCTTTTGATGCGGATATTGATGCGGTTTATGCTGCATAGAGAGAAAATCAGGTGGAAGTTCTTTTAGATATAGTTGTATAGCAGAGAAGTGGATGCTATAGAGGGAGGAAGCTAGCCACTTCAGTAGAAAATGCAAGACTATAATAAAACAATTTTGATTCGACCATGTTAAAAGAGGGACTCAAAGAAGGCCTGGAAAAGCGTATAGAAAACTTATATTTTTGCCATGTTTGATGAGAATCAAAAAAGTTCCAGAATAATGAGAAATTATGGGCTTTCTTGCCTAATTAAACAGGCATTAAATATCAAGTCAAGTTTAATTGAAAAGAAATTGTTAAGAAGTTGCATACAATGCGGAAAACTTTTATGTTTTACTAATAATAATTAATTATGATGGATAATAAACTTGATTATTGAAATTTCCCTAACAATGATAGTCTCATAAGAACTCAAAACATGTCACGTTTTGAGTTTTAATCCAAAACTATCCCAAGCTTATAGGTCTTCTTCATTTACACCCATCCAACTTGTAATAATTTAAGTAAAATACCTGGTCAAAATATAATATAATATCCCAAACTGAAAAAACATCAAAAAAACTACCGAAACCCTTGAACACAACTAGGTAAATTGTCATAATAAAAAAAAAAATACAAAACCAAATGCAGGTTACATCGAACTTTTATAGCAGAGTGCCAAAACTATATAAGAGACATTTCTTGAGAATAGAAAAGCTAAATAAAGTCGACTTAGCTCCAAACCTGCCCAGCAAAATGTCTTCACAACCAATAATTAAGTGAAATTGCAGGTCTAAATGATATACATATTGTTTCTTTTCAATATTATAACCAAGCCAAGAAAATCTTTTATGTCTGAACTCCCTTTTTAGGCCTACGGAAATCTGCAAAATGATTATGTTCTCTCTATATATGTAAGAATTAAAAACCGAACATACCACATATGCTATCAACAATCATTGAACATTAATCTCAAATCCAAAGTTCTTTTGCTTTATTTAAAATCCAACCACACAACAAATTTTAGGAATCAAGATTCAACAATTAATGGATGAGTGTTTCAATTGAGATTGAGAAAAAAATTCTATAGCTTTGAAATTGCTCTTAAATTTCAGGCTTTATCTCTATTGGTAATCAATAGTGTTTATTCTAAACATAATATTTCGAACGAAGAAAAGAATGATGGAGTTAAATAAACAATAGGTTTGTAGTTTTAAATGTTTGTATGTTTCATTAGTTGCTTATAATTTTTTTTTCCTTTGATTTTGCATAATAAGTGTAATTGATTTCTGGTTATATCTATATACAGATGCATGGTTTCAAATTTGAATTTTACTTTCTGAAAAAAAAAAAAAAACATTATAGAACCAAAGGTAATTTTTTTTCTTTTTCTTTTTAAATATCTTGAGATGTGGAAAACACAATATAAAATCTTCATAATTAATAATTCTCACTAAAATAAATTAATACATAATTTCACCGTCCTTATAAAACTTACAAAGGAAACATACGATTTTGAACATTAATTAATTATTTTCTTCTCCGCAATTGTTTTTTTTTTTTTTAAAAGTTTCGTCTCATTTTGATCTATTCCCTATAAGAATATTTTTTGCAGGTCCTCAAAAACTTCAATAATTAGTAAAAATATTTAAAAAAATGGTCGTGATTAACAAAAATAATTATCTTTAGAATTTTTTGATCTTCTTAGAATTTCTATGTAAGAGATTAGAATTAACAGTTGATGAAATTTTCTATTAAGCTATTAGCTGGTAATGAATATTATTAACTTACATAAATTGACTAAATCAAAATATCTCTATATTTTTGAAGCTTTTCTGGTTGACTGATTTATATTTATATTATATTAGTTCTTTTATGGATGTGTGTTGTACATCGCCGGTTGTCTGTTTTTTTTACTCATTATTTATACTCTTTTTTATAATATTAAGTATTATTTATATTTTCGTCTATAATTTTTTAGATTTTATTAAATATTAAAACATGATTTTATATTGAGGATTAAAGCGGGAATATATATATATATATATATATATATATAATATATATATATATATATATATAATATATAATTCAATTTAATAAATTTATTACTTATTCCAAAATGCACTTTAGCCGTATGCGGTAATGCTAGAATACCACCTAATTAACAAAACATGTTTTCAATTATGTTGTACGTCGGTAAATATAAAATTTTTTCACTAAAAGAAATCAAAACATGAAATTAAGAAATCAATAACAAAATTCACTTTCCTACTCAAGCAGAACAATTTAAACCAAATAAAAGATATATAATTATATATTACACGTATATATCTATGATGGTGGATTCCAAATTTGATGGAATGAGGAAAAAATTATGAAACATGTAATAAGGAAAGATGCTGTTTTTTAACAATCAAACAAATTGTTATTGTGGCATGGAAAATAAAATGTTATTGTTAAATAAAAATATTAATTTATAAATTTTAATTAATTTTAATAATTGTGAAATAAGTTTAGGTCGGCTCAAAAAATCAATAAAATTTAAATTTAAACAAAAAAAAAAATTGAATTGATAATTAAAATTCTAAACTTGATTTGAGCTCGAATCACGCTACTATCTAAATTAATCGATCTCAACTAAATGATATGATAATTGACTCAAATTGATCATTTACAACTCTACTCAAATGATCATGTAACACTTTTTTTTAGGCAATTTCTCTTTTTGATTTTACTTTTAAAGTCATGAGTTTGAATTACGTACAAAAATAGGAAAATATCTTTTACATATTAACTATCTTATTATAAAATTATCACTAAACATAGGCATGTCTCTTATTTACAAAAATGGAAAATTATTATAGCATGTAATTTTAAAATATTAATGCGCGGATATTATAATTTTTAAGAAATATTTTGCTCTTTATATGACTTGGTGGATCCAAAAAATTAAATATGATAGACTACGTAACAATACGTAGCCTCCCCCTTGGCTCATCAAATGATAAAATCTTGCGATTTGAGGAAGAGAATTCGAAACTCGAGGACTTTCTTACTTTTTATAGTGAGAAGATCATCTAAAACAACCTAATTCTATTGACTTTTATGGAGTCGTAAGTATCTGAATTATTTTTTCTTTTTTTAAAAAAAAAAAATTTACAAAACACAAAAATTAAAAAGTCTGAAGTTACACACCTTTTGCACTTCCCACTAAAACATATATGACCGATGCTTCTAAATTTATAAAATCTTTAATAAGTAAAATATTTTCAAATGCATTTTAATTTTATCAATATTAATTAAGCCTTAGTTAAAGAGTAATAGATACAATTTATAAAAGGAAAACCAGTAAGGCTTGGAAGGAGTCCAAAAATGGGAGGCAGGGCCATACGGCCCTACTAGCTATTAATTAGTAGAAAAAAAGTAAGAAATTTACTTGCCATAGCGGAACAGAGGTCAAGAAGGTACTCGGCATTGCCCTTAGCCAAGGACTTTTTCAAATGCAATGGCAGCCCAATAAATTGGCATATTTGTTGAGGAAAATTTTGCTTAGATATGCCAATGAAATCAATTATTAGTGCTCTTGGATTATGTCGAAAAATAGTGGAGAAAGCACTGTACTAGATCTTGTTTTTAGTTGGCCAAACACCTTCATTGAAGACCGCTGTATATTTGACTATATTATGTCTTTGGCACCATCTGGGATGATTCAGAAGTTATTTGCGTGAGTGGAAGTTGTGGATAAAACTAAATAATTTAGTGAAATAAAAAGTAAAATTTTGTGGAAACTTTTTAACTTGATCGTAACTGTTTTTTTTTTTCCTTCTCGATCGTAGGTGAGGTTTCTTGAGATGTTTTGCATCTCTTTTTCTTATCTCAAAAGAAAGAGAAATTAACATTGATCGGTTTGTATTGGTTTGGTTAGATTTTTATTTAATATTTTTCAGGGCTAATTGTAGAGTGTATTGGGAAAAACTCATACGAGTGCGGATGAGCCGCCTTAAATACCGCTGCCATTCGCAAGAATACTGTTTTTCACCGTCGTATGAAATGTTAGCTTGGGATATTCATAAAAAATTCTGGTTTCCTGATATATATATATATATAAAAAAGCATGTTAGTTTAAAAAAACTATTATTGATAAAGAAGAGATTAAAGGAAAACCGACAGAGGGAAGTTGCCTCCACTGCCTCCACTGAACCAACCGTTTCCAATATTTCTTTATATTTAAATATTAGAATTAATACATTTGCAATAATTAATATGAAATTTCTAACCATTCTCTCTTCCAAATTAAATGTACCCTACAAAAAATGGATAATCTATTCCATGAAATTTCTTAGATTACACAGCGAAACCAAAATGAAAATTTTCATAGGAAGGTTGTGTAGGGAAAAATTAACAAATTTGGTGGAAAAATTAAGAGAAGCACGGATGCCTTTGACACTAGTGCTACAAATAAGTTATTTTGTTTTTCACATAAAATTAGATTTTAAGTGGTAATAGAATAAAAAACATAGGACTTCTTTCTTTTATTTTAAAAAAAAAAAAAAAATCACCAAAAACCCTAAATTAAAGTATGAAAAGTTACCTACTTTTGTACTTTCCACATAAAACACCACACATATATTATAATTGATGGTTCTAAAACTATTAAAAGCTATCTCTCTTCTTT
>NW_023590789.1:9169296-9197108 GCF_014843425.1 Jatropha curcas | reverse complement strand
GAACCATAGCCATTACAATGAAAAATTTAAATTACATCCCATTACGACTCACCGAATTGGAATCAGACGCAGAAACCAGAAATGATATTTTTATGAAGCCAGTTGAACTAATGAAAGTTGCCATTCAGATAGAATTCCAAATACCTAATTAACTGGAAATTCTTAACTACTATTCAATCAATGCCCATAAACAGAATTTTAAGCAAAGTTTAATGATCATCTAAACTTAAAGTTTTAAATTATTTCTAAATAGCTTCTATTATTATCTATAAGAAAATTATATCTTGAGCCCTTACAGATATGCATGCGAAAGCACCTTCTGTATCTTAATACCAGCCAAGAAGAACCGGCTCACCCGGAACAACCTCAGCGGCTGCATGAGCAGCTGCGATGCCAGCCTCAGCAGCACCGCCGTCGCAAGAGCCCTACAGTCAGTGCAAACTTTTCTCTGCCTTTTTCTGTTGCCTTCATCTATACTCCTCTCGGTGATGGAAGGAAGCAGGAGCAGGGCGTTCCTTTGAAAACTTTAGCCTTCCATTTGCTTGGAAATTTGGGCTTTTTTTCCACCAAAAAAATAATTTTGAATTATGTACTGAAGTAAACTACATCAGTTGTGAAGTCCCAGATAGTGAGGAGTCACAAATGCCTCTCATTTAAAAATTCCACTTGCCTAGACATAATTTACTTTAGAAGTAATTAATTAGACAATAACACCAAAAATAGTTTACCCAACAATAGCTATTTAAATAAATAAAGACAAAAAGCATATAAATAAGCGAGAGCAACACCAAATTTAACAGAGGTTCGGCCAATTTTGCCTACGTCCTCGGGACACTACCAAATTTATATCTTCACTAAAAAAATTATTACAAATTGAGAGAGGAGAGAAGCTTGTCTAACCCACTAAGTATTGCGAAGACAAGTTGGGATATATAAAATTGCAGGAGGTAGGCCTCCTTATATGGAGGGAGAGGCCACCCTCTCCCTTGCCATTTTCCCGATGCTGGATATTGAGCAACTAAACCAACAAATCCTCCACCTTGGCGAAAATTCCAACCAATACAAATTTCTGCTCTCTCTTCTCCAAAGTTGCCAATGTCTTTCAAAATGCTGCTTGCCGTAGTTGCCACAGCTTTCAATTTTTTAACAATATTGGATCAAGTCAAAGGCGCAGTATTTGAACTTGAACAGTATGTCACCACTTCGTCAAACATTATCAGCAGGATTTCAGCAGTCTGAATCTTTCTGCGAGTTGAATTGTCATTCCTCTAGAAATTTCTAAACTGCAAAATTGAAACTCGAACGTCGCATATGCTTCGTCCTGCCCATTGATAAACTGGTTTCTTTGCCAGTGAATAGCACTTTCTGGCTATCGCCGCAATGTACAACAATGTTGTTTTGCCTAATTCCCAATTCATCAAGCAACCCTTGAAGCCAAATTGTCCTCCTTAACAGCCTCTGTAACTGCCATGAACAGCTGCCTCTATTGAGCAAAGCCACTGTTGACTGTTAAAGCCTAGACTTCCAACTAACTGGTGCTTTGCAAGAGTAAACACGATAACCAGTAGTGATCGGACGTTTATCATAATCACCGGCAAATAATCAGAATTCACAGTATCTCCACTATGCTATTGACCACTATTCTTATCCTGCCTAAAAAATCAATCCAACATCCACAGCTGTTCAAAACATACCGCTAAATCCATTTCTACAGCTTGCCAATGATTCCTTGCGCAGGATATGCACTGTACCTGTCACATACTCCCAACTGCCGTGAAATGTCTTGCCGTTTCTTGTACACACCATAGCATTACACTTCAAGCTACCTACAACATTTGCCATAGGGAACTTTTGACATGCCATTCCTGTCTTGCATCATTTTTTTCCGTGACTGAGTTGCCCCACTGAGTTTTGAAATGAGGAGCAATGAGGCTGTCACTAACAGGCTTGGTTTTATTTCACTCCATACCAAAACGCTTTAGTTCTTTCAGATATTGCTTCCCCTGATTTAGACAAAGTCTCCACAATTCCTATCTCTGGTACCACTTTCCATTGCTGAGAATCCTTTTTGCTTCGTCCAGATTCTTTCATTTCAAATTGCTTGATTCAAGCTGATTCTTTCAAATTCTCAATTTCTTGTTCTATTCTTTGAAGCTGATCAGTATAATCATCAACATAACAAAAGTAGATAAATGAAAAAGCCATCTTGTAGCTGCGAAATAACACCACAATGATCGTATTTGCTTTCTTGTGTAATTCTGCCTTTGCATAAACATTATCAAATCGCCTTTGTAACCCCACTGCCCCTTCCGCGAGACTGCTTTTCAATTCCCCATTTTAAAAAAGGCCCGAATTTTTTTTATTTTAAAGTTTTTGCATATCATATTCTCCTTTCCAAGCAACTTTGAATCCTTCTGGCTGAGTCAGTATAGGAAATTCCTCTTCCAAGATCTTCCATGTAAAAACGCTTGTTTTTACATCCAATTGAAACTAGTTCCAATCAAACTGTGCCTACCAAAGGCTAAACAAAAATATGAAAATGGAGGAATGTTTTACAATGGAGCGGAAAAAACTTTCTATTATAATCAATTCCCCTCCGTCTGAGTCGTTAGCCGTTTAGCTACCAACCCTTGCCTTATACGTGAACACTGTCTCTGTCAGGTAAATCCATCTTTCTTTGCATATACCCATTTGCCATCCTATTGCCTTCTTTTCCTTTGCGGCCCTGGATTCAACTAAGGTTCCGACGTTTGATTCTTATAAAGGGACTTCATTTCAATTTTCCATAGCTTTTCTCCAAGCTTTTACTTCTTCTTAAAACTTTTGACAGCTTTCATTGAAAGTGGATGGAATGCCGCTATCATTTGCCCCAATTAGAGATGCCATAGCACCATATTATCAAAACGGAGCTAGGCCTTTCTTATTAACTCTTCTTGGCCTATCAAGTTGCCAATTAACTCAAGGTTTTGTGGAGTTCTTGCGACGTTGAACCCTCGCCCTTCATCTGAATCTCCTTCTACCTCAGGAGTTTTCTGCCCAGGTTCCGGCTACTTGACCCACTGGGAATTTTTCTATAAAACTTCCACCTGTTTGGCGAGTATCCTCGCCTATCTGTGGAAGTACCATCTGACTGCTCTACTGTCACCTTTTTTAAACATGCGCTAGACTTCATCAAAAGTGAACATCTCTGCATAAAGATTATTTTTCTTTGATTCTGTGCCACCATAGTCGATAACCTTTAACTCCTGTGCTTATACCCCATGAAAAATGGCTTTCTTAGCCCCTCTTGATCCAGCTTCGATTCATTAACATGATAGTATGCAGTGGAACCAAATATATGCTAAGGAATCATAATCCATTAGCCAGGCTTATGCCACACCATACCTCTATAGCGTGTTTTGGCCACCAATAGCCCAGTTGAGGTAATCGATTAATGAGATTGGATGCATATGACAAAGCCTCAGCCAAATTCTTGTTCTAACCCACATTAGACAACATACACCAACTTCTTCCAGCCAATGTTCGGTTCATGCGTTCTGCCACCCCATTCTGCTGCCCGGTGTATTTCTAACTGTGAAGTGGGCGCCCGCCCCGAACAAAACCTTCATCTGCGCAGATTTTATTGAAAGCCATCATTTTTGCCTATTCTCCTCCATTGTCTGTTCGGAGAAGCATTTTTGATGCGCTCTTGCCAGTTCTAGTTCCACCAATTTTTTCCATTTGAGGAAAAACTCCTAGGCCACTTCATCTTTTTGACGTTCAATGTATACTTCCCCAATCATAACAACAAAGCGCCTTACATAATAATGTTGCCACCCAAAAGAAGCCGTTGCTAGACCGTCCCCATAATCAGAGTGAACATAGCTCAACATACCCTGTGTATTATTGGGATTCCGGCTGCCAAATTCACTTTCTTGAACTGCTTTCCTTTGGTGCAATGCCACAGAAGTTCCAACTTCAGGCTTTTGACATCTTTCAAATAATCCCTGATCTAAACAATCTTTCAAGGATTTTTCAACCTGCAATGCTCCCAATGCTTATGCCACAATCTGGTGTTTCTAACTCTTTGTCATCACTAGAAACAAACTGCTCTGTCGATTCAATTAATTTTATTACCTTGATAGCTAATACCAAAATTATTTCCTTCTTCCGCGCCGAATTCCTCATTCCATCACCACAAGTTGCACCCCGAGATTGGATTTTCATCATTCCTTCTTTCGCAATTATAGCTGAATCCTTTGATTCTAGGCACTCCACTAAATGAATTCTTTGTTCAAACTCCCGTTACATTATCGAACATCAGTCAGGATCCTGATTGGACTCCATCATGATTCTTCAAATGATTGAAACTAATCCCTTCTGTGAAGCAAGGAACATTATTTGCCTGTATAGACAACTTCATTTTCAAGTTTTCTTTAAAGTTAAAAAACCAGCCCGATGCGCGGACTCATATGATGACTGCCATGCAGAGTTCTAGTAACCATACTTCACCAGAACTTATCAAATTTTGCCTGATGCATTGTTATAGATGCCATGATAAACTAATGAAGAAGTTCTGAGTCTTCCGTTCATCACAACTCAGCCTATGCTTTGAATCAATAACAGCCTTTGCCCTTTGGCTTTCAGTTGGACAATCTTTATTCCAATGACCCTTCTCACGACAAAAGGCACACTCATACTTTTTCAACTCTGGCCTCTTGAACGGGAATCTACTTTCTTTCCCCCACTTTCTTTTGGCTTCGGCTGAACACGGCCTCCCAACCACCCAGAGCTTGCTACTTCAGCTTGCCTTTTCCTTCTTTTCTATCTTATCTCAGTTCATGCGCTGTAAAGATCAGCACAAACTTTCACTGAAAGTCACACTTCTATTCCCATAGATTAGAGTCCGTGCTAAAGATGCTCAAATTCATTTCAGGAAGAGACGCTAGTTTAACAACACTTCAAATCTTCGTCTCCAAACTAATCACATCCAAATTAAACAAATCACCCACCAACGCTGATTAAATTTGTGAGTGCTTCATCATAGTGCAGGGCTACCAGAACCATAATCGAAGCCCGCATACACATTTCTTCTTCATGAAAGAGTTTATTTCTGATTGTTTTTCTTTCAAAAATTTCTCCTTCCAATGACCTTCCACAATTTGTTTGCAGAAGTTTTTTTCGAGAAAGCATATTTTTACTCTCTAAAAGAACGACGACCAAATTGTACCACATGCCAAACGATGCGTCTTCCATTCAACTCTCCTCCATCTCGTTTTGGTTTCTCTTTTTCAATAGTAACATCTAGACCTTGCTGAAGAGAGCGTCTTAGAACTTCACTTTTGTCCACATGCCAAAAATGACCGGCTTGCCATCAGAAAATCTCCACTGTAAATCTTGCATTTGATACAGCATTTCTTACGAAGGTTGATGCTGTAGCAGTTGTGCTTATTTTTCTTTTCGTCCTCTGCCCATTTCTCTTTAATATTTAATAGCTAATAAAATCAATTTTTTCAAAATGCCCCGGAACACAACCACAGAACTTTTTTATGTGGCAGATTCAGACTATGTTGCAACCACAGTGAATACTTAGTAACCTTAGCTCTGGATACCAATTATTGTGGCAAATTGGGTTTTTTCCACCAAAACAAATTGCCTGAATTATTGTACGAGTAAAAGCTACACCAAAATTTCCCATGATAAGTGGAGGAAGATAAGTGGAGGAGTCACAAATGGTCTCACTTAAAATCTACTTGCCTAGACAGAATTTACCTAGAAGTAATTAATTAGACAATAACCACTAAAAATAGTTTGCCCAACAATAGCTATTAAATAAATAAAGACAACAACAATAAATAAGAGAGAACACCAAAATTTAACAAGGTTCGGCCAATTTTGCCTACGTCCTCGGACACTACCAAATTTATATTTCATAAAAAAACATACAAATTGAGAGAGGAAAGAAACTTGTCTAACCCACTAAGTATTGGAAGACAAGTTTTGGGATGAATAAAACTTAAGGAGCTAGGCTCCTTTTATACCAAGAATCCATCTCCACCTCTTTGATTTTTGCAGATTTTTAGACTTAAAGAAAGAAAAGAAAAGGAAAGTCTTTAGTAAATGTTTTATGTTAAAGGAAATAGTTTTCGTCTCATTTTGATCTATTCCCTATAAGAATATCTTTTTGCAGGGGCAAACTCCTACTAATTTTAGGTCCTCAAACTTCAAATAATTAGTAAAAATATTTTTAAAAAATGGTGTGGATTACAAAAATAATTATCTTTAGAATTTTTTGATCTTCTAGGATTTCTACGTAGGAGATGGAATTAACAATTGATGGAATTTCTATTAGCTATTAGCTGGTATGAATTACTGTTACTGCATGAATTAACTAAATTAAAAGATCTTTATATTGTTTGAGCTTTTCTGGTGACTGATTTATATTTATATTATATTAGTTCTTTTATGATGTGCGTTGTACATTGCCATTGCCAGTTTTTTTACTCATTATCTGCACTCTTTTTTATAATATTAAGTATTATTTATAACTTTCATCTACATTTTTTAGATTTTTGTAATATTAAAACATGATCTTATATTGAGATAAACGTTAATATATATATATTTTAATAAAACATGATCTTATATTGAGATAAACGTTAATATATATATATTTTAATTCAATTTATAAATTATTACTTATTCAAAATGCACTTTAGCTATGCATAATGCCAGAATACGACCTAATTAACAAACGCATTTCAATATGTGTACGAATAATATGTTTTTTTTTTTTTTTTTTTGGTAATTAGGGTTTTCTTATTGCAAACGCTTTCCATGAATTAGCCAACATAAATTGAAGATGATCTATTACACACATTACTCTAATTTGATTGCTATAATTGTAATGATGCATAAGCAATGATCGTAACAATTATTATATAAATAGCAATAACTTGATCTAGTTTTCAAGTTTTAATTTTGTGACAAGCAATTGATGCTATTCTCATGATTAGATAAGCTATATGCTATCAACTACCATAACTATCTTTTTGTTTTTCAATTTCCATTAATTATTTTTTAATAGAATTAGGATGTATAAACTATTTTCAGGCCGTAGAGCAAAAAATTTATAAATTAAAAAAAAAATGTTATTTTTAAAAAATAGTTAATAATAATTAGAGGAATCCTATAATAAAATTTTCAAACATGCGCTATAAGTACATGACTGTCTAGCTAAAATATAATGGCAATGCTTTCGAGTTTATTTACTTTCAAATACCATTTTTTCAACATTGTGACACTTTCTTGAAAGTTATGAGAATAATTGAATATTAACTATACATTGGACAATGTCAATGCACCAAAGGAACAAAAAGAAGAGTGAAAAAGAAAAAAAGAAAAAGAGAATGAGAGCAAAAATCATATTTAGTTTCTTTGCATTTTTAATGATTAATATGAAAAAATAAAACCCTTTTTTAATTAATTACATTCATTTTTTAAGAAATTACCAATTTATCATTAATAAACATTTTCTTTTTTTCTTTTTTTTTTTTTGTTAAATTGACAATGGAGTTAAGAATATTAATGGTACCATGTTGTGCATTTTCTACATGGAATTGACAAATATAAAAGGACTTGTTATATCGGATGATTTAGAATAAATATTAATTAAAATTTGTATTTTGTTGTCACGTAACCTACGGCACAACCCATTCTCCATGTGCTTTGCCCTCTTGTCTCTTGCTTTTAAATTGACATGCTCTTTATGGCATTTGTTTTGCTCAATGGATTTGTTTTCATATTTTTTACCGTTAAAAACATTTTACTAAAAATCATTCTTTTTTTTTTTTAGAAAGAGACTCCAAACGAAAACCAGAAAGCAATGATGGGAGGACTCCTTGAAGGTAGGGAAACTTTATAACCTGGCATTGATAAGTTTACATGACCACCATTATTATGTTTGATGATAAAGCATGTGCTCCTCCGCCCCCCACCCCACGCCAACTCCATAAAGCACGATTCTAAACTTTTGCCTTTTTCATCTGCCTTTTCCTTTTTCTATTTCCATTTTATAATCTATTCCATGAAATTTCTTAGATACACAGCGAACAAAATGAAATTTCATAGGAAGGTTGTGTAGAAAATTAACAAAATTTTGGAAAATTAAGAGAAGGGATGCCTTTGACACTAGTGCTACAAATAAGTATTGTTTTCACATAAAATTAGATTTTAAGTTGGTAATAGAATAAAACATAGACTCTTTCTTTATTTTAAAAAAAATCACAAACCCTAAATTAAAAGTATGAAGTTACCTACTTTTGTACTTTCCACATAAAACACACACATATATATAATGATGGTTCTAAAACTATAAAAGCTTCTAGTAAGTAAAATTAAAAAATGAATTTGTATCAATATTAATTAGTCTTAGAAGTATAATTACAGTTTATGGAAGAAAAACAGTAAGCTTGAAGAGGTCAAAATGGAAGGGGGGCCATTGCCTAAGTAAGAGGTCAAATTAGTAGAAACATGTAAGAAATTCATTGCCTAAAATTGAGGTTAAGGAGGCATTGTCATTACCTAATTTACAAATATTAAATTGCAATTTGTGTAACTATTGCAATTTGTGTAGCTAATTTACAAATATTAAATTACTAATATTATATAAAAGGCAAGTTGTTAGCTAGATGTCCAAATGAATTGGGCAGCCATAATTGTACTATTTGTGGAAAATTTTTGCACATCCTCTAAGGAGTGACTTTGACCTGCCAAATGAGAATGGAAACTAACTATAGAGCTCTTTGATTTTTCTATAAATAGAGGAGATAATTAATGGAGGAGGCAATATACTTGCAACCTCATAAGTTTATTCTAAATTGCGCTGAGGATGGCTAGGTCTTGTTCAGTTAGCAAAAACCCTTCTTCAATCTCCATGATACTACTCTTTGGGCTTCTACTTGCTAGCCTTGATACAACAGGTGCTCAGATAGGTGTTTGCTATGGAATGGTTGGCGATAACCTACCACCCCCACCAGAAGTTATCTCTCTCTTTAACCAGAATGGCATTCGAAGAATGCGAATCTACGCTCCAAACCAAGCAACTCTGCAAGCCTTGAGAGGCACCAATATTGAACTCATGTTAGGTCCTCCAATATTGAACTCATGTTAGGTCTTCCAAATGTTGAGCTTCAAAACGTTGCTTCTAGTCAAGCTGAAGCAAACAAATGGGTACAAAATAATGTCCGAAACTATCCTGACGTCAAGTTTCGTTACATTGCTGTTGGAAATGAAGTTAATCCATCAGATTACTTTGCCCAATTTCTAGTACCTGCTATGATTAATATACGTAAAGCGCTTGTGTTAGCAGGTTTAGGACGTGCTATTAAAGTTTCTTCCGCTATTGATACCGGAGCACTCTCCGAGTCATATCCTCCTTCTAAAGGTTCTTTCAAACAAGAATATCGTCCAATACTTGATCCGCTTATCCAATTTCTGGTAGCAAACAGATCGCCATTACTCGTTAATGTATATCCTTACTTTAGTTACGCTGGAAATACTCGTGATATTCGTCTTGATTATGCTCTTTTCACAGCTAAATCAACGGTTGTCTCAGACCTGCCACGTAACTATCAAAACCTTTTTGATGCGATTATTGATGCGGTTTATGCTGCATTAGAGAAATCAGGTGGAAGTTCTTTAGATATAGTTGTAGCAGAGAGTGGATGGCCTACAGGGGGAGGAGTAGCCACTTCAGTAGAAAATGCAAGAACTTATAATAACAATTTGATTCGACATGTTAAAAGAGGGACTCCAAGAAGGCCTGGAAAAGCTATAGAAACTTATATTTTTGCCATGTTTGATGAGAATCAAAAAAGTCCAGAATATGAGAAATATTGGGGGCTTTTCTTGCCTAATAAACAGCATAAATATCAAGTCAAGTTTAATTGAAGAAATTGTAAGAAGTTGCATACAATGGAAACTTTTATGTTTTACTAATAATAATAATTATGATGATAATAAACTTGATTATTGAAATTTCCCTAACAATGATAGTCTTAAGAACTCAAAACATGTCACGTTTGAGTTTTATCCAAATACTATCCCAAGCTTATAGGTCTCTCATTTACACCCATCCTAACTTGAATAATTTAAGTAAAAATACCTGGTCAAAATATAATATATATCAAACTGAAAAAACATCAAAAACTATCCGAAACCCTGAACACAACTAGTAAATTGTCATAATAAAAAAAAAAATACAAAACCAAATGCAGGTACATCGAACTTATAGCAGAGCCAAACTATATAAGAGACATTTCTTGAGAATAGAAAAGCTAAATAAAGTCGACTTAGCTCCAAACCTGCAGCAAAATGTCTTCACAACCAATAATTAAGTGAAATTGCAGTCTAAATGATATACATATTGTTCTTTTCAATATTATAACCAAGCAAGAAAATCTTTATGTCTGAACTCCCTTTTTAGCCTACGAATCTGCAAAATGATTATGTTCTCTCTATATATGTAAGAATTAAACCGAACATACCACATATGCTATCAAATCTATTGAACATTAATCTCCAAATCCAAGTCTTTTGCTTTATTTAAAATCCAACACACAACAAATTTAGAATCAGATTCAACAATTAATGATGAGTGTTTCAATTGAGATTGAGAAAAAAAATTCTATAGCTTTGAAAATTGCTCTTAATTCAGCTTTATCTCTATTGTGTAATCAATAGTGTTATTCTAAACATAATATTTCGAACGAAGAAAAGAATGATGAGTTAATAAACATATAGTTTGTAGTTTTTAATGTTTGTATGTTTGTATTAGTTGTTATATATTTTTTTTTCCTTTGATTTTGCTATATAAGTGTATGATTTCTGGTTATATCTATATACAGATGCATGGTTTCAAATGAATTTTACTTCTGAAAAAAAAAAAAAAACATATAGACCAAAGGTAATTTTTTCTTTTTCTTTTTAAATATCTTGAGAATGTGAAATACACAATATAAATCTCATAATTAATAATTCTCACTAAATAAATTAGAACTATAATTTTCACCGTCCTTATAAATATATATTATAATTTTTTTAATTTTTATTATAAATTATAATATTATGGCAATATAATATTCTAAAACATTCTGGGCAATTCTGGGGACTTTTTTCTTTGCCAAACAAACAGCCTAAATATGAGTCAATTTTTCAGGAATAAACAAACAGCCTAAATATGAAGTCAATTTTTCAGGAATACAACATCAAGTAAATTTTAATTGGCCTAATGCACCAATTTGCGCCTTTTTATAATTTTCTTCCAATTACAAATAAACATATTTTTTGTAATTTTCTTGCAATTTGCGCCAAACTCATTCTGTAGACAGAATTTTTGTTTAATAAATTATAAATCAAGGAGTTCACTACAAAAAAAATAGTTTTAAAGGTAAGGCTAAGTGCAAAAAGGCAATTATAGTTTAGAGAAAATTTGACAAATTTCAACTTGTTTATTACGTCCAAAGAAGTTTCACTTTAGTTTCTTATTTTCATATTTATAACTTGTATATTAATTACTTTCAATTTTAAAGAAAAGTCTACAACAAGTTTTCTAACACGTTTTATCAATCAAAGACTTACAAGTCTTCGTCGTCTTTCTTTTTCTCTTAAAGGAAAATGATCAACAAGAACAGAATCAGCAATAAACAAGGGAAGGGCAGGACCCACTCCTTTAAGATCAGACCAAGAATAAGCAACCCTATTCACTGACAGTTTTTTGAGAAGACATATACAGTGAGGAATAATATTGCCAAAATAACAGCCATCTGCATTTTTGACCTTCAAGTGCTTGCACCAGCAGCAGTAGGGACTCTGACTCAGGGTTGTAGAATTTACCTTTCGATTAGGTTTTTTATTTTCGTTTTTTTTTAATAAACAATACCTCTTTATTTAAATTTGTTTAATTTTTTTTTCTTTATTTTTGAGAAAACTGTTTTGAAAACAAAAAATAAATTTTTTAAAAATAAATAGCCGTTTACATAATTGTGTTTTCTGTTTTTAATTCTATATTTTTTTTTTCATTTTTATCCTCATAAAATTATTATTGTCATTGATATTCTTACTATTATTGCCTCTATCTATATGAATTTAATGTTATTTCATTTATCTAAAAATATACGAGTATATCTTTTTATCTCTATTCAAATTCTCTTTTTTTTCTATCTTTTCTCTATTTAGTATTATTTTTATATTTAATATTATTTTCTCTATTTTATTTTCTCTATTTATATAAATTTAATGTTATTTATTTATTTTAATATTTGGATATTATGTTTTTATTCAACATAATAATCAATAGTTACCGCAACATTGAAATTTTAAAATTAATGATCAAATTTGAATTAAAAACTATTTAACGAGTTAGAATTAAATAATTATTCAAGATATCTCTTTAAATCTTAGACTATTACGAGCTTTAACTGTGTGGATTCTGTTCAAATCAAAATGGGTTGGAATTAATTAGACTTTAAATATAACTTTAAAAAAAAAATAGACTTTAAATCTATTAATTCTATTATTTTAAGTATTAATTCAAAGAAGCACGATCAAATTTTTATGACAAATGAGATTTGATCTTCAAAATAATTTATACAAAAATAATGAAAGATATTTATTATAAAGTAGAAATTCCATTAATTATTTTAAATGCCTAATAGTAACATTAGGAATTAAGTAGAAATTCATAATAGTAAGAAAAAAAAGTAAGATTATTTTAAATTCAACAAGTATTTTGATATAGAATTTTATTATATTAACTGAAATATAAGAACAGGACATTAAGTCTCATTGGTGTTTACAAATTAATTAACTATATTGCTGTTGGAAGTTCTTTAGTGGGATGCCTGGAAAAGCCCACTGTCTTTCCTTTGACAGCATACTGTAATCCCTTTCAATTCTTCATTACTTGGTGTCTAACAGCTTCAAGTTTACGCAATTCCCTCAATGTTCCCCACGGAAGACTAAAAATATTAGCTAAATAAGAAAACATAATCTCCACTTAAATAGGAAAACAAAATTTAAATCCTAAATAGGGAAAAAACAGAACTAAATAAGAATTTATATACCTTAATAGATCAAATGGAAATTAAATACAGTGCTCTTGTTTCTAATAATTAAATAGAGGAGCTTAGTGAAGAAGGCAATATGCTTGGGAGACTCTCGTCAGTTTATTATCTATTTTCTTTAAGGATGGCTACTCTTGTTCAGATGGCAAAAGCCCTTCCACAAACCTCCCAAGATGCTACTTTTAGTGCTCCTACTTGCTCACCCTCAATGCAACAGGTATCCCCGAACGGGTTTTATAACTTAACATCTTCCGGGTTAGTTTGGGTATAAAAGGAAGTTCTGATGGCTCGGATTTAGTTTCCTGAAAATGTAAGGTTTTCATGATTTATATTTAAATGAAATTAATTAATTGCTGATAAAAAAGACTGTGTATTGTTACTGCTTGTAATGCAAGGTGCTCAAATAGGTTGGTTTGCTATGGAATGCTTGGCAATAAACCTGCCACCCCCCCACCCCCCGGAAAGTTATTCTCTCTCTTTAACCAGAATGGCATTCGGCCGAATGCGAATCTACGCTCCCCACGACCACGCAGCTCAAGAAAGCCTTAGAAAGGCTCAATATTGAAGCTCATTTTAGTCTTCCAAACTCTGATCTTCAAAACGCGTTGCTTCTAAGTCAAGCAGAAGCAAACACATGGGTTCAAAACAATGTACAACGTTTATCCCAACGTCAAGTTTCGTTACATTTCTGTTGGGAAAACGAAAGTCCACCTTCAGATTCCTTTGCCCAATTTTCTAGACCTGCTATGATGAACATCACGTAATGCGCTTCTATCAGCTGGTTTAGGAGATGCCTATTAAAGTTTCTACAGCTGATTGACACTGGCGTACTTGCCGAGTCATACCCTCGCCTCTTCTATAGGCTCTTTCAAAACAAGAATATCGTCCCAATACTTGACCGCGCTTCTCCAATTTCTGGTAGCGAATGATCCCATTACTTGTCGAAATATATATCCTTATTTCAGTTTACATTAGAGAATTCCGGTGATATTCCGTCTCGACTAATGCTCTTTTTTTAGCGGCTCCTTCTAACGGTTGTCTCCGATCCGCCGCACTTAGCTATCAAAAATCTCTTTGAATGCCATTCTTGGATGCGGTTTAATGCTTGCAAATTAGAGAAATCAGGTGGAAAATCTTTAGATATAGTTGTAGCAGGAGAGTGGGATGCCGACAGCCGGAGGAAAAGCCACTTCAGTAGAAAAATGCAAAGAACTTAGTAATTTGAACATTTTGATTCAAAATCATGTTAAAAGGGAACTCCCAAGAAAGAAGCCTGGAAAGCTATAGAACTTATATTTTTGCTAATGTTTGATGAGAATCAAAAAAGTCCGGACTACGAGAAATACTGGGGACCTGGGGACTTTTCTTGCCAAACAAACAGCCTAAATATGAAGTCAATTTTAATTGAAGAGTTAGGAAATTTTTTCTCTATTAATTAATAATCATAATTTTGAGCATTGAGATCTTCGTAAGAATGATGGGGCAATAAGTATATTTGTGTCTGTAAATTTTAATTTACTATATATATGCATTATGCGTATGAGTTCTTATGTTTCTTTATAATTATATCTTATGTATGATTTTGAAAATTCAAAATAAAGAATCATTTCAGTCTATTTCAATTTCAGAGTGAATCAAACAGTTTCATGTATCGATCAATACAAGATATAAAAACTCCTCTACATGTAATAAGTTCACTCTATGCATATCCACTCTTTCTGCAATTATCAAACATTTGATCATTATAAGAAGACCAAAAACATACTCCATTCTTGTATGATAAGTTAAAACCATCATCTATTCGTTGCCTCGGCGTGCTCATCGACCTTGCCTTTGCCTTTGCAGATTTTAGTCCGCTGCCATGTAAGTCGGAAAAAACTGGACTAACTTTCATCTCCTGAAAGTAGTACTCCGATGTGTTCGACAAAATGATCTTCTTGGAAATGATAGTATGGTGAATTTAATCCATCTATAGATATCTTGTTTTTCGCGTACTTCCTTGTTCCTAATTTGCATTGCACCAAACAGATCACTAGTTGGTTTCAGAATTCTCCATTTCTTCTCTAGTGGTAACATGTCCTTTGTTCGTTCCAATGGTTCTAAACCAATTGCTGGGACTGCTAATTTCTTTGTTGGGTAGTGATTCTTTCAAACATATGACTGGTTTTCTCCTCCTCCCTACAAATGTAATTAATTTTTGGCAATTGAACATGGGAAGGAATTCCAAAGAGTACATTTGGAATTTCATACGATAATTCAATATAATTAAATCAAATTCTATTTGTCAATTACCCGATGTGAAATGAGTATTTCACCCATCCTGTCTCTTTTGATATTGGCTTCTTGTTTTTTGAACCATAAGGCTTCCATCTCTTCCTTCGAAAGCATACTGTAATCCCAACATCTTTGGCTTTTGCATTCAAGCTATACACATGAAATTAAAAATAATTAAAATCATAAATAAAGAAGCAAAATTCATCATATACTTTTTAGATTTTAGATTTTACCATCTGAACTGATTGCAGATCCTTCTCATGGTTCTTCCCCTAGTTGATGACATGAAAAATAAATTAATAACACCTCGCCAATCAAAATTGTACTCCAAAAACATAATTCACTTATGAAATTCATTCGAACAAAACATTTTATTTAGTATTGTAACCTTAACCTACCTTAGTATCTGCATCTCCCAATGCCTTGGATTTGAAAATTTGCTTATTTTCGCCATCTATGTAATGATCAGTATTATTTTTAGCTCTGACCTGGATTCGTGCTTTTGCATTAGATGGCAAACGCTTCAATTTCATGGTTAGTTCGCGTCTAGCAGCTCGGCCACGGACGATAGCTTGAAGTCTTACTAATCCCTTCAATGCTCGCAAAGCTTTCCTTGCCTATTTTGGTAGTTCAAAATTTCTTCATTAGGGTTAGAGCATTATTAATGCAGCTACAAAAATAGTTCTGATATGCCATTTCAAGAACCGCATGCAAATTTCTTGATAAAAACAAGCCAAAACACTTATGCAAATTTCTTGAATAAAAACAAGCCAAACTTTTCTCGGTCAGTCGAAGCGATAGTGAGAATGTAATGAATATAAATTAATACAATAGCCATTAACAATGAAAATTTAAATTACATCCCATTACGAACTCCCGAATGGAATCAAGAAAACCAGAAAATGAATTTTTGAAGCAGTTGAACTAATGATAAGGTTGCATTCAGATAGATCCTATTACCTATAATGGAAATTCTTAACTACTATTCAATCAATTGCCAATAAACAGAATTAAGCAAGTTTAATGATCCATCAAGTAAAATGATCATCAGTAAACTTAAGTTTAAATTATTTCAAATAGCTTTCATTATATCTATAAGAAAATTTATATCTTGAGCTTACAAGATAGGCATGGAAAGCACTCTGTATCTTAATACCAGCCAAGAAGAACCGGTCACCCGGACAACCTCAGCGGCTGCATGAGCAGCTGCGATGGCAGCCTCAGCAGCAGCCGCCGTCGCAAGAGCTACAGTCAGTGCAAACTTTCTCTGCTTTTCTGTTGCTTCATCTATACTCCTCTGCAGTGATGGAGGAAGCAGAGCAGGGCGTTCCTTAAACTTTAGCCTTCCATGTTGTGGAAATTGGGCTTTTTTTCCACCAAAAACCCAAAAATAATTTTGAATTATTTGTAACTGAGTAACTACATCACCGGGTGAATTCCAGAATAAGTGGAGAGTCACAAATGGTCTCATTTAAAATCCACTTGCCTAAGACAATAAATTTACTTAGAAAGTAATTATTAGACCAATAACCACCAAAAATAGTTTACAGCCAACAATAGCTATTCAAATAAAGTAAACAGACAAAAAAAGTCATAAATAAGGGAGGACACCAAAAATTTAACGAGGTTCGCCAATTTTTTGCTACGTCTCGGACACTATACCAAAATTTATATTTCACTAAAAAAATTACAAATTGAGAGAAGGAGAGAAGCTTGTCTAACCACTAAGTATTGGAAGACAAGTTTGGGATATATAAATTTGAAAACTTAAGGAGCTAGGCTCCTTTTATAGCCAAACAACTCCCTATTCTAATCCTAGTTTACCGATGTGGGATTTTTGCCACATAACCAATAATCTCAACCTTGGCGAAAATCCCACCAATGCAAGTTTCGACTCTTTCTCTCACAAAGTTGCAATGTCTTCAAATGTGCTTGGTAGTGCCAAGCTTCAATTTTTAACAATATTGATCAAGTCTAAACAGTGTTTGAACTTGACAGCTGTCACCACTTTTGTCAACATATCAGCAGGATTTTCAGCAGTCTGAATCTTCTGGAGTTGAATCTGTCCTTCCTCTAAAATCCTCCAAAATTTCTCTAACAAAATGAAATCAAACGTCGATATGCTTCGTCCTTGCATGATAAACTTGGTCTTTGCCAAGTGAATAGCACTTTGGCTATCGCAATGTACAACAATGTTGTTTTGCCTAATTCCCAATTCATCGTTGAAGCCAAATTTCCTCCTTCACAGCTTCTGTAACTGCCATATACTCTGCCTCTATTGTAGACAAAGCCACTGTTGACTGCAAAGTAGACTTCCAACTAACTGGTGCTTTTGCAACAGTAAACACATAACCAGTAGTTGATCGACGTTTATCCAAATCACCGGCATAATCAGAATCACACAAAATCACCCGGCAATAATCAGAATCAACAGTATCCGACTATGCATTGACGCACTATTCTTATCCTGCTAAAAAATCAAATCCAACATCCAACAGTTGTTCAAAGATACCGTAGAATCCATTTCACAGCTTGCCAAAATGATCTTTGCCAGGATCATGCATGTATACCTGCTCAACTCCAACTGCCTGTGAATGTCTGGTCCTTTGTACACACCAATAGCATACATCAAGCTACCTAACAACATTTGCATAGGGAACTTTTGACATGCATTCCTGTTCTGCATCATTTTTTGGTGACTGAGTTGCACTGAGTTTGGGACTGAGTTGCACTGAGTTTGAAATGAGGAGCAAGAGGTATACTAACAGGCTTGATTTTGTCATCCATACCAAAACGCTTTAGTATCTTTCTCAGATATTGCTTCTGATTCAGACAAAGTCTCCCTAATTTCCTATCTCTGGTTATCCCCATGCTGAGAATCCTTTTTGCTTCACCCAGATCTTTCATTTCAAATTCTTGAATCAATTGATTCTTCATATTCTCAATTTCTTCTTTATTCTTTGAGGCTATCAGCATATCATCAACATACAAAAGAAGATAAATGAAAGAGTCATCTTGTAGCTTGTGCAAATACACACAATGATCGTATTTGCTTCTCGTGTACTTCTGCCCTTGCATAAACTTATCAAATCGCTTGCACCACTGCCTCGGAGACTGCTTCAATCCATAAAGCGATTTTTTAAGTTTGCATATCATATTCTCCTTTCCAGCAACTTTGAATCCTTATGGCTAAATCATATAGATTTCCTCTTCCAGATCTCCATGTAAAAATGCAGTTTTTACATCCAATTGAACTAGTTCCAAATCAAACTGTTCTACCAAGGCTAACAAAATCCGAATGGAGGAATGTTTTACAAATGGAGAAAACACTTCATTATAATCAATTCCCTCCATCTGAGCGTAGCCTTTAGCTACCAACCTTGCCTTATAGTGAACATTGTCTCTGTCAGGAAATCCTTCTTTCTTTGCTTTCTTTGCATATACCCATTTGCATCCTATTGCCATTCTTTCCCTTTGGTGGATCAAACTAAGTTCGCACGTTTGATTCTTTAATAACCGGGACTTCCCATTTCATCTTCCATAGCTTTTCTCCACTTTACTTCTTCTAAACTTTTTGACAGGCTTCATTGAAAAGTGGAGTGGAATGCTAATATCATCTGCAATTGGAGATGCATAGGCCAATATCATCAAAATGAGCAGGCTTTCATCTTCTTGGCCTATCAAGTGCAATTGACTTAAGTTGCTGTGGAGGTTCTTAGAGTTAAATCTCCTTCATCTGAACCTCCTTCTACCTCAGGAGTTTCTACGGGTTCAGTACCTACCACTGGGATTTTTCTATAAAACTCCACCTGTTGTGGACTATCCTCCACCTTTTGTGGAGTACCATCTGACTGCCTCACTGTCACTTTTGTTAACATGGTAGATTCATCAAAAGTGACATCTCTGCTAAAGATTATTTTCTTTGATTCTGTACACCACAGCCGATAGCCTTTAATACCCGTGCTTATCCCCATGAAAATGACTTTCTTATGAAAATGGCTTTCTTAGCTCTTGGATCCAGCTTCGATTCCTTAACATGATAGTATGCAGTGGAACCAAATATATGTAAGGAATCATAATCATTAGCAGCTTATCCACACCATACCTCTATAGGTGTTTTGCCGCCAGCCCAATAGAAGTTGATGGTAAATCGATTAATGAGAAATTGGCATGCCATATGACAAAAGCCTCAAGCCCAAAATTTCTTGTCTAACCCCAGCATTTAGACAACATACACCGAACTTTCTCCAGCAATGTTCGGTTCATGGAGCGTTCTGCCACCGCCATTCTGCTGCGGTGTTTTCTAACTGTGAAGTGCCGAAAACAATACCCTGCATTCTGCGCAGATTTTTATGAGCATTCATTTTTGTATTCTCCTCCATTGTCTGTTGAAGACAGTTGATTGCGTCTGCATCTGAGTTTCCACAATTTTCCATTTGAGGAAAACTCCTAGCGACTTCAAATCTTTTGACTTCAAATGTATACTCCAGCAATCAATCAACAAAGGGTTACATAAAATAATGTTGCCACCCAAAGAAAGCTGTTGGTTATAAGGGCCCATACATTCAGGTGAAACATAGTCCCAAAATAACCCTTGGTAATATGGATTTCGGTGCCAAATTTCACTCTTGACTGCTTTCCTTTAGTGCAATGCTTAGAGAAGTCCAACTTGCAGGTTTTGACATTTTTCAATAATCCCTGATCCGATAATCTTTTCAAGGATTTTTCACCTGCATGTCCCATCGCCTATGCCATAATCTGGTTGTTTCTAACTCTTTGTCATCACTAGAAACAACTGTTGCTGTCGATTCAATAATTGTATTACCTTGATAGTAATACAAATTATTCCTTCTCCGAACTCCTTTCATCACCACAAGTGCACCAAATATGACTTTCATCACTCCATCTTTCGCAATTATAGTGAGTCCTTTTGATTCTAGGACTCCTACTGAAATGAGATTCTTTGTCAAACTCGGTACATATCGAATCGATACGTATCGAACATCAGTCAGGATAACATCAGTCAGGATCCTGATTGACCCATCATGATTCTTCAACTGGATTGAACTAATCCCTTCTGTGAAGCAAGGAACATTATTTGCAGTATAGACGACTTCATTTTCAAGTTCTTTAAAGTCAAAAAACAAGTCCCGATGGGGACTCATATGATGACTGCATGCAGAGTCTAGCAGCCATACCTGACCAAAACTTGTCAAATTTGCTGATGAATTGTCTATAGATGCCATGACAGCTAATGAGAAGTCTGAGTCTACATCATCATACCCAGCTATGTTTGAATCAATAACAGCTTTGCCTTTGGCTTTCAGCTTTGGACAATCTTCTTCCAGTGACCTTTCTCACGACAAAAGGCACACTCATCTTTTACAACTTTGGCTTTTGAATGGGATCTACTTTTCTTTCCCTCTTTCTTTTGGCTTCGTGAACGACCTCTAACCACTAGAGCTTCTACTTCAGTTGCCTTTTCCTTCTTTTCTATCTTTCTCAATTCATGGCTGTAAAGATCAGCACAGTTCATGGCTGTAAAGATCAGCACAAACTTCACTGAAAGTCACATCTTTATTCCCATAAATTAGAGTCGTTGTAAGATGCTCAAATTCATCAGCAAGAGATGCTAGCAACAACACTGCCAAATCTTCGTCTCCAAATATCACATCCAAATTAAACAAATCACTCACCAATTGATTAAATTTTGTGATGTGTTCATTCATAGTGGTACCAGGAACATAATCAAAGCGATACAATTTCTTCTTCATGAAGAGTTTATACTGATTGTTTTTCTTCAAAAATTTCTCCTCCAATGCCTTCCACAATTTGTTTGCAGAAGTTTCTTTTGAGAAAGCATATTTTTGCTCTATAGAAAGACACGACCGAATTGTACATTGTACCACATGCCAGACGATTGATGGTCCTCTATTCACTCTCCTCCATCTCGTTTGGTTTCTCCTCTTCAATAGCAACATCTAGACCTTGCTGAAAGAGAGCGTCTAGAAGTTCACTCTGCCACATGCCGAAATGACCGGTGCATCGAAAATCTCCACTGTAAATCTTGCATTTGGTATAGCATTTCTTACTAAGGTTGATGCTGTAGCAGGTGTGGTATTTTTCTTTCCGTCCACCATTTCTGCTTTAAATATTTAATAGCTATAAAATCAATTTTCAAAATGCGGAACACAACCAAGGAACCTTTTTTATGTGGCAGATCAGACTATGTTGCCACCAGAGTGAATACTTAGTAACCTTGGCTCTGATACCAATTGTTGTGGAAATTGGGCTTTGTCCACCGAATTTAAAACAATTTGTGAATTATTGTACTGAGTAACTACACCACGTAAATTCCCGGATAAGTGGAGGAGTCACAAACTGTCTCAGTTAAAATCCACTTGCCTTGGACTAAATTTGTGTCGTTGATAGAATTTACTTAGACATGTAATTAATCTGACAATAACCACCAAAATATTTTTGCCCAACAATAGCTATTAAATAAATAAAGACAAAGCAATAAATAAGAGAGAACACCAGAATTTTAACGAGGTTCGGCCAGTTTTGCCTACGTCCTCGGACACTACCAAATTTATATTTCACTGAAGATTTCACTAAAGAAATATACAAAGATTGAGAAGAGGAGAGAAACTTGTTCTAACCCACTAAGTATTGGGAAGACAAGTTTTGGGATAATTTAAATTGAAGGAGGTAGGCTTTTCTGTTGCTTCATCTATACTCCTCTGCGGTGATGGAGGAAGCAGAGCAGGGCGTTGCTTAAACTTTAGCCTTCCAAGAATCCATCTCCACCTCTTTGATTTTTGCAGATTTTTAGACTTAAAGAAAGAAAAGAAAAGGAAAGTATTATTATTATTATTATTTTTTTTTTTTTAGTTTTCGTCTCATTTTGATCTATTCCCTATAAGAATATTTTTTGCAGGGGCAAACTCCTCCTACTAGTTTTAGGTCCTCAAACTTCAAATAATTAGTAAAAATATTTAAAAAAATGGTGTGGATTACAAAAATAATTATCTTTAGAATTTTTTGATCTTCTAGAATTTCTATATAAGAGATAGAATTAACAGTTGATTGGAATTTCTATTAGCTATTAGCTGATATGAATTATTATTAACTACATAAATTGACTAAATCAAAATATCTCTATATTTTTTGAGCTTTTCTGTTGACTGATTTATATTTATATTATATTAGTTCTTTTATTGTGCGTTGTACATTGCCATTGCCAGTTTTTTTACTCATTATCTGCACTCTTTTTTATAATATTAAGTATTATTTATAATAAAACATGATCTTATATTGAGATAAACGTTAATATATATATATTTTAATTCAATTTATAAATTATTACTTATTCAAAATGCACTTTAGCTATGCATAATGCCAGAATACGATTTTTTTTTTTTTTTTTTGGTAATTAGGGTTTTCTTATTGCAAACGCTTTCCATGAATTAGCCAACATAAATTGAAGATGATCTATTACACACATTACTCTAATTTGATTGCTATAATTGTAATGATGCATAAGCAATGATCGTAACAATTATTATATAAATAGCAATAACTTGATCTAGTTTTCAAGTTTTAATTTTGTGACAAGCAATTGATGCTATTCTCATGATTAGATAAGCTATATGCTATCAACTACCATAACTATCTTTTTGTTTTTCAATTTCCATTAATTATTTTTTAATAGAATTAGGATGTATAAACTATTTTCAGGCCGTAGAGCAAAAAATTTATAAATTAAAAAAAAAATGTTATTTTTAAAAAATAGTTAATAATAATTAGAGGAATCCTATAATAAAATTTTCAAACATGCGCTATAAGTACATGACTGTCTAGCTAAAATATAATGGCAATGCTTTCGAGTTTATTTACTTTCAAATACCATTTTTTCAACATTGTGACACTTTCTTGAAAGTTATGAGAATAATTGAATATTAACTATACATTGGACAATGTCAATGCACCAAAGGAACAAAAAGAAGAGTGAAAAAGAAAAAAAGAAAAAGAGAATGAGAGCAAAAATCATATTTAGTTTCTTTGCATTTTTAATGATTAATATGAAAAAATAAAACCCTTTTTTAATTAATTACATTCATTTTTTAAGAAATTACCAATTTATCATTAATAAACATTTTCTTTTTTTCTTTTTTTTTTTTTGTTAAATTGACAATGGAGTTAAGAATATTAATGGTACCATGTTGTGCATTTTCTACATGGAATTGACAAATATAAAAGGACTTGTTATATCGGATGATTTAGAATAAATATTAATTAAAATTTGTATTTTGTTGTCACGTAACCTACGGCACAACCCATTCTCCATGTGCTTTGCCCTCTTGTCTCTTGCTTTTAAATTGACATGCTCTTTATGGCATTTGTTTTGCTCAATGGATTTGTTTTCATATTTTTTACCGTTAAAAACATTTTACTAAAAATCATTCTTTTTTTTTTTTAGAAAGAGACTCCAAACGAAAACCAGAAAGCAATGATGGGAGGACTCCTTGAAGGTAGGGAAACTTTATAACCTGGCATTGATAAGTTTACATGACCACCATTATTATGTTTGATGATAAAGCATGTGCTCCTCCGCCCCCCACCCCACGCCAACTCCATAAAGCACGATTCTAAACTTTTGCCTTTTTCATCTGCCTTTTCCTTTTTCTATTTCCATTTTATATGTGCCAAAATTCCATATATATGCTGATATTCAGGCATGGAATTAGGTAATCTATTCCATGAAATTTCTTAGATACACAGCGAACAAAATGAAATTTCATAGGAAGGTTGTGTAGAAAATTAACAAAATTTTGGAAAATTAAGAGAAGGGATGCCTTTGACACTAGTGCTACAAATAAGTATTGTTTTCACATAAAATTAGATTTTAAGTTGGTAATAGAATAAAACATAGACTCTTTCTTTATTTTAAAAAAAATCACAAACCCTAAATTAAAAGTATGAAGTTACCTACTTTTGTACTTTCCACATAAAACACACACATATATATAATGATGGTTCTAAAACTATAAAAGCTTCTAGTAAGTAAAATTAAAAAATGAATTTGTATCAATATTAATTAGTCTTAGAAGTATAATTACAGTTTATGGAAGAAAAACAGTAAGCTTGAAGAGGTCAAAATGGAAGGGGGGCCATTGCCTAAGTAAGAGGTCAAATTAGTAGAAACATGTAAGAAATTCATTGCCTAAAATTGAGGTTAAGGAGGCATTGTCATTACCTAATTTACAAATATTAAATTGCAATTTGTGTAACTATTGCAATTTGTGTAGCTAATTTACAAATATTAAATTACTAATATTATATAAAAGGCAAGTTGTTAGCTAGATGTCCAAATGAATTGGGCAGCCATAATTGTACTATTTGTGGAAAATTTTTGCACATCCTCTAAGGAGTGACTTTGACCTGCCAAATGAGAATGGAAACTAACTATAGAGCTCTTTGATTTTTCTATAAATAGAGGAGATAATTAATGGAGGAGGCAATATACTTGCAACCTCATAAGTTTATTCTAAATTGCGCTGAGGATGGCTAGGTCTTGTTCAGTTAGCAAAAACCCTTCTTCAATCTCCATGATACTACTCTTTGGGCTTCTACTTGCTAGCCTTGATACAACAGGTGCTCAGATAGGTGTTTGCTATGGAATGGTTGGCGATAACCTACCACCCCCACCAGAAGTTATCTCTCTCTTTAACCAGAATGGCATTCGAAGAATGCGAATCTACGCTCCAAACCAAGCAACTCTGCAAGCCTTGAGAGGCACCAATATTGAACTCATGTTAGGTCTTCCGAATGTTGACCTTCAAAAAATTGCTTCTAGTCAAGCTAAAAATTGCTTCTAGTCAAGCTGAGGCAAACGCATGGGTACAAAATAATGTCCGAAACTACCCGGATGTCAAGTTTCGTTACATTGCTGTCGGAAATGAAGTTAAACATTCAGATTCCTTTGCTCAATTTCTAGTACCTGCTATGATAAATATACGTAAGGCGCTTGTGTCAACAGGTTTAGGAGATTCTATTAAAGTTTCTTCGGTTGTTGATACGGGAGTACTCTCCGAGTCATTTCCTCCTTCTAAAGGCTCTTTCAAACAAGAGTATCGTCCAATACTTGATCCGCTCATCCAATTTCTCGTAGAGAACAGATCCCCATTACTCGTTAATGTATATACTTACTTTAGTTACATTAGAAATACTCGTGATATTCGTCTCGATTATGCTCTTTTCACAGCTCCATCAACGGTTGTCTCAGACCCGCCGCGTAACTATCAGAATCTTTTTGATGCGATTGTTGATGCGGTTTATGCTGCATTAGACAAATCAGGTGGAAGTTCTTTAGATATAGTTGTAGCAGAGAGTGGATGGCCGACAGCTGGAGGAGAAGCCACTTCAGTAGAAAATGCAAGAACTCATAATAACAATTTGATTCAACATGTTAAAAAGGGAACTCCAAGAAGGCCTGGAAAAGCTATAGAAACTTATATTTTTGCTATGTTTGATGAGAATCTAAAAAGTCCAGAATTTGAGAAATATTGGGGGCTTTTCTTGCCTAAGAAACAGCAAAAATATCAAGTCAATTTTAATTGAAGGATTTGCAAGAAGTTGCATAAAATGGAAACTCTTATGTTTTGCTAATAATAATTCTTGTAATCATAATAAATTTGAGTTCTGAAACTCAAATGGTGTCAGATTTGAGTTTTATCCATATTGTCTATTTTTAATAAATTTAAAAGGGAGATTTACCCTTACTGTGTAACTAGCAATATTATTTTAGATATAATGTTTCTAATGGATCAAATGATCAGTCAATAAATATAATTTTAGTTTTTCCTATTAATTTGTTTGAATTTCATCAATGTAGTGGTTCTATATATTCAATCAATATATATAAATGTGTGGTTTTATAATATTCAATCATATAATATTTTCCCTTTGTTTTTTGCTAGACAATTTGTAGGAGAGTTTTTTGGTTATATCCATATATTTGATGCATGGTTTTCAAAAATGAATTTTATTTCTACAAACTTATAAAAGAAACAGTACCATATAAAATCTCCATAATTAACAATTTCTCAGTAAAAAAATTCAAACAATTATAATTTTTTCAACTGTACCTTATAAAAACTTATAAAGAAACACCTATATAATTTTTGATCATTCATTCATTTTCTCTCTTTCTTCTTTTTTGTTTTTTCGTCTCTTTTGATCTATTTCTTATAAGAATATGTTTAGCAGGGGCAAACTCCGGCTACTCCCTTTTAGGTCCTCAAACTTCAAGATAATATTTAAAAAATAATAAGTGGATTACAAAAGTAATATCATTATTTTTTGGCCCCTTTAGAAATTTCTATATGCCTAGCTTTCTCGAACGTGCCCGTTAACCGATATTTGGTACTCATAACAGTAAATATAATTTTAATTTATATTATATATAATATTATGAAGAAATTTAATATTATTGCAAGTAATATAATAAATAGAAATTTTCTCACAATGAATTATTACTTGATTTGGAAATTTATTGACGTTTCGATTTTATATTATAGATAGATAGTTAATATAATAATTAATATATTAATCAATTGTTTTAGAGGATCATTTAATATTTTTGATTATTTTTTTTTTTTTTATATTACTTTAAACTAAAGTCTTAGGCATATAAATTAATTTTATAGTTGTTTTTTTTAGAAAAAAAAATTAAGTGGTTTGCTAATATAACATGTTATATCATAATACTGTATATATATTTTTTAATTTTTATTATAAATTATAACATTATGGACAATATATATTACTAAAAATTTTAGAGCGATTCACAAAATATAAAAAAGAATATTCCATGAAATAATAAAATAAAAAATAAAATTTTCAAAGTGAATATTAGGTTGACTTGACACTATGGAATAAATTATTTGAAGAAAATAATTATAACTAATAATTTTCTTCCAATTACAAATAAACATATATTTTGTAATTTTCTTGCAATTTGCGCCAAACTCATTCTGTACACAGAATTTTTGTTTAATAAATCAAGGAGTTCATAATTTTTAATAAATATTAGCGTATCTACAAAAAAACAGTTTTAAAGGTAAGGCTAAGTGCAAAAAGGCAATTATAGTTTAGAGAAAATTTGACAAATTTCAACTTGTTTATTACGTCCAAAGAAGTTTCACTTTAGTTTCTTATTTTCATATTTATAACTTGTATATTAATTACTTTCAATTTTAAAGAAAAGTCTACAACAAGTTTTCTAACAACTTGTATATTTCTTTCTTTTTTTTTTTTCTTTTAAAAAAGGAAAATAAAATGATCACAAGAACAGAATCAGCAACAACAAGGGAGGACAAGGACCCACTCCTTTAAATAAGAACCCTATTCACTGACCGCTTAACAAAGATT